>CM076569.1:822649386-823353796 GCA_034641835.2 Pinus albicaulis
ATGGACATATTCTCCATGGCTTTAGCCAACTATTCTGTACCACCTGATGTTCCTGTAGCCAGCTATTGAGAGCCTTTCTTTTTCCTTTTTCATATTTTTTGGAAATCATTTGAAAATTTAAAATCATACACAATATGAAATTGCAACTTGTGAAGTACTCAATCACCTTGAGATCTTATAATTTATAGGACCCTAACAGTGCTCCAGTTGGGGATGGAACTTCTCCAAGTGAAGTGTCAAGAACATAAGACCAGTAGCCTTGAGTGCTCCATTTTCTGCAAAGTCTTCATTTGATTTATTTTTCTGCTTTATGAAAGATCATCAAACCAGGCTTAGGGCCTCCTCCTTTACAATGTTCTCTTAGTTGTTTACACATTTCATATCGACGCTTTTTTGCCTATGTTCTACGGAGTTCCTTTAATTTGCAACACTTAGCGTTTTCTAAACCTGGTCCTAGATGGAAGCGATTCCACACAGGCTAGTTCTTCATTTTTCCCAAGGTTTGTTGTTTTTATATTACAATGGAATACGTATTGTTCGTTAGCTAAACCCCATTATTCTTCGTTGCAGGGTTTGTATGGCAGTATGGAACTCTCCACTAACAGGTCAATTTTTTTTTTTTTTGCTGGGTTATACAATAATTTGTTTAAACCCCTTTACACTCCTCTCGCTTATTCTTAATTCTCATTTTATTGTAATGTAAACCCTACCATCCAAGAGGAGTTGCCCTTTACTTTTCCAGTTTATGCAAGGGTTTAACCAACGCCATACCTCCAAGTATTTCTCCAGTTCCAGTTAGGTTTTGGTCTCTCATATTTCTTCTACTGGTCACACTTAAAAGGGATCATAAACCCCAGTGACCATGTTGGTTTGTGTAGGAGTACTCCTCATTCAAACGTCGAGCTTCCAACAAACATGTAACCCCATCATATCTCAGAGCATGAAAATTGTGGATGAATGTTGAGAGATTACTGTCATAAAACTGCGGTGCATATGCTATCTTGCCACCTTCCCCGGTACCATAATTAATGATATGCATGTGTGATGCCACCTCTCCATACAACTCAAGTGTGTGAGGGTTGGAGTGAGGCCACCCTCCAACCTTTCCCTTCATCACATTAATCATGAGGACAGTCCAGTAGCATTAGGATCGTCGTCATGATTAATGTGATGAAGGGAAACGTTGGAGGGTGGCCTCACTGCAACCCTCGCACACTTGAGTCATATTGAGAGGTGGAATTGTGCATGCATATCATTAATGGTACCTGGTAAGGTGGCAGGACAATGTCCATGCCATGGTTTTATGATAGTAATACATCAACATTCATCCACAGTTTTCATGCTCTGACAGAGGATAGGATTACGGTTTTGTTGGAAGCTTCACGTTTGAACGAGGAGTCTTACGTGGAAATCCACCTAAGTGCAGACGACCTTCTTCCCTCGACATTTTATCCTAGTGGGTATGTTTATTTTCTAGGCCTCTCTTATTCTACCCCCCGTGCTCGCTGAGTTTCTTTGTTTTATCACTAGAGAAGTGTTTATATTATAATGATTGTAGTCAGTTGGAAGCTCACATGTGATTTTTGGAAGGAAACAATGGGTTTTTATGAAGGAATGTCTGAATATTGCACTCTTGTTTATGTTTATTTTGGTCTCTTGCTAGCTCGCATGGGGATGTATTGGGTTTCTCTAGTCTATCATTTTATTTATATCTCATGCATGGATGCCTGTGTTTACTGTTGAATTTATGTGACCTTAGGTCTAGGTTAGAGTCTTAAATCACTTACGCTACGAAACCAATAATATCAACCATAAACTACTTTGCATAGCGGAAAATATAAAGCAATAAATCACATATGCACAATACACACAGTTTTAAACAAATTTGTACAACAACGTACAATCCCAAATCTTCGTTATATTAAACCAATTATGAATAATACAAAAGTCTATGGTATACAACATACAATGACAACTTTGTTGTATCTTCTTTGTCGTATCTTGTCCTATCAGTCTGTCACACCCGCACTGCTCACTAGTAGTGCCTTAGTCCATCAAGGCCACTACACATCGATACTCCAGGAGGGCTGCCACCTAACACTGATGCACATCCTTCTGTAGAGTGTACTTGGGTTGATCCAATCTTCTCTCTAGGTTGGCCAACACCCGAGCTCCAATCTACCATGTTAGAAACAACTTTTTTCCATCAAAGTATTACTTCTTCGGTACCTTCCTTCACCCAACCTTCAAATTCTGTTTGTCCTTCAAGATAGCTTGTCTAGGGCTACTTTGGGTAGCCAACACGCTGCCCTCCAATAATCTTATAGCTCCCAACTTCGTCACTGCTGAATCGGCTCCTAATATGACATTTCCACACCTTGGAATGTCATATACATCGCATCAATAGGTTGATCAATAAATCTGATCCATCACTGGTCAATACTTGACCCCATACAACTTCAAGACTATTGTTGTCGCCATGTTGCACTCTTGCACTATTTTTCTCTAGTAGGGCATCACCTACAACCCTATTTCTCCAAAAATCAGCAACCAACCCTCCAAAATATTTTGGTCTCCTCTAGAGAGAGTCCTCCACCCCTACGTTTCTCCTTCTAGCTGTTTTTGACCCCAAATTCAGCTCTTAGAGGCAGCCTAGCTGTTGGCTAAGGCTTGCGGCCTAGCACATCAGCTGTTGTAACTTACGACCCCATCAAAACTCCACCACACAGCCTTTAAACAACTTTTTCCTCTCCTCCATATTTGTAGCCTAACCTGCCCAACAACACGTACTTATTACAACCATGGTCTTGTCTTCAAACAACCCTTTCCTCACAACCCTGCACCTACAACAAACAAAGAAACCCACGCTGCACTTTAGACCTCTTCACGTTGTCCCTTTAAGCTCATTCTAGCTCTGGCTATGGCTCACCAAATTTCAGAGATGTATTGCTCAAATCAGGATCAAACACCTCCAATTTATAGACTTTAGGCCTCCACGAATTTACTTGAAGAGACACATCTATTGGCATCCTTTTACACGAAGCCTACCTGACTTTGTAACCAATAATTACCTTGTCAAATTCAAAAATTCATTTCTCTCTAAGGAAAACTCGGATTCAGAAGATTCTCGATGCATTGGAATTTTATTGTTGAGCACTATCATCCTCATCCATCATATGTCATATCTTCATCACAGTTTTGGCCCAAATCATGATGGGTGCAAAACCCCTCACTTGGGTTCCAAGCCCACAAGATGCCCTTGTGGTAATTTTCCCTCCAAACCCTGAACCCTAGGGCTTGGAGCACCTCCCAAGCTATACAAATCAACATTTACCACCTTGAATGCTCTTTGGTTTTGCTGGTAAATACGTATTGGGCTCTCATGGATATGGTTTTTCTTGGACCATACCTAAGTTTATTCATTGACCCTTCTTACTGGATGGCTGCATCCAAACCTCAGATCTTGTTTTTATATGTACTCTATTATGGATGGTTGCACCCATGCCACGTATTCATGTATCAGAGATATCAGTTGTACTTGATTCTTGTAGGTCTTCTAACGATGGTGTTTGGTTTGGGTGTGTTCTCATAAATCATTTCACCCCTCCCTCTCTCTCGGACCTCATGCTTTAGGGGGCATCTGTTACATAATAGTTTTTCACTGTCCCTGCAATCCCCATCCCGCACATTGGAGGACCATTTCAGTGACTTATGTGTATTTTTATGCCCTTTTAAAAGTGTCATTGCATCCGTTGGCATGTAAAGAACATTTCCTCTGTTGATCTCTCCTCAAGCAGACTCTCAAAAACATGTGTTTCTGGGTCGACGCTAGTAGGCAGTTATGGCCCCGCGCCGATAGGGAAATTAACACTGGACCCCGCACCCATTAGCACTCTGTCTCGGTGTCTTACCTATGCTGAGCTATTTTTGGAATGTTTTTTAAAAGAGAAGTGAATTTTCCATTCCTAACTACTTCGTGAGCGGAGTCATCATGGTTTGTTCGACTGAATAACGTCGAAATCCTCCCTTTGGCTTCTTGTTTCCTATATTTGTGCAACTCCCCAAAGGGATAGGACCTCTCTTCCACCTTATGAGGGATCCAAAACCAACTCCTACTCTCCTATAAATACATCCTTCTCACATGGTTTTAGCTAGCTGAACAATCCTTACTATAGCTGATGTGAAGAGCAAGGTAGTGAGGAATCCATTATCAAGAGAGAGTTTAGGCCCATTGCCTCACCAAGTCCGATCCCCGACGAATACTTGAGATTCGTTTGACTGAACCCGTCGAAGGAGGATGCAACGTCAAAGCATTAACGTTGTAAACTTCTTTTCGCTATCATTAATACATGACTGGTTTTTTTGTTCCAATTTTGTGTTCGATCATATGAAAATGTTTGATTCTCCTTGACCAATCGAATAGCTATGAGTTAAAATATCTTTTCGTATGTTGTCACCGTTCACTTGATCCTTGTGCAGGTACACAGACATTATCACTGAAGGACTGTGACGTGTGAAGATAAAGATCAATAGTTCGTTGCTTCAAACTTCAACAAAAGTGTTGGACCAAGGTAGGCTATCTATCCCAACTCGTTTTCATTTATAAGCTAGGAGTTTGAAAGTCCATCTTGTTCCCTTGTTGCTAGACCCACTCCATGGCTAGAGGGATGGCCTCTATCCACAGAGGGGATTTACCTGCACAACATCATGTTATGATAGAAATTTGAGAGTTGATATTCTCATCGATTGGATTGGAGAACTCAAAATATACTTCAAGTATGAAAATTTTCAGGATCCAAATCGGGTAAAAAGATTCCATGACGAAGTTGAAGGGTCATGCTGCATTGTGGTGTGATATGCTACAAAAAGTTAGAGTAAATAATCAACTAGAAAATATCAAGACTTGGAAAATATTGTCACGAAGATCAAGGAGACATTTATTCTTGTTGATCACTAGCAGAATTTGTATATACAAGTCCATAATCTAAGACAAAAGGAAACCTTTGTTCATGAGTACATCGAAGAGTTTTTTAGACTATCCCTTCGATCAGGTATAAAGGAATCAAAATTACATAGAGTCGCAAGGTATGTGAATGGACTGAAATAATTGATTCAAGACGAAATGAATACACATTATTTCCAAATTATTGATGAAGCCTACGACATTACCTTGAAAATAGAGGGAAAATTGAATAATAAAACATAGTCGAAAGGAAAAGGAAAAGCTTTTAGAGGCAGAGGTAAGGAGGGGATTGATAGAGGCAGTGAAAAGGAATAAGAATACACCATAGGTCAAGATGGTAGAGGTTGAAATAATGTTGGAAGAGGCAGAGGAAGTCTCAGAAGAGGAAAGGGAAAGTATGTAACTACTTGTTACCACTGTGGAGTTCAAGGAAACATGAAATTTGAGTGCATGAAGGGACAAAACTTAGGGAGAAAAGGTGAAGCCATAACACAAGTTACACAAGTTGTTGAAGCTTCTATTGCGGGAGAAAATTTCATTGTGCTTCAACAAGAATAGGGAGAAAAATTGATGTTTCACAAAGTAATCCTCAAGCCTAAGAAGAAGATAGTGGAAGAACCATATCAAAGAAGGAAAGTTTTCAATACTAAATGTAAGGTCCAAGGAAAGTGTTGTAACTTGGTTGTACATGGTGGAAGTATTGAGAATTTAGTGTCCACTGAAGTCATGGAAAGGTTGAAACTCAAGAGTTTAGCCCATCCAAATCCTTATAGAGTCTCATGGTTACAAAAGGAACAACAAGTAGCTATGACTGAGCAATGCTTGTTGAATTTTCAATTAGCAGTCTTGAGGAGAAATTATTGTGTGATGTGGTTGATATGGATGCATGGCACATACTTTTTGAAATATGGTGGTTTTTTTACAGATAAGTTCACCATGATGGCCAAGAGAATACGTATGAGTTCAGGAAAGATGGACAACGGTACAAACTCACCCCAACGCTAGAAAATACAATTGTAACAACAAGTTGCGGAAGTACTAGTGCATGCAACAAAAATATCATGTTGTGTTCATCCAAGGAGTTTGTACATCAGGAACAAAAGGAAAAACTTTGTTTAGTAGTAATTCTAAAGGTTGTACTAGAGGAAGTGAAATTAGAAACCATTTTGACATAAATTAAACCCTTGTTAGATGAATTCAAGGAGATTTTTGTTGATTAATTGCCAAAGGGATTGCCTCCCATGAGAAGTATTCCTCATTAGATTGACTTGAATCCTAGATCAATTTTACCAAACAAGGCACTTTACAAGATGAATCCAGTAGAAAATGAGGAAGTAATTAAGCAAGTACAGGAGTTGCTTGATAGAGGACTGATAAGAGAAATTTTGAGTCTATGTGATGTACCCACAATATTGACTCCAAAGAATACAGGTGAATGGAGGATGTGTACATATTCTAGAGCCACTAATAGAATAGCCATCAAGTATCGATTTCCTTTTGTAAGGATGGAGGATATTATGGTTGTTTGATGGGGTTGCATATTTCATAAAGTTATACTTGAAGAGTGATTATCATCAAATCTGGATCAAGGAAGGTGATGAGTGTAAGACTCCTTTCAAGAGAAAGGATGGATTGTTTGAGTGGTTGGTTATGCCATTTGGGTTTACCAATGCCCCAAGCACATTCACGAGGATCATAAATCAGAGGTCTTGAAACCATTCTTGGGATGATTTGTTGTAGTTTACTATTGATGAGAAAAAATGACCTCATCAACATCAAAGGAGATCACCCAGTCAAGGCCCCAAATTAGACCATTTTTCATTTGAGATGATGGTTCTGATTGGATCTCTTGGTCCAGTTACCCTACCACCTAAGACTAGCCTATTGTTAACCTAGCCTAAAATAAGTGTTATTCTAACCTAATCCTAATGTGCTAACCTATATGTAATATTAATTGTTAAGCCTACAAGGTACTATCTTAAATATGTGTTAATGCTCAATGAAAAATCATGTTATGTTAGATACTAGTGTGTTACTATTTATCTCCTATGTCATACCTATATTAATGTATCCTATATGATTATTTTAGTATTACCTATATTATTATTAGTATATCCTAAATAAGCTTATGTTAATATTACTTGATATTATATAGACCTAATATTACTTATAATATAATAGTAACTAAATATATTATATATATTTGATTATGTAGTAATATTAAATCTAATAAAATATGTGATGCATAACACTATACTAATATTATTCTACACTACTAATACAATACATAAATATTATTAATTTAATTTAATGTTTCTATCAATAAGTTATATATTATTATTATCTAATATGAATCTACATAAGTGTTTATGCTCTTAGTTCTAATTAAAATTAAAATTATTATACAATTGAATGTTAAAAAAAATGTCGAATTATGTTTAACATTGTTAATATAAACATATATAATTCTTGTTGGTTGATCTTAATGGTTAAGAAGAAGATTTTAGATCAATCATGGGAATTGATAGATTTGTTGGTTCAATCAAACCCAAAGATGCCACTACGAAAGAGGACTTTATGAAAATGGAAATGCAATAATGATGCAAATGTGGCCTATGCTATGACGAAAGTTAACAAAAGAAAACCTAACCTATCTTGATTAAGAGAAGGGCAACCTTACTGTTAATCAAGAAAAAAGTATCTAATGAAAAGAAGATAGGACTCAAACTTCATTTGTAAATCTCAAAGTAGTTAGAAGATTTACAAATGGTTAAAGTATAAATGCTAATGAAATAATCTTGATAAATAGCTAAAATACTAGCTTCATTCACATACGTAAGGCTAATCATTTATAATGAGTTCAATACAAGGTTTACATAAAGTAGAAGAAATAATTTGCAAAAGAAAAATAAATAGTAATTAATCTCTACAAATAATTCTTGATGAACACATTTCCAGGGCTGCTAAAATTATATCTGGACCTGCAAAGATAACTCTTATAAAACCACAATCAACATATAATAATTAAAATCAACAATAATGCTTCATTTAACTATTTATATGCAAATTTGTACATAATTGAATCAAAATTGGTTTAAGACACACTCAGAAATTTCTTACAAAAATGCAAGAAAAATGGAACTTATATTTAGATTAATTGCCTTAGTACATTTCAATTTTAAGATCTCAAAATCCTTCAGAAAAAGTGTTTTGGAAATAATTTCAAACACTTCCTTACAAAATTTAAGACTTAAATAAAGACTCCACCCTCTATAATAGTGCATCGAAATGAAATCTAGTATGTAGAATTTTTTTCTCTGTGGACTCTCCCAGTCTCTCCGCCTCTTGGATCATATCTTCTCCTTTTATAATCTTTCCCTTCAATTCTCTTATTGGCCTTCTTCATTGGCAAAATCTTCTCCCCTTCAATCTAAGATTGCCACATTGAAATACAATGAAAAGATGATCCCCAGTAGCTCTCTATCAAATGGATTAGGCATGACCTTTAATCTGAAGCACACCTGCAACCAAAAAAAAGCAATGTCAAATATCGATCCATTAAATCAAAATAGCTAAACAAAAACTGAGATTTAGAATTGGTTTTGAATTTTGAGGGTTTCTCGGAAATTCATGGTTTTTTATCCCGAAATTTTGGGGTTTTTGGGTGCAAGTCTCATTTAAACTATACACGTTATGGATTACTTGTTTCGTTGCAATGAATCTCTTGCAATCTTTTTGAAACAGAATTAGTTCTAAAACCCACCAATTTGTGCAATCAATGATCAAATCGGCTTCGAATTTGAGATCTAGACGATATTCTTGTGATCTGAGTGTAGCTCTCGACGTGGATTTTGTGCATCAAAATTTACATATAAAATTTATGTCGTGTGCCTTTCAATCAGTGTAATTCATGTTCATTGCATGTTGTTTATATTGGGACACGGTTTTTTTTTCTTTCTTACTATCAAACGTATATATGGGCCATGACGCCTCTACAAAAGAACACACCATTAATCATATAGCCCAGGAAATCTGGTAAAGATATACCCAAAACGTGATTTTAGTTCTATGGATAAGATCACCAAGGCCAAGCGCACAGTTCATTCCAAAATCAAATGAAGAATCCCACATTAATCCTGCTATAGTTTAAAACCAAAGTGACATGCTTTCTGCATGTTTGGCGTTTGTTGTATTAGTATCTCCGCATTGGAGAGGGCAACCAATTGAGGCATTTGTTCCCATAGGTTATTGTAGTTTAGTGTGTGGATTTGGCTACTTGGCTCAGTTCATCATGATTCATCTTTTGATTGATTCTGTCTAGTTTCATAACAAGTAACGACAATGGCAATGAGGTCAGTCAATGCATCCACATTTATCGTGGTAATTGCATATGCTATGGTCCTGATATTCGCTCTCTTTTGCATTGCAAAGGCTGTTGAAGCACTGACTCCCACCCCCGTTGCTGGAATGGGTTCCATGGAATTCCTTCCTTCTGTCGATGCATTTCTCATGCAAAGATTGTACACCAGGTGGGATAAACGTGTATTAACCAGATTCCATTTCAAAAATTTGGCGCGCAACTCCAGTTTGAAATAATCGGCGTGATATAAAATTTGAAATCCTACCGCATTCAATATGTAGAGTGGGGCCTATCATATCCACCAGTTGAGTTTAGATTCGTGAGCCCCGCCTGTCCTGTCCGCCAGTTGGGTTCACACTCTGGAGTCAGAGCTGCCGAAAAATGGGGGAGGTGAGCCTGATGCAGTCTTCGAGGTCTGCACAAATTAATAGCTCCAAGTGGGGAGAGGTTGGCATGGTTATTGGTAATATTAAGAGCATTAATGGGCCAATAGACTGGAAAATAAGGCTTGATGTTGCATAGACCCCCGCTTGCATAGACACAATACTAGTTTTTCTCCGTTTCCATTTATAGAGTACGGGAACCCGAGCCCACCTCTTTGTATCCGTATACAGAGATGAATGTTCTCTTTGTTTCTCTTTACATAGACAAACGATTGCAGATTTTTGAAACTCGCATACGAGGTACGCTCGGGCCTACCTATCTATCTCCATTTACATAAACGGACGTTGTCATTCATTACGGCTGATCGAATAATCGAATAATTGTTTGTGGTCAAAAAATTATCGGATAATTGTTTGTGGTCGGAAATTCTAGGAAACTGATATCGTAGGGAAACTTTCTCAACCAGAAACTGATCTCATACACTGTTGCGTGATTACATAGATGAACGTTTTCTCCGTCGCCGTTTACACAGGGACGTGGGCTAAAAATTTTCTCAGCCGAAAACTGAGCTCGTAGGCTTGGATGACGGGAAAATTACTCAACACGGCGTGATTTGTCTGCCAAAAATTTGTCCTACCGTTAAACCCACCAATTTGTTTTTCCTAGTATCGGTCTTAAAAAAACCATGAGTTAGATTCCTAGTATCGGTCTTATAAAATTCCTAGACTCATCTCCTAATTGGATTTAAAATTAAATTCCTACTCTGATAGACTGATCTCCTAGAAACCATCAGTTTTATATTTAGATTTGAAACCATCAGTTTTATATTTAGATTTGAAATTCCTACCTGGTTAGATTGATCTCCATAACTTTCAGATTTGAAATCTCCATCAGTTTTAGATTTGAAATCCATACCTTGTTAGACTGATCTCCTAGTTGGACGTTGGCAGATTTGAAATTCGTACATGGATAGACTTAGATTGATCTCCTAAATGGACGTTGGCGTTCATTATCAATGGCCAGAAAATTTTCTAAACCGGACACTGATTTTGTACCCTATAGCGTGTGACATATTTGGATGATTTCTCCGTCCCGTTTACATGGAAAAATGTTGGCGTATATTATTAGAAGTGTTTGCTTAGGGCATGCAGGAAATTTAAAATGGTGTATATAAATATATGCTTCCTCTTGTGCTAAGAATTTTATTGGTGTGTTTGCAAGAAATTTAAAAGCTTTTAAAAATCACTATTTTTATTTCTAATAGTATATCTAGTCTGGGTAACTGAGTGAAAGAGAGTGCATAAATTCTTGAATTTTTAGGCACATTAAAAATCACATTTGGAGTGCATATATTGTCCATTGAAGTACATACGCATTAAAAATCAGTGATAAACTTTTACACTGTTATCACTCAGGTTTTCCTAGAAGTTGTGTAAGAGGAAAGTATACCCGAGGTAACCACAAACCAACCTTTTAGATGCAGAATCTAGCCAATCTGCATCCAGAGAGGGCTCTCTCTTTATGATTTATCTTTGTTCTTAAAAGGTTTTAGGCTAGTTATAGATTCAAAGTTTGTTTTGGGAAAATGGTGGAATCCACAAACTAAGGGCAAGGCTAAGAGCTTTCAGTCCATTGGGCTATGGAGTCAAAGGATGGATTGACTGGATTTCTATTCTATGCACAAGATGGTATTACAGGGCAAGATAGCTAGACAGAGAACAATCCTTAAAATTTAAAGTGGGTGGGATGATCTTGAAGGGATGAAAGGCAACTAAGAATCTTTCACCATGTTCAGAGGAAGAAGTGAATTGACTACAAACAAAGAGCAATAAAGGATTCCTTATTATAGCAATCAACAGTGATTAAATTAGCGAAACAGGAGCATTTAAGAATTCATGCTTATAGCTAATTTAGAAGAAAACATTTAGGAACAATTACATTTGAAAACAGAGTACAATTAAGCAAATTCTGTTTCAATCTCTTATGTAAATTATTCAGAAATGGATATGATGGTATTAAAAACTAATATAAAATTTAAGACAAAAGATAGAAACACTTATTGTACTGTAGTCCAACACATGAATCCTGCAACAAGTCCAGTGCTTCAAATCGTTATCCAGCAAGCCACAAGTAAACTTCTCCAAAAGCTTTTATTCTGAAAATCTCAGTGTTACAGCAGAGTAATAGAATCCACCCTCAACACTCTCTTTGAGGGCTTATTTATACAAAAATAATCCTAACAATCTTACTCTATTCTAGCAAATAATTCAGGCTGACTTAAAGTATATTACAAACAAACAAGAGACAAATGGTCTCATAAATAGAATAATGAGTAACGGTTGATGTGCTGTTCCTTTCTTCATGGACGTGCTAAGGATAAGTGCTTAAAATAAGGCTTTGTGCTGTCCTTTGCGTATTCCTTTGACTTTGTTGAATACCCTTTCTTCTCACGGATACTCTTTGACCTTTCATCTGATACTCTTTCATCTGCATTTCTGTTTTTTACCATTTACTTAATAGTAAAGATAAACTTTCATCCTGAAAACATCTTTTACAAAATTTCCAGCATTTCCTTCCACCACTGGTCATCTGGTATCATTGTTCTTCTGAGCTTCCTTAGAGTTTCATCTGCTTCAGTAAGTTTATAAAAAGTGGGCTCGTTAGGAAATAGATACTTGAGTTCATGTTCCAGATGAAACAGATTCCTCACTTTTTCATAAATACTTTTCCCATTTGGTAATGCAGGTTCTGATGAGCTAGTAGAAACTACATTAGTAGAACCTATAGCTGTATTTTTAGCATGAGCTTTGATTCTTTTCTCATAAGTTTCCAAGTCTACGATTTGATCCTCTGTGAGCATGGGACTTGGTAATTCATTGTCCAGCAGAGCTTGAAACTTTTCTCTGAAAGCGTTGATATCTACCAAAATGTCTGTACACTTTCTTTCTAGATTCTGCATGAAAGTCCTCTTGGTGAAAACTCTTTTTGCTTCCAACACTGCACCTGTTCTGTCATCAATTCCTAACAATGCTAGCTGTTGTTTTGTTCTAGAATTCAAAAACTGAATGAGCTGCTGGGCCAGCTCCGGCTTGCCTCTTAATTCATGTCTAGTTCTGTTTATTTCCTCTTGAGCTATCTTGACTAACTCATTCTGCTCAAAAATAGCTTGAATGGAAGGCCAAATATCTCTTATTAAGTTAATGATGTTGTCCCAAAGAATATCATTTATTTCGTTCAGAGGCTTTTCCAGTGAAAGATCTTTTTGCAAAGCCTCAACCAATTTCTCCAATCTTTTTATTTCCCTTAGGTTGTCAGCAGCTGTCTTTTTGGATGTGTCATATTTTCCCTCCAATTTTGTTAATTGTAATTTTGTTTCTTGGAGTTCTGTAACCTTTAGCTGCAAACTCTCCATCTGTTTAATTAAATCCTCAGAATTTAAATTAGAAATGTTCACCTGAGATTGTTCTTGCTGTACTGTAGTTGTAGTACCTGTTGCTGAAACCTGCTTGAGAATTTCCTGTTCTTGCAATACTTTTTCCAACTCTTTCTCTGTTTCATTTAGTCGCTCTGTCAAATTTAAAAGCAACTCCATCATTTCTTCTTGTGAATTTCCTTTTATAACTTCCTGTGTCTGAGGGTGCCTCGAGGATGGTATTTTCAGCTGTTTTCTGAGTGCAGTTATATCATCCTCTTTCTTTTTTATCAATGCCTCAATACCTTTAGTGTCTTTGGGATTGTGACCCAAACCAATAATGATCTCTTCTAGAGACTTTATTCTATTGTCCTTGGCCTGTGAGGAGGCCCTCTCAATCTTCAATGTTGCAGTAGTATTATTCAAGGAATCTTGCAGCGTTAAAGCTGCCATGGCTTTATTAGTGAGAGTAGAATAAATCATTTCCCCTGTTTGTCTATGAAGTTCTATCTGATCTAGGGGATGGATATCTTTTGCTAAAACTTCAAAGTTAGTTCTGATGTAATCTGTTGCTGAAGTTGGCTTAGGCACCTTTGCTTTGAAGTGGCTCATTTGCATTTTACCTTGTGAAAGATCAAATGCTGACATTAGTCTTTGCTGATTGTGAGGAGCCATCTTCATATACTGATCGTATACCTTCATTTTCAATGGTTCATTCTTTGTTTTGATATCAATGAAGGTTCTTTTAATGTCTCCAGTATCCATCTTTGGCGGTCTGAAAGAAGATACTTCAGTGCTTAGTTGTTTTTGCGAGGCTTTTCCTTTCTGGCTCATGGTGGTTTCACTTGCTGTACCTGTTTGCTGACTATCTTCTCTGCCATCATCAAATACTTCATCTATAATCTCTACATCTGGAGGTGGATCAGACTTGTGTTTTTTAGCTTGATAAACTTGTGAGGCTCCTTTTGAATGTGTGGTATCTGGAGCTAGTCTCTTTTTCCCTATTTCCAAATTCAATGGAGTTTGCATCTCTGGAACTTGGATTTGCTTTGCTGGTGTGGGAGAAGCCTGAGATGATTCTGGCACTTTGGAACTCTGAGGTTTTTCTGCCATGACCAAGGTTTCAATAACCTGAATTACAGGTTCTTTTCCTTTCCCCTTGGGTTCTGTTTCAACTGATGGACTATTTTCCTGTAATGCTTGTTGTAGAGTGGTTGCTGAAGATGTGCCAATGCAGGGTACCTGCATTTGATCATATGTTTCTAGGTCAAATTTCTTTTCAACATTTTTCATAAGTTCATTCAATTTGCCAGCTCCACTTTCCTCTTCAACAAGTGTTCCTTTAACCCATTCATCTTGATTTGCATACTGTTCTATGTCAGGAATTCTGTGATGTGCATAAGGAGATGACTTATTTTTTAATCTTCTTTCACAAATGAAACCAAAAGGGTCATAAGGGACCCAACGGAAAGATGTCTGGAATTTTCTCTCTAAGATAAGTTCTGCTTCTCTTTCAGCTTCTCTGGAATTGAAAATAAAAGGACCTAACTGGCTTTTGATCCTTAACTGTGCTTTCTTCTTTACATTGCAGAAATGGATTACATCTGAGTTATTCATCTGTCTAAAGTATTCCAAAGCAAAAATTCTCATTGGTACATATTTGGGCAACTTGAATGGACGTAATTCACATCCATAAATCCTGATGACTGTATGATTTTGGTATAAGTACCAATCCCCAACTTTATAACTCTTTGACAATTGCAGGGTCTTTCTAATTTCAGTACTAAGCCTGGGGGGAGGAACTCCTGTTAACAAAGTTGTAGCAGGATGTACAAACTGATCAATGAATTCTGAATAAGAGTAGGGAGAATCAGAGGACAAATGAATGATGGGGGACCAAAAAATAACAGACCTGGGATTACCCTTAGCATCAAGTTTCTGAACAGGTCTTTCTAATTTCGGTACTAAGCCTGGGGGGAGAAACTCCTGTTAACAAAGTTGTAGCAGGATGTACAAACTGATCAATGAATTCTGAATAAGAGTAGGGGGAATCAGAGGACGAATGAATGATAGGGGACCAAAAAATAACAGACCTGGGATTACCCTTAGCATCAAGTTTCTGAACAGGGAAAGGGAATCTATCTGAGTGATAGAAAATCATGAGATGATAGATAACTGAGGAGTACTTGAAAACCTTTTCATCATCAAGCTTTAAAAATTGATCATGGATTTTGTTGGCAATGAAGGAAGCATAATCATACTTAATCTCAGGAGGCTGCCCAGGGGTAAAGATAGATAGCAAAGCCAGAGTTATCTCATCTACATACTCACTGTTATTGAATCCTAAGACAAAGGATATTATATTCACAATAAGTCTTCCCAATTGGTTGAAAAAGTGAAAACCATAGGGGGGAGTCCCTTTTGGCTGATGCTCAGGTAACATAAAATATTGACACATTGCTTTCAATTTCTCTGGAGTTAACAGTCTAGTTTTCTCAATCAACCCTTCCATGGATAGAGGTGCTAACTCTTGTTCTGGCTCAAATTGTAACATAGCATTGATGGCCTGAGGTGTGATAGGGAACAAAACACTTTGATCAGGAGCCAACACAGCTCTCTGTGTGGGATCATAATTTGCATGACAGTAATGAATGATTTCAGGGAAAACGTGGACTGTAGGAATGAAATACCTTGGGAGATTGGATTCCCACAACCCTATAAGATCTTGCCCTTTTGAGTATTCGTCTCTGCAGCGACAGAAACTCAAACGGGGACTTTCATCGAAATACAGGTCTTTTATTTGGAAATCTTCATCTATGAGAGGCAAGTAGTCTAAATCTCGGTGAGGAGCATTCAAAGGAGTGACATTTAGAGCAGTAGGGGCCTCCATTTTGGTTCTTGTGGATTCAAAATGGAGGTTTCAGTTTTTCTTGCAGACCGGACGGGATATCGGACAAAAGAAGAAATTGGGACAAATTGCAGGTTTGGGAAGTAAATTCACAGGTTTTAACTCTTCAATGAGGACTAAGAGAGGATTTTTAACCACTTTTTCAGAGAAAAACACAAGAAACTAAGCTTAACTTGCAGTCGGGGTGCGGAATGATAAATACCTGTTTTTTAATGAAAACTGGTTCTTCAACAGGTAATGGATAATGGCAGGAATGTTCTTCAACACGGGCGCAGCGGAATTTCTGAGTAATTTGGTGTATTTGCAGTGAATTTTGAAATTTGCAGCGGGAGCTTAGTCTCTTTCGAAAACCAAAATAACTGAAAAAAACGCGAAAAATGGCTTAAAAACAAGTTAAAAGGGCTTTTGTCGTTTTCGAGGTGATGACGTCATTCGACGTACAGGGTGACGTAAGGGAGTGGGGCCAGCGGTATGTGGTAGGCGGTAAGCGGTAAGCCCGCACCGCTTATGGAGGAAGGCGGTAAAAATCGCAATGGCAGCGATTCCACAGGATGCTTGCCACGTGGAATGCTGAATAGTCAAAACCGCTCACTCCCCGCTGGCTAAAAAACTCACACGCGATGGGCAGCGGGATTGATCGGGACCGTTGATCAACGGAGGAATGATCTGACGGCTGGAGGAAAAGGGAAACTTGTGCGGTTTCGAAAGTGGGCCCGTCGGGGTTTAAACAAGTTTTGACATGTAATCTAATCACCCCGGGGAGAAGCTAATAGGCGGGAATGGTTGTTAATTAGTCCAAATGACTAATTAACCCCGTGAATTTATAAAATGAATTGCGGCGGGTTTTGGCCATGTGGAATGCTGAGTATGGTGGCGCAGGATTCCGTCGTAGTTTATTCTTGTTTTTGGTGTTAAACACATATGTTACGTGTCTAACGCTTTTCTATATATATTTTATTATACGATGAATAAATTAATATAATTAATTCATCATAGGGGCGGAATGTATATATAAGGTTATAGTTTTACCAAAGGGCTTTATAAAGAGGGGTATTTATTTTAAATGTGCGGGACTATATATACTTTGGTAAAACATTATAATAAGAGGGTTTTTGGGATATTTATTAGAAAAGGGAGTTATATACATAGGAAAAAGGGATTTCACTAGGGATTTAATATAATAGAGTTAGGTGTTAATATGAAAAAGGACAAGGAAAATCAAAACACCTTTGTACATCTAAGAAAGTGAAAACTTATGAAGTAAATTGCACATTTTATCTTCAACACTTAAACTTAGAATAACAAGTTGTTTTGAGGAATTTTGTGGAATGTTGCATCAGTTTCCTAAGTAAAATAGGATTTTACTTAGGAAAAGTTAAAGATGGAAGATAACAATGATGAATTATTTGAAGTGCTTAGGTCTTTTTTGATCATTAGGCCGAGGGTCCGGTCCCTCCAGAAGTCAAGGAAATGCCTTGAGCCCTTTTGATCTCCAAATACCTTAGTACCTTTGGGGAAATTAGTAAAACTCTTGAGGGGGAAAAATGATGAGGGAGGTTAATGAATTTGACTTTGCTTGCTGTGATTTTCCAGTGTATTTCCTGCTTTAGTACTTGTGATGAAAGTAAAGGATCAAAAACATGTAGCAGCACCATTCATCAGATAACACTTTGCAGCACCATCTATCTACCCTATCTACTTAACACTACCATTTTCTCTTCTTTATTAGGGTGCATTTAGACTTGCAAACCCTTTTCAATCTTTTTCTTTTTACATGATAAATCTATCTATTTCTACCCTTATTACATCCAAGGGCTCAGATTAAATTGTTGAGCACCTTTTATTCATTCTACCTAGCTACTTATGGCCAGATATTTATTCTCTAATCTATAACATGAAATTGAAATATGACTAAGCCAAGTTTAAACAGTTTGACTTATTCATGAATTGTGGCAAAGCTGCACACAATTGCTTTATTACAACAGATGAAAAGTAGTGGCATTTAGACTTGCACACTTTCCTTGGCCTTTCTTTTTGATGGGGTTCATTTATTTTACTTTTTGGCCATTTTTATTCTTTTTACCCTTTGATTTTTCTTTTAGGGTATACCCTCTTTACATTTTTTAAATTTTTTGATTTTTGGTTTTTCAAGAATATGGAACACCTTTGCTCAAGTAAGAAGGTTTGAACATATTCCACACTTCCATCAAGACAATCATGAAAGATGAAACCTATTGATATAGGAGGCTACCGTGTTTGTTGTGGGGTTACTTATCCGAAAGGTGCCCTCGAATCGAAGAACAAGGGGCAAGGCCAAAGCAATGCGACTCATAACAACACCACAAATCCAAAGAAGGACACAGGGAAGTGGTGTGAATTTCATAACAGCCCCACTCACAGCACAAACGAGTGTCGGGCCAAACAGTCTTTGGTGGCTCAACTAAAGGCACCCGAATCAGATGCATTTTCTGATCCTGAGTTAGAACCAGACAGCGCACACAAGGAAGCACATCATTGATGCGGATCCCAGTGCCATTGTTGCCACCACCAAGATCCAGAAGGAGGGTCCAGAGGATCCAGAGGAGGGGGAGCGCCTCTTCCAGTCGCAGATGTGGGTGAAGGGTTCTCCGCTGCAGTTTCTCGTCGATAGCGGAAGCCAAAAGAACCTCATTTCAACAGACGTCATGAAGCGGCTCGGCCTACCAACCATAGCACACCCGCGTCAGACACCATTCTGGTGCTCCACCCCGGAGAGATCTTCGCATCCGCTCGCCAGCGTTTACCTACACAAGATTGTCATCTACCGATGAGGTATCAGGATGTTGCTCCTCTGACAGCCATGCTATTGGGCCAACCATACTTATGGAGACGACATGCTGTGTATGAGTCTAGGCCTCGTGCTGTTATTATTACTTTGGGAAATAACTTGTACAGGATACCGGAGGTAGTACCGCCTCCCGCCATCTCTTTGACTACTGCAAAACAACGCAGTAAGATTGTTTCCCAGACCAGGAAATTCATTTTCCTTACGACTCACTCAATGTGGAAAGAAGAATATTGTGGCCACAACCTCGAAATGTGGCTCCCTTCACGGCTGCAAAGCAGATGGACAAAGTCATGGAGGAATACGATGACAATTTCTCCTCACTCATAGAGGTTCCTCTACACCGTCAGGACAAGCACTCCATTGATCTAACCCCCGACGCACCGCCCCCTGATGTTGCCATACCTCCTGCAACTACACATACAGAATCTACGCATGTACTTTCTGAGGCCGATAAAGAAACCGAAATTACTAAACACATCCATCATGTCCTCCCGCAGGTCCATGACATCTTCAACAAATCTAATACCCAGTTCAACAAAATTTGCCTCATCTCATGGAGGATCTCAATGCAATGGGGACCATTGCTTCCTAACGAGGGAGGAATGATCCAGGTGGATATCAGTGGCCACCCACCTATTCCATTTGGACCCCCATCTTCGCTCTTTTTTCAATTTTCAAGTTGGAACAAAACTTACTATTTTTAGCGCTTTTCTGGCAGCATTCTTCCGGGAGCTGCAGCATTCATTAAACGACGTTTTGGGTATCATTTCGCTCAGCTAATTTGATCATCAAATTCCGGCCGAAATTGAAGTCCTCGGATAGATATTTCTAACGAGCTATTGAACGTGTCAAACGGAGATCGGGTGCCAAAGTTATGCCCCCAGGAAGTTGAACCACCAATTTACCCAAACGGGCGCCCACAGTTTTGGCGCCTCATCTCCTATGGCTAGGTTTTTGGACGTTTCAGATTCTACATTGTTTCTCAACAATAAATAGGCCCTCGAGCCTCATTGTAACACAGTTCAGAGGTCTGTAGCCATCACATCTCTTCTCAGAGATTCGCTACCAGCACCCTAGCTATTTTATTTCCATTATGTCTGTAAGCATATTTCTGTTATTTGATATTAATGAAATGAAGCATTATTTCCGCTGCATCTCTATGTTCATGGTTATTTTTGTATTCTGTTGCGTTCCTGCATAAAATCCGGATCAGTGGTATCAGAGCGGGTCTGCTCTTTCTTTGTTTTTCTTTGCATGTCCCCAACGCGGTCAGGGTATAAGGAGTTAGGGCTCAATCTAGTTGAACCCTTGCAAGATCAGCCTCGTAAACCCCGACGACCTCCCATGGCGGAAGAAAAGAAAGACGAGGGAGCAGGAGATCCTATCAAAATACTGCTCGAGGAGGCCCTCGAGAAACAAAGGAACGCGATGATGGATAACTTTTCTCAAATCCTTCAACGATTGCCCACATATGGCGCATCTGCATCCAACAGCCACTCTGGAGGCGCCACTCCCTTCAAGGTACAGGTAAACTTTGACATTCCTATATTTGAAGGAAAAATAGATGCAGACGCTGTAGACAGATGGTTAAATTTGTTGGAAGGGTATTTCTGGGTCCATGACTTCTCTGACCGAGAAAAGATTATTTTTGCACTCCTCAAAGCCGCCCCCCAGGTCAAACACTGGTGGGAAACCTACCGTGAGCAAGAGGGCGAAGGGGAACCCTCTCTGTTTCCCGACCACACCCACTTGGAATTGCTCCGAGACTCGCATCAAGGAACAATATTACCCCGTGGGGAGCTATGAGGACAAATACATCCAATGGACCATGCTGCGGCAGCAAAAGGATCAAGATGTGCACGAACTGACGAATCTGTTCCATACCCTGCACACAAAGTTGGGTATTAAAGATTCAGAGAGACATTTGGTGCTCAAGTACCGCGACTGTCTGCAGAAACACATTCAGGAGGAAATGGAGTTCCTCGACATTACATCGCTTGGCACGGAATATCGCCATGCCGCCAAGATCGAGCATAAATTTAAGCAGAAGAAGCGAGAATTTGGATCTGCGAATCCGAAAGGTGCCCCCAAACCGAAGAACAAGGGAAAAGGCCAAAGCAATGTGACTCAGAACAACACCACAAATCCAAAGAAGGACACAGGGAAGTGGTGTGAATTTCACAACAGCCCCACTCATAGCACAAATGAGTGTCGGGCCAAACAGTCTTTGGTGGCTGAACTAAAGGCACCCGAATCAGATGCATTTTCTGATCCTGAGTTAGAACCAGACAAAGGCAATGACAAAGGGAAGCAGATCATTGATGCAGATCCTAGTGCCATTGTTGCCACCACCAAGATCTAGAAGGAGGGTCCAGAGGATCCAGAGGAGGGGGAGCGCCTCTTCCAGTCGCAGATGTGGGTGAAGGGTTCTCCGCTGCAGTTTCTCGTCGATAGCGGAAGCCAAAAGAACCTCATTTCAGCAGACGCCGTGAAGCGGCTCGGCCTACCAACCATAGCACACCCGCAACCGTATACCATTGGGTGGCTCCACCCAGGGAGAGATCTCCGCATCCGCCAGCAGTGCCGACTTCCATACAGTATCAAGCCATTCACGGATGAGGTATTGTGTGATGTTTCTCCTCTTGATGTAGCTGATGTATTATTGGGCCAACCATACTTGTGGAGGTGACATGCTATGTATGAGTCTAGGCCTCGTGCTGTTATTATTACTTTGGGAAATAACTTGTGCAGGATACCGGAGGTAGTACCGCCTCCTGCCATCTCTTTGACTACTGCAAAACAACGCAGTAAGATTGTTTCCCAGACCAGGAAATTCATTTTCCTTACGACTCACTCATAGGGAAAGAAGAATATTGTGGCCACAACCTCGAAACAGGGCTCCCTTTCACGGCTGCAGCAGATGGACAAAGTCATGGAGGAATACGATGACAATTTCTCCTCACTCATAGAGGTTCCTCTACACTGTCATGACAAGCACTCCATTGATCCGACTCCCAATGCACCACCACCTGATGTTGCCATACATCCTGCAACTACACATACAGAATCCAAACATGTACTGTATGAGGCTGATAAAGAAACCAAATTTACTAAACGCATCCAACATGTCCACCCGCAGGTCCATGACATCTTCAACACATCTAATACTCAGTTCAACAGAATTTTCCTCATCTCATGGAGGATCTCAACGCAATGGGGACCATTGCTTGCTAAGGAGGGAGGAATGATCCAGGTGGATATTGGTGGCCACCCACCTATTCCATTTGAACCCCCATCTTCAGTTCTTTCAATTTTCAAGTTGCAACAAAACTTACTATTTTTAGCAGTTTTTCGGGTCCTAAACTTCCGGAGCCGTTTTGAGGCCCTAAACGACGTTTTTTGGGTATCAAAGCGCCAGCGAATTTGATCATCAAATTCGCCTCGAAAGTCGTAGTCCTCGGATAGAGCTTTCTAATGATGTATCATATGCGTCAAACGGAGATAGTATGCCAAAGTTATGCCCCCGGGAAGTTGAACCACCAATTTACCCAAATGGGCGCCCACAGTTTCGGCGCCTCATCTCCTACGGTTAGGTTTTTGACGTTTAGGGTTTTTGACGTTTCTGATTCTTATAAAGTTTTTCAACAATAAATAGGCCCTCGAGCCTCATTGTAACGTTGTAGCTTCTGAGGTCTCGTAGCCATCACATCTCTTTCTCGCAGACTAAGCTCAAAGACCCTAGCTATTTTATTTCCATTATGCCCGTAAAGCATATTTCGTTATTTGATATTAATGAAATGAAGCATTATTTCCGCTGCATCTCTATGTTCATGGTTATTTTTGTATTCTGTTGTGTTCCTGCATAAAATCCGGATCAGTGGTATCAGAGCGGGTCTGCTCTTTCTTTGTTTTTCTTTGCATGTCCCCAACGCGGTCAGGGTATAAGGAGTTAGGGCTCAATCTAGTTGAACCCTTGCAAGATTAGCCTCGTAAACCCCGACGACCTCCCATGGCGGAAGAAAATAAAGACGAGGGAGCAGGAGATCCTATCAAAATACTGCTAGAGGAGGCCCTCGAGAAACAAAGGAACGTGATGATGGATAACTTTGCTCAAATCCTTCAACGACTGCCCACATATGGCGCATCTGCATCCAACAGCCACTCTGGAGGCGCCACTCCCTTCAAGGTACAGGTAAACTTTGACATTCCTATATTTGAAGGAAAAATAGATGTAGACGTTGTAGATAGATGGTTAAATTTGCTGGAAGGGTATTTCTCGGTCCATGACTTCTCCGACCGAGAAAAGATTATTTTTGCACTCCTCAAAGCCGCCCCCCATGTCAAAGACTGGTGGGAAACCTACCGTGAGCAAGAGGGCGAAGGGGAACCCTCTCTGTTCTCGACCACACCCACTTGGAATTCGTTTCGAGACGGCATCAAGGAACAATATTACCCCGTGGGGAGCTATGAGGACAAATACATCCAATGGACCACGCTGCGGCAACAAAAGGATCAAGATGTGCACGAACTGACAAATCTGTTCCATACCCTGCGCACAAAGTTGGGTATTAAAGATTCGTAGAGACATTTGGTGCTCAAGTACCGCGGCTGTCTGCACAAACACATTCAGGAGGAAATGGAGTTCCTCGACATTACATCGCTTGGCATGGCATATCGCTATGCCGCCAAGATCGAGCAGAAATTTAAGCAGAAGAAGCGAGACTTTGGATCTGCGAATCCGAAAGGTGCCCTTGAACCGAAGAACAAGGGGCAAGGCCAAAGTAATGCAACTCAGAACAACACCAAAAATCCAAAGAAGGACACAAGGAAGTGGTGTGAATTTCATAACAGCCCCACTCATAGCACAAATGAGTGTCAGGCCAAACAGTCTTTGGTGGCTGAACTAAAGGCACCCGAATCAGATGCATTTTCTGATCCTGAGTTAGAACCAGACAAAGGCAATGACAAAGGGAAGAAGATCATTGATGCGGATCCCAGTGCCATTGTTGCCACCCACCAAGATCCGTAAGGAGGGTCCAGAGGATCCGTAGGAGGGGAGCGCCTTCCCCATAAGCAGATGTGGGTGAAGGGTTCTCCGCAGCGTTTCGTCGATAGCGAAGCCAAAGAACTCATTTCAGCAAGACGTCGTGAAGCGGCTCGCCTACCGACCATATCACACCACCGTATACCATCGGTGGCTCCACCCCTCGAGAGATCTCGCATCCGCCGCAGCGTCGATCGCGCATCAAGCCATTCACGATGAGGTATTGTGTGATGCTGTTCCTCTTGGGATGTTGCCGATGTATTATTGGGCCAACCATACTGGTGGGAGGCGACATGTTGTCTATGAGTCTAGGCCTCGTGCTGTTATTATTACTTTGGGAAATAACTTGTACAGGATACCGGAGGTAGTACCGCCTCCTGCTATCTCTTTGACTACTGCAAAACAACGCAGTAAGATTGTTTCCCAGACCAGGAAATTCATTTTCCTTACGACTCACTCACAGGGAAAGAAGAATATTGTGGCCACAACCTCGAAACAAGGCTCCCTTTCACGGCTGCAGCAGATGGACAAAGTCATGGAGGAATACGATGACAATTTCTCCTCACTCATAGAGGTTCCTCTACACTGTCAGGACAAGCACTCCATTGATCTGACTCCCAATGCACCACCACCCGATGTTGCCATACATCCTGCAACTACACATACAGAATCCAAACATGTACTGTATGAGGCTGATAAAGAAACCAAATTTACTAAACGCATCCAGCATGTCCACCCGCAGGTCCATGACATCTTCAACACATCTAATACTCATTCACCGTAATTTTCCTCATCCCATGAGGACCTCAACGCAATGGGGACCATTGCTTCCTAAGGAGGGAGGAATGATCCAGGTGGATATTGGTGGCCACCCACTCATTCCATTTGAACCCCCATCTTCAGCTTCTTTCACTTTTCAAGTTGCAACAAAACTTACTATTTTTAGCGCTTTTCGGGTCCTAACTTCCTGGGAGCCGTTTGAGGCCCTAAACGACGTTGGTATCAAAGCGTCAACAATTTGATCATCAAATTCGCCTCGAAAGTCGTAGTCCTCGGATAGAGCTTTCTAATGATGTATCATATGCGTCAAACGGAGATAGTATGCCAAAGTTATGCCCCCGGGAAGTTGAACCACCAATTTACCCAAATGGACGCCCACAGTTTTGGCGCCTCATCTCCTACGGTTAGGTTTTTGGACGTTTCGGATTCTACATTGTTTTTCAACAATAAATAGGCCCTCGAGCCTCATTGTAACGCAGTTCAGAGGTCTGTAGCCATCACATCTCTTCTCAGAGATTCGCTACCAGCACCCTAGCTATTTTATTTCCATTATGCCTGTAAGCATATTTCTGTTATTTGATATTAATGAAATGAAGCATTATTTCCGTTGCATCTCTATGTTCATGGTTATTTTTGTATTCTGTTGCGTTCCTGCATAAAATCCGTATCAGACACCACTCATGAATATGATCAGAAATGTGAGTAGAAGTTGTCTGTTTAAAGTTGGTCAGCAGTTCCGTTCCAGTTTCATATTGTATGGGTAACTAGAAGTGGGTGAAAAACTGTAGTGGCTAAGTTAGTGAAGTTATCAAATGAAGCTCGTGGCAATTGAATATACCACTTCACAGCCAGACCAGTAAGCATACGCTGGAAAAGACGTAGTCTAATGGAGTCATCATTTAAGGAGTTTGTTGAGCACCACAAATGATAAGTCATAACATGCGTTGACAGGTCTTCTCCAGGGTTTCCATTGAATTTAGTAATGTTGGAGGGTAATTTGTGTGTAATCACCGTCCACCAAGGAGAATAGTTGATGGGATCATTGGTAAGCCAATTTAAATCAGGTAATTCTAACATTGCAACAAAGGGAAATTATCGATTCAAGTCAAGTTGAGTATAACTAGGATAGGATAGAATTGCTTGGGAAATAGGCTTTTGTGCACCAGCATAAGGCATTTGCTGCTGGTAACCCAGATAGGGGTTATTTTGATGACCAAACGCTTGAGGGATATGTTGACCAAAACCTAGATAAGTTGGTTTTTGTTGGAATTGTTGTTGTGGCATTTGAGGCTGTGGTTGCCAATTTGATTTCCCACCAAGATTATAGCCCAATATAGAATATATTGGACCCAGTTTTGAATAGGTAAGACCACTAGAAGCCCGTGACATCCCATAAAAGTGTAATCCAACCTGTGATTGTAAGATTCCAGATACAGGTGGCTGTTGTAAAGTAGCCGAAGGAGGTGGAGTTTGGAGGCCCAAGACTTGAGGGTAATGGATTGAAGGACCCAGCTGAGACAGTTGAGGTACAACCAACTAAGCCTGTAAATGGGGTAATGAATTATTAATAGGTGGGGTAGATGTAGGTGCAACGGGTTGAACCAGTTGGTATGAATGCACAACCGTTTGTGGTTGAATGGGCATGATGGGCTGCCACTGACAAACAATCATTCCAACATTTGGGTGACCATAAAATGACAGAGTGCTGTCAAAATGGGTGACCATAGGTTTCCCCCCAGTATGAGGAGTATAATAAGATGGAATATATTGATCTCCAAATGGTGGGAGTCTAGTCGACATCGAACTGGATGGAAAGTACCCAGATGGACTAGTTTGATGTTGAAATGAAGATTTGTATAAAGGATCAAGTCGTTCAGTACTCATTAGAGATGTACTAGATAAGATACCAGTAGATGACATGGGTGAAGTCCATGGATTTGAGGAGGCACCAGAGTAGGTTCTGGATAATGATTGGTAACCTGGTGGGACAAACAGACCACCATAAAGATGTGACTCCGGTGATGTGATAAACATCGACGAAGTAGCAACAATAGATGTTGTCGCAACTGTAATAGATGGTACAACTAGATATGTTGACTCAGCCATGGTCAAATGACCCAGTGAATAGCCTATAGGATCTATGGGAACTTGGATTGAAACAGGATCAACTGAAGCAGTGTAAGTTAATCGAGGAAGCGACTCATAAAGATGAAGCCTCGACCCAAAATGAGTTGGAGTTGAAGGGCGTGTTTCTTGTTGAGGTTCTTCCTCAATCGAAATCAAACCAGGTTGAAGAATTTTTCTGTCAGGCCCGAGATATATTTCAGGTGGTTGACTGGGCGATAAAAGGGAATACTCAATGGCTATGTATGACTGAGGAGTGACTGATACAGGAACAAATGCTTGTTGTTTGAATTCAGGATCTAGATGTTTTGGTAAAAGAACGATGGGATCTGAATCAACTTCTAGTTGAAAAATGTCGGGTTCTAGATGTATGGTCTCATTGATTAGATCTTCAGTGTCCATAGGTAGCGATGAGGACTTCGTTTCGATGACAGTGGATAAACCAGGATGTGTAGAAACGAATCGAGATGACTCTGCTAGATGTGATGAAGATGATGCATCAGAGGTACTAATGGTACTGGATTCGGTACAACAGGGTCGCCTTCACCGACTAGAAATGGATTCTGGTGGTAAAGGTGGTTTAAGTGCTATTCTACGCGAACGAAGAGGAAAGTGATGTTCTTCTTCCATGATGACTGATTGATTTTATTACAAAAAAAATAAACAAGTAAAAGGGTGATACTAGGCAAAAGGATTACCAAGTAATTGTGAACTGTAGAATACCTCCTGGCGAACCAAGAAGTACGGGATGACAATCTCCCTGAATGTTGTGCTCGGTGTATCACAAGTTACAAGGCAGCCGACTCGGTTACTGATCCAGGTGGATATTGGTGGCCACCCACCTATTCCACTTATGGCCCCACCATTTTCTCTTTTAGTTTTTCAATTTCAGTACAACTTACTATTTTTAGCATTTTTTTGAGTCCTGAAGTTCTGGAGCTGTTTTGAGGCCCTAAACAATGGTTTTTGGGAAAACCGGGAGCAACATGGGTCCATGGACCAATGTTTCTCACTCAAAATTTGTAGTCCTCAGACAAATATTTCTATCGAGGTATGGTTCGCGTCAAACGGAGATTGTATGCCAAAGTTACGTCCCCGGGAAGTTGAAACACCAATTTACCCAAACGGGGCCCATAGTTTTGGCGCTTCATCTCCTATGGTTAGGGTTTTGGATGTTTATGGTTTTCCATTGTTTCTAAATAATAAATAGGCCCTCAAGCCTCATTGTAACTCAGTTCAGAGGCCTGTAGCCGCCACATATCTTCTCAGAGATAAGCTACCAGCGCCCTAGCTAGTTTATTTCCATTCTGTCTATAAGCAAATTTCAGTTCTTTGATATTAATGAAATGAAGTTTTATTTCCACTGCATCTTTGTATTTATGGTTATATGTGTATTCTGTTGCGTTCCTGCATAAATCCGGATCAGTTACCTATGGATGGTAAGCAACCTAAAGTTTTCCTCCCAAATATACCCTAAGGTACGTGGAGGCCCAAGTCCATAATAATGCTATCTAATGCAAAAACGCACAGTGAGAGCACCCCCTTATACATTTCGTACTAGAACACTGCACTATATACCCGAAGGTACATGGACAAGATCCAATATACTTATGTACATGGAGTGGGATATCACACTCAAAATGTATTGCAGACAAGTTAGCAACAACTACTATGCTTAACGACACCGAAACACGTCTCTAGCCTAAACCTTCTAAGTGTTATCGTTAATGTTACAATGATTTCTTAGGTTTATTGAGATAAATTTTATGTTGATCTTGTTTAAAAGTTTATCTTTCAGGTTCACTGTGAGATGTAATCGTAAATTCCTAAAAATGAAAACTAAATGAGAAGCAATATTTTCAATTCAGTTTAACAATGAAAACCTTAGCTACTAAAGGGATAGAGTAATCAAATTTTTTAGCATAGATCAAAGAGCACACACTAAATGCAGATTTCTATAATATGTTCCTATGCAACACTCACAATCTCTAAATGCATATGCATGTTTTTCTTTTTAGTTTCCTTTAATGTGAATTAGTAAAAGGAAACTAAATGCACAAATCAATCAAACAATGTTTTCTTTTGGATAAGTGAGGAATGAAACAACATTTTTATCTTAGGAAAATGAAGACTGAAATTATAATTTTCATTTAGGAAATGAAGACTGAAACGACAATTTCCTTTTTGAAAACAGAGAATTGATCTAATGCAAAATTTCCAACTTTGGATTTAATTTGAAAATGATAAATAAAATAGATAATGAAACCATCAGTCATCAGTATTTTTCACTATCTTTGGATGACTAAAGGGTGTTTATAGATTTATGAAAACAAAATTCCTTGAATATTTCACTATTCTATCATTTTCCCATTTCATGGTCACCTTGTTGCTCCTACAAACTCCTCATAAGCTTATATTTCTCATTTTCATCCTCCTTCCCTGCCTATAGCCTCATTGCCTATTTTCCCCTTGTCACTGAACTCCACCTTCCCTCTAGGGTTTTCCTATGGCTAATTCATTCCCATGTTCCCCAGGTTCCTCAAGCATTGATGGTCTCAAAAATATCTCTGTAGACTCTTGAGATAAATCAAGTACATTGGATTTTGGATCTTCAATACAACACTTTTGACAATACTCTATTTTCACTTGAAAACCTCCAAGTCAAATCCTAGTCAAAATCAGGTCAAAGGTCCTTCCCACTAGGTCATTAGGGTTTACATTATTTAAGGTTGTCCTTGGATGTTTCAGGCACTGCTTTTCTTTTGCTATAATATGGCTTAGATGTAATATAATGTCAAGACATGGTTATTCAAGAAGGACCTAAAATATTTCCAAAGAATATTACCTCATCAGTTCAAAGTCTGCAAATGAGAAAAATGGACAAAGTTTGGCACTTCTGCAGGAGTTTTGAAAGTTGTGTCTGCAGAAGGTACTGATAAGGTGGAATGTCTACTCCTCAATGAAAACCACTTACATCCAAGGAGAGGGAAACACTTAGTCTTATAGTTAATTAGGGTTTTGAACTTGATGGTCCAGTTGAGTGCTAAAATAGTGACCCCTTGCAGAAAATGACATGGAGGAAGCACATAAGGCCAAACATGAAGAAAGTCTATCAGAATAGATTGAAGAAAAATGGAAAAGGTGAGGTGAACTGGACATAAATTAATGAACATGAAAGGGCTATATAGAACTTAGAAGACAACACTGATGATTGATGTAAAGCACTCCAGACACCTAGGGTTTTGAAGAAAGTTGCCAGATAAGTGGAAAAGTTAAGTTGGGTTTCATGGTGAAAGCTACACAATAATTTTGAAGATGCTAATGTGTGTAATCACCCAAAGTTGCCAAAATGAGCTTTTCATGCCTCAAGAAGCAAAAGAAAGGTCAAGTTCATCATTTTCGTCATCTGCAAAGAAAAAAAGTGTAAAAGTTTTAGTATTAAAGAAAAGGGACTTTTGACATTAGGAAATGGGTTTTCAAAGTTAAAATTAAAACCAAAAGACTATATAAACCCATTTCATACTTCAAATGAATCATTCTTGCTTGTCAAAAGATCAAGAGCACTAAGGAGAGAAGAAATTTTGAGTTTTCAAGCAAATTCGGGAAAAAAATTTGTGGCATTGTGCGCTCAAATTGGCGCTGAGCTCCTAGAAGTTGGCGCTGTGTGCTTGGCTTTTCTCCTCCGTTCAATTTGTGAAGGCGTTGTGTGCCTGGAAGGCGGCGCTGCATGCTGGGGAAGGCGCTGGGCTCTTGCCCCACACACTCAGTGCAGTTTTCTTTTGGCGTTGTGCCCTCAACAACTGGCGCTACGTGCTCAGCCTGGCACTGCGCCCTCAACTTTGGCGCTGCACCCTTGGACAGGAAGGGTTTCTAAACACTCTAACATCTCAAATCACCTCAAACTGCTTCCAAGTCTCTGTCAAAGGTCCTCCAAGCAAATATTAAGGGCAAGTACATGCCATGCACCTATCTTCAAGCAATTTTGGTGTTTTCTTAATAAATGAAATCAAACCCTAAGAGAAACCCTAAATTCCAAGCTTGAAATAACTATTTAAACCTCATTTCATCTTCCTAGACATAGTGTCAGTTATAGAAAGGGAAATTACACAGCTGGAGGGTTTTCATTAAGTTGTTTTAGCCTCTCACTCATTCTCATACACCTATACCCTCACTCACTCATTCTATTCACTTGCAAAGTTTCTCTTTCATCACCTTCCCTTCATCTCCTTCACATTAGTCCAAGGGTTTCTAAAAACAGAGTTTTCAACATGTCCGAGGGAGAGGACAGTGGCAATGGTCGTGAGGCCCAAATGCCAAGAAGGCATGATCATAAAGCACGCAAGATAAATATATTTGAACCCCTCAGTACAAGAGAGCTCATGGCATCTCCCCTTACTATTTCTTGTTTCAAACATGTAGGTTGCTATGAATTTTGTGAAAAGGTGCAGCAGGTGTAAAACCACCCTGAGCTAACTAGACTATTTATCATTAACTTGCATGAAAAACAAGTTAACCTTACAGGGGTCACCTTTGAGCTATCTACAAATGATTTTTCCAGTGCAACAGGCATACCTAGTGTAGGGGAGAAATGGTTCAAGCAAGATAACCTTGACATGAGTTACTTTGAGCCATACCTTAAGCCCAAGTATAAAGACCACATCAAATCCATCTTTCCTTTCTCTCATTTGCTTGATAGATATGCACCTATGATGAGAATAATCATGAAGTATTTTACATGTGAGGGAAGGTTCTCCCGTCTTTACTCATACCACAATAGGCTGCTTATGCATTTTACTATAGTGAAGATGCTGCACATACCTTATTACCTTTATCGAAGCATTGATAAAATGGCATACATAGTACAAAAGAGAAACTACCCTCAGCAAATGCAAATTCTATTCCATCACTCACATATCAAAATGGTTGTTATGCACCAACTACAGCAAAAATACATTCCATGGGAGACCTTCATTGCCAATGAGGTTTTTACTACTCCACAAGGTCATCATCAGCAAGATGTACCTTCCTCATCTCATCTTCCCATTCCTACTTCTACATCACTTCCTGTTGTTCCTACATCTCCACTCACTCACATTCCTTCACCTCATGATGATCCTCATTCATCACCTTCCCACAACCCTTCACCCTCATCCCATGACACCACATCATCAAATAGTGATGAGTGCAGTGAGATAGATGACACTAAGATGGTTGACATAGAGGATTTTCCTTTGACCTATCAAAGAGATCATAGGCAGGTGTTTGCTCCACAAATTGTGGAAGGGGCTCTGCCTTCTACATCAATAAAAAAACTTGACAAAGGTAAGGAAAAGGTCATTGTTGAAGAGGAGGAAGATGAGCATGAAACTTGTTAGGGTCCCATGATTTGGCAGATTGGCTAAACCAAATGACAGGGTAACATGAAACTAGTCTTTAGAGTCCTAGGACCTAGCCTTCCTGGACTTAGAGAGGGCTCTCTCTATTGTGTGTGAAGGATGTGAGCTTGCTCGCTCTAGATGGTTGATTTTAGGCTAGTTGTGAAGTCTAGAGTTTTTTTGTTGTTTTGGTTGGGTAAGATGGTCAAGTAGGATAGGTGGAGCGAGAGTATGTCAAAGCCATTGAGCTATGGAGTCAATAAAAGTCATGAGTGTCTCAATGATGAATCAAAGTGTGTTGCAAGGCCAATCCAACAAGGTAAATGGATCCTTAGGGTAATGTGTGAGGTGGAGTGAACATCAAATTTGGTAGAAACTAAGAGGTCTTAAATGCAGATAGTTAAAATCTATAACTCATGAGGTAGGGAAAACCATTAAGCTCAATGAACAATACTTAAACTGATAAATATCCAAGATAAACATTCCAGTGAAACATAGAAAGCATAAGAGCTTCTAATTTTAGTAAATTCACCTTCAGAATTTGGGAAAACATATAAGATAGCACAATAAAATCAATCTATGAAGAGGGAACTCCTAAAAATCATAAATAAAGCTATAAAGAACTCTGAAATAAGTAGGTAGACATGGACAAAGGGCAAGATCGAAAGGGACCTCTTTGATTTAACCTATCAAACAATATTCCAAAGAGAGGTTTCAAGATAGAATTTTGAAAGCTTCAAATAAGCAGGGCATACCATGAATCATACTTGTAAACTAGCATACTAACCATACATGAAACAAAAACAATTTTAGGTGGACCTAAGGAGCAATCAAGAATTCCTTAAGATGACCAAACAGATGAAAACATCAAAGCTATAATAAATAGGAGGACCGAGGTGACTCAAAGAGAATTTCTCACATACTTTTCTTATTTATAGCAACCAAGAAGGATGAAACATAATGAGAACAAGAAAACATAAACAAGTTAAGAAGACATCACCATTCACCAAGCTAAGGAATCCTGCAAACAAGCTTCTCCATCATCAAGCCAAACAAGCCATTCATCAACTTCACAAAACCAATTTCTTCTCCAAGCTCATAGAAACCATGTATTTCTCTCCAAGTTCATCAAAATCCAAATTTGCAATGAGTCTCCATGCTCTATTTATAATACATGGAGAAGAAAAACCAAAGAGAGCATCTAGAAGCCTATTGGCTAACAAGAAATATCTTAATTTGTCCTTGAGGTCTTGCAAGGTCCAAGGCACAAAAATATCTAAAATAAATATCTTTTCGGCCATTTTTAGCAATTAAATTGACCTTTAGGCTTTGACATGCCTTCAAAAAATTGCTAAACGCACATTCTGACTTGTCAATCACAAGAGCGTAGCACTGGGACAATAAAAATGGGTCATCTTGCAGAAGTGATTTGGAGGCCTTCCCGATGTAAAAAAAAGGCTCCGTGATGGCTTGTTGGAAATCTGCTCAAGTTGGATTTCCATATCTACCTTTGGTTTTATAAATGAGTGCCATTTTCCTGTCCAAAAATACATTTTCCCAACACTGCTCTGTGCACAACACCTTGCCTGAAAATGAGGCAGAATGGTCAAAATTTTGGTGTTTTTTTGACTTTTTGGGGGGTCAAAACTGCTCCAAATGATCTAAAATTTTGTGCACAGACTGCTGATGATGAGAGGAATCCAAAAATTTAAAGTTTAAGAGTTGAGGATGCACCAAATTTGTGCGTAGTGCCAAGGGTGTTGCGCACAACGACCTCAAATTTTCAAAAAAACAAAATTTTGTTCAATTTGGCCCAAAATTTGTGGAGAGGTCCCTGAAGAGGTATTGGACACTTTTTGAGAAGACTCAACCAAAACTCCAAGGCTATCATGACTTTGTTCCTCTTTTATGTTTTTAATATTTGCCAATTTCCAATGGTTTGATAGCTGGAGAAGAGATGGCCCCTTGTCTTTTTGAGGCAGTTAACACACCTCACTTCCCTCTGTGGTATGTGTATGTGAGAGGAGTGATAATGGTAGTTTTGAATGTGTTTTCATCATTCCTTTGACCCTTGTTATTGTTGTCACCAGCTTTTTCATTTTTGCCATGACTTCCATGAGTCACCTCATGCCTCATTGGGTCATTGCTTTCTTGATCTTTAGCATCCATCATCATCATTGTCTTCACTATCTTCCATACTGCCATATTGGCCTTCAAATTGATCGTTAACTTCCTCACTTGCCTCACTTTGGTTCTGTCCATCATAAATGTCCTTTTCTTCATCATCTTCTAGGCTATCTTTACTTCCATTATCATTAGGAGGTTGATTTATGTCATGAAAATCATGACTTTATTTTTTGCTATTTTTCTCATCACTGACTGTCCTATTAGTGTCATTCCCTTAGTCACTGCCTGCTTCTACAAACTCTATTTTAGCTCCATCATTTCCTTGTTCTTGATCTTCTATTTCCTCATCACTATGACTGTGCTCACTGTCATGTTCATGCACATTTTTCTCTTGGTTGTCATGTTTATTTTCTTGCTGACTGTCATCCTCATCATTTTTTTCACTATCTTCTTGATCTTTATCTTTCTCATTAGTAACACCTTTTTTTGTACTTGGGAGTGATTCATTTGTATCATCACCATAATTTTTTTCCTCCAAGTGCTCATTATCTTTGTCTTCATGACTTTTTAACTCATGCAGGAGCTTGGGGCAAACTTGAGGAGGAGAAAAAATGAGTTTGGGAAATTTTTGGGAAAGTTTAGCCAAATTTTCTCTGTGCGTAGCACTACTTGATAGGTCGTTCCTGTCGGGCCTTCCCTGTGCACAGCGCCGGGTCAGGTTGGGCTTTCCCTGTGCGCAGCACCGTTCAATGGTGGGTAAGTCAGGCATGAACTGGTTCTATGCACAACACCTTCACCGGTGCATAGCGTTGCCTCTCCGGTGCGTAGCGCAGTGCTTTTTTGCACTATGTCTACCTCCTCTATGCGCAGCACTGACGGCTCTGTGCGTAGCGCCTCCGTCAGTGCGTAGCGCCTGAAAACTTCAACAAGTTTTGCAAAAAACCCTTAAAAAATGTTTTCAATGACTCTCCTTCTCTTTTAAAGACAAAAATGAGGTGGGAAGAGGGAAAGAAAACCCTTATACTCCTTTTTGAAAAATAATTTTTAGGATCAAACCCACTTTCTAATGTTTGTTTCCCTTCTCACTTTTTTTGACCATCTTTTTGGTCCTTTGGTCCTGTAGGTGGCAGAACCATAAGAAAAAATAGTTTTTTCTTTGGCTGGGGTATTTTGATGCCTCTCTTGTGTTCACAAACATTTCAACAAGATTATTTTTTCCCTTTACCCAGATTTGGAAACATGAACTAGTTCTTTTAAAATGTAGAAGGTATTTTGACAAAGTTTGAGGAAAAAGATAGACAGTGAAATTAGTGCTATTTTTTGAAGGTTTTCTTCACTATATCCCTCTCATGAATTTCAACACCTTATGTTTGCCTCCTTTTGATCCTTTTAATGTATTTGATTGTACCTTGAAAATTTAGGCCCTTCAACTGATACTCTTTGTCATTTTGTCCTTTTGGTGAGGTGGAATTAGTGACTCTTTGTCAAACCCTAGAGGGTAGCTTGAATACCCCCTGAAATGTCATATTCTGTTATGAAGGAGGCCCTATCATAATTATTTGACTCGTTTTTCATTCTTCCGAAAAAAGACTGATTTTGACCAATTTTTGGCAATTCTGGCCAAACTTCTTCTGTGTGCAGCGCCACTCCGTCTGTGTGGCATTTGGAGGCCTTCCCAGTGTCAGAATGAGCTCTGTGATAGTTATTTGGAAATCTTGTTGAGTTTACGTTCCAAAATTTCTTTTGGGTTTAAATTTGGTGTCCATTTACCTATCCAAAAACCTATTTTCCCAACACTGGTCAAAAGTGTTGAATGATGGTGCAGAAATGCAAAGTGCTGGTGCAAAAAATTTTTGGAGGCCTTCCTTAACTCCAAATTGAGCTCATGATAGCTTATTGGAAATATATTAAAGTCTATTTGTCGTTTGACTCATCAAGAAATCATTTGGGCACTCCAACTGTGAGAAAACCTTATCTTCCCAAGGTCACTCTAGCAGTGCAGAAATTCTCCTAGGACACCTGTGTTTTTTATATTGCTCCCAAAACATGATACCTGTGTAAAAAATGAAGGAAATTTTTCTTCTTGGGCCTATATTGGACAAAAACCTCTCTCACTTTTTTCAAATTCATCTCTGTTTGGTCAAAAACACAATTTGAAGCAAAACTGGCCCTAGGGATGACACATGGCTTGTCTCTTGGAATGAATTCTTGGAAAATGGTGGAGGCATGATGTTTATGAGTTTGTATGGCTTCATGATTGCTGATATTACCTACCATATGGATATTTTTCTCTTATGCCTCATTTCCATAGCAAACCCTCGCTTAGTTGGAAGAGGAAATTAGGGTTTGGTGTAGGGGATTTAGGACTTCCTTGTAGAGGGAGGGGAATGAAGGGGTTAAGGGTTGTATAAATTCTTGGGGAAATTTTTGGGGATAGGGATAGATGTTATGGATTAGGGGAAAGTTTAATTTCAAGGATTGAGTGAGGGTAAGGGGTCCAAAAGGGAAAAACAAAGGCCTAGTCTTAAAAAGTGTCAAATTGTGGCAATAGACTAGGTTTTGTAGAAAAATGATGAATTTGAGGAATAGGAGTGATGGGAAGTGTTTATGAAGGTATATTAAGGATAGGAGGAGGTGTAAGAGCATAAAGATACAAGCCTTGTTGATGCATTAACCATGGAGGTCATGAAACCAAGAAAAAATGCCCTTAAAAGCCCTAGATGAACAATGGAGGAGTTAGGCAAAACAAAATAGAGGGTTGAGGCCAAAGGTGACACAAAAAAGAAAAATTGAGTGACATGAGCCCATGATGGGTCTTCTGGGATGGGTGAGATGAGCATTGACATGATGGGATGATGAAATAGTGAAAAAATTATCTTAAGGATAATGAAGGTAGTGAGATTTCTAGAACCCACAATGTTCATGAATTTTGTTTCTAGAAATCTAGAACCAATACTTAGTCATCTTCAGATAGTGAAAATTATGGATTACTAACAAAACTGAGCAAGAGTTTCAGTTAATTCACCTTGACAGTGAGAATGAGGATGAGGAGAGGATCACAAATATGCTGCTCAAGAGCAAAGATACCCAAATTAGGGAGCTACAAACAAATCTTGGTAGGGCCAAAAATGTGATCAACTTCCTTGAGATAGAAAACCAACGGTTAGAGATAGAGAAGGCCATCAGTGAGGTCAGAGCTATCAGAGCTCGAAAAGAGGCTGGAAAGGCCAAGGCTAATATAGATGAGACCTTGGGTACTCTTGATGACATTTAGGATGAGGAATAATAGCTTCCTAGGAAGAGGCCAAGGAAAATTGAGTTGAAGAAGGCCTTAGCTCAGGAGAGAGAGCAAGAGATAGCATTTGCAGAGCAGCTCACTCTAAGTGAGCTGCTTGCCATGGAGATCAGATATGATAGAGAATCTTGGCTAGAAAGAGACAATATACACCTAGAGGATCATCTTGAGAAGGAAAAAAGAAACATTGAGCTTCAGAAGAAGATGGCAAGGCATTATGCCTTAAGAAACAAGATTGCAAGGGCCAAGCTCAAAAGAGCCCTTGCAAAGATTAAAGCCCTAAGTGAGGCAAAGGAGAACGATAAAATTGACATCCTTTCTGATTTATCCCTCCAAGCCTCCCAAAGATGATCAGTAAGAAAAAATCCATTTTTGGCATCTTTTTGCAAATTTTGAAATTTTGACTGTTTGGCCAGTAGAAAAAAGGGCCAAATGCACAACGCCACTGGTGCTATGCTCTTTTTTGGGGGACTCAATTGAGAAAAGGTTTACATTTTCATGTTTCTCATGCTTAGCACATCACCCATAGAATATTTTAGGTCATTTGGAGCAGAATTGGCCCCCCAAAAAGGCCAAAAACCATAAAACAACACCTTTCTGCCCTCTTTTCAGCACTGGTGCTGCACCCTGAGAAATCTTGGTAGAATGGATTTTTGAGCAGGAAAATGAACCCCATTCTGGAAACCAAAGAATATTTGGAAACTAGATAGGACAGGATTTTCAATGAGCTATCATGGAGCTCATTTGGACACCGGAAAGGCCTCCAAATCTTAGCTGCAAAACAAGTGATTTTTCCAGATTTGGTGCTATGCGTTTGACATGGCACTATGCCCTTGCACCTTGGCACCGCGCCCTTGCCAGAAAGTTAACAAAAGACATCAAATTTATTGAAAAAATATATTTTGAGGGCTTAAAGTACAAATAACTCCAAAGTTAGCTTAGAATTTATGTTAGAAGTTATTTTTGTATTTATGATGTAATTAATGGTCTCAATGGTCAAATGCATTTATGATGTAATTAATGACTTCTAAAACCATAGCTAGGGTTTACTTCACCATTTTTGCAGTTAAATACTACATGTAAGCCTCATTGTTGGTTGTTGGTTGATTGTTGAGCTCAATATGATATAGAGTTTGAGTTTATTGAAGAAATTGGGTTTGGAGTGTTGTGATTACTTTGGATTGAGCATCAATGGAGCAAGCATATTCATGGAATTCATGAACCTGGTTAATGGTGATGTTTTTCTAATTTAGTATTTGTTTCCTTTAGTTTTCATATTGTTTCATCCTTTCTCTGATAGAAGAACAAAAATTTTAGAGTAGGATGTGCTATCTTGGCACCCTATTTCTGTCTGCATCCTTTATATTTATGTTTTCCTTTGCTAAGTTTGATTAAAGAATTCTTAAATTCTATTTAGTCTCACTAAACTGTTAACTCAAATGTTCTCTTTGTCTGAAAGTAATGATTATAGAATTCTTAAATGCTCTCTATGATTACTGAATTGTTGTCTTGAAGTTTATTTACTAGGATTTGGTCAAAGAGGTCTATGGTGTACCCTGCACTTTGGTTCTTTCTCAAGAATAGTAATCTTAAAGGATTTTATTGTTATAGTATGTTAAAGGATTCTTAATTTCCCTTTAAACCTACTAAATTCACAATTTAATGTTCATTTCATATCCACCTAAGCTATTAAGATCCATTTGGCTTTGTTAACTTGCCCTATGAAACACCCTTGATTCATTGTTGTCATTTTTAAGCCTTTCATAGACCCCATAGCCCAATGGTTTGATTTTCTCTTACACTATCTGTTCTTCTTGACAACCTACCCAACCAACCAAACAAACAAACAAACCCTATCAATTTAACTAGCCTAAAATTAGCATCCTAAAACAAACAAGTCATATCTTTTATTAAATATAGAGAGAGCCCTCTCTGAGTCCACGAAGGCCAGGTCCTAGGAATCCAAAGTTGGTTTGATATTACCATTATCTATTTGGTCTTGAAAATCTTCCAAATTACAGGGACCTAACATAATGTCGACTCCACTAGGGACCTGAGTAAGTAACAACTCAAATATTCCTTCAAAACTCAAAAATCCCCTGTCAAACCTAGATAAATCAAGTGTTAGCCAAGAATGATATCTGGTTGATTTTCCATACTTGCATCATGGTGAACACACTAGGGAACACACATTAAAAATCTTAGTGTTACATAAAGAACTCAAAAAAACCAAAAATATTTCTAGATTGGTATTTAATTGTTGATGGTGGACAACAAACAAATCTTCAAACACTTAGCATCATCCACCTGGTGACTCCATTGGTCTTCAGTAGCCCTATTGATTCCATTGTTTCTCACAGAATCCTCTGGGAATGTACTGATCAAACCTAATAGAAGAAAACCTAGTCACTCACTCTGTGATTTCAATATTCATACAGATTGGTTTTGTTTTCAAATTCTTATAAAATTTCAGCCTCTTTGTGTTGTGGGTCTGAAATCTGGCTTCACAAAGAATCTACACTAGATCTCACCCTGACCCAAACCCTCCAACTATAGTTGATGATCCAGAAATAATCCTAAGAAAAAATTCTAAGACTGAAGACTCAACTATTGTTAGACCAATTCACAAAGCAAGTTCTGTCCCTGAAAACCTTACATCCTTGCAAGATACTCAATTTGAATTACACCATAGAAGAAACCTATTCAGAACTAGGTCTCAAAATTGGATAGACCAGACAGACCTTGAGCCTACAAACTTACAGCAGAGTCCTAGTAGAGAAGCCTCTCCTTCCACTCCTCCTAATTTTCATCTTCTCCAACACTTTGACTCATTTCGATCCAAGTCTACTTAATCTCAGCTAGCTGGTCCAAGTGTTGGGGTTCCCATGTTTTGGTAGATTTGGAAATACCAAAAGATGAGACAATATCAGAACCACTTTGGATCCTAGGATCTAGCCCTCTTGGATCTGGAGAGGGATCTCTCCAATAAAACAAAGAATGATAGATCTTTGAAGCTCAGAATGAGATATTAGGCTAGTTATGAAGCACAAGGGATTTTAAATCATTTGGTCGGTTGGTTGCTGGATTGAGTCATGAGATCATAGACTGAGAAGTAATGGGAGGAAAGGAAAAGAGAAACAGGATGTTTCAGCAAAGGGGGTAGGTCAAGAAAGCGCCATCCATTGGGCTATGGAGTTATGAAAGGAGAATTACATGCAACAACTAGCCAAGGCTTCCAAAGGGCAAGTCATCTAATACTAAAGGATCTTTTTAGATTAGATGGTGGGATGGAACATTAAGGATTGAAAGGTGAAAGAAGGAAAGAAACCTACTTTCTGTCTATAGATCAGGTTAGAGGTCATTTAACTCCAGACCTGCATGGACATACTCTAAGGCAGCTCTCAAAAAGGGGACGAAGGGGCTGCTTATAGATCGGACGAGAGGTCATTTAACTCCAGGTCTGCTTTAGCAACTCCAAGGGAAAACAGAGATAATATTAACAAAGAAACATCCAAGAAGCAAACCCCAAGTTCATACATCAGCCAGTAGGCAATAACATCCACTGCACTGGTTAAACTACATGAATTTACTCTTAGATGACACATAAAGCAGAAAACATTGAAGGTAGGGAGAGCAGGAAACATAGGGCACCTAGCAAGGGTGAATCCTATGTTATACTTCTGTTTCCTACCAGAAGAACATGAAACAGTATGAAAATGTAATAAACAGAGCAAGAAAACATCACCAATAGTAATAGACCAGGATCCTGTGAAATATGCTTTGATCAATTGATGCAAAACCAGTCACATACACTGAGCTCAATGGCTGTTATAGTCCAGACTTTCTCCTCCCAGCCTACTACATACAAACTAATCTACTATTCCCTCCCAAGACTGTTCTAACAGTCAGAATGAATCCCTCTAACAGCAACAGCAATAGCCGAACAACAACCAACAACCTTTTCATTATGTTCTCGGGGATTCTTATAGGAGAATGGGAATAACAGGGGTAGATACAAATTAAATGCGTCCATTTAAGACAGAGTGGTGGAAGAGTTTGAGCCCATTTTGCTTAATGGTAATTTGCCTCGCCGTATGTACTTTGTAGTCTGCTCTGGGAGACTCTGTCAGGCCAAGATTGACCTCTGGTATTTCGTGGAATCCTTCTGGAGTTTGGTACTCTGTGCTAGCCTTCTGAATCTGGCTAACTAGTTTAAAGTCTGCGGGCCTTTCCATACCTCCATTACTTCTATCCAGACAGTATTTAATGAAGCTCTGTCAGGGAAATTAACTGCTTATGGGCTCGAGGCAGCATGGAAACTGTTGTAGGAAGGTGTACCTCTGGAGAAAACACGCTCTGCTATTAGGTAGCGCATTTATGACTTGCTGGTGCGCTCATTAGTCTTCAAGCTAAACCTTAATCCTTTGAACGCGGGATTATAATTGTAAATATTCAATTAACCGGATTGAATCCCTTCAAAACCGTCTCTGCTATCCTGTTTGGCCGCTGAATTGGCCCCTCTGTGATCCCTTCACAATGAAATAACTCGTCACAAAACTCGAGCAGTGGCGGAGAAATGCCGTGGAGGCCGGGGGAGTGGTGGCGGAACAGTGAAAATAGCGGGAATGATGAACAAGTAGCGGAAGGGATGGTTAATAGAGTAAAAACCCAAATATTAAACATTCGGGAGAAATACAAAGGAAAACACAGGAATACAATGAAGCGGAGCTATAGATGTGGGACTCGGTCATGGCGGAGGGCGATTAATTAAACCTTAATGCGAAACACAAAGGTTTGGGATTTTGGTGGAAATACATAGAAAATGCATGAAATGCAAATGGAATGCGATGGACTGACGTACGAGGTGGGCCTGGGGTCTAATCGCAATCGAAGATCAGAGCGGGTGACAATCGCAGCACACCTTTCAAAAGTTTTGATTGTGATTGGGAGTGGGGATGCGATTGAGCACTAACTGTTGATCTCGGGTCCAGATCAATGGCGGGGAATGCAATCGGAGGGGAAGTGCGATTGGGGGATCGGGAGATAGGACTTGCGATCAGGTCAATCGGAAGGGGGTTTTTGATTGAGCGCTGGCCGTCAGATTAGCTGGGAGATGGACGGTCGAGATGAAATCGGGCAACAGAGGAAAGGACTTGCGATTGCGATCAGAGGTCGGGGCGCGATTGAGCGCTGACCCTCCGATCTGGCGGGAAGATCGACGGTCAGGATGAAATCAGAGGATCGCAATCGGAGCTCGGGCAGAAAGACTTGCAATCAATCGGAGGATGGAATGATCGAGGCATGATGCGACCAATCGCATCGCAAGTATTTGTGATGGACCAATCAGGGGTCGTCCCATAAGAGTTGCAATTGCGATTGAATAGGGCTTGCGATTGCGATTGCAAATGCGACGAACTATATATATAACACAAAACTTTACAATAAAGTTTATGCACATACATGGCGGGGTATGGAAGGGGAAGTGGTTAATACATAGATCACTTATGTATTAAAGTGATTTATAATGCGGACTTATAATCGGAAGAGAGGGGAAAAGGGGTTTAGCCCTACTAGAAGGTGGGAAAGTGGGAGAATAGAAGGGGAGACAAGGGGAAAATAAAAGAGGCTAAGTGGAGGTGAAATGAGGGGGAAAAAAGAGGCCTTTGGGCATTTCTTCACAAATAGAGAGGCTTTATGATGGAAATCAGCAGAGGGGATTTCATCAAAGGACAAAAGGCATAAAGAGGCTTCAAGGATGATGTGTTTACAGGGGAAATGCATTCCTTGAAGGCTCCAAAACGTTTTAGCCCCCTATTTGCTTGTCAAAAATTTATAGGGGGGCTAACAGTGGCTCCACATGGGGATGGCTTCTTCTTGAAGGAGTCAAGAATTCAGAAAGTAAATCTTTGGAGTAGGCCAGGTGCCTGGTGCTTGAACTATCCTTTTCTTTCTTTGATCAGCTGCCACAAATCATGAAGATACCATATCAGCAGTAAAAATCTCCCAAACAACTACCTACCCACACTATAGTCCTAACATTTTTTCTTCTGGGTGCATTTGGACTTGCAGACCCCTTACATCATCAATTTTTCACAAACCGGAAAATAAACCTATTCTACTTCTACCCTTATTTCTCCATGAGACCAGATTAGACTGTTGGTCTCATATTTTCTCTACCTAAACTACTATCTGCTAGGGTTAAACTGTCTAGCAGATTTCTTCTCTATATTCTAAGACTGAAATTGAAAAACAGTCAAGCCAGGATTAGACTGTCTGGCTTGCTAGAATTTACATAAACTAAAACAACTAACTATGTGCTCACAGGCTGAGCTTTATTTCAGACTTCCTACCTACTCTACTCTAACTGGAGCTCTCTGGAATTTAGGTGATGCAATAGTGCCAGTGCAGCCAGTCAAGCAGTAACAAAAAAGGGTATGAGCACTGACTGCATGTCAGAGATAACCATAGGGTGCTCTGCATGTGGTTCTTCAAAGTTGTGGTCACCATCAGTAGTGACCATTCCTGATGAATCTGGCCTGTGCTGGAGATTATTGCTGGAGTATTTGAGCAAGTCATGGCCTCCATGTACTCTGCCACAGGATCAATGAACACGGGATGTATGCTTTCTTCTTTCTGGCCTGCCATGATTGGTAGGCTGTGTACGTCCTGGGCAGCTTCGGTTATTGCATTTTCCACTGCGTCTCCAAAGCAGCTCTCGAGAACCAGATCATCTTCTTCTTGTACATCGGACAGCAGCGGAATTTCTTCATTCTTAGGGGGCGGGAGGCTTTCCAAGAATGCTTTCGGGTCTCTGAACTCGTATGATATCTCTTGTGAGCTCAGAATTTCGATCTCAGCCTCATATCTCTCTGCCAGCACTTCTAAAAAAACTTTCTTCAGCTCAGGTCGATCATTGAATCTTGAGCTGGAACGGAAAACCTCTGGAAGGTCTTCGCTTCTGAATTTAGCCAGTATATCTGATATTCCGCAACGAAACTCTTCAAGGGGACTAAACTCGAAGTCTTCCATTGGTGGGGTTGATGTTGTAATGTGACTGGTCTCCCAGTGGAGTCACGTGAAACCAAGATAATCAATGGCCTGCTGATCACCAGTGGAGTCTTTTATCATTCAGGAATTTTGGAGTCGCTAGGTGGATGATTTACAACTTACTGTCCACCATAGTGGTTTACCAAATCAAGGCTGATTGGTCTATCCCCAGCAGAGTCACCATTATGTTGGGGTTCCCATGTTTTGGCAGATTTGGCAATACCAAAAGATGAGACAACATCAGAACCACTTTGGATCCTAGGATCTAGCCCTCCTGGATCCGGAGAGGGATCTCTCCAATACAACAAAGAATGATAGATCTTTGAAGCTCAGAATGAGATATTAGGCTAGTTATGAAGCACAAGGGATTTTAAATCATTTGGTCGGTTGGTTGCTGGATTGAGTCATGAGATCATAGACTAAGAAGTAATGGGAGGAAAGGAAAAGAGTATTAGAATGTTTCAGCAAAGGGGGTAGGTCAAGAAAGTGCCATCCATTGGCCTATGGAGTCATGAAAGGAGAATTACATGCAACAACTAGCCAAGGCTTCCAAAGGGAAAGTCATATAATACTAAAGGATCTTTTTAGATTAGATGGTGGGATGGAACATTAAGGATTGAAAGGTGAAAGAAGGAAAGCGACGTACTTTCTGTCTATAGATCAGGTCAGAGGCCATTTAACTCCAGACCTGCTTGGACATACTCTAAGGCAGCTCTCAAAAAGGGGACGAAGGGGCTGCTTATAGATCAGACCAGAGGTCATTTAACTCTAGGTCTGCTTTAGCAACTCCAAGGGAAAACAGAGATAAGATTAACAAAGAAACATCCAAGCAGAAAACCCCAAGTTCATACATCATCCAGCAGGCAATAACATCCACTGCATTGGTTAAACTACATGAATTTACTCTTAGATGACACATAAAGCAGAAAACATTGAAGGTAGGGAGAGCAAGAAACATAGGGCACCTAGCAAGGGTGAATCCTATGTTATACTTCTGTTTCCTATCAGAAGAACATGAAACAGTATGAAAATGTAATAAACAAAGCAAGAAAACATCACCAATAGTAATAGACTAGGATCTTGTGAAATATGCTTTGATCAATTGATGCAAAACCAGTCACATACACTGAGCTCAATGGCTGTTACAGTCCAGAATTTCTCCTCCCAGCCTACTACATACAAACTACTCTGTTATTCCCTCCCAATATTGTTCTAACAGTCAGAATGAATCCATCTAACAGCAACGGCGGCAGCTGAACAACAACCAACAACCTTTTCATTATGTTCTCAAGGATTCTTATAGGAGAATGGGAATAACAGGGGTAGATACAAATTAAATGTGTCCATTTAAGACAGAGTGGTGGAAGAGTCCGAGCCCATTCTGCTTAATGGTAATTTGCCTCGCCGTATGTACTCTGTAGTCTGCTCTGGGAGACTCTGTCAGGCTAAGATTGACCTCTGGTATTTCGTGGAATCCTTCTGGAGTTTGGTACTCTGTGCTAGCCTTCTGAATCTGGCTAACTGGTTTAAAGTCTGCGGGGCTTTCCATACCTCCATTACCTCTGTCCAGACAGTCTTTAATGAAGCTCTGTCAGGGAAATTAACTGCTTATGGGCTCGAGGCGGCATGGAAACTGCTGTAGGAAGGTGTACCTCTGGAGAAAACACGCTCTGCTGTTAGGTATCACAGTTATGACTTGCTGGTACGCTCATTAGTCTTCAAGCTGAACCTTAATCCTTTGAACGCGGGATTATAATTGTAAATATTCAATTAACCGGCTTGAATCCCTTCAAAAACGTCTCTGCTATCTCGTTTTGCCGCTGAATTGGCCCCTCTGTGACCCCTGCACAATGAAATAACTCATCACAAAACTCGAGCAGTGGCGGAGAAATGCTGTGGAGGCCAGGGGAGTGGTTGCTGAACAGTGAAAATAGTGGGAATGATGAACAAGTAGTGGAAGGGATGGTTAATAGAGTAAAACCCCAAAGATTAAACATTTAGGAGAAATACAAAGGAAAACACAAGAATACAATGAAGCGGAGCTATGGATGTGGGACTCGGTCACGGCGGAGGGCGATTAATTAAACCTTAATGCGAAACACAAAGGTTTAGGATTTTGGCGGAAATACATAGAAAATGCATGAAATGCAAATGGAATGCGATGGACTGACGTACGAGGTGGGCCCGGGGTCTAATCGCAATCGGAGATCGGAGCGGGTGACAATCGCAGCACACCTTTCAAAAGTTCCGATTGCGATTGGGAGTGGGGACGCGATTGAGCACTAACCGTTGATCTCGGGTCCATATCAATGGCAGGGAATGCAATCGGAGGGGCAATGCGATTGGGGGATCGGGAGATAGGACTTGCGATTAGGTCAATCGGAAGGGGGTTTGCGATTGAGCGCTGGCCGTCGGATTAGCTGGGAGATGGATGGTCGAGATGAAATCGGGCAACAGGGGAAAGGACTTGCGATTGCGATCGGAGGTCGGGGCACGACTGAGTGCTGACCGTCCGATCTGGCGGGAAGATCGACGGTCAGGATGAAATCGGAGGATTGCAATCGGTTCTCGGGCGGAAAGACTTGCGATCAATCGGAGGATGGAACGATCAGGGCGCGATGCGATCAATCGCATCGCAAGTATTTGCGATGGACCAATCAGGGGTCGTCCCATAAGAGTTGCGATTGCGATTGAATAGGGCTTGCGATTGCGATTGCAAATGTGGCGGACTATATATATAACACAAAACTTTACAATAAAGTTTATGCACATTCATGGTGGGGTATGGAAGGGGAAGTGGTTAATACATAGATCACTTATGTATTAAAGTGATTTATAATGCGGACTTATAATCGGAAGAGAAGCTAAAAGGGGTTTAGCCCTACTATAAGGTGGGAAAGTGGGAGAATAGAAGGGGAGACAAGGGGAAAAGAAAAGAGGCTAAGTGGAGGTGAAATGAGGGGGAAAAAGGAGGCCTTTGGGCATTTCATCAAAAACAGAGAGGCTTTATGATGGAAATCAGCAGAGGGGATTTCATCAAAGGACAAAAGGCATAAAGAGGCTTCAAGGATGATGTGTTTATAGGGGAAATGCATTCCTTGAAGGCTCCAAAACGTTTTAGCCCCCTATTTGCTTGTCAAAAATTTATAGGGGGGCTAACACCAAGTACATCTGCTACCCCCACTCATACATCCACTATGCAAACCACCCCATTTCATCCTCCACCCCCACTTATAAAACCTCCTCTTGTAAATCCTCGTTGGGTTCCATTACCTCCTATAATTTTAGCATGGTATTCTCCCCTGGTACTACCACAACCTTTACTGCCTATGCCTCAAGACTACCAATCTAAAATCCCTCAATTTACTGTAGCTGATTCTATCATTGCCCAACAGCATGTAGAAAAGATGAATGATGCATTTGACTACCAAGAAATAGAAGAGGAGACCATAAAAATGAGAATGTTTGCCCAAATTTTAGGAGGAGAAGCAAAGAAATGGTTCAAGAACTTAACTCCCAATAGCATTCATGATCTCCCTTCCCTTTATCAAACATTCATAAACAAGTGGGAGTCTAAGAAAAATCCTCTTCAAATCCTATCAGAGTATGATAACCTTAAGAGGAATGTTGGGGAAAGTGTCCAAGACTACTGCACTAGGTTCAATAGTGTATATAATGCACTCCCTCCGCATACAAAACCCCCACAATTCCTAGCCTTCGTAAAATTTCTGGATGGATTTGATCCAGACATGTCTTATAAATTAAGAGAAATAGATCCCCTTACCTTAGAGGAAATGCAAAGGGGAGTAGTAAGTGTAGAAGCCATCCTAAATGCTAAAAGGGCTAGTTTAAGAGCAAAGAAGAAGGTTACATACAAATAGGAAACTATGGCCTCCACATCTGATGCTAAAATTGACAGTCTAGTTAGGACAATGGAAATGATGATGGAGAGAATCAACTTGAATGAAAGAGCGCCTCCTAGGGAAAACCAAACAAACCCTCAAAACAGAAACAAGAACCAAAACTTCAAAAGAGACCCTCCTCAAATAAGACAAAGAGAAAATGACCATCAAATCAGACCTCCTTTCCAAGAAAACTATGTAGATGAAGAGGAGAGAGAGACTGAGGAGAAGGAAGAAAATCATGTCAATCTAATAGACTCCAATAATGAGGATGTTGTTTTTGTCACAAAAGAAGAACAATGTATGTTTTCCTCAAACCAACTGAAAGAAATTATGAGGATTCTGAAGAATACAAACTAGGGTTTGAAAATGCCATCATGGAGGTGCATATGCAATATGACCTCAGAAGTGGGAAAACACAAGACATCCCAAGAGGAACAAATCAGAAATTTCTGCTAGGAAGACCCTTGAAAAAAGTCCTAGAAAGAAAAAAAAAATACAAACACCATGGCTAAGAATTTTGATCAAAGAAAAAACAAAATCAGCCAACATAATGGTGACCAAAGCTGCCCTAGTATATCAACTAGTGGCCCTAAAAAAGGTGCTTTAACTAACATTCCAAATAAAACTCAGCAAGCTAAGGTTGCTGAAAAGACCATGTATGATAAAAATGATGTAAATATGTGTTATAGGTCAATTTGGGCACCATTCCCAATGAATTGGTTAACTGGACATCATCTCCAGGACCAATGATCAAGGGTCTATCATTCCCTATCATTTCAATTGCTACATTCCCTAGGACAAGAAACAAGACAAATCAAGCAAGACTTTCATCAAGCAAAGGTTTCCAAGCTTTGAAGCTTATTATATAGCATATGAGAGCTCACCAACGCAGGCTCTAAGGGGCCTAAGTGCATTGCATATGCAGGTAGCCCCATGCAAGGCTGCTCTGCAAAGCACTTCCCGACATTCACAAGTGCGTTGGTCACATTAGGTGTTGAATTCTCATTGTTCTAGAATCTCCACTTTTCCAGTGCCTTCTAGAAGAGTTCACATGTGTCAAGCTTTGGATCCAAGTGTCCATTTTACATCTACATGACTGGAAACATGTCTTTCCTATTATTGGAAAGTCATTGATTATGAAACAAACTACAGTTCATCTGTAAATTGAGCACAGATCTAAGTGCTTGGGAAGGAAGAATTTGAGTAGGGAAATGCTGGAGGATTTTCAATTGAGAGCTAGATTTGTATAGCCACTGCTAGAGAGATTTATACTATGATGAGGCTCGGGAACGTTGCTGGAAGGTCACTTAAAATCAGTCATTTGGTTGTAACCTCTCCTTCTATCATCAATAAAAAATACTACTTATTTTTCTCTATATGCATATGTATTGACTATAATTTTCCATATTGAAAGATCTTAGTTGATGAATATGGTTTATGCTTTACTGATTTATCAAAATAACTTGAATATATATCTATATTATTGCATCTTCTGTTGTTTCAGTGTTCTTTCTTGCAGGAAGCATTCAACACAAAACCACTTGAATTTGAAGCTGCAACAGAAGTGATAGAAGGAGCCATTTGGAAGCGACTGATCAAGTAAGCCTCCAATCCTCTCTATGTATCTATTCCGAGTTAGGAAAAATAGTCGTATAGTATTTCACCTGTTGTTCTAGACTAGCACCTGTCTAGGGAAGCGTGATTTATCTGTAATTCACAATTCTGGCCCAAAAAATTGGCAACTCCATTGGGGAAGATTTCTCTTAGTTCTAGGTGTTTAAGCCTCTGATTTTCTTTGTTTATCCACCCATTAGTTGTTACTCATAAATATTAAAAATTTTTCAAAGTCAAATTTGCAAAGACAGTGAGTTAAAAAATAGTATTTTTCTTTGTATACTGCACCCAACGCACCCTTAGACTGGACACAGTGCTTTGTAGAGCACGGTATCCTTTCCTAGCCTACGTTGTATAGCACTGTCTCCCTTTTGAGACTACGTTGACTCTTGAAAACACCCAAATTCCCTTGAATTCGCCTTTGCAATTTTCTTCAGTTTTGTTTGCTGCTGTGTTTTTAAAAGTTTGATCCTCAATTGGCCAGTAACTCTATATACTTCTTCCTTCTTTGACTGAAAATTTATTCAATGTTTGTTTAAAAAAGTTTTTCTTTATCATTGACAAGTTGATTTCAAAGTATTTTTTTGTTGAACCCTTAGTTAAACTGAGAGGGGGGGGGGGGGGGGGAATCAGTTTAACACATACATGGACTTTTATAAATTTTCTCTTAAAACTTATTTACACCTTCACTTCATGATCAACTTAATATGTGAGCAATATTTATTAGTGAGCAGCAAGTATCAAACATATTTGTTAATGTAACAACAGTCTTAATATGTGAGCGACAAGTATTAAGCAGATTAGATAAACCACATCAACACATAGACATCATGCACAGAGACACCAGATATAAGTTGAAACCCATAAAGGGAGAAAACCACATTTTATTATTGTTGTGATGCAAAGGCAAGCTCCAACTCCCTCTCACCACTGATTTTCTGTAGGCACCAACCTACAGGAGGCTCCTACCTCAATTCTGCAAGCTACAACTTGCAAGGAAGCTCCAAATCCCTTCAATTTTCTGCAGGCACCAACCTACAGGAGGCTCCAACCTTAGTCAGCTACTACTGACAGCTATCAAGATTCAACTTGATAGGGAAGCTCCAACTTCCTCAATTTATCAACTGAAATGTTTGCTGATTTACCTCAGATATCATCTCTATTCTGTAGCATCTCTTTCTGCTCCTCTCTTCCTAATCTTTTCTGTCTTAATTTTCTATGCTTTTCATTCTCTATCCTTACTCTCTCTCAATCTATTATGCATATCAAGTTGATATTATATATAGAGTTCCTCACATGACTGTTTGTATTCCACAAGGAATTTGGAGTGAACAGCCATGACTCTTTGACTTCTACCTTCTCAATTCTTTGTCCAAATCATTAAAATTATACCAATATGTACAAATTTCCATGTTACAGTGGGATTTTTATTTTCCTTAGGATACTTGCCTTTGCATCACAAACAATATAAAACAAATAAAACATTTACATTTTCAGTTTCAGTATATAAGCTTCACTCAGCCCTTGGCTTGCTGGTTTTGTCCTTTCTGTAGTAGTCATGCAGCTGTCCTGCATACTTTTTTCACTGTCTTTTGCATATTTTCCCGTTTTCTGTGCTTATTCACCTATCCAATTCATTCCTGTACATATTCCTGTTCACCGAACTTTCATCTCTGCACGCTCTCCTCTTCTTTTTCCTTTTCCATACACATTCATCACACACCACTCCTTTTTTTTTCATTTCTCTTTTATTTAGTTCCCTATTCATTGCAGTTATATAACTACTGTATGTACAACTGCCTTTTAATAAAAAAAAAAACTTTCGGCGTTTTTTATAAAAACCTTTTTAACAACCCGAATATATCAGTACTCACCACCTTTATCATGAACCATCAACAATATAACCTTTGGTTCCGTATTTACAAGAAACATTTTGACTTATTAAGTTATTAATAAAACAAACATCTGCTCCCCAATCAAAAGTTTTATAACCTTTATAACATCATACTGTATTTCATTTATATGCAATAAGAATTCGGGTCAACCTTCAACCTTTATAATAAAATGTATTATATAGTGGCCACTGCTTAGAGTGTGATAGCCCGCTTTATAATAAATTGAATAAAGGAAACCCCATCCCACATAAGTAACTGCATTAATCCACCATATTAAACCTTCATATCAATTCCGATGCATATTATAATACATACATATTCCATGGAGCCCACTTGTTAATGCATTTCTTCAATCGACGGTTAATAACATATCGCACATCCAACACTGATCTGATGGATATTGCTTGGCATAGATGCACAGACGATAACGCGTGATGGCGCGCAATGAGAGTGGTTTTGCAGATTCGTTCAGGGACGCGTGTCGCCTGTCCTATGGAATCGCTCCGATTTCATAAATACCACTCACCGTGTAAAGGTGGTACGATCAAAACCACTGGTTCGCTCTAAACCGCGTCCACTATTCCTCCTTCGTGGTTCCGCCCCTCTACTCTAGGTTCCGTCGTATAGTTCAACGCCAAATACTCCGTTGCTCTTAGGTTCCGCCCGTTCTGTTCAAATTAACGTAGTTCTTCCGCGTTCTGCTACCGGGTTCTGTCTTCCGAGTTCCGCTTAGTACAGGGTTCTGCTCCCTTTTGGCTCAGGGTTCCGTATCGCTTATATATATATGAACTCTGCCTTTCATGTGCAATTCCTCAACATATTTTAATTAACAAATACCGCTTCCACTATTTCTCTATATGATTCCGCTTACCCCTAACTGTTCGACATTATAATTGACGCACAACATATTCAATCTTTGTCGGCTTCTCCAGTGGTTCCTCTGTAAATGCCAGCCACTTCTGATTGCCTTCACCATAGGCAAACAACTTTGACACTAAGTCGACACTTCCACAGTTCAGTGGTTTCAACTCTGGATTCTTATTCAGCTACCCCTTAACTACAATAGGGGCTCATATTATGCATTTCCGAATACAACATCGACATAAATGTCGATTCTTTCAATAACCCACAGAACACAATTTACTCCAATTTACCCCAATTAAATCCTTTAATCACCCCTACTGGTATGGTCTGTGCATATCAGAACCAGTTTCTCAAATCAAATACCTCTTCTCCTTGACTGATGCTGCTCCTTGCTCCTGAAGCTCCTCTGCTGCCTCTCCGGATCTCCAATCAACTGACCCTTCTAAAACTGCCTCTGCTTCATGTCTCATGCTCTCTTTGCCTTATTGTTGTTTCAAGTGCTCCTTCTTTTCCATCTCCTTTTCCATCAATGACAACATTTCCAACAGTCTCCCCCTTTGGCATTGATGGCAATACACTTTCTCTGTTTGCCTGCTCTTCCTCCCCCTTTGACATCAATGGCAAGGGGTTGCACATCTCGTAGTGTAGATTCTATCCTTTTTCAACATTTCTTGCATTTCCTCTCTCTGAGATCTTCTGACTTTGTATCGTGCTGCTCCAAACTTTGGATTAGATCTAAAATACTGACCCTTTAGCCTTTTTCATTGGATCTCTTATGGTGGACGTATTTTTGCCATAATCCTTTTGATCCTAAGGACTTGTTTTATCCTTACCTTGTTGGTTGATTCCCCCCTGGAATGATATTCTCATTTCTGTTCTCCCCCTTAAACTGTGCTTTCTCTTCATATCAGAGAGTAGCATCTACAGATACTACCCCTAGTCTATTTCTCAAATATTCAAATGGTTCTCTAGCAAGCGGTTTGGTAAATATATTTGCTGTCTGTTCTTTTGTTGGTACATACTCCAGTTTTACTATCTTCTGAGCCACTTGTTCTCAGAGAAAATGATACTTGATTGGGATATGTTTAGTTTTTGAGTGAAGCACAGGATTTTTAGATATACTTATAGCACTTGTATTATTGCATTTGATTGAGATAGGTTCATCAATGCTTACCTTCATGTCTTGGAGGGTTTGCTTCATCCACATGACTTGTGTACAACATGCTACTACTGCTATATATTCTGCTTTTTCTGTAGACAGAGAGATAGATGTTTTTTTCTTGCTTAACCATGCCACTAGACTTTCTCCTAAATAGAATGCACCTCCACTTGTGCTTTTCCTATCATCCACACAGCTGGCCCAATATGCATCTGTGTATGCTGTCAAAGTGAAGCTTTTTCCTTTAGGATACCAAAATCCATACTGTGTTGTTCCTTGTAGATATCTAAATATTCTTTTGACCGCCAGAAGATGGTTTTGTTTAGGTGCTACTTGATATCTAGCCACTAGTCCTATTGCTAGCATGATGTCTGGTCTTGATGCTGTCAAATACAACAGACTTTCTATCATGGATCTGTAGAGTTTTTGATATGTATCAGCAGATCCATCATCAGCACACATCTTGCATCCCGTGATCATGGGAGTTGACACAGGTTTGCAGTCCTCCATTTTGAACTTTTTCAACATTTCTTTTAAGTATTTTTCCTGTGAGATGGATGTACCTGTGTTCTTTTGCTGAATTTGAAGTCCGAAGTAGAAACTGAGCTCTCCAATCATAGACATCTCAAACTTTGTTTTCATCTCATCAACAAACCCTTTTGCTAGTTCTTCTCTATTGCTTCCAAACATAATGTCATCAACATATATTACAACAATCAGGAGTTCATTTTCATGGGATTTTATGTATAGATTGCTGTCTACTCCACCTCTCTTAAAGCCTTGTTTTTTAAAATACTTATCCAGTCTTGAGTACCAAGCACGAGGAGCTTGTTTCAGTCCATATAGAGCCTTCTTCAGTCTGCACACATAGTCTTCTTTGTATGTTAAAGAGAAACCTTCTGGTTGTTCCATGTAGACTTCTTCTTCTAGATCTCCATTCAGAAATGCAGATTTCACATCCATTTGATATACCTTGAAGTCTTGGTAGCATGCAAAGGCCAGAAAAATTCTGATGGCTTCCATTCTGGCTACAGGAGAAAATGCTTCATCATAATTAAGTCCTTCAATTTGTGAATATCCTTTGCAAATTAGTCTGGCTTTATTCCTGATTACCTATCCTTGCTCATTCATTTTATTCTTGAATACCCATTTTGAGCCTATGACATTTTTCTCAGTGCGTCTAGGAACTAGTTCCCAGGTATTGTTTTTCTCAATTTGGTCCAATTCTTCATTCATTGCATTCACCCAATACTTGTCCTTGCTGGCTTCTTCAAATCTCTTTGGCTTTATCTGTGATAACATGGCTATGTATACCTCTTCTGTTTGTTCAGTTAGCTACCTTCTTGTCTGGACCCATACTTTCTTGTCTCCTATGATTTGATCTTCAGGATGATTCTTCTGAGTGTATCTTGAGGGGGCTTTTGAGCTTAGCTCTGCATCTTCTGTTGTGTTGCTTGTTTCATTATCATTTTGGTTTTCTTCTTCATGGTTGTCTGATGGACTGCAGTAGTCTGTATCTCTTGTATTGTTTGGAAGTTCTTCATCAAACCTCACGTCAATACTTTCTACTATTTTTCGAAGAGTCTTGTTGTAGCACCTATACCCTTTACTTTTGGAAGCATATCCTAGAAAAATCCCTTCATCTGCTCTTGCATCAAATTTCCCAAGACTTTCATCATTATTCTTTATGTAACACTTGCTTCCAAAGATTCTGAAATGTTTGATCGAAGCTGGCTATCCATGCCATAGTTCATAGGGAGTCTTGTCACTGCTTGGACTTAAGTGTGCTTTATTAAGGATATGCACTACTGTGTGTACCGCTTCTGCCCACAAGGTTTGAGGAATATTATTCTCTTGCATCATGGCTCTGGCAATTTGTTGAACAGATCTGTTTTGTCTCTCTGCTACTCCATTCTGTTGAGGTGTCCCTGCAATAGTAAATTGTTGTTTTATGCCATTTTCATTGCATAGATCTGCAAAGTCATAATCTATGAATTCACCTCCTCTGTCCGATCTGATGCATTTTAGCTTGCATCCTGTCTGATTTTCTGCTAACGCTTTGAATATTTTGAATTTGTCCAGAGCTTCCGATTTATTCTTGAGAAATGCAACCCATGTCATTATGGAGAAATCATCTATTATTAACATGAAGTAGGATTCTCCACTTGGTGTTTTAGTTCTTGCAGGTCCACACAGATCCATGTGCACAAGCTGGAGTGGTCTACTTGTTGATAACTCATCTTTGGCCTTAAATGATGTACGGGTCTGTTTACCCAATTGACAAGATTTGCATATGGTATTAGAAGGCCTTTTTATTTCTGGCATGTCTCTGGCCACTTTCTTTTTGCTCAGTCTGATGATATGATCGAAGCTGAGATGTCCCAATCTCCTATGCCATAACCATGACTCCTCAAGTTTGCTAAGATGGCATGCTTCATCTTTCTCTTTCACGATGTAAACATTTCTCTCTGTTCGAACACCTTTGAGCAGAGTCTTACCTGTGGTGCTTGATCTGACTTCACAGTATTGTGCTTTGAAAATAACTTCGCATCCTTTATCACACATTTGACTGACACTTAGCAAATTTGATTTCAGCCCATCTACAAATAGTACATCTTGGGCCTTACCTCTGCCATTATCTAAGCTGACTGAGCCCTTTCCCTTGATTTTTCCTGATTTATCATTGCCAAAAGTAACATTACCAGTTTTCTTTTCATCAAAAGTTATAAATTTTATCCTGTCTCCAGTCATATGCTTTGAGCAGCCACTGTCCAGATACCATTGGCTTTTCAGATCTTGAGAAGTTAGAACCAGGTCACACTTATTCTCCTTCTTTTTCCATTGGAGGCATCCTTTTGTTTGGTATCTTTTGTGAGATGATGAATCACATCCTTTCAGAGGAAATTTGGAAGGCATATGTCCAACTTGATTGCATATACAACATTTGATCATAGTTTTTGTAGAATTGTGAGTATGAACAAAAATTATTTGATTCATAAACCTCCTTGAGGTGTTGAACATCAATATTTGTCCATACTTTCTACATTCAATAATTTTATCGCCAAACTCCTTACAATAAAAACAATAACCATAGAAATTATTTGCATACTTGATGTAAGGTTGTTTTCTCCATTTGTTTGTTTGAGACATTCTCTTCACTGTTTGCATCTTTTGCTGGTTTAAATTACTCCTCCTTGCATGAAAATATGCAACAATGTGTCCCTGCTTGTGGCAGACATAACAAGTGGCATTCTTCATAGGAGGGAAGAATCTCCTTTGATGGATTTCAAATTTGACATACTCAGAGGCATATAAATCTTTTCTTGTTGTTTGAGTGTTTCTTTCATTCTTTGTTATTAGAGGATTTTTCTGGGTTCTGTCTCCTTCCTTACAAGTTTCTTCTTTTGTAGGCACTATTTGAGCTGCTTCATCATCCTTCTTTACTTTTACAAAAATAATCTCTCTGTTCTCCTTTTCTTTGTTTTTACTTGATTCTCCTTGATAGCCTATTCCAGTTTTTATCATAGGTGATCTTTGAGCAACCATAATTTCATTCAACTTACTAGAGCTTGTTGTTTGAGAAGAGTTTATAACCACTTTCCTTTGAGCATTTTCTAATTTCTTCCTGAGACATACTACTTCTTCTTCCAAATTTTCTTGTTCCTGAGTTTTTTCCTTGATTTGCTTAAGTAACATGTCCTCTATCTTCTTGGTTTCTTCAAGCTCTATCTTTAGCTGCATAAGGACTTCTGAATTCTATTCTTCTCGTACATACTTGAGGAGAATGTCCTTTTGTTTTCTGCATTTCAGCTTGAGTCTATCAATCTCTTCTAGAGCACTTCTTAGCTCCCCCTCAAGGTCGACTTCACCTTCTTCTTCTTCATCTTCTAGCAGGAGACCTTCAAGTTCTTCTATAGCCATCAATAAAAATTCAGAGGTTCCATCTTCACTTGAGAGTTCATCTAGATCTTTAGATGTACTGCTGTCTTATTGAGCATAGAAGGATTTTCTGCTGAACTTCTTTCTTTCTGCCAGTTCTTTGATGTATTTTTCTCTGACTCTTGAGCCTGATTCCTTACTTTCTTGTGAGGACACTTAGCAGCATAGTGTCCAACTCTTCCACAGTTAAAGCATTTGAAAGGGATTTTACCTTTGTATTTACCTGAGGCTCTATCCAATTTCTTGACAAATTTTGCCTCTTCTTGATCCGAGCCAGAGCATATGTCTTCCTCTTCTTCTTTCTTCTTTTCTGTTTTAAAGGCTTCCTCCCTTGTACTTGGCTTCTTCTATGGGAGCCTCATCTCATATGCTGTTAAATTTCCAAGTAGTTGGTTCATGGTCAAGGTCTCCCAATTTGCTGTTTCTTCTATTGCAGACACCTTGGGATTAAACCTGGATGGAAGAGATCTTATAATATTTTTCACAATTATACTTTCTGGCATGGTTTCTCCAAGAGATTTCATATTCTTAACAATTTCTGCAACTTTTAGGAAGAAACTGTCAATGTCTTCATCATCATTCATTTTTAAGTTCTCAAGCTGGGCTCTATAGACTTGAAGTTTTGCAGTCTTTACTTTCTTGTCTCCCTCATGGATGTTCTCCAGAGTATCCCACATCTCTTTGGCAGTGTCTTTGTGCATTACTTTGATAAACTCAGCTTCACACAATCCATTCAAGATGGCATTCATGGCTTTTGTGTTAGCTACAAAATCTTGTTTGGATTCTTTCTCTGAGTCAGTTGCCTTTGGGGCATATTGTTGGAACACCTAATCCTACATGGGTAGGTGTGGTATGCGAAAAGTCACAATGGAGTCCAAGTGACCTTGGAATGTGAAACCAAGAGTCACACCATTGTATTATAAATGTACATATTTGTATAATGGAAAATAAGAAAGCCTCACGCTTATCCTTCATTGTGTGTTGAGTCTCTTGTGTGTGTGTTCCTCTTTTTCATACACCATGTGTGTGCTTAACATGGTGTTTAACATGGTATCAGAGCTGAGAAGTCCATAACCAGCTCAACCTTGAGTGAGCCATTTTTGTTTATGGCCTGTGCATATCTGCAAAAATTCTTGGCGTTTTTGCAGCATTTTAGAGAGTTTCTGCAGCAATCCTTTTTGCCGCATTCATCAGTCAAATATTTTCTACAGCATTCAGAAATCTTCTTTGAAAAGAAGAAGCATTCATAAATTGGCAGCACTGGTTTTGAAGAAGAGCAGCATTGTGCATCTGAAGGTTTTCTCACTGCTCATTCTTCCTGTAATTTTTGCACTTTAAATTCTGCACCATTTTGAAGAGCTGCTGGAATATTATTTAAAGTGGGTTTATGAAGAAGAAGTTTCTGGTTTTTATTAGAAAAAATTATGAGTTTTTCCATTGAAAAATTTCTACAATTCTTGGTTTTTCTACTGCTGGAAAATATTTTCTGCTACTGGGCTATTGGAAAAATTTCTGGGTTTTATTGGCAATCTGCTGTTGCATTTCAGTACTTGAAATTTGTACTGTTGCCCTCATTTCTGCAATTTTTACCACCTGTTTTAAGTGGAATATCTCTCTGCTGTTATATTAAAAAATAAATAAATAAATAAATAAATAAGTAAATTAAAAAAATAAATAAATAAAAAATTTCTGCAACACTCGGCCTCACCCCTCACACCTGCGCTGCTCCTCTCTGCAAAATAAAGCCACTCTCCACACTCTTCAACCCTGCCCCCTTACCTCTCTATCACACTCCCTCCTTATTACTCTGCCTCACCATACCTCTCGGCCCTCCCCTACCACCTATGCTACCCTGCCTTATGTCCCCTCACTTGGTCGCTTCTCCCTTACCCTCGCCTCCTTTGCACACTCACTAACCCAGATCACCCTACCCGCTCACCGCCTACTTAGCCCTCGGCCTTTCGGCCCCTCTGTCCTTCCCTCACGTCCCCACCCGACTCCCAGCATACACTCAAACCGACCTACCCCGCGGCCTACCTACCCGCCCTACCTTACAGCCTACCTACTCGCCTCCCTACAATCTCACTCCCACTCTCAACACACACCACCCAACCCACGCTCTTCCCTCACACTCGGCCCTCCCTCACACTACTCCCTCCCTCACTCATTTTAAAATTTTTTTAGTATCCAACCCACCCATATAATACCCCCCACCCAAATAAATTTCCCTCCTCATTTTTTTAATCACCCCCATTTTAAATTAATTCCCATTTTTAACTAATCTATTTTTTAATTAATTTAAAAAAAAAAAATTCTCTTAGTTTTTAAACTCCCCGCTCTCTCAACCCTTTTAAATTCCCTCTCCCTTTTAATTCCCCTCCCCACACATTTTTTTAAATTTCTCATAGTTCCCCCTCCCCCTAATAATTTTCCCAATTTCATATTTTAAATTTAATTAAAAAAAAAAAAAAAACAGCAGCAGAGAGAGAGAGGAAAAGAGGAAATGAACAGCATAGAGGAAGAGAAATGACATGTGAGTAGATGGATTTTCTACATAACAGAAAAGTGGTGATAGAAGGGTGACTTTTTCTAAAAGAGATTGACATGTGAAGATGAGTTGTTTTTGGTGTCAAACAACTCTTTGAAGAAAGAAAAATCAGCTGCCTTAAAGGCTTCTTGCATAGTGTTTTCAGCTGCACATATTTTGCAGAGATATTGTATTGAACCGACATTGTATTGTGAGTGAATATTGCTTCTTCATTCATAGTTGCAATCAAGATTTGAAGTGTAAATTTGAGTTGTTGATGTAACTCATTGTTGATTGCCCTCCATCATTTGAGGAGCAGATTTTGTACTTTGAGAATTTTTTGGAGTCATTTGTAATTTTTGAAAGGAAGTTGCTTCACATTGTAAACGGGTGCATTTTCGGTTGAAGCTGACACCCTTTCATTTTTTGAGCCTAAGTTTTTGAAAATGGCTAAAATCAATGAGGCATTAGAGTTGTTGAATAACCTCATTCATTCCAATGTTGATGACATGATAAAAATGAGCAAGGATGCTCTTTGTAACATTCAAAATTGTTTACAAGATGCACAAGAAAAGATTGAGTTTTTGCAGTTGGAATCTCAGCTTCAGCAAGATGAACTTCAGCAAAAGAGTCACCATTCTGAACCTGTTTCTGTTCAGAAGATTGAGAAAGACTCCCATCAGCAGCAAGTCAGTAAAGTTGAAGTCGATTCCCATTCAGTTCCTTGCACAAGAGCAGATGTACATGCAGATGCAACAGTTCAGCCTGCACTTCTCAAGCCCATCATCAGACCTTGGGAAGAGCTTGTCCACAACAAGCATAGAACTGGTCTTGGATATGACAAGGATGTGTCATTTCATATTCCAGACTACACCAAGCCCATCAAATTTCAGAGTGCCAAATTCCTATATGACAGTTCACCTGCAGCTGTTTCAGATCCTGTTCCACAACAACAACAGATTGAAAAATGCCAACACTGTGATCGAGTTGGCCATATGAAAGATCATTGTTTTTATCTTCATCCATGCAAGCACTGTGGTCGGTACACTCATTCTTCACACAGATGCTTCAGAAACAAGCCTCAGCCTCCTGCAAGAATAAAGATTCATCTTGGATGGACCGCTTCTTGGCAATGGGCATCAGCAGCCAAGAAGATGTTAAGACGCATGTCAAAACATGTTCACGAATATTGAGCAAACTTGCAGTTGAGTTTTCGCCATCATCTCACCTTGTCCCTGACAGGGGGGAAAATGGTGGTCATGTACAAGCTTTGACGACAGATCAAGCGAGCCTGAGCCACAATCTCTCATTCCATGTTTGGAGTTGTAGCCAGAGACATAGCAGTTCAAGTGAGCCTGAGCCACAATTTGTCATTCCAGATTCAGAGATGTAGCCAGAGACACGAATGCCCATGAGAATGCCTTCGGTTGGTGGAAAAACTTAAACCATCATCTTTGGTTGGTGGATAACCTAAAACCATCATAGGTAGTAGACCTCCCTTCTTTTAGGTCGAAGGTCTCCCTTTCATATATGAGGAGCACTTCCTCTAGCAGAAGCCTTTAGCTTCTTGCCAGCTTTGGTTGAGTTCCAGGAAATGCTTCAAGCATTCCAGAGTTGTTGGTAATCCTAAAACCATTACACGTAGTAGACCTCCCTTCTTTTAGGTTGAAGGTCTCCCTTTTTTATGAGGGACAATTCCTCTAGTAGAATATTTCAGCTTCATGCCAGTTTTGGAAGAGTTCCGGGAACTGCAACAAGTATTGCATTCCAATGTTGGTGGTCATCCTTAAACCACCTCTTTTTTCCAACATTTCAGAGAGTTGATTCAGCCCAAGTGCTGCCATGCATACTTCGCAGATTTGTGTTACAACTCTCTTCTTGGACTCACACATACCCCTTCGGATTAAGGGGGGATGTTGGAACACCTAATCCTACATGGGTAGGTGTGGAATGCGAAAATTCACAATGGAGTCCAAGTGACCTTGGAATGTGAAACCAAGAGTCACACCATTGTATTATAAATGTACATCTTTGTATAATGGAAAATAAGAAAGGCTCACGCTTATCCTTCATTGTGTGTTGAGTCTCTTTTGTGTGTGTTCATCTTTCTCATACACCATGTGTGTGCTTAACATGGTGTTTAACACATATCCTAATTCCACAGCACCCCAAACTTCTATTCCTAGAGACATTATGTATGTCTTCATCCTGATTTTCTAGAAGGCATAATTTGCACCTGTAAAGAAAGGGGCTTTATTGGTTGAGCATCCTTCTTTACTAGCCATCCTGAGAACCTAGAATCTCCTTTCAGTTGTTAAACTAGTACAAAGGAACCTGCTCTGACACCAATTGTTGAACCCTTAGTTAAACTGAGGGGGGGGGTGAATCAGTTTAACACATACATGGAATTTTATAAATTTTCTCTTAAAACTTATTTACACCTTCACTTCATGATCAACTTAATATGTGAACAATCTTTATTAGTGAGCAGCAAGTATCAAACATATTTGTTAATGTAACAACAGTCTTAATATGTGAGCAACAAGTATTAAGAAGATTAGATAAACCACATCAACACATAGACATCATGCACAGAGACACCAGATATAAGTGGAAACCCATAAAGGGAGAAAACCACATTTTATTATTGTTGCGATGCAAAGGCAAGCTCCAATTCCCTCTCACCACTGATTTTCTATAGGCACCAACCTACAGGAGGATCCTACCTCAATTCTACAAGCTATAACTTGCAAGGAAGCTCCAACTCCCTTCAATTTTCTGCAGGCATCAACCTACAGGAGGCTCCAACCTCAGTCAGCTACAACTGACAGCTATCAAGCTTCAACTTGATAGGGAAGCTCCAACTTCCTCAATTTATCAACCGGAATGTTTGTTGATTTACCTCAGATATCAGCTCTGTTCTGTAGCATCTCTTTCTGCTCCTCTCTTCCTAATCTTTTCTGTCTTAATTTTCTATGCTTTTCATTCTCTATCCTTACTCTCTCTCACTCTATTATGCATATCAAGTTGATATTATATATAGAGTTCCTCACATGACTGTTTGTATTCCACAAGGAATTTGGAGTGAACAACCATGACTCTTTGACTTCTGCCTTCTCAATTTTTTGTCCAACTCTTTAAAATTATACCAATATGTACAAATTTCCATGTTACAGTGGGATTTTTTTTTTTCCTTGGTATACTTGCCTTTGCATCACAAACAATATAAAACAAATAAAACATTTACATTTTCAGTTACAGTATATAAGCTTCACTCAGCCCTTGGCTTGCTAGTTTTGTCCTTTCTGTAGCAGTCATGCAGCTGTCCTGCATACTTTGTTCACTGTCTTTTGCATATTTTCCCGTTTTCTGTGCTTATTCACCTGTCCAATTCATTCCTGTACATATTCCTGTTCACCAAACTTTCATCTCTGCATGCTCTCCTCTTTTTTTCCTTTTCCATACACATTCATCACACACCACTCCTTTTTTTTTCATTTCTCTTTTATTCAGTTCCCTGTTCATTGCAGTTATATAACTACATGTACAACTGCCTTTTAATCAAACAAAAAAAACTCTCATCGTTTTTATAAAAACCTTTTTAACAACCCGAATATATCAGTACTCACCACCTTTATCATGAACCATCAACAATATAACCTTTGGTTCTGTATTTACAAGAAACTCTTTGACTTATTAATAAAACAAACATCTGCTCCCCAATCAAAAGTTTTATAACCTTTATAACATCAGACTGTATTTCATTTATATGCAATAAGAATTCGGGTCAACCTTCAACCTTTATAATAAAATGTATTATATAGTGGCCACTGCGTAGAGTGTGATAGCCTGCTTATAATAAATTGAATAAAGGAAACCCCATCACACATAAGTATCTGCGTTAATCCACCATATTAAACCTTCATATCAATTCTGATGCATATTATAATACATACATATTCCGTGGAGCCCACTTGTTAATGCATTTCTTCAATCGACGGTTAATAACATATCGCACAGCGAAGATGCATGGACGATAACGCGCGATGGCGCGCAATGAGAGTGGTTTTGCAGATTCGTTCAAGGATGCGTGTCGCCCGTCCTATGGAATCGCTCCGATTTCATAAATACCACTCACCGTTTAAAGGTGGTGCGATCAAAACCACCGGTTCGCTCTAAACCACGTCCACTGTTCCTCCTTCGTGGTTCCACCCCTCTACTCCAGGTTCCGTCGTATAGTTCAACGCCAAATACTTCGTTGCGCCCATGTTTCGCCCGTTCTATTAAAATTATCGTAGTTATTCCGTGTTCCGCTACTGGGTTCCGTCTTTCGAGTTCCGCTTAGTACAGGGTTCCGCTCCCTTTTGGCTCAGGGTTCCATCTCGCTTATATATATATGAACTCTGCCTTTCATGTGCAATTCCTCAACATAGTTTAATTAAAAAATACCGCTTCCACTATTTATTTATATGATTCCACTTACCCCTGACTGTTCGACATTATAATTAACGCACAGCATATTCAATCTTTGTCAGCTTCTCCAGTGGTTCCTCTGTAAATGCCAGCCACTTATGATTGCCTTCACCATAGGCAAACAACTTTGACACTAAGTCGACGCTTCCACAGTTCAGTGGTTTCAACTCTGGATTCTTATTCAGCTACCCCTTAACTACAATAGGGGCTCATATTATGCATTGTCGAATACAACATCGACATAAATGTCGATTCTTTCAATAACCCACAGAATGCAATTCACCCCAATTAACTCCTTTAATGACCCCTACTGGTATGGTCTGTGCATATCAGAACCAGTTTCTCAAATCAAATACCTCTGCTCCTAGACTGATGCTACTCCTTGCTCCTGAAGCTCCTCTGCTGCCTCTCCAGATCTCCAATCAACTGACCCTTCTAAAACTGCCTCTGCTTCATGTCTCATGCTCTCTTTTCCTTGTTTTTGTTTCAAGTGCTCCTTCTTTGCCATCTCCTTTGCCATCAATGACAACATTTCCAACATTTTTATGGTCGCATTAAGAATCATTTTCTTTCGAAATAGGAAATTGTCATAAAATCTTCATTTCCTTGATAGGAGAAATTGTTGTTGAAATCCTCATTTTTCCTTCAAAAGAGAAATTGTTGTTTGTATTCTTTGTTTCTCGAAAGTAAAAAGAATTTGAATTATTGATTTAGTGCACTTAGTTTCTTTTCTGCATTCATAACATTAAAGAGACTGAAAAGAAAAACTTGCATTTTCATGTAGAATAATGTGTGTTTTGCAAAAGGAACATTAGGAAATCCACATTTAGTTTGTGCTCATTGATTTGTTTGCTCACAAATTATTTTCTCTCTTCCCTTAGTAGTTAGGTTTTTTGTTGAAAAGCTGAAAGTGAAAGATTGTTTATTATTCTTGACTTGCATTTTAGGAATTTCATAAACATCATCGCGGTAAACCTTTGAAAGGAAAATTGTTAAGCAAGATAAACATAAAATTAACCTCAATTTACCTAACAAAGAATTGGAACCATAATGATAACATTTAGAAGGTCTAGGCTAGAGACGTGTTCAGGTGTCGTAAAACATAGCAGTTGTCATTAACTTGTTTGCGATACATTCTGAGTGTGATACCTCACTCCACGTACGTAAGTATATCATAGCTTGTCCACGTACTTTCAGGTATATCGGGCAGTGTTACAGTACGATAAGTATAAAGGGGTGCTCTCACTGTGCGTTTTCGCATCAGACAGCACTAATACGGACTTGGGCCTCCACGTAGCTTCGGGTATATTTGGGAGGACAAATTTTAGGTGTTATCCATCCATAGTGAACCGAGTTAGCCTCCTTGAAATTGTGATACACCGAACATAGCATTCGGGGAGATTACCTGCCCGTACTTCTTGGTTCGCCAGGAAGTATTCTGCAGTTCACAATTTCTTGGTAAACCCTTTTGCCTAGCACTACCCTCTTTTTTTTTATTTGTTTTTCGGTTAAAATAAATTAGTAATCGTGGAAGAACAAAATCCTATCCCCCATCATTTGAGTAGATTAGCTTTAAAACCACCTTTACCACCAGAAGTTACTTTTGGTAGGCGAAGGTGATCACGATCTGCCGAATCAAGTATAATCCGTACCTCTGGTGAAACATCATCTTTTAAACCAGAGTTAGCTCAAATTGTTTCCACATATCCCGGTTCATCTATTTTTTTCGAAACAGAGTCTTCACAGCTACCCATGGTCATGATCCATCCAATCGGTGAGACCATACCTCTTGGACCCAACGTTGTTCAATCTCAAATTTATCCAGAACATCTGAATCCCTGTCTCTTCTTTGCCAGAACATCTGAATCCTGAAGTCGAAAAACCAGAAGTTGTTCCTACCTTGGTCATCCAAAAAACTTCTGTAGCTATTGAATCTCCCATATCATACAGTTAACCATCTGAAATATATTTTGGACCTGACGGTGAAGCTCTTCCTCCTAGTTTAATTGCGATTGAAGAAATCCCACAAGACGATACACGTTGAACTCCAACCCATTTTGGGGGGGACCTTTACCTGTACGATTCTTTTCCTCAATCGTTTCTATCTGCTTTTGTTGATCTCGTTCCCATTCAATCTCCTATCGATTTTCAAGGGTATACATTTGGTCAAACAACCATGTCTGAACCAACATCTTCGGTTGGGTCTGCTGTTCCAATTATGTCAGCTCCTACCCTCGCTACTCCGTCAATGTTCACAACTTCACCAACTTCATATTTGCATGGTGGCCCTACGGTCCCAACGGGTTACAAATCATTATCTGGCACTTTCTCTGGTGCATCTTCAAGACCATGGTATTTACCATGTCATCATATGTTATTTTAACTGGTAGTCCTATCATTAGTACTAAATGACTTGATTCATTATATACATCATCAGGGAAATATCAAGTCGGTCCTCTTGGGTCAATTCCTTTAAGTACCATATCAACTGGACTCCCAACATTTGGAGAAATTATTTTTCCGTCTTATTATTCTCCTCATACTGGGGGGAAACATTTGGTCACCCAATATGACAGTAATCCATCGCTTTTTGGTCAAACTAATACTAAATTGAATGTTTGTCAATGGCAGCCCACTCTGCCTATCCAACCACAAATGGTTGTACACTCATATCAATCGGTTCAACCTGTTACATCCACTTCATTACCACTTGTTAATACATCTTTATCCCTGTTACAGACTCAAAATATTGTACATCAACCTTATCAGTCGGGTCCTTCAACTCAATATCATCAAATTTTGGGTCCATAGACTCAAAATACTTTGGTTAATTTACAACAACCTGTATCAGGCATCATTTATTCACAAGTTGGTGTACCATTTTATGCGATGTCACAAACGCAACCTGGTCATACATATCAATTGAATCCAAGTTATAATAATTTGGGTTATAACATTGGTGGATAGACCCCTTGGAAGCCATAGGCGCAAATGCCCCAATCTTCATTTCAACAAGTAAAATATCCAGGTTTTGGTCAACAAAATCCTCAAGCGTTTGCTATGCAAAACAACCCCTATTTGGGTTACTAGCAATAGATTTCTTATGCTGGTGCTCAAAGGCCTGTTGCTCAAGAAATTCCATCTTACCCTGGCTATGCTCAACCTAACCTTAATACACAATTTCCTTTTGTTGCAACCTTATAATTACAAGATTTAAACCGGTTAACCAATGATCCTATAAATTATGCTCCTTGGTGGCCGGTGATACCACATAAATTACCCTCTGATATTCCTAAATTCAATGGAAACCCTGGAGAAGATCTGTCGACTCATGTCATGACTTATCATTTATGGTGTTCATCAAATTCCCTAAATGATGATTCTGTTCGACTAAGTATTTTCCAGCATATGCTTATAGGTCCAGTTGCCAAATGGTACATTGAGTTACCTAGAGCTTCTTTCGAAAATTTCACTACTTTAGCTACTGTCTTTTTGACCCATTTCAAGTTACCGATCAGATAAAAAACTCGAATGGAACTCCTGACCAACTTCAAACAGCCTAATGCTACTCATATTTCTGATCATATTCATGAGTTGTGTCGTCATCGACGAATGGTTAAGACATTTGTTCCGGATCAGCTACTTGCTGAATGGTTCATTAAGTCCCTGTTACCATCTATAACTGAGGATGTGGCTAAGGGTGACGTCATCACGGAAGAGAAAGTTATCGCTCATGCCCAATATTTAGACTTGATTTACACTTAGTCTGGCATGCTCTATGAAAATATTCCTAATGCGCCGTGATCTAATTTCAATGTTCCTCCTCAAATAAAGGACTCTCATGCCAGAGACGACCTGATAGGCACTGCAAACACACACCATGCTACTGCATCTGATCCTGCTCCTACTTTTGAAATTAATGCCGTGTCATTTGACAAAGGCAAAAGTGACAAGCAATCAGGAAGTAAGAAAAAGGGGAAATCAAAGAAAAAGAAAACTTCTAACCCGTAGGAAAGATCATCTGATCAATCGTCTAGACCACGGAAACCTCGTTATCTGTGCATAAAATGTAACGAGGAAAAATTTGTTAGGGATTGTCCTCACTGTGCTGAAGTCTCAAAAATCATTAAGACTTCCCATGCATCAGCTATGTTGATGGGCCCATTTCCAAATCCGGACACTAATTTGGTTGCTACGAATCCAGCTCCTAGTTCCCAAGTGTTAATGTTATACACCACAAAACCTTCACAAGATATTTTGGTGTCGATGTGAAATAAATACTATGGTAGTCCGGCCACTGATCAACCTACTACCTCGACAAAAAATCCATCTACTGAATCATTACCACCTACTGTTATTCCTGAATTGAAAATTAATCCACCAAAGGGAGTAATTCATAAATCGATATATAATCCTCGAGCAAGAATTGCACAAAATTATAATATAGTTGAAGATTTGGCTCAATCCCCTTCAGCTATGTATGCTCTTGAGGTATTACAAAATTGTCCCTCCCATAAGTAGGCTTTATTGTCGGCCATTGGTGGAATTGATCCCACTGATTCTAATCTTGTCGTCTTTAATCATATGGGCTATGTACCGCAGCTACCAATAGAATTGGCATTCTCCATACAAGTAAATGTTCTCAATCACCTTGTTCGTCGCACTATTATTGATGAGGGATAATCTACGTGCATTATGTCTCTAAATTGTTGGAAGTCACTTGGCTCGCCGCGATTATCACAATCATCAATGACGTTGAAGGTTTTTGATGGAAGAAAATATAAACCTTGTGGTATTTGTTGGGGTTCCTGTGATTTGGAAGATCTGGCAATACCAAATGACAAGACAACATCAAACCACTTTGGGATCTCAGGATCTAGCCCTCATGGATCCAGAGAGGGATCTCTCTATAAAGGCAAAGAATGATATATCTTTAAGGTCAGTTTAGGGTATTAGGCTAGGTATGAAGCACAAGGGTTTTTGTTTTGTTTGTTTGCTTGTAGATCATTAACTGAGAAGGTTATGTGAAGTGAAGAAGGAAATAAGTAGTAGGATGTTTCAGCATGGAAAGATAGGTCAAGAGAAGTGCCAATCCATTGGGATATGGAGTCATAAAAGGGTTTACTCGCATAACAACTATCCAAGGGTTTCCATAGGGCAAGTCATCTATACCAAAGGATATTTTTAGATAGATGGTGAGGTGGAACATTAAGAAGTGGGGTGAAAGAAAGAAACCAAAGTGCAGCCTAAGATCAGGTAAGGAATTTTAACCTATCTTGCTTTTGACATACTCACAAAGGAAACTCTCAATAAAGACACAAAGGGTAGCTTAAGATCAAGTAAGGACTTTTAACCTAACCTGCTTTCAACATAATCTCAAGGGAAACAATCCAGCAATCCTCATAACCGCTTTCAGATAGTAGAAAACATTTAAGATTAAATACAGAGCAGGGCCAAAGATCAGAGAAAGACTTTTAACCTTCTCTGCTTTTGACACCAATTCACAAGGAAACTTTCAAGAGAAACTGTTGGAGAAGAAACTAGAGGACAGGGCTAACAATAGACATCCCTAGTTAAATATTTTACTTAGCATGAAATGAAAATATCTTTTCAAGAACAATGTTTCAAGTTGTACTCAGCAAGACATGGGCTCACCAACATTTCTTGACTGGTTATACTCTATAGAATTATTCTTAAAATACACAATCAGAGGAAAACATAAAGATAAAGCTTATCAGTGAGATTTAGGGTACTTCCAACAGTATGTCCTAATTTATACCTGCTGTTATTTATTAGAGAATAATGGACAGTATGGAAAAACATGAAAGGATACAATTACAGTAAGGAAAACATCACCAATAATATAGACCAGGATCCTGTGAATCTGCTTGTTCAATTGATGTGAAAAACCAGTCACATACTTTAAGTCCAATGGCTTTTTACAGTCCAAACTTCTCTTCCCAGCCTACTATATTACAAAGTACTAAGCTACTTCCCCTCAATGAAAGTTCAAACAGTCAATAAAATCCCAACCAACCAAAATTTTAAATGTAATTTACAGGGGTTCTTATAGGTGAATGAGGAGGTGGAGTAACTGAAGAGATTGTTGGCCCAATTTAATGAAGAATTTAGTGCTTCTCGTCATCTGGGAGGCTTGATGGAGAAGAAATGACATGCTCCATACTTCATTAAATGGGCTTTTTCTTGTATTTTAACTCTGGCTGTTTTTGTTTAACTTTTAGAAGCTCTGGCAGACAGGGAATTTACTTATAAGTTGTAGATATCCAAAATATTTTTGACTTCCTTAACTGTGCCTTGTGTTGATGAAAATAGGACTGCAGGTGACAGTATGGGTCGATGGAAAGTAACTAGCCTCTTTGATTTGGCGTGTAGAGGCTTCTCTACTAATCTGTCCTTTATGCTACATTGATCTGGCTCTGATTGTGCTTCAAGCTTCATTAAGCCTCCTTGATCATCTTCGGCTCTTTATCTATGTCCTTTATCCTTCTAAACATTGGATATAAGCATTAAGTCTTCAATATTATGCATTAATCCTTTAATCTCTTTCTAATACACATTGTTGCTTCTTCTATACAGGTATCCGGGGTTTCTGCTGAGCTGGAGGGTTTACAGGTACGATTGATGTTCATGACGCATCAATCCATCTTAGAATTCATCCTGCATGGCTTCCCATTTGTATTGATAGGTTATAGAGTCGTCACTCTGAATCGAAGTGTCACCTTCGTGACTGTGGGAAGGCATATAGATCTAACGCCATTAAACCTACAAACACAAGATAAACCAATTAAATAAAACCTGTGCACGGGGTATGACTGCAACAGAGGCTTGGAGGGTGGAGGAGTAGTGAGGAAAAAAGTGGATGCAGTAGAAAAATGGGAGGAAAACCCTGGTAGAGCAGCTAACCAGGTCTGATGGGGGTTTAAGTGCGATGAAGGACGTGGACCGTTAGATCAGGACGATCTACGGTGGAGATCTCTTGATGAAACGTTTGGGAGAATAGATGAATGGTAAACGAAAGAGATCGCGATATGATGTGTACCATTCGATCTCAGAGATCTACGGCTGGGATTAAAAGCAAAAGAAACGTTGTGGAGGGCAGCGGTATAGCGGAAAACCGAGGATGGTTTTCGCAAAATGAAATGGGGGAAGGCAGTTTTGGGCAAATGGAATGCGATTCCATACACTGGGCAACACGTGGATTCTAAAAACTGCCCATTTCGCAAAATTTTGGAGCATTAAAATTTGGGCGAAAAAGTTTTGCAATATTGGATAGCGACCGTCGGATTGGGGGGTGATGATTGGACGGTGCGGATTGTGTGTGATAGCTGCAATGTGTGCGGGTGGAGAAACTAGTGGGCCATGTGATGAAATGATATTTTTTTTGTCGCGGAGCGGACGGCGGGGTGGCAGTCAAGATATGCAAAAGCTGTTGGATCTGCATGAGCGGACGGCTGTGATCTCATCGGCGAAATGGTTCGGGACCTAGTGGATGGAAAGAAGATTGGCGATGCGATTGGATGCTGGCCGTTGGATCGGAAGGGAGATCAATGGTCGGGATTAATCGGTGGGCGCGATGGTGGAGGGCTTATGAGTGGAGCGCGATTGAATCTCAGCCGTCGGTTCTTGTGGATTCGACGGTCAAGATTAGAACGGAAGATGGGAGGAGAGGGGCTCATTGCATCGGGGATTTTAAAAGAAAAAAGTGACAAAGAAATAGTGAACCCTGATTGAGATTGCGCGATGGGGCTAGCTCCTGGTTATGGCTCTGGGTCACATGCGGGGAAAGGGGCTAGGGTTAAGGCCAAAGGGGGCTAATGATTTCAGAAGTGCAAAAGGCTGTTTTTAGGCCTAAAACATAGATTTTGAGGCCTAAGTAAGGGTTCTGATAGGTAAAAGGAAGGATTTTAAAACCAAATAAAGGGGAAATATAAGGTTTAAAAGGGTCTTATGATGATTTAGAGGTTAAAATGAAGGTTTATAGAGGATTCTGTTTGAAGGGGAATAGGGGTGAAAAACTGGAATTTTTTGAGAGTGAAGAGAGAAGTGAAATGATGGAAAATGGAGCCTCATGAACAATTTTTCTTTTGGTAAACAACACGGTTCATTAATGGAAACAGTAGTGAATATTCTCTAAAGGATAGAAAACACATGGAGGCTTCAAGAATGATAGATTTACAAAGGAAATGTTTCTCTTGAAGGCTCAAAAACATATTTAGCCACCTATTTTCTTTTACAAATTATTATAGGTGGATAACAGTGGCTCCACATGGGGATGGCAGCTCCTTGGAGGTGTCAAGAACCACATAAATTCATCTCTGTAATGTAGATCAGTATCTTGCATTTTTGAAAACCTTTTCCTATTCCCTAATCAGCTGCTTGAAAGATGATTAGAACATTTGATATCAGTAGAAAAATTCTTCCCCAAACAACTACCTACACAACCTACTTCCTAACATTTTTTCTTCTTCAAGGTGCTCTTGGACTTCCAAACCTTTCACATCATCATTTTTATTGAAAGCAAGAAACTATTCTAAATCTAACCTTATTTCTTCATGATACTAGGTTAAATAGTTGGAATCATAGCTTCTCTACCTAAACTAATATCTACTAGGATTAAACTGTCTGGAAAATTTTCATTCTCTATATTCTAAAACAGAAATTGAAACACAACCAAACCAGGATTAGACTATCTGATTTGCTATGGGTCCATGGCATAAAGACAAGCTGCACATGAACTGAAACTTTGCAGAAAATTGAAACAAAATTGTGAAGGTCTGAAATTCTGAAAATTAAGAGCATCCTTCGTTCTTGTTGTGACTCAGATTTTGAGCTTTTTAGAGTCACCTTTATTTCTTCATTCCAGCCCTAATTTTGACCCTGTTTGAGCTGTTTTCTTCTTCTTTGCTGGTTCAATTTTTAAGCATTTTAGAACCATCCTTTCCCTTTTCTCTGGTTCAGGTTTTGATCTAGTTTGAACCATTCTTTTAGAAACTCCATAGGTTCAAGATTTGAGCTTGTCTGAACCTTTCTTTTTCCTTTTTTTTGTATATTTTTTTGCCTTTCTTCAATAAAAAAACTAAAAAACTAAATAAATGCTCATAGCTGAGCTTTATTGACATTCCTACCTACCATAATCTATCTTGGAAATCTCTGTTGTTTTATATGATACAATAGTGCCAGTGCAGCCAGTTAAGCAGTAACAAAAAAGGGTAGAAAATCTGACTGCTTGTCAGAGATAGCAATAGGGTACTTTGAATGTGGGTCTTCAAAACCAAGGCCACCACTAGTGGTGACCACTCCCAATGTATCTGGCTCTTGCAAAGGGTCAATGCTTGGGAACTTGAGCCAATCAGGGCCTCCATATATTCTGCCACAGGATCAATGAACACATGATGTAAACTTTCTTCTTTTAGGCCTTCCATGACTGGTAGGCTATCTACATCCTTGACAGATTTGATCACTGCATCTTCAGTGTGGCTGTTGAAGGCCCAATCATCCTGTTCCTGCACATCAACAATTAGTGTAATTCCTTCTTTCTTAGGGGGAGGGAGACTCTCCAAAAATGCTCTGGGGTCCCTGAATTGGTATGATCGTTCTTGTGAATTCAACATTTCAATCTCAGTTTCATACCTTTCAACCACCAAATCTAAGAAAATTTTCTTAAGCTCAGGTTTAGCATTGAATTTTGAGCTGAGAAGGATAGCCTTTGGAAGGTCCTCCTATTCAAGTTCTGCCAGGTCACTTGATATTATATAATGACACTCTGCTATGAAACTTGACTGCATTTTTGCAAATTGTTCAGAGTCTTCCATTAGTGAAGTGACTTGGTATTTGCTGTGCTGGGATGTGGAGAGGCCACTATCCTGATTTTAGATCGACAGAAAGGAAAGTTAGCTGGATGTGACAATCTTTAGAGGCAAACAACTTTGGTCAAAGAAAACTGATACTCATAGTTTCCTTTAACATGAATGATGTTGTGATGAAACTGGTCTCCCAATGGAGTCTTGTGAAAACAGAGATAATCAACAGGCCTACTAATCACCAGTGGAGTCTTTTGGTCATTTAGGAACTGTGGAGTCGCCAGGAGGAGGGTTTGAAAAGTTTTGAAGTAGGCTTCTATCCACCATCAACAATCTATACCAAATCGAGGCTAATTGGTCTTCTTCCCCAGTGGAGTCGCCATTATGTTGGGGTTCCTGTGATTTGGCAGATATGGCAATACCAAATGACAAGACAACATCAAACCACTTTGGGATCTCAGGATCTAGCCCTCCTAGATCCAGAGAGGGATCTCTCTATAAAGTCAAAGAATGATATATCTTTAAGGTCAGTTTAGGGTATTAGGCTAGGTATGAAGCACAAGGGTTTTTGTTTTGTTTGTTTGGTTGGAGATCATTAACTGAGAGGGTTATGTGAAGTGAAGAAGGAAATAAGTAGTAGGATGTTTCAACATGGGAAGATAGGTCGAGAGAAGTGCCAATCCATTGGGCTATGGAGTCATAAAAGGGTTTACTCGCATAACAACTATCCAAGGGTTTCCATAGGGCAAGTCATCTATACCAAAGGATCTTTTTAGATAGATGGTGAGGTGGAACATTAAGAAGTGGGGTGAAAGAAAGAAACCAAAGTGTAGCCTAAGACCAGGTAAGGACTTTTAACCTATCCTGCTTTTGACATACTCACAAAGGAAACTCTCAATAAAGACACAAAGGGTAGCTTAAGATCAAGTAAGGAATTTTAACCTAAGTAGGGAGGAAAACCCTAGCAGAGCAGCTAACTAGGTCCGATGGGGGTTTGAGTGCGATGAAGGATGTGGACCGTTAGATCAGGATGATCTACGGTGGAGATCTCTCGATGAAACGTTAGGGAGAATAGATGAATGGAAAATGAAAGAGATCGTGATATGATGTGGACCGTTCGATCTCAGAGATTGACGGTTGGGATTAAAAGCGAAAGCAATGTTGTGGAGGGCAGCGGTATAGTGGAAAAATGGGGATGGTTTTCGCAAAATGAAATGGGGGAAGGTGGTTTTGGGAAAATGGAATGCGATTCCATACACTGGACGACACGTGGATTCTCAAAACCACCCATTTCACAAAATTTCGGAGCGTTAAACTTTGGGTGAAATTTTTTTGCGATATTGGATAGCGACCGTCGGATTGCGGGGTGATGATCAAACGATGCGGGTTACGTGTAACAGCAGAAATGTGTGTGGGTGGAGAAACTGGTAAGCCATGCGATGACGTGATATTTTTTTGTCACAGATTGGATAGCACAGTGGCGGTCGAGATATGCGAAAGCCATTGGATCTGCATGAGCGGACGACTATGATCTCATCAGCGAAATGATTCGGGACCTGGTGGATGGAAAGAAGATTGGCGATGCGATTGGATGCTAGCCGTTGGATCGGAAGGGAGATCAACGGTCGGGATTAAATGGTGGGCACGATGGTGGAGGGCTTATGAGAGGAGCGTGATTGAATCTCAGCCGTCGGTTCTTGTGGATTTGACGGTCGAGATTAGATCGGAATATGGGAGGAGAGGGGCTCATCGCATCGGGGATTTTAAAAGAAAAAGTTGAAAAAGAAACAGGGAACCCTGATTGCGATTGCGTGATGGGGCTAGCTCCTGGTTATGGCTTCGGGTCACATGCGGGGAAAGGGGCTAGGGGTAAGGCCAAAGGGGGCTAATGATTTCAGAAGTGCAAAAGGATGTTTTTAGGCCTAAAACAGAGATTTTGAGGCCTAAGTAAGGGTACCGATAGGTAAAAGGAAGGGTTTTAAAACCAAATAAAGGGGAAATATAAGGTTTAAAAGGGTCTTAGGATGATTTAGAGGTTAAAATGAAGGTTTATAGAGGAATTTTTGTGAAGGGGAATAGGGGTGAAAAAATGGAATTCTTTGTGAGTGAAGAGAGAAGTGAAATGATGGAAAATGGAGCCTCATGTACAGTTTTTCTTTTGGTAAACAATAGGGTTCATTAACGGAAACAACAGTGAAGATTCTCTAAAGGATAGAAAACACATGGAGGCTTCAAGAATGATAGATTTACAAAGGAAATGTTTCTCTTGAAGGCTCAGAAACATATTTAGCCACTTGTTTGCTTTGACAAATTATTATAGGTGGCTAACAGTATTATCAATAACCTGCATGTTGAACTAGGGGGAAAAACAATGAATATTTATGTCGAGGTTTTTGATGGACCCCTTGACTATAATATTTTACTTGGAATACCATGGTATATGCAATGACTACAATTTTTTCTACATACTTTAGAATGATTTCCTTTCCACATAAAGGTACAACCACAATCATTAATCATTTATCCTTCTTTGCCTCCTCTTCACAGATAACTGGGAGAGTTCTGTTTGTTCACTTACCCCAACTAGAAATTCAAAACATTGGTGTAGGACTCTTAAAGGATTCCACTCTTATGGGAACCTTTGCATTACCGCCAACCGTGATGTCGATAGAAATTGCAAGTATATAGACCTGCTACATGATTTCTTCCACTCTATCTGGTTTAAGGGAGAGTATGGGTGATTATGATATTTCTACATTGGATGAATTTTTACTGCCCAACCCTATTAAGCTGGCATAGTAATCAATCTATTTGGCTTGGGCAGAAAATCCGAAATCAATGTCATCGAGTGTTTGGGTTGATCATTCCTTAGATTTTGGTACTCCATCTGATCCATTTTCTTCAAAGTTTTTGACAGATGAAAATATTTTGGAAGTTATGATGTCAGAAGGAGAACCATGGGAAGATTATCATCATCATTCCCATCTTCTTGATTATAAAGAAAATAATCTTAGTGAAATATATCACCCATCCATCAAAACTTTCTTTTCGAATTCTTTTCCCATTAATACAATCAATTCCAGGAGAAATATTTCAAATATTGAAGCTATTTCTATCGATATTTTGACCAAAACTAGCGTTGTAGAAAATATTCATGTCGGTGTATCTTGTTTTCCATCAAAACTTGAATCATATTGCTCTCTATTTCATGAATTTCGTGACGTATTCGCTTGGTCTTACGAGGAAATTCTAGGCATAGATACTAGTATAATTGAACACACTATTAATATGTATCTTGATGTCAAACCGGTGCGTCAATGGCTTCGTCCTGTTCATCCGAAGAAAGCCGCTGCCATCAAAGCAGAAGTTGAAAAACTTTTGTGTGCTGGTTTGATTTACCCTGTTCTGTTAACTGAGCGGGTTTCCAATATCATTCTTGTTATGAAAAAACAAGGAACCATTAGAGTTTGCGTCGATTATCGAGGTATCAATTAGCGTTGTTGAAAAGACAAATATCTTACTCCCTTTATTGACCAGATTATTGACGATTGTGCTGGATGCGAGATTTTTTCGTTCATGGATGGATTTTCTGGTTACAATCAAATCAATATCCACCCAGATGACCAACATAAGACAGTATTCATCTGTCCCTAAGGCACATTCGCATGTAGGAAACTTCCGTTTGGTTTAAGGAATGCTGGGGCAACTTTTCAGAGAGCAATGGATTATGCTTTCAATGACATCAAGCACATTGTTCAACCATATCTTGATGATTTACTAGCGCATTCATGAAATCGAACTGATCACCTGATGAATTTGAGAGCCATTTTCTTATGCTGTCGACACTACAAAATATGCCTCAATCCACATAAATGTGTGTTTTTTGTTGGTTCTGGTCAATTTATCGGATTCGTAGTCTCAAAATAAGGAATTAGAATAGACCCATTGAAGGTTCAGGCCATTCCTGATTTGCCTACACCATCAAATTTACTTCAGATATAGAAAATTTAAGGAAAGGCTAACTTCTTGAGAAGGTTCATTCCAAACTACGTCGAAATGGCTAAAGGATTTACTCGATTATTGAAAAAGGGGCTTCCCTTCCATTGGGACCAAGTTGTGCAAGCTTCTTTTGATGCTTTCAAGGACTATCTTGTCCGAGCATCATTAATGTATCCTCCTAATTACCAAAATTATTATTTCCTATATATCGTCGCAGCTAAAATGACCATTGCCATGGTTTTGGTCCAAGTAGAAGATGGAATTGAACATTCGATCTATTATTTGAGTCATAATCTCAATGATGGAAGTTAAATACTCGTACGTAGAAAGCTTGCCTTGGCAGCTGTTAAAGCTGTCCAAAGATTTCGCCATTATATCCTACTCTGACAAACAAAAATAGTTTCAGATTGAAACCCCATGACTTATATCTTATCACGTTAATTGCTGTGGGGAAAATATTCAAAATGGATTTTCATTTTGCAGGAATTTTATTTGGAATTCATCAAATCCAAATCAAAGAAGTATTTAGTTTTGGCCGAGCTTCTCTGTGACCTTCCCTTTGATAGCACTACAACTACATCAGAACCATCAATTCCTGATGAGTCTCTGTTTCTGATTGGATCATCTGATCCTTGGTATGGGGATTTCATCATTTATCTCCAAACCCAAACTTTCGACCTAATACCTCTCACTCTGAACAACGACGTATTCGATACCAAGCCAAATATTATTTGATCGTCGGCAATACACTTTATCGTCATGGTGTCAATACCATTTTAAGGAGGTGCCTCACTCATGATGAGGCCGAAAAAGTGTTAAATGATTATCATGTTGGGGCTTGTGGTGGACACTTATCTGGATATTCTACCACGCAGAAGATACTCCGCGCCAGTTACTTTTGGCCTACCTTTTTTCGAGATTGCATCCTCGCAGTCAGAAGTTGTCATGCATGCTAGAATTTTTATCATAAAATCCGCAAACTGCTAGCACCAATGCATCCTGTTGTCTCTGCTGGACCATTTACGAAATGGGGTATTGAATTCATGACCTGTAACCCTCCTTCATCCGGGGGGCATGGTTATATTATCATCGCAGTCGACTATTTTACCAAATGGGCTGAAGCGATGCCTACATTCAATAACATAGGACAAACAATTGCATTTTTTTTCTTCAACCACATTATTGCACGGTTTGGGGCCCCACAGGCTATAATTATGGATCATGGGAAGAATTTTTGCAACCACATGATGTCTGAATTGATTGCTAAGTTAGGATTGTCACATGATAATTCTACTCATTATCCACAATCAAATGGACAAGTTGAGGCATTAACAAAATTCTTAAACGAATGCTTCAACGAATGATAGGAGTCTGTAAAAGGAATTATCATTTGATCCTATTCTCCTCTTTATGGGCATATCGAACCTCTGTGAGAAACGCAATTAGATTTACTCCTTTTCAATTGGTGTATGGTCTGGAAGCTATCTTACCAATCCAATGCAAAATGTCATCATTAAAACTCGTGATAGACTTGTTACCTGACACCTCAGAAGAAGAAGCGCATCTCCTTAACCTCATCCATATTGATGAAACACGCCGTGAAGCCCAATTTGCCAATGAAGCACATAAGAGACGTATAAAGGCGCAATATGACAAAAATGTCCAGCCTCGCATCTACTCAGAGGGCGACTTGGTCCTCCTTTATGATTAAGAAGCTGATGTAATAGGTACAGGGAAATTCGAGCCATTATGGCATGGCCCCTATATTGTCAAAAGAGTTCTTGCTAAGGGTTCCTACGAGTTAGTTGATTACGATGGAATTCCATTGGCACAGCCTAGAAATGGGTTATATCTTAAATGTTACTATGCTTAATCATGAGCGTAGTAATTTTTTGTATTATAGTGTTTATATGCTGTTGATTTGCATTCAATATCTTAATTTGTTTTTAGAGTTTTCTTGATGTTAGTAATCCGCTTTACATTTTATCACAGATGTTTGAATCTTCGGAACCATTTGTTGGATATGCTGATGGTGCTATTCATAGTACGCAGAATCTATCCTCTGCAGCGCGGGCCATTTTTGCTTCGAACGGCGAGTTAGTGAGTTTTCAAGGGATTTGTATTGGTAGATCGACGAACAATATCGCTAAATATAGCACGTTGATCGAACTTCTCTCTGATGCCATTTCATTTGGTATTAACCACATAATAGTAAGGTTAGACTCACAACTTGTGGTATTACAACTTACTAGTGTTTATACTCTTATAAATCCAACACTTCTTATATTGTTCCTAAGAGTTCGAATTTTGGAATGACATTTTGATTTTGTTCAATATCAGCACATTTCCAGAAATTTGAACACATTGAATGATTCATTAGCTAATCAAGTTTTAGACACACATTTGCAACATAGGTGAAGAAAACATTCACATCATTGAATAGGATTGCACAATAAACATAGGAAAACTCTAAAATCATATAGATAGATAGTTATAGGTTTTTACAAAATTTGTGCCCAAGACACATTGGTCATCTGTCCTCAAAATGTATGCAAAATGTCACAAGTAAACTAGTGATGCTCATGGTAACATGCTATAGATCTAGCAATCCTACAGAGTAACCGCATCCAATGGCTAGGAACCCCAATAGTGTGTCGCTGCAGTCGCATGGGTAATTCTTCCACCCGACAATCTGGAATTCTAAAGGTCAAACCCTCTATGTGATGCTGAAGCTCAGCTAGAGTCTCAGCCATATCAAGGTCCTGAAGGACTGCTCTCTCGACAGCCCTCTCTACTGGCGCATCTACTTCGCGCTCTGGTTCCTCTACTGGTTGAACACGACCGATATCTGCATTACATCAAACATTTAGTTTAGTCTTAGAAAGAAAAGAAAACAAAAAAACATTGTATAAACCTTAGAAAAATCAAAAAACATGGTCAAAAAATTCTTACCCATTGCACCCCACAAAGCACCTTCTAGTAATACTAGATCTGGATCTCCTCGAAAGTCGACGCCTACGTATGCGTACTCATCGATGGCGATAATCTGTCATCAGAACCAGGTGAAGAATGCATTAGAGAACACAACGGTCGATTGGCCTGCATGCCGACCCATGAGTTCTACCCATCTCTGCATTCGAGGATCTCTAGGACTAGTTATATCCAGTGTCACATGCTGTGGCTGCATTAGTGGAATCCGTTCCAAACCGAAGGAGATAAGGATTGAACCGTAACTGAAATTCTTCTTCCTTGCTCCCTTTTCTTTCTTCAATTTTTCCTTTATTTGAGATCGAACAACTTTAGACCAGTTGAAGACTATTGGCTCTAAACACTCTAGTGCATATTGCATATACGATCTGTTCGCTACATGTAGTGTAATGGTGCTAGCAATTTTAGCGATCATGAAAAGGATGGTTCTCAAAGGCAAATCCCTAACATCCCAGATGTTTATTTTTCCATCTTTTCTAGGTTCTGCCCCTGGATAGCAATATTGCATAACATAATCCCTCACTGTCTCTCCTCCAACAGTAGACCCTGTGAGAGAAATGGGCAAACCTATCCTCGACAAACCTGTGAGAAAATACACGTCCTCAACTGTTATGGGAACCACTTTGTTCTTAATGTGAAATTCCTCTATCGCTAGATCCCATGCTCAAACTAAGAACTCCAAGAATTCTATTTTTTTCCTCATTCCTGACAATTTGAAGTACTTAAGTAGTCCACAATCTCTTAGGGCTCTTACAGTACCCGAATCATTCAAGGCAATCATATTTTTTTCTTCATGTTCTCTTTCCCTCCATGTAATCATCATTATAATCTAATGGAAACCTGAAATACAACCATAAGATCCATTTGATTCCATTCATTGCAAAAAACTAGGCAAATTTTGGGCACAACATGAAAATAAAAAACTTGAACTGTGCCCAACGCACTCCCTGGGCTGAGACAGTGTGTTGCACATGAAATTACTCTTCACTGTACCTGCTATGCAACGTAGGTTTTGACATTCAGGGGTGTGTTGCTCTCATTTTGGGCTAAATTTACCCTAGGGGCCTTAAAACCATAAAAATTTGTAGAAATTGGAGATGAAATGAATACCAAGGGAAAGAGGAGGTTCATGGTACTAACCTAGATCAAACAGAGATGAAATCTATCCATAGAAACGACTATAATCAATGACTAAATTTCAGGGGTAAAATCAGGTTCAGAGCTCCAAAATGCAAATGGTAACTATGGAATGATGAAAATGAATAGTGAAACTACTTTTTAATAGTCATTTAATTATTTGCAAGTTAAATTTATTGCTATGACTATAGTTTTATTATGTTTTTATCATGAAACGGGTATTTTTAATCCATTTGATGTTGTTCTGAACAAAAAATACAATCGATGAACAGATTAGTTGTGCAGATTTATTTAAAGAATGACTTGACCACAAAGCATGCTTTTCCTCCTTATTTTTTGAGCTTTGATAAAAATGAAAAGGATTTGAAGTGCACTTTTATCTCTTTTTCGAGCTTCGATAACAGCGAAAAAGGAACCCCTGGAGTCTTCTTTCAGCTCTTTTCAGACTCCAATAATGTGAAAATATTGTCGAGCACTTGTATTTTCAAGCTCGTTAAAGTAAATGAATTGATATCTACTCAGTATAAGTTTAACCCTTTTCCGGACTGAGATGGATTAATTACGAAAAAGGAATACCTTGGTTAAACATGACCAAAGAGGTTCTCTCAGATATAATTTTACACTTTTTCGGGTCTGAGTGATAAATTTACGAAAAAGTACATTTGGATTTCTCTTTTGTCCTCTTTTTCAGACTCTCTAAACATGAAAAAGGATCGGGCTATCACTGTGACTCGTTAAGCTCGTTAAAACACAAAATAGAGATGGGCTTGTCGATCATGGCAAGAATCAAGTTTCATTCATCGCTAGACTTGTTAAATTATTAAATAGAGATACTTTATTCACCCTAAGGGTTGAATTATAGATCAAGAAAATATTATCCTCCTCAAGCTTGTTAAAAAATAAAGAGGTACTGGTTGACAAATGACCGGGGAAAATTTGGGAAAAGTGAGAAAAGTTTATTTTTGGTAGCAAATTGCTCTTGAACATGACACTTCTTTCACTCCATGTCCGTGACAGCTTGGGTTGGGTAATCATCTTGACGGTTCATTCACACCTATGGTTCATCATACCTTCACATTGGTTTTGGGTCAATGTTGCCAAATCATCACAGTGTCTTCGATATGTTCAAGAGAAGTCATCCAGTGATTAAAAACTCATCCTTCTGCAATACTCATAAACCTTCATTTGCATGACCGTCATCCCTAAAAATTGCTATATCAAGTCATACCCTTGTCTCCGAAATCAGTAACTCCTATTTTGCAATAAGGTGACTTCCTGTTGACAAAAAATCAATATCCAGGAAGTTCACTTAGAAACATCAGATTCCAGTACCATGAGGCTTGTTAGAGCATCGACAAGATCCTCACTTTCTGACGTAGCAACTTGGTGAAATGGGACCCCAAGGAGAAGTTGGTCACTTGTGACGTGGCCTTGGTCTCATTCTCTTCCTTTCCTCCTTTCGTGGTATTTTTATTCTCTCGGCAATTTTATTTATCAATTTTAGGAAAATTGATAAATAAATATAATTGGGAGCTTTATATATCCGACTTTGTATAAATAAACCAACATTTATAAACAAATGACTTTGTAACCAATATCTAAGCCTTCGGACCTTATATTAAAATCAACATTTTGTGAATAAATAATTCATAAACAGGCCTTGGCTCTAGGGCCCGCCTTCCCAATCAATAGCCAATCAATTGTACGTTGTACCTTAGGTTAAATTTCATGCATCTCCGTTCAATGATCACCCTCCGATGCACCAGCGCTAGATCGACGACTCTTGACGATTTCGCTCGGCGTCATTAGTCAAAGTATAACGTGTGAAATGGATTGGAAAGGTGGTTTTTTTGAACGGTCCGCTCTGCCATGTGTCAATTCCTCTATGGAATCGCTCCTCGACCCAGGAATACCGCCTCCATACCAAAAGTGGTGCGAAATGGGGCAATCCGCTCTCCAAACCTACTCGCGGGTTTTCACAGTGGTTAACCAAGGTTAATGCGGGTTACATTCTCCTTCGTATTCATTCACTCGGGTTCTTGACCACGGTGCAGGTTTTCTATCTTGCGACCAACAGCGTCGTTTCCCTGTATAACCGGATTTTAACTTGACAGAGTTCATCCAACCATTTAATGGGATTTATACCACAACACAGACAGAGGATGTGGAGATATTTGCACAGTGTTCTCCTACATTAACTAATTCCAGGAACAGAGGGTTCAGTGCTTCGAACTAAGTGATAGTGCATACAAGGGAAAATTCGTTAATTCTCAGGTACCCAACAGACCATATATATATGTTCAGCAGAGAACAAATGTTAATTACATACGATCTTCCTATGAAATCTCCTCTCCCCTATACATCCGAAGGATACAATTATATATATTTTAGAGTGACTCTTCGGTTCTTTAGTGAGGACCATTTAGAAAACCAACAGTCTCCTTACAATAATTCAGTGTAACTGATGTATGACAATTGGACTAACTAGACTATTCGACTCCTACAATTCTAACTACTCTAAAATGAAATGGTCAGCTGAGGTATTGACACCTAGCTGTTACAATTTTGATGATTTCAAACCCTCCTAGCCACAACATGTGGAAAAAACTTCCTACATTGCTGGCTAATTGTCTAATGCCCCTGCATCAGACTCCCAAGGGCAATCTTCTTCATGGGCTCCTGTCCATGAGCTCTTCCACTGATCTGCCTATCTTCTGCAACATTTCTTCAGTCATCCAAGTGGCATCTTCCTCTGGCTTGTCCTTCCATTTGATCAAGTACTGGAAGTATTCTTTTCCTCTGGTCCTGCTGAACACTCTCTTGTCCAATATCTTCTCTGGTTGCAATGGCTGTGCTGGAGGTAGTTGCTCCTTCCACTCAATCCATTCCTTGTCTGCTGATCTTTCTTCTGCACCATCATCTTCATACTTGTACAAATCTGCAACATTAAAAAGGGGAGATATTCCAACATCAGGTGGAAATTAAATCTCGTAAGCATTTGCAGAAAACTTCCTAAGTATCTTGCATGGCCCAATCTTTTTGAACTTCAATTTGTTGTACTGCCTCTTTGGGAACCTCTCCTTTCTCAAGTGTGCCAAAACTTGATCTCCTACTTCAAAATGAACTTCCTTTCTACTCAAGTCTGCTCTGCTTTTGTATTTGATGTTGCTGCCTTGTAATTGCTGTTTCACTTGTTCATGTATGGCTTGGATCTCTGAAGCAAAATCCTCACCATCTACACTCAGCTCTGCTCTTCCCAGATTTCTTAATTCTGATATTCCTCTGGGATGCATTCCATAAACAATATGAAATGGACTCTACCCTGTGCTCCTGTTTGGTGAGTCATTATATGCATATTCTGCCTGGGGAAAAATATGATCCCACTGCTTGGGATGCTCTCCTGCAAGACTTCTCAATAAATTTCCCAGACTCCTATTCACTACCTCAGTTTGTCCATCGGTCTGAGGATGATAAGTTGAGCTGAAACTTAGTTTGGTACCAAGTTTCTTCCACAGTGTCCTCCAAAAATGACCCACAAACCTGGTATCTCTGTCTGAAACAATACTCTTGGGAAACCGATGCAATCTAACAACTTCCTTGAAGAACAAGTTAGCAACATGGGTGGCATCACTAGTTTTGTAACATGGAATAAAATGTGCCATTTTGGAGAATCTTTCCACCACAACAAAGACTGCATCATTCCCTCTCTGAGTCTTGGGAAATCCTAGAACAAAATCCATACTCACCATGTCCCAAGGCCTGTCTGGAATAGGCAAGGGAGTGTACAATCCTGCATTCTGGCTCCTTCCTTTAGCATATTGACAGATTTTGCAATTCTTCACAAACTTGTCCACTTCTACTCTCATCTTGGGCCATAAATAAAAGTGACTCAGCTGCTCATAAGTTTTATCAGTACCAAAGTGTCCAGCAAGTCCACCACTATGCTTCTCTTTGATCAAATTTTCTCTCATGGAACATTTTGGTACACACAGTTGGTTCTTTCTGAATAACAAGTATTCCTGCAGAAAATATTCCAGCCACTAGCTTCTATCTGTTAAGACAGGGTTACTGCATGCCTCAAATGCTTCTTCAAAATCAAGATCCGTTTTATACAATTCCTTGAGAAAATCAAATCCTACAACCTCAAAATTATTTTCTTGAACAAGCAAGTGTCTCCTACTCAAAGCATCAGCTACTTTATTGGCTTGGCCACTTATATGTTTCAAAACAAAATTAAAACCTTGGAGATATTCAACCCATTTGGCATGCTTATGTTTCAACTTTGGCTACTGCACAATATACTGCAAAGCATGATTGTCAGAATATAACACAAATTCTCTGGACATCAAATAATGTCTCCACTTCTTCAGTGCCTGAACAATTGCATATAATTCCTTCTCATAAGAGGAATACTTTCTTCTGGTATCATTCAAATTTTCACTGAAATAGGCTACAGGCCTATCATCCTGACTCAACACAGCTCCAATGGCTTCCCCACTGGCATCACATTTTACTTGAAATGGTTTAGTAAAATCAGGCAGAATCAAAACAAGGTTCTCTGTTATCTTTTGCTTCAATAGTTTAAAACTTCTTTCTGCTTCAGCAGTCCACTTAAATGGCTGTTTGCTCTTCTTTATGGTCTCAATTATGGGTGCATTAATCTTACTGAAGTTTCTTATAAACTTTCTATAAAAACTAGCAAGTCCATGGAAACTTCTTACCTCAAAAATATTCCTGGGTGAAGGCCACTCCACAATTGCCTTAACCTTTTCTGGGTCCATCTTCAATCCTTCTGCAGAAACAAAAAAACCCAAATACACCAACTCTTCCTTCATGAATGAGCATTTCTTCAAATTTATCAGCATTTTCTCCTGGTGCAGCTTCTTCAAGACATGATTAAGATGCCTTAAATGTTCTTCTTTAGTTCTGCTGAAAACTAATATATCATCTAAATATACTATCACAAATTTCCCAATAAATTATTTCAATACTTCATTCATAAGTCTCATAAAATTTCTTGGTGCATTTGACAACCCAAAAGGCATTACCATCCATTCATACAGTCCTTCATTTGTTTTAAAGGCAATTTTACACTCATCACCTTCTCTTATTCTAATCTGATGGTATCCACTCTTCAAATTTATCTTTGAGAAATATCTAGCACCACTCAAATAGTCCATTAAATCCTCAATTCTGGGCAAGGGAAATCTGTACCTGATTGTGATCTTATTAATTTCTCTGGAATCAGTACACATCCTCCAGCCTCCATCTTTCTTTGGGCTCAAAACTGCTGGTACTGCACATGGACTCAAACTTTCTCTGATGAGTCCTTTGTCCACCAACTCCTGCACTTGTCTCCTGATCTCCTCATTTTCCTTGGGAGTCATTCTGTAGGTTGCCTTATTTGGCAGATTTGAACCAGGGATAAAATCTATCTGATGGCTGATCTTTCTCACAGGTGGCAGCTCATCAGGTAAATCATCCACAAGAATGTCACAGTAATCATCTAACATTTCTTGGATTTCTACTGGAAAATCAGAAATCTTTGTAGAAGTAAGAACTACCTTAGGTTTGAAAACTAAAGCAAAGCTTACCTCTTCTTCTTCTATCTGCTGCAGATATTCCTTCCCGCTCAGCAACAAGGTCTTTGGATCAATCACTCTGCTGGATGGCTCTCCTTCTTCCATGGGTATCAATGTATGATGCACCCCATATTTGAAGAACTTGTAAGTGTTCTTCTTGCCATCATGCACTGCTGCTCTGTCAAACTGCCAAGGTCTACCCAGCAGTATATGACACAAATCCATGGGCATTACATCACACAGGACCTTATCTTTTTATTTTCCCATTTGCAGCTCTATCTCACACTGTTCTTTCACAACCAACTGGTGCCCTTTATGCAGCCAGGACACCCTGTAGGGAGTTGGATGCTCCCTTGTCTTCAGCTTCAATTTTTCTATTACCTCAGTGGAAACCAGATTGTCTGTGCTGCCACTATCAATGACTAGCTGATAGCATTTCCCTTGGACTTTGCAGATGCTCCTAAACAAAGTCTTCCTTTGTGCAGGCTCAGTAACTTCCTTAGCATGCTTCAATAAGACCTTGTTTACCACCAAGGATTCTCCCCTCTCTAGAAGAATTTCTTCTTCAATTTCTGCCTCTTCTCTAGCATGGGCAACAACAACATTTCTTGGACCAACACTCACATTCTTTGGACATTCATAGTGCTTGTGTCCCACCTGCTGGCATCTGTAACACCTTAATTCTCTACCTTTTCCTTTGTCTCTGCCTCCTTTTCCTCTGTAAGAACCCCTTCTGCCCCTTGCATCATCCTCTGCAGATGCATTCTGAGGTGAGCTACTGTTAGCTCCATCCTTGGGCGTAGGCTTCCCTCTACCACCCTGACTTCCCTTCCCACGGAAAGTACCTCTCTTCTTGGCAGACTGTTTCCTCAGGAGTTTCTCCTCTTCTTTCAAGGCCATTTGGTATGCCTCTTCCACTGTCTTGGGAGACAGAAGACCAATCTCATTTTGGATCTCCAGTCTAAGACCATTTACATATCTGGCAGTCTTCTCTGGTGTGTCTTGGAATTGCCCAGCTCTTATGCTCACTCTGTAGAACTCCTCTGTGTATTCCTTTACTGTCAGCAACCTCTGTCTCAGGTTCTGCATTTTTTTGTACAATTTCAGCTGGTAATCACTAGGTAAAAATTTACCTTTCAATTTGGCCATCATTCTGGTCCAGCTCTTGATAGGTTGCTTGCCAACTCTCCTCCTTTCTTCCTGCACTCCATCCCACCAAAGTGCAGCATGTCCTTTCATCTTTTTCACGGCAAACTTGAACTTTTTATCTCCGCTTATCTCTTCATAATCGAAGCATTTGTTCATTTCATTCATCCATTCCACTAGTTCTTCTGGATTCAGTCCCCCTGCATAACTCGACACTTCAATTCTAGGCTTAACTGTAGACCCCAGAACAGTCCTAAGGAGTCTCATGTCAGGAGGAATTTCCACATTTTCTTCTGCTTCTTCTGTTTCAGGTTCACTGGTGTCTTCAGGATCTCTGGTCTATCTTCTCTCCACGGCATCCATCCTAGCCTCAACCCTCTACAACATCTCCAACACCTCTGCGTTGGCTATAGGTCTTCTTCTGCCAGCACCCCTTCCAACTCGGACTGCCATGTCAGTAAACAACTTTAGACAACAGTTCTGATACCACAAATGACGCAGAAACTTGGTGAAATGGGACCCCAAGGAGAAGTTGGTCACTTGTGACGTGGCCTTGGTCTCATTCTCTTCCTTTCCTCCTTTTGTGGTCTTTTTATTCTCTCGGCAATTTTATTTATCAATTTTAGGAAAATTGATAAATAAATATAATTGGGAGCTTTATATATCCGACTTTGTATAAATAAACCAACATTTATAAACAAATGAATTTGTAGCCAATATCTAAGCCTTCAGACCTTATATTAAAATCAACATTCTGTGAATAAATAATTCATAAACAGGCCTTGGCTCTGGGGCCCGCCTTCCTAATCAATAGCCAATCAATTGTACGCTATACCTTAGGTTAAATTTCATGCATCTCCGTTCAATGATCACCCTCTGATGCGCCAGCGCTAGATCGACGATTCTTGACGATTTCACTCAGCGTCATTAGTCGAAGTATAACGTGCGAAATGGATACAGAAAGGCGGTTTTTTTGAACGGTCCGCTCTGCCACGTGTCGATTCCTCTATGGAATCGCTCCTCGACCTAGGAATACCGCCTCCGTACCAAAAGTGGTGCGAAATGGGGCAATCCGCTCTCCAAACCTACTCGCAGGTTTTCACAGTGGTTAACCAAGGTTAATGCAGGTTACATTCTCCTTCGTATTCATTCACTCGGGTTCTTGACCACGGTACAGGTTTTCTATCTTGCGACCAACATCGTCGTTTCCCTGTATAACCATATTTTAACTCAATAGAGTTCGTCCAACCATTTAATGGGATTTATACCATGACACAGACAGAGGATGTGGAGAGATTTGCACAGTGTTCTCCTACAATAACTAATTCCAGGAACAGAGGGTTCAGTGCTTCGAACTAAGCGATAGCGCATATAAGGGAAAATTCGTTAATTCTCAGGTACCCAACAAACCATATATATATGTTCAGCAGAGAACAAATGTTAATTACATACGATCTTCCTGTGAAATCTCCTCTCCCCTATACATCCGAAGGATACAATTATATATATTTCAGAGTGACTCTTCGATTCTTTAGTGAGGACCTTTTTAGAAAACCAACAGTCTCCTTACAATAATTCAGTGTAACTGATGTATGACAATTGGACTAACTAGACTATTTGACTCCTACAATTCTAACTACTCTAAAATGAAACAGTCAGCTGAGGTATTGACACCTAGCTATTACAATTTTGATGATTTCGAACCCTCCTAGCTACAACATGTGGAAAAAACTTCCTACATTGCTGGCTAATTGTCTAATGCCCCTGCATCACTTTCGGACCTTTGACCGAAATATTTTGTTTGGCGTTCGACATAAAATCATCTATTCATGCCTTACGAAATGTACTGCAATACCTTGAGGGCCATTGACATTAATGGTGGTTCTATCGCATTTTGTAATAGCTCACATCATTGGCTGGTAATCAAATGATGTCTTTCCATGTTCAACTACAAATCATATATTCGCATGGCTAGACTTGTACCCGAATGATCGAGTGAATGAGATAAGAAGACCCCGGATCTAGTTTCATCCATCCGGGCTGCGATTTTAGGATTTTTTTACGCATCATATGTATGGTGACCTTACATACATATTTTCATCCAAACATGGGCCTATATCTGTAGGCATGTCTGCATCTGGGCAACATTCCAATGAGGATGACTTTCTGAATTATGTACATGTTATTAGATTGTTTTATGTGTTGAATATGGGAATGCCTACCCTCAGCAATTGTGATCAAAGATGATATATCATGATGTAATGTATTGTAATATTGATGTAGGTGACAACTTCACTTCATCTCCAACCGGCCATCACAGTGTAAAGCATCTCAATCAAATGTTCTTATTATTTTGATCTCATGCTTTAGGGGGCAATTGTTATAGGTCAATTTGGGCACCATTCCCAATGACTTGGTTAAATGGAAATCATCTCCAGGACCAATGATCAAGGGTCTATCATTCCCCATCATTTTAGTTGATACATGCCCTAAGATAAGAAACAAGAAAAATCAAGCAAGACTTTCATCAAGCAAAGGTTTCCAAGGTTTGAAGCTTATTATATAGCATATGAGAGCTCACCAATGCAGGCTATAAGGGGCCTAAGTGCGTTGCATATGCAGGTAGCCCCATGCAAGGCTACTCTGCAAAGCACTTCTCGACATTCACAGGTGCGTTGGTCACATTGGGAGCGAAATTCTCATTGTTCCGGAATCTCCACTTGGCCAGTGCCTTCTAGAAGTGTTCACATGTGTCAAGCTTCAGATCCAAGTGTCAATTTGACATCTACATGATTGGAAACATGTCTTCCCTGTTATTTTAAAGTCATTGATTATGAAACAACCTACAGTTCATCTATAAATTGAGCACAGATCTAAGTGCTTGGGAAGGAAGAATTTGAGTAGAGAAATGTTGGAGGATTTTCAATTGAGAGCTAGATTTGTATGGCTGCTGCTGGAGAGATTTATACTGTGATGAGGCTTGGGAACATTGCTGGAAGGTCACTTTAAATCAGTCATTTGGTTGTAACCTCTCATTCTATCATTAATAAAGAATAATGCTTATTTTTCTCTATAAGCATCTGTATTGACTTTGATTTTCCATATTGCAAGATCTTAGTTGATGTGTATGGTTTATGCTTTAATGATTTAGCAAACTAACTTGAATATATATCTATATTATTGCATCTTCTGTTGTTTTAGTTTTCTTTCTTACAGGAAGCATTTAGCACAAAACCGCTTGAATTTGAAGCTGCAATAGAAGCGACAGAAGGAGCCATTTGGAAGCGACTGATCAAGTAAGCCTCCAATCCTCTTTGTGTATCTATTCTAAGTTAGGAAAAATATTAGTATAGTATTTAACCTATAGTTCTAGACTAGCACCTATCTAGGGAAGCATGATTTATCCGTAATTCACAATTTTGGCCCAACAATATGCCAAGAACACAAACACCATTCAGTATCGAGGGTGAAATTTCTAAGATCAAAATAGCCACACCCCTTACTACGACTCAAGATGTATATAGTTCTCAAGTTTTGAAAGGTTTAAACATAGGAAATGACACCAATACTCTAAATCTAACTGATGACAAGCCAGAGTTGTTTTTTGGACTAGAAGTAGAGGGAAAATTCCAAGAGGGAGTTGTCCCTCCATTCTATGTCAGTTTGAACATTCATGACAAAATCATACACAATGCTATGCTAGACTCTGTTGCTTCACACAACCTCATGCCAAAGGTAGTGATGGAGAGATTAGGCCTCAAAATAACCAAACCATACAAAGACTTGTACTCTTTTGATTCAAGTAGAGTTAAATGTCTAGGCCTGATCAAAGATTTGTGTGTCAATCTGGCACAAATACCAGCTAAGAGCCTAGTCATGGACATTGTAGTGGCTAAGATTCCCCCGAAGTATGGCATGATTTTATCTAGATCATGGGGAGCCAAACTCCAAGGCAACCTCCAAATGGACATGACATATGCTACCATTCTAGTCTTTAACCAAACAAGAAGACTATAGAGAGAATCTCACATGAAATACATGGTAAGCAGCCAAGATAGGCCAAACAACACCCCTCTCTATTCTATCCATTCAAACCTTGACTCATTTATCTTATACAATGAAGATGACATAATGAACAAGTAAATGAAAAAGAGGAATATCTAGACTTGTCAGAACAGTCAAACCAAACACAAAATGAAGAACATGACAACCAAAACCCTAGCAGCCATGAACAACAACATAATGCTGAATCTCAACTTGAAACACTTTGGAACATGAGCTTTGATGGCTCTTGTGGCAAAGTTGGTTCAGGAGTAGGTGTTTGGATACACAAAACTAATCAAGGCCACTCTTACAAGCTATATTTTCAATGTACAAACAATGTTGCAGAGTATGAAGCTCTTCTCTTAGGGTTACAAATGCTGAAAAGTATAGGAGCTAAGAGGATTTTTGTTCTAGGGGATTCTGAGTTAATCATTAGGAAAATCAGAGGAGAATATTCAGCCAAAAATCCTAGGCTAAGAGAATATAAAAATGCTTCCTTAGACCTCCTAAAGGCATTTGAAAAATATGAACTTACCTCTGTCCCAAGAACTCAAAACAACCTTGCAAATGAGCTAGCCTTTGTTGCCAGCACTTGCCAACTACCTCATGCCAATGAACAATACACAGTAAAGGTCATGTACATACCAGTAGTCACTGTAACATATATTATTGGCAAGTATTTGAAAATAAAAAATAGATTGAAGACTTCTTGCAGCCCAAAACCAAGTTTGAAATGCCAAAATCAGACTCAGATCATCAAGAGGACTGCCCTGCTGAGGAACAAACACGCAAAACAGAGCTACCTTGTACTGCTGATATAAATCTGCTAGAACACCCTCTTGAGGCAGAATTATTTGAAGATTTAGACAAAAGGGACCTTGAGTTATTGCAATGCAAAGATAAATTATTTCCAAGAGGAATCTACTGAAACTAATGTATAAGAATGCAACATAGGTAGTGAAGAAGAACCTAAAATGATAAATCTTTCCAAAAAATTGCCACTCCTTATAAAACAGAAATACATTGAGTTGTTCAAAGAGTTCAAAGATGTGTTTGCATGGGGCTATGAGGACTTGAAATCCTATGACACAAACATCATTCAGCACAAGATCCCTCTCAAGGAAAACCAGAAACCATTCAAGCAGAAATTGCGTAGGATAAACCCTGTCCTAATGCCTCTAGTTGAGAAAGAAATAAAAAAGATGTATGATGCTGGAATAATATTGCCACTCAAGTACTCAGAATGGGTCTCAAACCTTGTGTTAGTGAGGAAGAATACAAGTGAAATTAGGCTATGCATAGACTTCAAAAACTTAAACAAAGCCTCCCTGAAATACAACTAGCCTTTACCTAAGATGGATCATATACTGCAAAGGGTAGTAGGCTCCAAAATAATATCATTGCTTGATGGTTTTTTAGGGTATAATCAGGTGCTAGTACTTCCAAGTCATCAGGAAAAAACAAGTTTCACTACACATTGGGGCACCTTCATGTATGTCAAAATGCCTTTTGGGTTAATGAATGTCGGGGCCACTTTTCAAAGAGCATGGAAATTTCTTTCTAAAAAGAGATAGGTTACTTCATTGTGAGATACCTTGATGACATCACTATTTATTCTAAAACCGATGAAGAACACGTAGCTCACTTAAGAAAAGTCTTTGAAAAATGTAGAAAGTATGGTTTATCCTTGAATCCTAAGAAAACTCTGTTTTTCCATCAAGAAGGAAAACTCCTAGGCCACATCATCTCTAAATAAGGAATCAAGATAGACCCAAAAAGGATTGAAGGTATATTGTAGATTAGTCAGCCTAGGAACATCAAAGAGTTGCAATATTTCATTGGAAAGATCAACTTCCTAAGAAGGTTCATACCAAACCTTGCTGCACTCCTAAGAAACATTACAAACATGCTGAAAAGAGAAATAGGAGTCAAATGGACCATAGAAGCAAAGAAATCCTTTGAACTAGTAAAACAAGCACTTACCCAAACACCAGTTCTAATCAGCCCTGACTTTACCAATGATTTATTCATCTTCTCATTTGCATCAGAACACACAATTGCTGCAGTATTGCTACAGAAGAACATAATGGGACAAGAACATCCCATAGCTTTCTTCAGCAAGGCACTAAGAGATGCATCTCTGAAATATAACATCATGGAGAAACAAGCTTTTTCCTTAATCAAGGCATTAAATTATTTTAGGGTTTAAATGCATTCACATATCATTGCTTTTGTTCCTCATGCAGTTGTTAAGGACATGCTAACTCAGGATCCTGATGGTAAAAGAGGTAAATGGATTTATGTCATTTTAGAGTATGACTTGGAAATCAAACCCACCAAGCTAATCAAAGGGCAAGGACTGGAAAAACTGATGGCTGAAGCAAAATTTCAAGCATTGGACATAAACATGATACATTCCTTGGATGAACAAGAGGAGCTAGCAACTCCACCTATTGAAGAAGCATTTATGAACTCAATCTGGTATGATGACATATTATATGTGATTTTTAATCTAAATTCTCCTTTGAGTTTGTCCAAAACAAAGGCCAGATTCTTGAAACTAAAAGCTGTAAAAATTTTCATTCTAGACAAAGATTTATATTGGAAAAATTCCATTGGTATCTTGCTTAAATGTTTACTTAGAGATGATGCAGACAGAATCATGCATGAGTTTCATGAGGGAGAGTGTGGAGGTCATCTCTATTGGAAAAATACTTCCAAAAAAATCCTTAGAGCTGGTTTCTATTGGCCCACTCTTTTCCCTGATATCCACAAGTTAGTAGTGACTTGCCATAAATGCCAAATCTTTGAGGGAAAGAGAAAACTATTGCCTTTGCCTTTGCACCCTATCAGTGTTGAAACCCCTTTTCAACAATGGGGTTTAGATTTCATTGGAGAAATCCACCCTTCCTCCTCTGCCCAACACAAATGGATCCTCACTGCAACTAACTATTTCACCAAATGGATAGAAGCCATCCCTTCAAGGAATGACATTGACTTGGTAATCATCAAATTCCTTGAAACCAATATCCTATACAAATTTGATTGTCCGAGAAAGATCATCATGGATAATGTTGTTGCATTCAAGTCCAAGATAATGGTGGAATTTTTCCACAAGTATCACATCACATTAGGGCACTCTATAGCTTATTACCCTCAAGGTAATGGGTTGGCTAAGTCCTCTAACAAAAGTTTGGTAAACATCATCAAGAAGTTTTTGGGGGAGAACAAAAAGTCATGGCACAAAAAATTAGTGCATGCACTATGGAGGCAGATTAACAAGCAAGAAATCAATTAACATGTCTCCATACCAACTAATGTGTTGGCAAGGAAGAAGGTATCTTGGGCAAGACCCAGGTTCAAGATGGAGGCCAACAAGGTTTTCCGTAGTAGTCTAGCACAATGCCGGAATTTTCACCCTACTCCGAAGAGTAGAGAGTCTCACCCGAGGTGTGCCATGACCTTAATAAGGGTAGGATCAGATCAGGTATCGATAAATCATAACATATAGCCTAAAATAGACAGGAATAAGTGTTCCAAATAATTGTAACTAATCTAGAAATGACAATACTCATGAACGTATTCAGGACGAAAAAAAAAAATTTAAAGTGACTCGCACATTCAACTGAATCAGAAACACAGTGCCGAACTTAGAAAATCAAACCCAGATCATAATGTATTGCATTAACAAAAAGAGATGGTTACATTGCTCCTTAGAGCGTTCTTGGTAGAACTGACTACAATAGTATCACATATGATAGAACAGAATGAACAGAGAGAGAAAACAGAACGAACAGAGCTCTCCTACGGCTCCTGTCCTCTGATTCCTAATGTGCCAACCCTCTGTCTCCACTGGCCGGCTGCCTATTTTTTCCTTTTCCAACGTGACTGATAGTTCTCCTTTCCTTTTCGCTCTGTCGTTTACTGCATTTCCCTGATCACTGGGAGTTTCGATGCTTGTTCTTTGTCGCTTCCTTCTGCCATCTGTGCTTTTTCCCGCAACAGTCATGCCACCTGCTATTCAGTTCTTTGAAACCATGACAACTCTCTGTCTACCGTGGTTGCGTTCTGCCACCTCTTATCCACAACTCAAAAACCATTTTATTTCAAAACAAGGGCCCCAACATGCCCCAACCACATCCTATTGACTCGTCCTGAATCAATTGTTTTCTGTTGCCTTAGTCTCCATCGGTTTGCTTGCCTCTGTGGCTAGTCCTGTCTTCTCCTCTTCTTCTCCCTGTCCAAACAAGGGCCTTCCTACCCCTAGCCATGAACATACTTCAGTGTGGAAATTTATTTCATCAATTTTAAACTTCAATGACTTCATCTTGAAGGTCGATTCTGGCACACTTGTTGGCCTAATGAAAGTTTGCTTATGGATGACTCCAAACCATACTTGCGCAGAATAACTCTCCAGCAAGCTCCTTAGGATTCTCTACTGTCTCATCGTCACATCAACCATCTGGCTGTACCAGAACTTGAATGCTTCCTCGTTCACCTCCTTAGTGCTGGGGTCCCCTGATGCTTTCCAGGGTGTGAATTTCATTGCTAACGGTTGACCTGTTGCAACTTCTAGAGGCTGCCTGATTCCTGGAAATGTCCATTTCCACATCGCCAACGCCATGACAAGATAACGGTAGATGAACCTAGTGGCTCTCTTGTAGTTATCCTCACAAGCTTTGAATAAATCATTAAGTAGAAATGAACACCAATTTAGCTGTGCCCCCTAGATACAGTGGTCCGCAACTGAGATGGTATCTAGCGTACACTCCCCTTTTGTGTAACGTCTCATAGTTTTTCTCGTAATCAAATAGCAGGAAAACTTGACCGATGGCTTGTTGATCAAGTCTATCTTGGCCCCTTTTCCTCCTCTCTTGGTGTCATACTTCCTGTAGTAGTCGCCATCTCCTACTTTCTTTGCTCTCTTTGACACAGTTTGGAATGTCGTGGAGACGTCTCTCCCTTCTTGTGATAGCCCGGTTAACCTGTGAATGTCTTCCACATGAATTGGTATTTATCTTCCTAGCCACAATGACCCATTATGGATTTGCTCAGCAAGAAATTTGTGCATTGCATTGCTGCCCCTGTGGTGCCGAACACTGGAATATTTCTGAGGTACAGTATGGTGGATTGTTAGACACCTCTGAACTCTGGGAGTACTCTTGCTACTTCTTGTCCTGCTTCTGTGGCATAATCTTCCATGTAGACTTGTTTCTTCATCGCTAGGAATTGGAAATAATCCCTCAAGTTGGTATTGATCAGCGACGCGCTATCATATTTTCCCACTAGTGACTCAATCTTCTGGATTCTTTCATCGAGCTCGTGCTCAATGACCGTTGGCACTACCTTGGTAATTTTAGCTCTCCTCTGGTACACTTGCATAGCTACTCCTTTTCCTTCCTTATAAATTCCTGCCTCTGGATGCCCCCTCTAAATTTCTTCAGATGATGTTTCTCTTGTTACTTTTGCTGTTTCTGGTTCTAACTTAGACTTCTCCGGCATTCTCGTGCTTTCTTTCATGCAAGTTATGTAGGTAACCAACACGCATGAGGTTGATAAGACCCCATAACTAATTAATTTTACCTACCTTCCCCCTCAAATATAATCGTGTGATTAGTTACTGGGATGAGGTGGGTTCTGACAAATCTGACTGTGACTTCGGGAGTTGGATAGACGCGATGGGTAATGATTATGACATATTATGGAAAATTTATTTTGGTATGGACGATGCTAATTATGGAAATTAATTCTTAAATCTTGGTAATCCTATAGACTGACATGAGTACTATGTGTCATGATGATGGAATGATATTTGACACGCTTTTTCTCTAACCTGGATGACACACTAGACACTACCCTCCGCCTGACCACAATCATTTGCATTGCAGTCTCCGCATCGCAACCCTGGGTTTTTGCTGTGCTTTAAAATTTCTTTGTTGGGATTTCTATCTAATCTCTTCTTGGGTGTGAGAGAGTTATTGACTCTATCTATACTAATCTAACCTACTGACTCCTCTCTTTTTTGAGATTTATTAAAGATCAAAATGTAGAACTTACTCATTATAGGGCTTCAGGCGTGCGCCGTTCACCCATCCTGGTAGTATCTGGCCATCCAGTTGTGCTAAATGAACTGCTCCTGAGTCTTGTATCTCAATGACGTGGTATGGGCCCAGCAAATGCATTCTCAATTTAACTGGGAACTTCTGGAACTTGCTGTCATAAAGTAAAACTTTTCCGCCAACCGTAAACTTTTTTTGCTTGATATGGCAGTCGTGCCAAGATTTTTGTCTCTCTTTCTAGACAATTTGGTGGAATTCTGATAGAAACATGTCTTCTTCCAACTCTTGTAGTTCTTTTAATCTCTCTGTCAGCGAGTCTTCCTCTGATAATTGGAGTGATGTTGCGATTAGGAGGCTCGGTATAACAATCTCAACCGGGACTACTGCTTCCCTCCCGTACACCAACTGGAACGGGGTCTGGTTTTTTAGTCTCTTGACAGTTGTTTTGTACGCCCATAGTGTTGTTGGTATACATTCATCCCAGTCGTCTCATTCAGCATTTCAAATCTTTGTTAAACCCTTTTCTAGAATCGTTAAACCCTTTTCTAGAATCTTATTGAATTCTTCTATTGTACCATTAGCTTGTGGATGGTAAGGACTGATTTTATGGTGTTGTACCATAAATTTTCCCAGCAGGGATCTAATGGTAGCATTGATGAAATGCATACCCCGATCTCTTGTCAAACTTCTTGGGCAACCAAACCTGCTAATGATATTTTCAAATATGAATTGATCCGTTGTTTCGATTGTGCAATCCTTCACTGGCATTGCCTCTTCCCACCTTGTCAAATAGTCTGTTGCCGTTATGATATACCTTGCCTGTGAGTGTCTTGCGACAGGTGCAATCGGGCCTATAAAATCAACTACCCATTTCTAAAATGGTTGCAGTGTCTTTATTGGGTGAAGTGGGAGCTCGTCTCTATGTGATGGATGTCCTGTCCTCTGACATATATCACATTTTTTTACAAATTCCTTACTGTCCATGTGCATTTTCGGCCAACATAAACCTGCGTGCAATATTTTCCTCACCGTTGGTTTTGCTCCAACATGCCCTCCCACAACTCCATAGTGGCATTCCCACAGTATGCCTTCCCTCTCATGATCCAGGACACACCTTCGTAAGATTTGATCTAACCCCATCTTATATAGGTGTCCTGCTATTAGCTGATACTCTGCTGCTCGGACTACTAGATTTCTTTTCTGGGCTGCTGTATATTCATTTGAGCACTATCCTATTGTCAAATAGGTTGTTATCTGGTATAAGTAGTATGGGATGGCTTCTACTCTAAAAATATCAGCATCTGGCAGCTGATTATCTAGAGACCCTCCATTTTCTCCATTTTCTAGTCTTGACAAGTGGTTAGGCCCCACATTTAGTCTCTCGGGTTTCACTATCACCTCAAAAGTGAACTCCTGAAAGATTAGGAGCCATCTGCAGATTCTTCCCTCCAAGACCGGTTTGTTAACTAGGTACTTTAAATTTGAATGGTCTGTGAAAAACTTAAACACACCCCCCAGTAGGTAGTGGCAGAAATTTTGAAGGGAATACACCATTGCCAATGCTTCCCGCTCTGTTGTGGTGTAGTTCCTTTCGTTGTTGATAACTTACGACTTACAAAATAAACCGGGTGATCAACTAAAGTGTCTCCTGGTTGGGCCAGAACTGCTCCAAGTGTGATGCTCGAAGCATCAATGTGGACATGAAATTTCTTGTCCCAATTAGGGTGAACCAATTTTGGCACACTTGCCAATTTTCTCTTCAAAGTGTTCAAGGTTGTTGTGCAATCCTCTGTCCAACTGAATTTCTCTGACTTCTGCAACAACTTCTCCAATGGGGTTGTTATCTTCACGTAGTTGTGGATAAATTGCCTATAGTAGCATGTGTGGCCAAGCAGTGACCTTAACTGCTTCACAGTTTTTGGTGCCTCCATGTTAATTATAACTGCTACCTTTTCTGGATCAACGCAAACTCCTTGGTTGCATACAACGTGTCCTAGCAGTGTTCCAAAAGGAACTGCAAATATTAACTTCTTAAGGTTTAATGAAATTTGGAGTTGCCTACACCTGTCAAACATTATCCTCAATAATGTTGCATGGTATTTTAACTGGCTGTAGACAGTCCAGTCATCAATATAGACTTCCAGGAATTTTTGGATGTATTCATGGAATGCTGTTATCACAATGCGTGAAAATACTGATGACGCATTTTTCAATTCGAATGGCATTACATAATATGCAAAGGAACCCCATTTGGTGGTGAAATTTGTCTTCTTGTTATCTTCTTCAGCTATCCTTACCTGATGATATCCTGAAAATCCATCCGTAAAGGAACAAGCCTCATTCCCTGCAACATTGTCAAGAACTTTGTCACTGAATGGAGTAGGGAATGGGTCATGTATGCACGCATTGTTCAAGCTCCTATAGTCAACACAGACTCAAATTTCACACTTATCCTTTTTACTTTGGATGACTATAGGACTTACCCATTCTTCTTCCTCCACCGGGAATATCAACCCTACCGTCAGCATCTTATCAAACTCTACCTTGATTTTTTCTTTCACTCTCAGATTCAGGCGATAGGGTCTGTGCTTGACTAGTCTTGCATCGGGCTTCAAAGTTATACGCATTTCCCCCATCTCTCCTTTTATTCCTTTAAACTCTTCCACTGAAGATGGGAACAAGTCTTCATATTCTTGTAGTAGATTAAATATCTCCTTAGTCATCTTGGCATCCCAATAATCACCAATCGATGCAAGTTTGGACTTTTCTTCTATCCCAATGTTTATTTTCTTAGTCTTTAGTGGTAGCAGATGAATTCCTTCTATTTTCAAGTTTTCTTTGATATCCCACTCCCCCTCTTTTTCCTCAAAATACAGATGTCTAAGACCTTCTAGATCATCATCATCCATCTCACTATTTATCTTTTTGCATGCTACTGATTTTCTGATGCTTTGGTTTGGGAACAGTTGTTCTTCCTCCTCCTGAATCACCAGGAAGAACAATACCTTTTTAATGGCTTGCAATGCTTGAGTGACTGGTTCTGTTCTTCCTTCAAATAATAAGCACTGTGTAAATTTCTCCACAACAACTTGCCAAGTACTGGTTCATCTTTTCCTCTCTTAAGTTAGGTACCAAGCTTGTGGAATCAAATCCAGTGAATGTATAAAATTGTGTACCCACAACTCTTTTGGGTATCCTGCATTTTTCCATTGATCCTCACACTCCTTCAAATTTTTTCTGGGTTCTAAGTCCCCTTGGTATTTTTTAGTTAACTCTGGTTCTTCTTCTTCCTTGAACCTGGCTTTCAATGTTGCCACAACTTTGTCCCATCGTGATAGTGAGTTGCAGTGGTTACTCCAACACCTTGCTGATGTGGATTGTAAGGCCATATCCATGAGTGGGACCCTATGGTCCATAGGTACCTTATCTTCTATTCTGGCAATAAAATTATTTACATCATTCATATATGACAAAGTTGGGTAATCTCTTACCTCAGTCCTGATCCAATTGATTCTTCTGATGTTGGCACATCTTCTTGTATTGGTCTCATATCCCCCTTACTGCTAATAATCCCAGGCTATCTCTGAGCCTAAGTCTGAGCTTTGAATACTTCTCCAACTCACAGATCCCCTCACTGTCGGGTTGATATAATAGTCCCTTTTTCCTGCAGTCATCTGATAAAGATGATCAAGAAGCTGAGCATCTTCTCTGCTGTCAACAGACTCTGTGTATCGGGGACCTTGATACGGGTCGAGTTGTTCGGTGACCCTGACCTCCTTGTCTTCAAATATCATCAATTCCTTCTTTAAATCTATTATTTTGTAGTTTTCAAAAACCCAGTCGATCCCCAATAATGCTAGATATGGATTTTTATCCCCCATAATGTCTATCACCTCAAAGTATATGTATGTCTTTACTCCCGCAACATCGACTTCAACCTCCTCCAGTCTGCCTATAGGCACAATGCGGTACTGGTTTTCCATACGGAGTTGAATTGGTGAATATGTCAGCCTCAGTTTTCCCAATGCTTCCCATGTCTTCCTTTGAAATATATTTACGTGTGACCCTAGGTCAAGCATTGTGTCCCTAATTTGGAATCCTGCAACTTGAGTGTTCACCCGGAACTCTTTTCCTATCCTTATATTATTTCTTTTTACTCTTTGTATGTATTTCTGTGTTGTACCATTTGACTCCCCTGGTCCTATTGCCTCCTGCACCACCCTTTCCAGGTTCTACTTTAATTGTTCCAACATTGGCGCGTTGTTAACAATTTTTAGAGATAGTCGAAACCATTATTCAATCGTAGTACTTGTACTAGCTTGGTTCTTGTTATCTTCCTTGACCTATGGCAACTCAATGCCTTTGCTTCCCCCAAGTTGGGCAAAGGCTTCCACTAATTCTTTAAATTATTTATTTTTTCTTTCTGGCCTGAACACTGGCTTTGGAGATGTTGGCCTTATCAATTTTATCGGTTCCTTTGTCTGTGCATCTTCCCCGGTTCTTTTTCCTCCTCACATCACTATGGCCACATTCTGCATAGCTCGAGCCTCTATTATTCTTGGCTCTGCATTCACCAAATTTGTTCCTGTTCGTCTGGCTCTTTCTTCCCATCTTTTGATGAGCTCTAGGAAGTCTTTTGTTGCATGCGTGTTAACTCTGCACTGAGAGCACCAGGGTCTTCTAGGAAGTGGACATTCCCTAGCTACGTGACCTTATTTATCATAGTTGTAACATCGTACTGGCCATCTTCCTCTAGCTCGGCCTCCTCTCATGCCTCCCCCTCGTCCCCTAGGAGCCTCATTCACCCTATATGAAGACCTGTCCAATCATTTCGCTAATGCATCTAGAGCCCTACATTGCTTTGTGCTATGTGTTATAGAAGCAAAGAGCTCACAGTATATTTTTTTCAGAATGTTGGAGTATTTTTGGAAGATTGGGCATAGGCGGGGTGGATGACCCATGCTTTTTCATATCTCACAATATTCAGTTGTGACTTGATTCTACTACATGGGGAATCCCGTGTATTGATGTTGCGATGGATATAATCCCTGAGTGTTTATCTACGCAACTCCTCTTACTGGTGGAGCTCCCTGTGCCCCTGCTGTTGATGTCCCCATATTCTGGCCCCACAACCTTGGACATTCGGTTACCATGTGTCCTTCCATTCGATAGTGTGTACACCATACATTTGGTCTTGTTGACTGCACTGGTTGAATTTATTTTAGCTTCTTTGTTAGCCTAGCTATCTGATGTTGTAACCCCGATATAGAAGGGTCCTGAGCCAATGCTCCTCCTTTAAATTCTTGTAGATATCTTGCCATGGCCTCTATCTTCATAGCTTGATCCAATGCATCTTGTAATGTCTCGATCTTCTGTTGTGTTAGCGGAGTTCTTGTTAATGGAAGAAGGGCCTTAATGAACCAAACTCTCTGATGCTCAGGATTGATTGGATAGCCAAGATTTCCAATCACATCCTTAAATCTCCTCATTAGATCCCATGCAGTTTCCCCCTCTCGTTGCTTGATCTCCCACATATTTGATAAACCCTGTTGATTTGTTTGGGGTAATTTGAATTCCTTAACAAAATATCTCTTTACATCATCTATCGCTGGGTTCTGATGAGCCTCAGACCACTTTATAAACCACCTTCGAGCTCTATCCCTGAGAGTATTTTGAAATTATATCAACTTACTTGCCTCTGGTGTCTGCTGAGCCCTCCATATGGCCTCGCAGAGGTACCAATGTTGTTCCAAATCATCATTACCCCTCCCAGAGAACTCTGGGTATCGGGTAAATGATCCTACCATGCTTTCTTGTGTGGGGGTTACTAGAACAAAACCCCTGACCCCCGATTGTGAAATGGTATTATTATCACCACCGCCAGTGTGTATTACTATTGTATACTGAACACTATTCAACTTACTCAATTCCCGTAAGTTAACAAAAATTTCACCTATTGGCTGATAGAGTACTAGGGGATGGTCGGGACTAGAGCTACTTGAACCTTGGGGAATAGAGTTACTTGGGGTTATGGGTGCCGGCACCTCTCAGAATAGCTGCTCCATCGCAACATGAAACTCCACATCCGACATCTCCTCAGGCTGCGCGTCATCTCCATCGTACTCCTTTCCCTTCTCTGTTTGGGTTGGGCTCCTATATACCTGCTGCACTTCCTTGATGGTCCCTCCTATATCTTGGGAACATAGCTGACCTTCCATCTCCTTTATCCTCTGAGGCACCTTCTGTTTGTCTTTTCTATTCCTTTCTTTCTTCTCCAACTCCTTCATCACCATTTCTCTCCACTTCTCAGCGATTTGCGCCCTCCGATATGCTCGTCGTTCCCTCAACCTACTAGAGAACTCGACATCCATATCCCTATTCCTCTTTCCAACGTACTTGTAGCATCTCTCCCTTAGCTCCTTCCCCCAGTATTGGAGGTTTAGGTCTCAATCTCAGATTTTTTGAACTTCATTAATCCTTCGTCCACCATCAAAGCTTTGATCCACAGAGGGATCTCCTTCAACAGCTCTCCACACAACCCTGACCTGAATATGTCCTTTGATTTTGAGAAAGACTAGTAACACTCAGCTGCAAACTCCACTATGTATCCCTCCAAGGTAGATTGCACCCAGAAATCTACCGCTCGAGTCAAATCGGTATCTAACTGATGGAGTGCTACCAGATCTACGTGCAACCACTTGCAACAGACCTTCCGCGAGCTTCTTTGGATTGTCTTGGTCTGTAGTCTCCTTAACTAGTTGTAGAACTCCTTTGGAAACTTTCCCTAGAAGATCTCATAGATATCACTAGCAAATTCAGAGAATAGAACCCAATTCCTAAAAACTTTCTCCCTTTGTTGTCTCAACTCCGCTTGCTGAGCTATGAACTGATTTAGGTGGTTATCCCACCAGTTTCGTATTTCTTTCTCGAAGATCCACGATACCATGATCTAATTCCAAAATGGAATTTCGAGTCCCGGTAACGGAACCATTTGTTGGCAAGGAAGAAGGTCTCTTGGGCAAGACCCAGGTTCATGATGGAGGCCAACAAGGTTTTCCGTCGTAGTCTAGCACAACGCTAGCATTTCACCCTACTCCAAAGAGCAGAGAGTCTCACCTAAGGCGTGTCGTGACCTTACTAAGGTTAGGATCAGATCAAGTATTGATCAAGCATAACATATATCCTAAAACAAATAGGACTAAGTGCTCCAAATAAGTGTAAATACTTTGCAAATGACAATACTCATGAACGTATTCAGGACCAAAAAACAAAATTTAAAGTAACCCGCACATTCAACTGAATCAAAAACACAATACCAAACTCAAAACATCAAACCCAAATCATAATGTATTGCATTAACAACAAAAGATAGTTACATTGCTCCTTAGAGTGATCCTGGTAGAACTGATTACAATAGTGCCACAGATGATAGAACAGAATGAACAGAGAGAGAGAGAATAGAACGAACAGAATGAATGGAGCTGTCCTACGGCTCATGTCCTCTGATCCTTACTGTGCCAACCCCCTATCTCTGTTGGCCAGCTGCCTATTAATTGTTCCTTTGCCAACGCAATTAACAGTTCTCCCTTCCTTTCCGCTCTGGCATTTGTTGCATCTCCCTGATCACTGGGAGCTCCACTGCTTGTTCTCTGTCGCTTCCTTCTACCATCTGTGCTTGTTCGCGCAACAGTCGCCCCACCTGCTCTTTAGTTCTTCGCAACCGTGCTCTCTGCCTATCGTGGTTGCGTTCTGCCACCTATTATCCACAGCTCAAAAACCGTTTTATTTCAAAACAAGGGCCCCAACAAACATAATGGAAAATTTTAGTATTTTTATCCCAACTTGATAGCCAAATGGCCTTGCTCTTGAGTCTTCAAAATTCTTCCTTTTTGAACAACTCCCTCTATTTTCTATAGTAAGGATGACTTCAACTTTTGTTTCCTCAAAAAGGTAAAACCACTATTTTACCTTCTACCTCATATGGAGATTTTTCATCTTTAATCTTCTCAATAGGAACCTAGGTAATAGATGTTTATTTTACTTTTTCTATATTTTTCTCAAATTGGATTGTAGTTTATTTCCTTAAGGACACATTAAATGAAACCCATATATCTTTTAATAACCTAATATAGTCCTCCTATACCAACCACCTTAGGTTAAATTTATCTGGACTAGGAGGTTTCCTCATAGTAGGACTAATTCACTAAGAATTGGAAAGTCGTCCAATTCCCTTCTAGTGTGTATCCATTACCTAATGGTGACACAATCATTGAGCCAAGGATCTAACATAAAGAACTTATCTAGTTCTTTTTGTGATTCTCTCTTTACACACCCTTTTGTTCCTCCAAATAGGTTTTGGTTTAGTAGTTTCAGTATCCCACAAACATACACCATTAAGCTTCCCCAAAAAATAATCCAAGAGAGTGTCAAACTAAGTTGATGGACCCCCAATCTCCAATTTGCACAATGTGATATTAATATCACCCCTGAGGTTAGCTCGAATCGGTAGCCTGGTTGGTTGAATCCCCCCCCTGCCAAGTTGTTAGCCCTCTGTCACGAGGTGTGGGTTTGATCCTCCTCGAGTCCATCCGGGTGAGACTCCATTAGTAGAGTCGACTGGGTGTGGGACCCCTCTGGGCAGGTCCTCTTAGGGGTGTTATTACGTAAAAAAATAAAAATAAAAATCACCCTTAATGATCAACTGAATGACTTTTCCCAAAATAACAAATTGTCTGAATATGGTCCACAAATGTTTAAGATAGTGATATCCTTCCCTAATTCCCAGGAGTAAAGAGTTATTCCCAACCCTAAAGAAAAGGACTAACAATTAGTATAGAGCGAAGCTGTTATCCTCCAACCAAGAATTAATCATCTTGATTGACCCCTAGAGTTAATGTAAATAAATTCCCAACCCCCCAATAACTTCTTAAACTCGCTCACTATCTTTCCACCTCACACATAATTCTTGTAATAACTAAACATAATGATTGGGAGTTCCCACAACTCTCCCTAGGGTTTTTTTGTTAGAGTGGTTTCCCAACCCTTGACGATTGAAGGATAAACAAAAAACAATTCAACCTTTGTTGGGGTATATGTTTCTCTAATAACCCCATCCAAAGGGAGTTGTTTGTTAGTTGGAACTTCATTAACCGATTTTCGTAAGCCTAAGCCATAAATTGTTTCTTTCTCTAATAACCCATAAAAAAACAAGAAGAAGTAGAAGATCACCCCCAATGATAGAATAGTCATGATTAATCCATTCTCAATTGAAGAATTTATCCCAGAATAACAAATTGTTTAAATATGGTCCAAAAATGTTTAGGATAGTGATCTCCTTCCCTAATTCCTAGGAGTAAAGAGTTATTCCCAACCTCAAAGCAAAGGATCAACAATTAGTATAAAGCAGAGCTCTCATCCTCCAACTAAGAATTAGTCATCCTGATTGAACCCTATAGTTAGTGGAAATAAATTCTTAACCCCCAAATAGCTTCCCAAAATTGCTCACCATCTTCCTAGCCCCATGCACAATTCTTGTAATATATAAACATAATGATTGTGAATCCCCAAAACCCTCCTTAGGGTTTGTCTATTAGAGGGGTTTCCTAAACTTTGACAATTGAAGGATAAAAAAAAAAAAAATTCAACCTTTGTTGGGGTATATGTTTCTCTAAAAACCCCATCCAAAGAGAGTTGTTTGTTAGCTAGAACTTCATTAACCACTTTTCATAATCCAAGGCCATAAATTGTTTTATTTCTCTACTGACACATTTCAATTTGTAGCCTCCATTCAAAATCAAGCCTCCTTCAGTATCCCCATCAAACCCTATGAGACTTCTTTTTCTGACCTCAAATTATACCTCAAGGATCCTTCCCTGTCCCCCACTTTTAAAACATGACGATTTTCATTTATAAGAGAAGTACATAGGGTTTAACTTCTCCTCCCATCCCATTTTAAGGCTTAAGCTAAAACCCCCATAGGTATTTGACTCCCTCCCTTTAAAAAGGAATTTTAGAAAATACTTCCTCCTTCCATCAATCCCCAAGATTCTCCACATTCTGCATTATATCATGACCTAAAGACTATATAATATTTAGGTGAAGAATGAAAAGAAAGAGCCACCAAGTTTTGAATAGACTTGATTTTATTAATAATGATACTGAAACATTTAAACCTTCTATATCATGAGATTTGGGAGTTGAATAGGCTAAGTTGATATAGTAATATCTTCCTCCTATAAAACCTTAAGAAGCCTTTCTAGCATTCCAACCTTCTATAGTTCCTTTGCATTCTCCAACAATGATGAAGGTTCTTTTTTACTACCTACATTAGACCTAGATTGAATAACCTCCTTTGAAACTACTAACATTAGAAGCATCTAAATGAGATTTGTATACATAAACATTGATCTACCATAGAAGAGCCATTTTTTGAGGGACATGCTTTCCGATAGGCCCTTCTTCAAGTTAATGAAATTAAAACACATACAATGGCCATCAATCTTGTCTCACAAAATGAAAATTCTTCTTCATGAAACTGCCCAAGTGCATTCCTAATCTCTTCAAACGCATCTAATGAACAAAACCCCATACTAAGACACATTAATTCAATCTAAGCCACTATCATCTCAAACTTCTTTCGTTTTGCATTAAGAAACAATATCTGCCCCTTTAGCACCTATTGGAGTCAATCCCCACCTCTAATGGGGAACCAAAACTTTCCCCACATCCATCGACGATTAAAGGAAGAAAACCATCCAACCCCTAGGTAAGATGTTAAAAACTGGTTGATAATGTAGCAAGGGTTTCGACTTTCTTGAATTCAATTTCTAATTAATTTATTCTCCTATGTAATGCCTTAGAAACAACCAACCACCACTTTCTCCACCATGACCACTACTTTGTTCAATTTTACTTCTTCCTCAAGAACTATGTTGACCAGAGTACTGTATTTCTTCATGCACTTTTTTCATTTATAGGAAAAAACTTTGCCTTCTCCATCAGTGGGAGCAATCGAAGACTCATAAGCCTTAAGAACCTTATCACCAGTAGCCTAGTTTCCTCAGATGCAATTGAGATATCACTAGGACTACCACCTCTCAGAGAATCCATATCCAAAAAAAATATCCTACAATCACACCCTGAAAAATAATTACTATTCTACAAGATCAATGAGAGAGAAAGGTCAAATTCCAAGAAAGCATTAGGTTCAACATTTGCCTGATGAATGCACTCAAGCTTCAAGCTAACAATTAAGCCTATTTTGTACCTGAAGTCATAACTCCAATGAACCTCACAAAATCCTATTACACCTATTACACTAGCATCTGATGCAGGAGCATGAGGCTCGAGGAGAAAAAGACTTCATTTTATTCCAAAAATACAAAAAAAGTTTACAAGCAAAGGAGTGGGTTCCTTTAGCTAGCAATTATTGTTTTGGTAGATAGGATTTGACTGATATTCAGGGATTTGAACTACTTGTATTTGATTCAATGTATTTAGTTTTTAGTTGAGGAATTTAGGGAGAATATCGGGTAATAGGATTTTATCTAAAATTGGGAAAATTAATCCATAGAATTTGATCAATTTGTTTGTGTGAACAATATAAAATGCAAGTTTGATATGTATTGAGGTAGGAGAGGATTTGATGGAAAGAGAAATCAATAGAAGAACATTACATTTCCTCTATACCTGCAAAAATGTGTGCATAATGAAAATCCTAGAGTTTTGTTGTATTTTTAGATACCACTGAATTGGTTAATTTCAGATAGAACTATTTAATTGACTCTGTGCATATATCTTCACTTAATTTCTGCGTTCATTGTGAAATAGAACGGTAGCTAGTATTGTTAAATCAATGTATCAGTTCCTTTTCAAATTATTGAGTAATACCTCATCAATAGTGTCAAGATTGGCGGAGTTTAATAAAAAGGAATGTTGTAAGGTGTATTAAATCAAATGGAACCACAGCCATCCTATTTGGAATTTGACGGGAATCACATTTTAAGTTGCGCAGAGATTAAAGTGAGTTTTGAATGTGATGTTTTAGAAATTTAGTTTAATTATTTAAATTGATTGTCCAGTAGCCATTTAAATCTAATGGTCCTCGCACCTAGTTTAGAGATCCATTGGTAATCGCACAAAAAAATGCAGGTGGGTTAATATGGAAAATGGATGCGATAATTTTATAAGCCAGTTTTAATAAGTTAAGAAATCCATCTAGCACTTAACAGATCTAACAGCCTTCGCACTTGGCTTGGGAATCCAACGATCATCACAAATTAATCTTCGTGGAGGTTAAAGAGAAGAATGGATGCGATAACTCAATGAAAAGGGTTTTAATATTGTTTTGAATCCGTCAATTGACTCAGCAAATATTTGTCAGCTGTAATTTTTTTTTTTTCACACAATCGGATGCTGGTTTATATTAAAAAGAAAAAAAGCGGGAGACAGGTCTCCAGGATTACAGTGGTGTTGGAGTATGAGGCGCCAACAGCTATTACATCTAGCTTCAGCAAGACATTAGCAATACATCTAGCTTCCGTCGCTCTGAAACAGCGTGATACTGTGTAAACTCTGACAAACTGCATTAAAAGATAGTTGGTTTTACATTTCATTTTTTAACTTTTGCAATTGTGTCGTTTTGGCCGCCCACTGTGGCAGAGATAACGCTGTTCTTCCTGCTCCATAAGATTTTTATTTGACGTGCTTTGGCAATCTCCTGTGAAGCTGAACCAGGCGAAAACAAAGCTGCTTATATGATTGAAGATAAGGCTGGGACACTCTGTCTGGGCTAGCCGAGGTGCTGCTTTAGAAGAGCCATGAATACTGTGCGCCTGAGGCCTATATTCTGGAGATAAAAAGAGGGCAGCAGGAGTAGAAGAGTACTTGAGAAAACACGACATTTTGTAGTTGCTGAGAGCGCAGTTCTTTACGGGATTTGAAGAGGGGAGCCAATAAAAGTCAGAGTTTGGTGCTGAAGGAGTTAAAACAGTGGGGATCGAAGCCATTGGGTGGAGAGCAAAGTTTTTATTCTTCGCAAGGAGGCAGGGCAAAGAGCTTCGAATGCCACTAACAGAAGTCTGTTGTGGGGTAGGTCTGCCATGAGGATAATGGCTAATCATGGTAAGAAAGAGAATTGATCAGTGCCATTGCACCGTAGGTTACCTATCGGAAGAGAGCAGGCTTTGTTTGCCAATTTGTCTACAGCTTTGTTATGAGATCGGAAGACATGGTAATAGAGGTTACCTCTCAATTGCTGGTCGAGAGTGTGACATCGCTCAATAATGTGCTGCAGATTCAGATTTTGGGGTGTTTTGTTGCTTACCATCAAACCAATTATGATGGCAGAGTTTCCAATTACAGTAGCCTTGGATATGCCAAGCTTCTGCAGCTGGAGCAGACCTTGATAGAGGGCGAAAGCTTCAGCCCTGTTGTTTGAGGCATTGCCCAGGCCCCATTCAAATTCGGAAAACACAACTCCATTACCGTTGCAGATGAGACCTCCAGCCCCAGCCACTCCTGGGTTGGATTTGGAGGCTCCATCGAAAAATAGATAGTGAGAATTGCTGTTCCTAAGCCACCGAGCAAATTCTTCATCTGTCATCCTGATTTTCCAGCTACATCTGGGACTGTCTCTGCTTTTGGTTTCACTTCTTTTTTGTTCTATGCTGCTTCTGTCCAAAATATGCCTTATGTAGTTCCGTTCTTCAACTGTTAGGTCCAGTACCTTCATATTCCCATGACATTTTGTGTTGAGAGTTTCCAAGTTGAGATTCCAGGCTTTATTGTAGAGCTTTCTAACATTTGTTTCTGTACCTTTGAAGATCTTTCTGTTTCTTGCTAGCCAGATGTTCCAGAGAAGAGTGCAGGGCAGGGCGTTCCATACCCTTCGAGCTGTATTGTTTGCTTTTCTTCCCCACGGGTAGCTCTTTTTCCATATATTAATCACTTCAGAAATACTAGTGCCAGGCTCCCAGGGTGGATTGTGACTCCGGTAGGCCTCCTTCCAGCAGGCTGAAGCAAAAGGGCAGTCTATAAATAGATGCTGGGTTGTCTCTTCTGCATTTTGGCAGTTTGGGCAGCGAGAAGGTCCATTTATTCCTCGCTTTCTGAGGTTCTCAGCAGTGAGGGCTTTCCCTTTTAAGAGGATCCATAAGAAGAATTTGATTTTTGGGAGAGTTTATGCCTTCCAAACAAGTCTCCAGAGAGCCCAGGTTGCCATGGGATGTTCGTTGATGCAGATCTGATGATAAGCAGCCTTGATGGTGTAGGTAGTGCCTGAAGGATCCCATCGGAAATCATCAGCAAGGTAGCGTTTGGAGGGCGCTAAACCATGAAGATGAATTTTTAGGTTATTGAAACTGTTTTCTGCATCTGCTGGTATATGAGGAAAACTCCAACCTTTCCAGGTGTGGGAGTGGGCTTCCCATTGAGAGATCTGGTCCAGAGTATGAATACCTTCGCTGTTGAATAGAGCTAGAATCTGTTGAGTATCAGGTTGATGGCTTATGGGCTGTTGCCCCATGATTTTGTCTTCTCCAATTCTTATATAGCTGCCTCCTTTGGGCACTTTGGAAGTGTGTTGGTCAATAAAAGTTATAGCTTTCTTGCACATTCTCCAGATTTTAGAGCATGCTCTGTTGGGGAGCTCATGATCCAAGAGCTGGTGCCTGGGGTGGCTGAGGTACTTTTTTTCAAGAACAGATTTCCACCATGCATTCTTTCCAGTTATGAGTCTCCAAACCAGCTTGCCAGCAAAGGCGAGATTTAGAGGTTTAGATGATCTTATTCCCAGCCCTCCCTTCTCACACGGTTGGGTGACCTGCTTCCAGCTTACCAAGTTATATTTTTTCTTTTCGTTCCTCCCTCCTTGCCAAAGAAAGTGGCGAAGGAGAGTATCCATTTTGAGCTGAAGGTTGGCAGGGGCTTGTAAGAGTGTAAAGAAGTACAAGGGCAGGGAGGAGAGGCCTGCTTTCAAAAGAATTATGCGCCCTGCAGGGTTAAGCCAAGAAGTGCCCCAATGCTGTATCTTCCTTTTCATTTTGTCAATAATAACTTCCCAGGCTGTGGCTTTCAACTTGCCGGCACTCACAGGCATGCCCAAGTATGTAAATTGCTCCCAATTCAGCTTATAAGGAACCTCAAGGGTACGAGAAATCCTTTGTAGCACTTGTGCCGAAGTATTCCACCCATAAATACAGCTCTTAAGGTAATTTATCAGACCTCCAGAGTAACTCAAGTATTTGTCCAGGAGAGTTTTAAAGCGACGGGCTATTATGTTTGAAGCTCCCCCCATTAGAAGAGTGTCGTCGGCAAACTGTGAATGATTGATGTTCTTCACTCCATTAGCAAATTTGATCCCGGTGATGAGGCCTATGCGGCGATTGTAATCCAGAGCTCGACTAAAAGATTCAGCCATTAGAATAAAAAGGTAAGGCGAGAGAGGGCAGCCTTGTCTAAGGCCTCGAGAGGATTGGAATGAAGGTCCAGGTCTGCCATTTAGAAGAGGGGAAATCCAGGGCCCTGTAATGCAGGCTTTAATGAGGCTAATAAAGGATTCGGCAAATCCCATTTTTTCAAGCACAGCAAAAAGGAAGGAATGTCTGACACGGTCGAAAGCATTGGCTGAGTCTAATTTAAGGATGAAGCCTTTCTCATTTCGAGTTTGACTAGAGTGAATAGCCTCTTGGACGAGAAGGATGGAGTCCGAGATTTGTCTATTGGCCATAAAGCCCCCTTGATTTTCAGATATGATATTGGGGAGGATGGGTTTTAGGCGAGTGGCCAAGATTTTTGTCAAGATTTTATAAGATGAGTTGCACAAAGAAATTGGGCAAAAACGAGAGAAGGTCAAAGGTCGATTTTCTTTGGGGATGAGGGAAAGATGAGTAGCATTAGTGAATCCGCCAATTTTGCATTTCCTTTGGACCCATCTTATCATTTTGACAAGATCTTTTTTAATTAGTCCCCAGTAAGTTCTATAGAAACAGATGGGGAAGCCATTTGGACCTGGTGCTTTATCTGGCTGAAGAGCCCAGATAGCATCAAGTATTTCTTCTTCACTGATCTCCTTAGCCAAATCTGCATTAATTTATTCATTGATACCTTTGGGTATATGCTGCAGGAGGTCGGAATAATTCTCAGTTTCCTTTGTCTCTGTTAGCAGAGTGCTGTAATATGCTGAGGCAGTTTGCTGGATAGCTTCTTGGGTTGTTTGGGGGCAGCCTTCCTCATTGTTGATCGTGGTGACATTGTTTCTAACTTTCCGGACAGCTGCTTGCTTATGGAAGAAGGTTGTGTTTTTGTCTCCTCCATGAAGCCAAAGCTGCCTTGACTTAATTCTCCATTTCTGCTCTTCTTCTCTATTAACCCGGTACAGCTGATAATATATATCACTTTCTAAAGCTTTGTCCTCTTGGGACAGCCCATTTTCCTCGATTTTCCTATGAGTTTCTTGCAATTTATTTTTTAGATCAGCTTTGACATCTTCTGGTTCTTTGTAGTGTTGCTTCACCCAGTTCTTCAGGGCGTGTTTTGTGTTTTTCAGCTTGCATTCCCATATGTATCCCGGTGATCCTTCAATATGATGATGCCAAGCCGTTTGGACAATCTGATCCACATTAAAATTGTTGCGCCAGAGAGAGTTGTATTTGAAAGGCAAAGGCCCCAAAGGACAGTGGGCTTCAAGAACAATGCTAATGGGGTAGTGATCAGAAGCAGAATATCAGCATGAGCAGTAGAAAACTCAGAAAGGAAGGAAGTATTCACTAAAATTCTGTCAAGACGCTCCAGAATGTTGTATTTGCCCAGCCTGCGATTGTTCCAAGTGTACCTCCTGTTTTTTGGGATTATATCTACCAAATCACACTCTTGCATGATGTTTTCCAGCTTTTCTCTATAAGGGTCATGTGAGAAAATGCCTCCTCTTTTTTCATTGGAGTGTAGTATAAGATTTAAATCTCCCCCTACTATGATATTTCTATTGTCTTCAACTTGTATGTCTTCTTGTAGTGTGGCCCAGCATTGATCTTTATCTCTGAAGTGGTTCGGAGCGTAGATGTTATAAATGATTATTTGCTTGTCCTCAGCATGTTTTTCAAGTGTGACTTTGATCCAATGTGGATTGATACTTTTGGAGGTGCATTTCCAAATTTTTTTGTTCCACATTGTGATGATACCTCCAGAGGCTCCCCTTGCTTCACTTATTTGTCCTTCATAATGCCTGAACTGTTCTTTAATTCTTGTCATCTCTTGCAGTCTTTGCTTTGTTTCCTGAATCATTATAATTCCTGGCTTCTCATGATCTGTGAGGTCTTTCAGGGCAGCAATTTTTGAGGGGTGCCCTAGTCCCCTACAGTTCCATGATATAACTTTAATCATTGAGTATTTGGGTTTCGGAGGGATGCTCGTCCCCCTTGCTCCTTTTGTGTTGTTTCTTTGCTGTTTTGCCCCAATATATAAGTTTCTATGGGAGTTTGAGTTCCCATGGCGATGTCTTTTTGCGCATTTTCGTTCCTTTGTTGTTTACTTGATTTCCTACCAGGTCCTTTTTTTTGGGATTCTTGATTGGTTCCGTGCTCTTTCGAGGTGCTTCTAGTAGCTCGGGGTGGAGGGGGGTCAAGGGAAAGAGAGGGGGAGGATTGGGATAGAGAAAGAGGGATGGGAGGGTCATTTTCAAGGGTGATCAAGGGGTCATTGTCCGGGAGAGAGAGGGCGCCAAAAGGATTTGAAGATATCAGGGGAGAGTCAGAGGAAGGTCCCGAGGTGGGGTGGATGGATGGACCAATAGGAGAGGAGGGGGAAGGGACAACTGAGGAGGGGGCTTTGGGCGGAGCTGAAGGGGGAATAGGCTTGGAAGGGGCGGATTTGGGAGGAGCTTCTACAGAGGTTGCTTTTAACCCAGGGGCAGTCTTCTTTTTCTTGACAGTTTCCCATTGGTCTTCTGGTTGAGCAGATTCAACATTAACAACTTTAGAGCAACGATTGGAAAAATGGCCGTACTCGTGACATACATTGCATTTTAAGGGGATTTGTTCGTAGTCTAGTTGCTGAATATGCGTCCAATCGTCCACCTTCAGTTTGATTGCTTCTGGGAGGCCCTTGCCGAGGTCAACTTCAACGCAGATCCGCGCACATGCCTGCATATTTTCCTTTGGTTCACACCGATCAATGTATTTGCCAACAGCATTGCCGATGGCTCGAACCGAGTCATCTCCCCAGCAGTGGAGCGGGAGATGCGGAAGACGAACCCAGACGGGAACAGCATTAGGGACATCCAGCTCGGGATCGAAATCTGGAGTCCATTTGTTCAGATACAAACCACGCGAGTCCATGAAATACGACCCATTTCTGAAGATTAGATCCTTGTCTGCTCTGGATTCGAAGTGGAAAGTGTAATAACCTTTCCCACAGAAACGAATGGAGATTTTACCATTAACTTTGTCTGCCCAGTTTCTTTCGATCCATCTTTGAACAGTTTTTGGGGATGGCCATAGGCCTGTGAACTGACTGATGAGCCCCCGCTCTGCTAAGGAGAGAGCAGCCATTCGGGGTAACGTAGGAGGAAGGTCGACTTCTTGCAACCCATCTAGTTTCTTAACGAATTTGGACAGAGCAGGACGAGTTCTTTGTGGATGAAGAGATTTGATTAAGGCAGAAAATGTGTCCTCAGCAGACAGGTTACCTGCATCAGCATTGGTCTGAACGAAAGGGCCCTCCGTGGCGGAGGACGGAGAGGCCATGGAAGGCCAGAGGCCTGAGGCCTCGCGCAGCAAAGAGAGACCAGCAACGGCGCTAGGTCATGGAGAACGCGCAAGGAGGCGCGCGCTCAGCAGCTAAAATTAATTCAAAAAAATCATTTGTCAGCTGTAATTTTATTAATGCTACTTTTTATATAAATGACACAATTATGTTGACGTCGTTTTCAAAGGGTTATAAAAAAGGTTGAAGTCCACTATTAAATCATGTAATGGAAAGGAAATGCGATTATTAGTTAATTGTATTCTCGTCATTTACAAAATGGCTATAAAGTGGGTTTTAATATTGTGTAACAAAATTTTAATTCATCTGAATTTTGGGTTATAAATTGGAGGTTGATGACCGATATAGAAGAGGAGAACCGTGAAGAGGTTCCACCTGAATTAGAAGAAATTGTTTTGAGATTTGAGAGTTTATCATTAACACCTGCATTCAGACCACCACTAGTGGTATCATAACAGCCTTTAAACACTGAGCGAGATCTCAAAGATCAGGAAAAGAAATCCAACATGGCTTACAGAGTTGGAAGAGGAGGTGGTGTTGGTCAAAGAAGAGGAATACCAGTTGCAAATGCCGAAGTGATGGAAGTTATGCAACAGATGCAAGCTAGATTCGAAGCAATGGAAATGGGAAATCAAAGAGATGCATATGTTGGAGATGTCAGTGAGCCTAAAGTTGAATCTATAGAAGAGGGAGAACCTGCAGAAGTTACTCCTTAAATGAGATTTTTTAAATCAGTGTTGGGATCCACATCTAAACCCAGACTTGAAGTTTCAATTCTTATAGGAAGCTTAAATCCATGGGAGTTGATAGATTGGGTAAATGACATGGATAAGTTCTTCGATTATGAAGAAATGGATGAAGGAAAAAGAGTGAAATTTGTTGTCACAAAATTGAAAGGACATGCAACGCTTTGGTGGGATGGAGTGCAGGCAGAAAGAAGGAGACTTGGTAAGAAACCAATAAATAATTGGAACATGATGGTGGCAAAGCTGAGAGGTAAGTTTTTTCCAAGTGATTATCAACTTTCATTATTTAGACAAATGTTGAATCTTAGGTAGAGATCAATGATAGTGAAAGAATACACAGAGGAATTTTAGATAGTGAGCATAAGAGTAGGACAAATTCAAGATACATCAGAGAAGATTTTAAGATATATTAATGGTCTCAGAATGGAGATCCAAGATGAGATAATTATTTTGTCTCCTAAAACAGTGGAAGAGGCTTATCATATGGCCTTGAAGGCTGAAGAAAAACTCATAAGGAAGCAATCTGCCAGAAGTAGAGGTACTTTCCGAGGAAAAGGAAGTCAAGGTGGTAGAGGAAGATCTACAACACCAAGAGAAGGAGCTAGCAGCAACTCAAGTCAGCATACATCTACAGAAGGTGATGCAAGTGGCAGAAGGGGTTTTTCCAGAGGAAGAGGAGGCAGAGGCATAGGAAGAGAAATCAGATGCTATAGATGTAATAAGCTTGGACACAGAGCTTATGAATGTCCAGAGAATGTGGGGACAAGTCAGAGAAATATAATTGTTGTTCAGAATGAAGAGGAAGCAGCAAAAATGCCAGAAGCAGCAAAAGTGCTAGAAGCAGAGAATATACCAGAGAAAGGAGAATCTTTGGTAGTTAACAAATTTTTGTTAAAAACAACAAAGGAAGTTGTTGAACCAGCACAGAGGAAAACTTTGTTTAGAAGTGTGTGCAAGGTTCAAGGAAAACGCTGTCAAATGGTAATTGATGGTGGTAGCACTGATAATTTGGTCTCTACAGAAGTGGTGGAGAAATTAAAATTAAAGGCAAAGAAACATCCAACACCCTACAAGGTGTCATGGCTTCAGAAAGGACATCAGCTATTAGTGAATGAACAGTTTGAAGTGGAATTCCAGTTGGGCAGCTACAAAGACAAGATTATGTGTGATGTAATGCCTATGGACGTATGTCACATATTGCTGGGTAAACCATGGCAATATGACAGAGGAGATATGCATGATGGGAAAAAGAATACATACAAGTTTTGTAAAGACGATGTTAATCATACATTGTTGCCAATAGAGGAAGAAGATGCATCAAAGAGAAGATCTGATTCGAAACCTTCGTTACTGAGTGGAAAAGAATATTTGCAGCAGATTGAAGATGATGAGGTAAACTTTGCATTAATTTGCAAACCCAAGGTAGTAATTACTTCCACTAAAATTTATGATTTATCAATTGAAATTCAAGAGATGCTAAAAAATTATTGTGATATCATTGTAGATGATTTGTTGGATGAATTACCACCTATTAGAAAAATCAACCATCATATAGATTTGATTCCAGGAGAAAATTTGCCAAATAAAGCAGCATACAGGATGACTCCTACAGAAAATGAAGAAATCAGGAAGCAGGTATAGGATTTGTTAGATAAAGAATTGATTCCAAAAAAAAGATGGAGGCTAGAGAATGTGCACTGATTCAAGAGAAATCAACAAAATAACAATCAGGTATAGATTTTCTTTACCCAGAATTGAAGATTTGATGGATTGTTTAAGTGGTGCAAGATATTTTACAAAATTGGATTTAAAGAGTGGCTATCATCAAATTAGGATAAGGGAAGGAGATGCATGGAAAACATCTTTTAAAACAAATGAAGGATTGTATGAACTGATGGTAATGTCGTTTGGATTATCAAATGCTCCTAGTTCATTTATGAGGTTTATGAATGAAGTGTTGAAAGAATTTATTGGTGAATTTGTAATAGTATATCTGGATGATATATTAATTTACAACAAGTCTAAAGAAGAACACCTGAGACATCTGAATTATGTCTTAAGAAAGTTGCACCAGGAAAAGTTGTTGGTAAATTTTAAAAAGTGTTCATTCATGAAAGAAGAATTGGTATACTTAGGTTTTGTTGTTTCTACTGATGGATTGAAGATGGATCCAGAGAAGATAAAGGCAATCATAGAATGGCCTTCACCCAAGAGTGTTTTTGAGGTAAGAAGCTTCCATGGTCTTGCTAGGTTTTATAGAAAATTCATAAGGAATTTTAGTAAGATCAATGTTCCTATTATTGAAACCATAAAGAAGGACAAACAACCATTTAAATGGACTGATGAAGTAGAAAAAAAGTTCCAGTTGTTAAAAAGAAAGATAACATAAAAACCCATTTTAGTTTTGCCTAATTTTAACAAACCTTTTCAAGTGAAATGTGATGCCAGTGGAGAAGTTATTGGAGCTGTGTTAAGTCAAGAAGACAGACCTATAGCTTATTTCAGTGAAAAACTAAATGAGACAAGAAGGAAATATTCTTCTTATGACAAAGAATTTTATGTAGTTGTGCAGTCATTAAAGAAGTGGAGATATTACTTGATGTCTAAAGAGTTTGTGCTTTATTCAGATAATCATGCATTGCAGTACATTATGCAACAGCCAAAACTAAATCAGAAACATGCAAAATGGGTAGAGTATCTTCAAAGTTTCAATTTTGTATTGAAACACATAAATGGCCAAGCAAACAAAGTAGCAGATGCCTTAAGTAGAAAGAGAATTTTAGTTCAAGAAAGTCAAAATCAAGTGTTGGGTTTTGATTTTCTTAAAGAATTGTATAAAACATATTTGGATTTTAAAGAGGCATTTGAAGCATGCAATAATCCTGTTTTGTGGGACAGAAGTAAGTGGCTAGATTTTTTCTTGCAAGAGGATTTGTTGTTTAAAAGAAATCAGCTATGTGTACCAAATTGTTTTATGAGAGAAAAATTAATTAGGGAGAAACATATTGGTGGACTTGGTGGACATTTTGGTGCAAACAAGACTTATGAACAGCTGAGTCATTTTTATTTTTGGCCAAAGATGAGATCTGAAGTGGAGAAGTATGTGCGTAATTGTAAATTTTGTCAGTATGCAAAAGGAAGGATTCAAAACACAGGTTTGTATGTTCCATTACCTATTCCAGATAGACCTTGGGATATGGTAAGTATGGATTTTGTTTTGGGTTTACCAAAAACACAAAGAGGAAATGATGCAATCTATGTTGTATTTGACAGATTTTCTAAAATGGCACATTTTATTCCATGTTTTAAAACCAGTGATGCTACTCATGTTGCTAATCTGTTTTTCAAAGAGATTGTATGGTTACATGGGTTACCTAAAAGCATTGTCTCTGATAGGGACACCAGATTTGTTGGTCACTTTTGGAGGACATTGTGGAAAAATCTTGGTACTAAACTGAGTTTCAGCTCAACTTATCACCCTCAGACTGATGGACAGACTGAGGCGGTAAACAGAAGCTTGTGTAATCTTTTGAGAAGTCTTGCAGGTGAACATCCTAAACAATGGGATCAGATTTTGGCACAGGCTGAATATGTGTATAATGACTCTCCTAACAGGAGTACAGGGCAGAGTCCATTCCATATAGTTTATGGAATGCACCCAAGAGGAGTGTATGAATTAAGGAATTTGGGAAAAGCAGAGACGAGAAGTGCTAATGGAGAAGAGTTTGCTTCATAAATTTGAGCAATACATGAACAAGTAAAACAACAGTTACAGGAAAACAACATCAAATACAAAAAAAGAGCAGATTTGAAGAAGAGGGAAGTTAAATTTGAGGTTGGAGATTTGGTTCTAGCACACCTGAGGAAGGAAAGATTTCCAAAAAGGGCATATAACAAATTGAAATTTAAGAAAATTGGGCCATGTAGAGTATTGAGAAAAATTTCTACAAATGCATATGAAATTGAATTACCCCCTGACATTGGAATATCTCCAATTTTCAATGTTGCTGATTTGTACAGGTATGAGGACAGAGACACAAGTGATACAGCTGAAGGCAAAGAAGAGATTGACTGATTGAGACAGTTACCCACAGCAAAAACATTGCAGCCAGAGAAGATTTTAGACAAAAGATTGTCTAAGAAGACAAGAGGACGGGAATACTTTGGGTATTTGATCAAATGGAAAGATCAACCAGTTGCAGAAGCTACTTGGATGACAAATACCATGATATAGAAATTGGGCAGTTCTGTAGAAGAGCTCATGGACAGGAGCCTTGAATAATTTTGCCCTCAGGAGTCTCATGCAGGAGCATGAGGCTCGAGGAGAAAAAAATTCATTTTATTCCAAAAATACAAAAAAAGTTTACAAGCAAAGGAGTGGGTTCCTTTAGCTGGAAATTACTGTTTTGGTAGATAGGATTTGACTGATATTCAGGGATTTGAACTACTTGTATTTGATTCAATCTATTTAGTTTTTAGTTGAGGAATTTAGGGAGAATATCGGGTAATAGGATTTTATCTAAAATTGGGAAAATTGATCCATAGAATTTGATCAATTTGCTTGTGTGAACAATATAAAATGTAAGTTTGAAATGTATTGAGGTAGGAGAGGATTTGATGGAAAGAGTAATCAATAGAAGAACATTACATTTCCTCTATACTTGCGAAAATGTGTGCGTAATGAAAATCCTAGAGTTTTGCTGTATTTTTAGATACCACTGAATTGGTTAATTTCAGATAAAGCTGTTTAATTGAATCTGTGCGTATATCTTCACTTAATTTATGCATTCATTGTGAAATAGAACGTAGCTAGTATTGTTAAATCAATGTATCAGTTCCTTTTTGAATTATTGAGTAATACCTCATCAACAGTGTCAAGATTGGCGGAGTTGAATAAAAAGGAATGCTGTAAGGTGTATTAAATCAAATGGAACCACAACCATCCGATTTGGAATTTGACGAGAATCACATTTTAAGTTGCGCGGAGATTAAAGTGAGTTTTGAATGTGATGTTTTAGAAATTCAGTTTAATTATTTATATTTATTGTCCAGTAGCCATTTAAATCTGATGGTCCTCGCATCTAGTTTAGAGATCCGATGGTAATCGCACAAAAAGATGTAGGTGGGTTAATATGGAAAATGGATGCAATAATTTTATAAGCCAGTTTTAATAAGTTAAGAAATCCGTCCAGCACTTAACAGATCTGATGGCCTTCGCACTTGGCTTGGGAATCCAACGATCATCACGAATTAATCTGCGTGGAGGTTAAAGAGAAGAATGGATGTGATAACTCAATGAAAAGGGTTTTAATATTGTTTTAAATCCGTCAATCGACTCAGTAAATATTTGTCAGGTGTAATTTTATTAATGTTGTTTTTTATATAAATGACACAATTATGTTGCCGTCATTTACAAAGGGTTATAAAAAAGGTTGAAGTCCACCACTAAATCATGTAATGGAAAGGAAATGTGATTATTAGTTAATTGTATTTCCGTCATTTACAAAAAGGCTATAAAGTGGGTTTTAATGCAATTTAAAATTTGTGTAATAAATTTTTAATGCATTTGAATTGTGGGTTATAAATTGGAGGTTGATGACCGATATAGAAGAGGAGAACCGTGAAGAGGTTCCACCTGAATTAGAAGAAATTGTTTCAAGATTTGAGATTTTATCATTAACACCTGCATCCAGACCACCAGCATCCGACCATGCCTTAAGATTCTCATACTTTTCATAAAAGTTCCACTACAAGACTTATTAAAACTTTGTAAGAACTTAAATATAAATATTTAGAGACTTCTATCAATATTTTTAAATTGTTCATGTCTAATGATTGAAACCCTGTGAGTCTGCGCTAAATTTCCCAATTTCCAAAGAACTAAAAAAAAATCCAAACTTCAAAAGAACTATCAGAGACTTAGCACATAACTAATAACCCAAATATCGAGAAATTCAACGAAATAATTAACTAGAGCAACATGGATGAAAAGGGGTGAAGACTCAAATTTGAGTCTTATGTGTCAAGTTTCATAACAATCAAATCCTACCCAAGTCTACCTAAGTTTAGTTTGTTGGAATTGTAGAGGCTATCCTTGGAGGAGGGGACCTGGGTTAGGGTCTATTGCAGAAGGTAGAGACATAATTTGTCTCACGGAAACTCATGAACATGATGGTTGCAAAAATCCTGTGTTTGACGGTTATTTGCAGTTAGCAGTTTGGAACAAGGTAGCAGAAAATGGCAAAGGGTATGGGGGAATACTAGTTTTAGTGAAATAAAACGAAGGTTGTCACATTCAGTTGATGAAAGAAGATGCAAATAAACAATATTTATGGTTAAAAATATCAGAGAATGAGAATCACATAATTGAAACATGCTATTTTTCCCCTCAAGTCTAAAAAACGTACAGAAACAAGGGGCTAGACAGTAAGGATACGTATGTAGGTTTAAAGCAAGATATTGCCGCATACTCTCAATAGGGAGAAGTGCTTTTAGTGGGTGATTTTAATGCTAGAACAACAAATCAACAAGCTAATATTCTTTGATGCGAAGAGGATCATAACCCTATTTGGCTTACTAAAGAGGAGAATCCCTAATGGGTGAGATGTTCAGAAGATGACAAAGTTAGCAATCATTTTGGAGAGGAGTTGCTTACACTGTGTGGTGCTTTCAACTTAATTATTTGCAATAGTCTATATAGATGGAAAAGGTATGGGAACTTCACTTGCAACACATACAATGGGGCAATCGTCGTTGATTATGTGATTTGTTCACAAAGCTTGATAGAAAAGATAGACGAAGTTAATATTGGAGAGAATAATTGGGACTTAAAATCAGACCATAACCCAATTTATCTAAATTTATCATGAGTAGAAGAACAACAACATAGGAGAAAAACCCAATGCTCTCGGCAATCACTACTAAGGGGAAAAATTCTCCTAACATAAGAAAATTGTACTATCTTCAAGACAATGGTGGAGAGCCTAATTCAGAAGGAGAAAATTGGTTTCCAAAGCTTCAACAGTCATGAGTTAACAAATATAACTCAAAGGGCACTTGAGAAGTGCAAAAGAGAAAAAAATAGGAAATCATAATCAAATTGTTTTCCTATAAATGCTTGGTTTGATGAGGAATTCAAAATGGCAAGGATAACCTTGAAAAAGACAGGCAAGGAGAAGATGAATGTAAAGTTATATAAGCAAATACTAAAAAGGAAAAAAGACGAGTTCATGCAAACAAGGCGAGAAGAGTTAATTGATCCAATTTTAGAATTGTTAAAATTGTATCGAAATTACTCAACCGACCAAGATGGTTATTCGGCATTTGGTAATTATCGATTATGTAATAATTCAAGGAGTGATCAAGATGATCATTAAATTTGTGAAGTTCAAATGTGCGACATCGATCGACATCAACTTCAGATGCGACTCTAGCAAATGTTACAAAGCGCTAATCAAAGACATCTTCAAATCGACCTGCGACAGAAACAACCAGTTTGTTATAAGACTTATGTAATAAAACTTGTCCTAAGTCTTTACGTAAAGGTCAAAAATGTCTATAGTCTGCTTTTGTAAACCTTAATGGACAAAACAGATCCTAAGGTAAAAAGGACTTAATCGAAATCCTAAGTCCCAGGCTTAAATCCTAAAGTCTAAGTGTCAAATGAAAACACTTTGTAAAAGCCTAAATCTACTCCTAGGGCAAAATGTCAACTTAAGTCCTATTCCTAAGTTTTCTAAACTTATGGACTTAAAGTCCCTAGCACAAAACTTATGTGGTGTAAAACCCTTAGGTTCAAAACCTCCTAGCACAAGCTTAACCATAAACCTTTTTTGTATCAAGGTTCATAATATGGGATGTCAAAACCCATAGTATAAAGTGCATTGTAATAAGGTTCAGGAAGTCGGGTTTTATTAAACCTATGTCAAGGCAATTGTAATGGATTCGAACTATATTATAAAGTTCGAATGTCAATGTTCATAAACCTTAATGTCAAGTGGAAGGGTTTCTGACTTCGGGCATATACGAAGGCTCGGGTTATGATTTAAAACATTGTAAATACACCCACAGAGTTGCCAGACCGCGGGGTTGAGACCACATCAGAAGTCAGGTAGTCTTGTGACCACGATGGTGAAGACCGCAACAAGAAATGCTAAAGCTGACAATCGATTTCGTGTGACAGATGTCAAACCGTATCAGATAAGCCGTGACCGTCGGGGCCATTAGAACCGTCGGGAAGTTCATGTGAAGAGTTTGAAGACCGCAGCAAAGATTGCCAGCTCGAACATTGGAGTCAAACTGCGTCGGGGTAAGACCTTAACCGTCGGAGCTACCGCGAGATAGAAAGCCGTTGGGCTGTTCACATGCAGGTACCGCATATCACTAACTCCGAGCGGTTAGCCTAACCGTCGGGTGGAGATTCATATTATAAATTCTAAAGTGGGTTTTTGCATTTAAAACAGTGCTTTGGTTTGGAACCTTTATAATAGGTTCATGAAAGTGATATTGGGATGCGAAGCCTTATCACCAAACTATCTCAACAAATTTCTAAATGCAGCAAACAGAAGTTCTAAGATCAAGCCAACATAATTTGAAATGATGGCTTTCGAAGTAAATTAAGCATGAAGCTTAAGAACCTAATTAAGAAGGTTCATGAATTAAATTAAATTCAAAGACCTTGTAATCTTAACCAAAAGCTTAATTTGGTTTATTGAAGATTGAGGCAGCATTATTTGCCATGAATTTATGAGCTCCTATTGTATAAAAGAAAGTATTTTTCTTTGTACAGGAGGAGAGGCACTTTTAGAGAAGAGTGTTGAGAGATTTTTTAGAGAGACCTCAAGGGAGAAAGAGTGGCGAAAGAAGGACTTTGTTCAAACTTCAAGATGAAGTAAACTCCCTTATATTGTAAGTCGCATAATGTGGTAATGAGTTTTGGTTTATTGCAAGTTTTCATGAAGGCGGAAAAGCTCTTTACACTTGCATAAGTTTCAGCATCAAAGTACGTCGATGGACGACGTGATCCACTTTGATGATGCCAAACTCAGTTCAGCTACCTTGAAGACAAAGAAGGAGAGACCTCATGAGAGGAGGTTAAAGAGGGTTTTCCCTACTTCAAGAAGAAGAAGACACTCTTCAGAAGACAGATGAAGTAATTGGTGGAGATTTTGTCATTGCAGGTTTATTGAAGGAGCGAAACCATTCTACTTGCATAAAGACAGCATCGAAGTACGTTGATAATCGACGAGATCAACTTCAACATTCTAAAACTCTTTCAGCCACCAAGTTGTCGAAGGTCCATAAAGCATCAATCCTCAGTTTGTTTTTAGTGTGCGAATCATCCATGTCTTTTCGTATGTGTTGAAAGGAAAGAGTTGTATCAGTTAGCCTGTTCAAGGGAAGGTCCATACCTGCAACATCAGTAGTGCAACTGATGATTCCTTGTAGCATATTTCTCTCGGCTTAAAGAATACAACGGACGCACAATTCTGAGGTGGACCCGGAGACGTAGTCTAGGTGGGACGAAATCCATCACAAACTTCTTGGTCTTATGGTATGACTTGTGTGATCGATGTAAAAATTTTCAATCTAAACATACATAGATTATTTCATGCCTAAACATTTAATTCACATAATAACTGTTCAGTAATACTACCAATCACATGTTGTACAAGGACTAGAAATGATCTTGGTTAAAATTCTGCATTTTAATAACCTGAGTGTTAATTGCTATAAAGTTCTATAGACAGAGTCTGTAGAGGGCCAGGTAGCCTCTGGATCTCATCCTTTCTTTAAGGGTGACATATCCAGTAAATGCCCCTACAGTCAATCTCTGAAATAGAGCTAAGTAACTTGGGTCATTTACGGATCATTAATATATCTAGGCAAGAATAACCCAAATCTTTTCTGGCAGGAACTTCAACCAAGGAAGAAGCAAAACGAAAATAATATTACAACCAATCAATGGTTTGAATATGCAAGACAACTCTATGAGAAAGAACCAAAGACTGAGCATCCCCTGGGGCTCAACACAACTACAAAGATCTTCACGTTACAGGAGGTGGAGATTGGAATTTAGAAGCTGAAAACATGAAAGACTTGGCTGAACTTCAAGCAGAGTATCTAAAATGGGGAATGAACACTCTTGCACCACACATCATGGAAATATTCAACAACATTATTCAACAATGATTCCCAAGAGATTGGACAACTAGCCTAGCAATACCCCTTTTTAAAGTGGTGACATTAATAATCCTTCCAATTATAGAACCATTATGATCAATCCTTTGTTTGCAAAGTTTTTTGGCAGCATGGTAGAAAATAGAATCAGTAATTGGGCATAGGTAAAATAAAAGAGGGTAAAAGGACAAGCGAGTTTTAGGCCGAAGCATTCTATAGTGGATCATGACATCACATTGAGACACATTATTGAAAAGGTTTGGGGGGATAAAGAAGAAGTATTCTGCTGTTTTGTTGACTTCAAAAAGGTATTTGACACAATCCCTAGAGATAAGTTGTGGCGTAAAATGAAAGAATTTGAAATTCCTTTGCATTATAGAGTTACTATCCATAGACTTTATGAAGATGTGAAAGTCAAAATTAGAACCTCAGCGGGTATTTCAGAAAGCTTTAGAAGCGACATTGGAGTCAAGAAAGGTTGCCCTCTATCCCCTACTCTTTTTGGTTTATATATTGATAAACTGGAAGAATGTATAAATTTGCAAGGTGGGGATGGTGTTCACTTGGGGGAGTTTGTGATAAGGCTTCTTTTATATGTTGATGATCTTGTATTGATTTCTAAATCAACCCATGGATTGTAGATGCACCTACATGCCCTTGAGAATTTTTGTAGAACAGTGGTGATGCAAGTCAATATTAGCAAGACCAAAATAATGATTTTATCTAATAAAAGGAAGCAAAGTCATCATACATTCTTCTTTGAAGGAAACATTCTTGAAGAAGTAAATGAGTACAAATACCTCGAGATTGATTTCAACAACAAACTTAATTGGGAGGACTGCAAAAAGAAGATAATCTTAGGAGGGTGGAAAACATTATATGCTCTTCAAAATAGATGTACAGAGGCAAAGTTATGGGATTCGAAAACGATTAAAGTGCTTTTTGGACTCCTAGTTTGTTCAGTGATGCTATATGGGTGTGAATTATGGGCTAGCAACACCCCTGTCTCAAAATGGAAGCAAATTGAGAAAATCCAAAAATGCTTGATCATGAGCAAGTTCAAAATAAAAAATTCGTTACCTTATGAGATAATGTGAGTGAAACAGGAGCAACTCCCATCGAAATAATTGCTGGGGTGCGACTCATAAGGTATCTAAAAAGAATTGAGCAAATGGGAGTAGGTAGATGGCTTAATGTTATCTTCAAAGAAGGTGTTAGCCCCCCTATAAAATTCTTGACAAGCAAGCTGGGGGCTATATTATTTTGGAGACCTTCAAAGAATGCATCTCCCCTGAAGACACATCATCCTTGAGGTCTCTCTGTGCTTTGCCTTATACAAGTCCCCTCTGCTGACTCTTTTCCCTAGGGCCTGCATTCACCCCGTGTACCCCTGCAAAATGTCCCTTTTTCCCCTCCTTTCCCCTTTGACAAAGTCCCTCTTTTTCCCCTTTTTTATTTTCCCTACTAACCCCCTATATCCCCCCTAAAAATCCCTTCACCCTTTGTTTTCCCCAAATTCCCCCTCCATCTCCCTATCTTTACCCCTTCTAGCCTCTAATTTCATTTAAAATGGCTTTAAACCCACTTTCCTACCTTATTATAAAGCCTCGCCCCTTTCTTTTCCCGTTACATATTATATCATGGACTCTGTGATAAAACTTTATATTATAAAGTTTCCGTTGTTAACCTTTTCCCCAACCATACGCTGCATAGAACTTTATTATAAAGTTTTATATATTTTATTAACCCATTGGTCCCCCGCTTGCATCTCCACTGTTCGTTTGCCTCGCCAGATCCAACGGTTGTTATCCACTGCGGGGGGTCGCTCCAAAGTTCTCATGTCCATACACCTTGGTCCCCCGCATTTCATCTCCGCCATCCATTTAATCCCGCAAATCAACGATTCACAGTCCATCCGTATTGGGGACGTTCCTGACCGTCGATCTTCATAGATCAGACAGTCCTCGTTAATCCCACAGGCGCTCGTGGTTCTCCGTTCAAATCTTCGACCGCTCCATCGCCGTCCATTCACCGCCAGATCGACGGCTCGGAATGCACCTGTCTTGTGGCCCCCACCCGCGCACTGTTCAGAAACCACCTGGTTATTCCGCACCACTTATGCGCGGTGGGTGGTTTTTCCCGAGCACCCAGCGATTCCATTCAGCGCTCGCCACATGTCCTCCTGTACGATTTCAAAACCGCCAGCCCCGCCCGTTAACTCTATCCTTCGTGCGTTATTGTTCGGACACGGACGCCCAGCGAAATTCCTGAAGACCGTCCGATTTGGAGCGGGCCATCCGACGGCTATCGCTCGTCGAAGATGCACGGTGTTTAATGTAGTTGCACGCGCGATAACCCATGTTATGGCCTGCCGTCCGTCGCCCTCCGCCGTTGATCTCCGCCACGATCAACGGTCCAGATTCGTCCGCCCGCTATTGACTATTCCACTGTCTCCCGGTCCCGCCACGTCATCTCCACGTGTGCCCTCCGTACATTCTCCCTTTCTATTACGTTTAATTGGTTCATTTTCGTGTTTTTTCATGTTTTTCATTCGTTTTTCCGCTCCGCTGACCGCCACCTCCACCAGAGCGAATTTCCATTGTTCCTCTGCATTTTTCCGCCATGTCACCGATTGCACGGCCAGTTCCTCCAACCACACTGCATCCATTGCCTCCGTCCATGATTTTCTTTGCAGGTTTCGTGTTTTTGCAGGGTTATCAGAGGCAGAAAACCGCCATGATGCATATGTACCTCTTCAATGGCGTGTTGTGCAGACAGAGAGCTGATATGGGAGCTGGTACTCCAGTGAAATGTCAAGAAAGGTGGCAGAGGTATAAATTTCATCAAAGGACAAGTTTTGAAAATCCGCAACCCTATCTGGCGCCATTAAAGCCCAGATCTTGCAGAATTGAAACATTTATGGAGCAGTAGAAAAACCAGCTTATGATTATAGTTTTCAGTGCTCAGGACTGAAGATTTGGATCCATAATGCAGCAATTTAAGAAGCAAAGCACCAATTTGAAAACCCCAAAGGTCAATCAGAAATTTAATGCACGAGAAATCGTACTACTAGGTTTCCTATAGCAGCAGAATGTTTTTCTTCATCAGAGGACAAAGTGCCCATGCAGTTTTTATTATACATCGTGTTCCTGAAGTTTCTTACCCGATAGTAGTCCTACATGATTAGAAGCATTGGTGACTCAAGTAGGGCAGACCTCACTGTTTCTTATTTTATTATTTCGCCAATAGTACGCACAGTACTGCAGTCAGAACACTTGAGCCATATTAGAGATAAATGCAGAGATTTAAAACAGGATGGGTTTCGGCCCTCTATTATTTTCTGTGTTTAATGTTACATTTAGTGTTCACCTACCTCCTCAGTCGATCTTCTGTTCATCCTCTGCTATAAAACGCAGAAGGAAATTATTGTAATGGTTGTTGATGAGATATCAGAGAAATGCAAGCATTTTCCTCTTGAGACAAGTTCTCTGTGCAATATTGTAAGATAGGTTGAGATTTGATGTATTCACACTGAATGTTCAAGCTGTGGGCAATGTTGTACCTGATTGGTGTTGTTTTTAATATGACAAGCACATTTCTTTAGATCATGATCTAAAGCAGCTGGTGATGTTTTCCTATCTCTGTGTTTGACTTCATTTCATTCCATTTCTACTGGCTCGCATCAGAAGTTTGGCATAAGATTTACCCTTGATAGGTACCTTATGTTGCTGCTCTCCCGGCCCTTTATGTTTTTTGCTTATAGGTGTATCTGAATATTGATTTCAATTGATTTAACCAGTGTAGTGGATGTTATTGCCTGCTCTCTGATGTATGAATTAATGAAATCTATGTTTAGATGTTCTTGTGAGGATTTAGTTGGATGAGTTGAGAACACTGGGAGGTCTAGAACCCTGTCTCTGCCTCACTAGGATCTTTCCATCTCTTTAAGCCTTTCTAAGATCCCTTGTCCTGCCTCTAATTTTGTCCAAGCAGGTCTGGAGTTAAATGACCTCTGACCTGATCTATAGACAGGATTGGCTGGTTCCCCCTCACTCACTTTCAGTCTTTAATGTTCCATTCCATCAACCATCTTTTAAGATCCAAATGCTCTAGATAACTAGCCCAACTGAAAGCTTGCACATTGAACACAAGTAAATCCTTTCTTGACTCCATTGCCCAATGGCCTTGATGTTCCCTGAGTTATCTATCTTTGCCTAGTTTCCTCTTTGCTCATCCTTGTCTTATATTGGACCCTTCTTCCCTGATTCCCAACAACCAAACCAACAATCAAACAAACAAACATCGTGCCTATAACTAGCCTAAAACCCTTAACATTTGAGCTTCAAAGATCTAAATCCTTTGACAATTATAGAGAGATCCCTCTCTGGGCCTAGGAGGGCTAGATCCTAAGGTCCGAAAGTGGTTCTATGTTGTCTCATCTTTTGGTCTTGTCAACCTGGCCAAAACATGGGAACCCCAACAGAAGGCATGAGTGAAAGAAAGAAAACATGGATGAGACAAAACTACAAATGGTTGCAAAAATGGAATATCTACCTCAATGCTGGTCCCACAAATAGCAAGGAGCTAAAGAATTTTGTTATGGAGAAGTTTCGTAAACATGTATGGGGAATAGAGTTGGGTAGAAAGAAGAAGTACTACATTGAAGAATTCAACCCTACGCATGATCTCCAACAAAAAGTGTACATTGGAGCTAACATTCCGTGGAGGGAAAAGGTTCTTATTGCCAAATTAATAACCAAATCGCATCAACTTTGGTGTGAAACAAGATGGTGAAAAAGGCCTAAAGAAGCTTGGGAAGAATGGGTGTGTACATTTTGCACGTTCGGGGCAGTGGAATCGAAAAAACATTTCATTTTGGAATGTGATGCATTCAAAGACATTAGAGAAAGTTATGTGAACATGTTAGCATCGGTTTCTTGGCATTGTCTTTTCAATGATGAGATTGCTAGAAGGTTGGGCCAGCTCATCGTCAATTTGAATAAGAAAATGACTCAAATACAAAAGGCAAAAAACAAAAAACTCATAGTCCCATAATCTATTTTTAATCTATTGGACTTTAAAATATCATTTAGTTTCATTATCCATTATGAAAACTCTCAAGTCTTCAGCCCATCCCATCCTCCTCGAGATGTTTCATTTTTTTATAAAGTCCAACTCAATTTAGTATTTAACAATTTCCCCATCCTCCTTCATATGTTTCTTCATTTTATGAAGTCCAACTCAATTTAGTATCCAATCCAACATTTTTATTTCATAGAGTGCTCAGGCGATTTATTGTTATGAACCTTTTTGTAGGAGACAACTGTACTAAGCAATTTCGTGTTCTGAACCTTTTTGTGGGAAGCAATTGTCCAACGTCATTGGGAATTTTTTACATTGCAAGATTGGGCAGATGGGGTTAACATGGAAGGGGTTGCTGTAACCTTCGGGTATTTGTTCTGGCGTGAAAGGGGTGCCATGGACTACTGCCATTAATAAATTTCTCTTTGTTTCGGGCCATGTAGTAGTCTTCGGTTTGTAAATGGAAGCCTACGTTGTCAGACAATACCGTTTTATCGTGCTTCCGAACATGAGAAGGTCCTTGAAAGATCTCCTTCGGCTCCATGGGACGGCTAAAAACGAGCCCAGGCGTATGTTGGAGAGGAGACCCGCTGTAAACTCTCTGAATAGGTACTCACCCCAATCTTCAACTCTCGCATTCTTTTATTTGCTGTGATTTGAATCTGTAATGGCCTTTCAACAATTGAATAGTTTGTCTGGTGGGTTTTACAAGGTCGAGCTCAGATACTACGAACCCGAGCTCAACATCAGAGGAGCTGTTCATATTTCTGTGTATAATGCCGTATTTATCAGAAGCTTGAGCGTCGACTCTGCCCTGAAAAACGAGAAACCGGAAGAAAGCGACGAGTCACAACATAAACCCAAGGCGAAGAGGAGAAAGCTCAAAGGAAGGAGGGCGGTTGCCAAATGGCTTAAATATTTCCGGTGGAAAAAGAAGAAGGAATACGAGCGGATGACACCGGAGGAGAAGCTCATGTATAAGCTAAAAAAGGTAAGTCTGGAAACCCCTTTTATTTATAATCAAGACCATGTTAGAGTCACTAAGGGCCACTTCATCGCAGTATATCAGCGCATCCACTTTTCATAGTTTTGAGTATATTTAAGTAATGCAGAAAACATCGCTAAATTTGTTTGAAATATGCGTATTTAGTTGTGGCATTTCCTCTTATCGGGATGCGGGAAATTCAGCTTCTCCCAATATGGGAGACGATCAATAAATATATCAAATTTACAAGTTACAACTTTCAAATTGGAATTCTTTTGCTGACAAGCAGTGAGGGGTATTTATTATGGAAACTTCATCTAGGACATGCACCTGGTCCCACCACATACAGGCACACAGGTTGAAGTGCGACCTTGTAAGGCATGTTACAACAAAATCTAACACATAGGATAAAGCCTCACTAAGTGACCTAGACAATGTGTAACACATGGGGTGTCATCACTGTCACCTTAGTAACTACTCTTGTTGTAGTGATAGATGCAATCCAACACAAGGGAGGCTTCCGTGTTAGGGATTAAGAATCAAGTAATCCAAGGAACTTAAGCTAAGTCCCCCCTAAGGATCCTACAATGAAAATCTGCCGGATATAAGTATAATAAATTAGGTTTTGAGGTGGATGAAAGATTAATTTCCAGATTCGTGCTCAAGGTAGCTATGGCTCAATCTGAAGGCTATAGTTGAGACCTATAGAGGCTCAAATAGGTTTCCCGAAAACACCAAAAGAAGAAATACCCAAAACTATCTTAAGTTAGGGTTTTAAATCAACAAATTGTAGCAATACAATACTTTATGACAACAACAGATCTAGCCCACAAAATTATGAATATGCAATGCAAAATGAAGACTAAATTAAGGAGTAAATTAAGAACCAAGTTACAACAAATTTTGACGATTAGTAAGGAACATAACGATAAATAAAACTTTGATGTCAGCCTTAGAAAATGGCTAAAAAATGCATATAAAACAACAATTTTACTTACCCAATATTCTTTTCAACAATTTCTGACCCCAGGACATGGATCAACAAGTCATTAAATGCTGAAAATATTAGATTTTGCTGTAAATTATCCTAGTCTACCACAAAACAAAAGAAAAACAATTTTTATTCATTTAGGTGAATGCCACAAGAGATGGACTAGTTCCTTCTCTATATTGGGCATGTGGACTCTAGGAATCAAACAATTGTAGGGTTTCCATGGAGTGATAACAAGATCCAAATGAGCTAGGGAAAGTAAACTAACTTACCCTAGGGTTTGAGATTAAGGCTCTGAAATTTTCAAGATGTTAATTTTAGTTAACAATGGTATGTTCTATGCTTAGCACAATTTACTTCAATGTTCCTTAGTAGCCCAATATCGATTTCCAATTATTTCCAGTAGCAATCACATTAACCAAATTGATAGTAAATGCAGATAGAACATAAACAAGATGCAGAGGAAAAGGCAAGACAAGAGGACACAATATTTGGCGGATGCCAGGAAAAAACCCCAATGTGGGGAAAACACTTTGATCAATTCTTCTTATTATTCTTCAATAGTTCAGCAAAGAGAGAGAGTACAAATATCAAATTTACTTGCCCAAAACAGTCCTGTCATAATCAGCAGTCAACAACAGTCTACTGTAGCCCTAACCAGAAAGTCAACATTGGTCAAAGTAGCTCCAAAATGTCCTCCAAGCAGCTCGGTCAACAGCAGTCCAATTTGGCCTTCCAAGAGAGTCAAAGTCAACCCAAAATAGTTTGGTCAAACCCAGTCAAACACTGCTGTAATTTCTGCGGTCAAACCTGAAGTCAACGCTGACCAAACTATCCCAAATTCCTTGATTTCGTGCCAATAAATGTGGCCTTCAAAAATCGAATTTCTGCCCTGAAAACTGAAGTCAACGTAGGTCAAATGCCCCCTGGTCAATGCTAGTCTGTTCCTCTGAAATTCGATCTGTTTTTTACCCATAAATATTCGGCCTCCTGCCACACGTGCGAAGAAGAGAAAGGCTGTTCCAGGCTGTAGGAACCAATCAAGAGAGGAGGGAGAGATGTATGATGTGATGAATGATATCCAAATGAGGAGAGAGGTCACTCCTATTTATACAAATCGTTGAGGGTGAGGAGACACATCTCTTGGGCTTCATGAGGCTACATTTGACTGAGGCCGACCTTGACAATTTGCACATGTGTGAAAATAAATTCAAAATCATACTACTGCTAGTCCGAATGAGATGATCTTTAGATCAATCTTGGACCTCTCGAAAAGAGGAATCCAATAAAAATATCATCTCCATCATATGAGCTGTCCAAGGTGGAATTTGGCTCTAGTTGCCAATTTTAACACTCCCTCTCTACTAGGGAGAATTCCACTTGCCAATCCATTTGCTGTCACTGATTATCATGCCATCCTGTATCAGCTTTGTCATCCTTGCTCTGCTCTGCTCTGCTGAACCATGAAGTAATAATGAAGAAAAATTGATCGAGAGTGAATCACAAGACCTTGCCACTCTCCATTGACACAAGTTAGTCTACAGGTAGAACCTCAATTGATCCCAGATTGTGGAAGACTAAGTTAATTGTCTTCTAGTGTGAGTTAAATTGGAAACTGAGTGAACACGTGGCATTAGCCTCCTAAATTTTAGGAGGATCCAGTTAACTAAGTGTTTACTTTTGTTAACTAGAAAAGCTCCAGTTCAACTCCTAATTTAAAAAAATCACTAAACATAGCCTAATCGAAAAGGTTATAAGGAGATTGAAGGCACACAATTGATTATCAATTCTTGAGCACGAGTTTGTGAGCAAGAGAGCTTGTGAGAGGAACCAGCCAAGAGCTTTTTTTCTTGTGCGAATTATTGGAGGGGAATTATTCTTGAGAATTGCGCTGGAAAATAGGAGGAAATTTCTATTCTTTAGGAGTTGGGAATGCGCTAGGAAGTAGGGCAATATTTCCTAAGGAATGCGCATAGATTTAGGAGGTTGCACAGTTTTCAAGGAGAAAATCAACATTCTAGCATGTGTTTCAACTTTCAAGCCTAGTTTAAGGCAGACAAAATATTGTTTTTTTGATTGAGACAAGCTGATTGTAAGAGATCTGTAGCTTATTCTTCTTCAATAAAATTTTGAAGCAAGCGAGGGTTTTCCTTGCTGGGTTCCCTAGAAAAATTGTGTTTTATTGTGTGAAATTATTTCTGTTCTATTCCGATGCTATTTGGTAGAGAAATTCCGTCTCTCTGTGAACAGAAAATTAGTTTTCAGATGGTTCATAACAACAGATCAGAATTTCATGGAAATAATACATGGTATCAAATCTGTGAACAGGAATCGATCAATCACATAGTCTTGAAGTTTGCAAGATGGCAACTCACACAGGATTGGGATTGTGAGAGCAGGATAGATTGGATGGCTCTTCAAATTTTGGTGTTTGGAAGGTCCACATATTGTTTTTGTTAGATGAGTTTGGGCTGAAAGAATTTGCTGAGAAAGGTGTTGCAGAACCTTAAGATCCAGACGAGTTGAGGCTCTTCCAAAGGCAGATGGCCAAGGCCAAGAGAATGATCTTGGATGGACTTCAGGATCATATAGCAAGTGGAATCTGTTCTAGAAAGGAGAGACCTACATTTGATGATTTGTGGGATGCATTCATGGAAGAAGAAGCTAGGCTCAAGGCCAAGGGAGACATTCAAGAAGATGATTCACAAGCGTTTGCTGCACGATCCAAGAAGTTCAATGGGAAGAAGAAATTTGACTTTCAAAGGAAGAACTCAAACAAAGGCCTGCTCCTCAAAGAAACAAAGATATGGTCAAGGTTCAATGCTATGGGTGTCATCAATATGGCCACTACAAAATCAATTTTCCTAATAAACCAAATGACAAGAAAAGGAAGGAAGAGCATCAGGCTTCAACAACTGAAGAAGTGGAACCCTCCAAGAAAGTCAAGAATAAAGAAGATCAAGATTTCTTCTACTAATAACAATATGACTAGGGATTGTAGTCATTTCATGAGGTTGAGCCTAAAGGTACTAGGTTTGGTTTAATTTCATTTGATTTGATTTTTATCTCTTAGGGTAAAAATGGTAGAGTAGCTTTTATTGCTGGTAACACCATTGGTATTCATACTTTACCTGTTCAAGCTCTTGTTCACCAAGACATTAAATCTTTGTGATCTTTGGCATTGTCATACTTATTCCAAAATAGAGCTTGAAGATGTTTGAAATGACTGTGCCCTAGGGAATAATATTAAACTTAATTCTTTCTGATATTTGTAAAAGCTCTCAGTGATACAACATCCTACGTATTCTTGATTGATTGTTCTGACTTTTGATTTCTTGATTGAAGTTCTTCGCTTGACAAAGTTGCAAGATCAATTTTGCTGTATAATTTTCTATTTGCGATGTTATGACATCTATACTTTAAAGAAGATCTAGGGTTTAGAAGACGAAAAGTCTTGGGCTGTCCCTAAGGTTTTGATTGATTAAGATTGTACATAAGAAACCTAGGCTATGAGTCAAGGGCTTATACTCTCTAGATCAAGTTATTATGTTTTAAGGTTATCTAGGGTTTGTGAACCCTAGATGTGTCAGATCAGAAAGCCCTAGGAAAAAAACTCTAGGATCATCTCTTATGCTGTTTGAACATGATATAGTACTTCTAGGGTTTGTATGACCTATTCATCCTTATAAAATCCAGGGTTCCAGTTTAAAACCCTAGCTGATCATTATAAACCCTATATAATCAAGATGGTTGAAGAAAGTTTAGGACTTATGGTCCCAGCCCTAGAATGGATTGCTCCCACTGAAAACCCTAGCTCTTTAATGATGATGTGGACAAGGAAGTTTTGCTGATTGAATGCCAAATAGACCAAGATCAAGAGGGAGCTGATATATTCTCAAAGAGATAAGCACTTTCTTATTACTATTGTAGCTTTTATTTCAGCCTTTTGTATCTATATATCCTTCTTGTTTGTATTTGTTTTTCTTTGGCCTCCTGATAAGAATTACAGGCACATACTGAAGACTGTCAAAGCTGTGGCAATTGATGGAAGGACAGGATTGATGAACATAGGATTCAAAGGGAGCAGACAAGATCATCTTGATTTAAGCATTACTCTACTTATGAAGTTTAGAAGTCCATTGCACACTGAAACCCTTGAAGAATGGTGTTGACCTATTGAAGATGAGGCTTTTATGTGCAGGGAATCTGTATGCTCAGTGAAAGAGGGAGCTGACCAAAGAATCTTGTTTCTACCCAAGATTGAGAATATGCAGCTTGATGAAATCCTTGCTGAGATCTAGCTTTATGGACCGTATGTCCATAGACATCTATATGCTGAGAAATCTTTAGAAGCAATTTATCAAGATCCTGCAAAAAATTGAGATGCTGGAAGCTGAGAACAAGCAGTTGATTTGAGGCGATTTTAGATAAAGCTCTAGCATGATCATTGTATTAGATACTTTTATGGTATTGCTGACTACTGCCTGAAGTATGCTACTGGTGCTGAAATAAGGTTTTAGTGATTCTGACTCTGATTGGGCCAATAATGGAAAGAGTACTACTGATAGAACTGGGATTTGATATGGCTTATTGGATGAGCAAGAAACTGTTTTTCTGTGACGTGTAATTTTGCTAAGGCAGAATACATGGCAGCATGTGCAGTGACTCAAGAAAAAATTTGGTTTTGATATTGCTTGCTGATTTGTTTAGTTGGTTTCTGGATACCACAATGATATCCTGTGCATCCACTGTTTCATGGCAAGTCAAAACATATTGGCATCAAGTATCACTACATTCGTGACATGGTGCAGAAAGGGAGCAGTGAAGCTCCAGTATATCTCCACTGATGATTAGATACTGGACTACTGATATTCTGGAAAAATCTCTCCCCGGAGGAAGTTTGTATAATTTAGAGATAAGCTGAGACTTGTGGAGATTTCCTCTCTGGTTGAGAGGGAGCAATGATCTTCTTAGATCACGTTATCCTTTCTGTGTCACACTGACCTGTATAAGGCTGTAGTCCCTGTGTCAATGTAACATGTATAGGAAGAACGGTTTGTTAGATTGATCAGCATCGTGGACATTCATTTTCCCTTTGTCTTGTACTATGACCTGTATAAGGTTATTACCCTGAGTCTTGTACACTGACCTTTATAGGGAGAATGGTCTTGTAAGCATCTTTTTGTGTCTTGGACTTTGAACTGTATAGGGCTTAACATCCCTGTCTCAAGTACATTGACCTGAATAGAAAGATAAGCATCTTCCTAAGTCTTGTACTTTGAACTGTATAGGGATTAACACCCCTTTGTCAAGTACATTAACTTGGATAGGAAGATGGACATTTTCCTGCAACTTGCACTATAACAAGTAATCTAAATAGGAAAATAGCCATTCTACTGTGTCTTGTATTGTGACCTGGATAGGGCTGTAGTCCCCGAGTCAAGTACAATGACCTGTATAGGAGAATGGCATTAGAGGATACCTGGTTGGATATGAGCCTATAGCCATTCTCCTGTGTCTTGTATTGTGACCTGGATAGGGCTGTAGTCCCCGAGTCAAGTACAATGACCTGTATTGGAGAATGGCATTAGAGGCTACTTGGTTGGATAGGAGCCTCCCAACATCTAGCTCTAATCTCAGAGAGAGCTTATTATTACCATCCATGGATAAGGCAGTACTCTAGTTCTGCAGTACTAGCTGCTTGATTTATATGATGGTACCATGGTTATGAGACTCTAGTTGTTTGACGTCTCTTGGGGAGAGTATGCATGAAGAGTACCATGGTGATTTGGTACTGGGCGGTGATGCTGGTAATCCTTTGATGATGTTGATCTAATCTTAATCTTTTCTTAGAGAACCTTTTCAACTTGCATTACATCTTGACTGTGATTATGAATACCTCCCTAGCTAAGAGGGGAGTGTTGAAATTGTAGCTATGGTGGGTCTTCATAAAAGCATTTGTTATCAATGTATTTGAGAAAATCAAAATCATTATTGTTTCTAGCATGTTCTACATGCCTTTGATTTGGTCAAATTATATTTTTGAAAATTTATTATTATTCTATGTTGCAGGAAACGTGGGCTAGGGGGGCATTTCGTCCCAGTTATGGCACTGAAACGCTTTCGCGTTTCAGACCATACGGGTGCATTTCACGAGGCCAAAATACAACCCATATGGTCTGAAACCAAATGGGCACGTTTCCACTCAATTTTTTTATTTTTAATTTTTTTATCGTTTTCGCTTTCTTTTTCTGTTTTAACCTTTCTATTTTTTATTTTTATAGTTTGTGATTAAATTTATTTGTGGATGTTTCTAGATGTCTCTCACAAGTTATAGAAAGAATCTCACCTCATTCCCTCATCACACAAATTGAGCAAGTCATTTCACTTGGAAAGGGGCAAATTTAGAAAGGAGAAAAGAGGAAGAGACCAGTGGTTTCCGCTAGGGCGATTTCAACAGTGAGCAAAGGAGATTTCAATAGCAAGCTAATGAGATTTCACAAGCATATTCATAGTGGGGAGTTTCTGGCTATGACATTCTTGGATTTTTGGCGTAGCTACAACCGTCTTTCTCTGGTGTTTTGTGGCATTTTGGGGTAGCTTCAGCTACAACAAATTAATTTCATTAAGAAGCATTCATTTTCTTAGTTTTTTTCCCACTATTTCTTGTATTTTTTGAGGGTTTATGCTTCCAAAAATGTTAAAAACGTTTTTTCTTTATATAATTGTTTTTTTAACTTTTTGTTGCAGCAATGTCTTCCAAACCAAGGTGCAAGTTCAGCCCGCAAGTCCAACCAACAGGCTGACCATTTTCCTCTTTGGAGGCATGTTTAGAAGATTGAAAGATGTATAGGTGGTGGCTCATGGGAATGACAATGTAATCTTTGCAGTAATTTGTATAAGGGCTCCTACCCAAGAGTGAAGGCACAATTTTTTGCATGGAGGAGGACAGGAGATTGTAGGTTGCCCAAAAACAACAAACCCAATGGCGAGGAGGGCATATCAAAGAGAGCAAGATGAGGCTGATCGACTTAAAAGAAGGCATGAAGAGCTTGCTAATTCTATTCCTCAAGCTCCAAACACTGAGCCAAGGATTGTGGTTGAAGCAATGAGGAGGAAAGCAGCTCAACAACAACAACTACCACCATCCAAAAATACTAGAGGGGCATCTACTTTAGTTCAAGAGAGCAAATTGCTAAATTGGTGAATTTGCAAGCGAGAGAAGAAGCTAATTCCATAGTGACTAGGTGCATCTGTGCATGTGGTATCCCATTCAATGTTGTTCGGTCTCCTTACTGGCAAGATATGATAAGGGAAGTTAACAAAGCTCCCATAGGGTACAAGAGGTCCAACTATGAAAAAGTCATAACCCAACTTCTCAAAAATGAGGAAGAGCTTGTAGAGGATATCTTATCACCGATTTGTTCTTCCTAGAGTAGCTCAGGGGTTAACATAGTCTCAGATGGATGGATAGATACAAGGCGTAGGCCATTGATAAATATCATTGCCACTTCACCAAACAGAGCAATGTTTTTAAAGGCAGAACACTGTTTAGGAGAGGTAAGAGATGTTGAAATATGTAACTAGGTTCAATCTTCATAATGACATGTGTAATCATGATTTCATGCTCAAGGAATTTTATTTTATAGATGAAGCTCCCATTGTGAGCTATTAGGTTTGGTCATTAAATCATAAAGTCAATGTCATTTATGAGAGATCCTTCTTGGGCATGTTACATATGTATTTGAGTCATTATAAGAGTCAAAAGACCCTCCAAGACCAAGCTCAAGCATTTCTAGCAAGTCGGACTTAAAATGAACCAAGGAGCCTACACCAAGATGACATGTCGGCCTAGGATCTAGTCAAGTCGGCTTATTTACATGGGCAGATCACTATATATAGGTTTACTCGGCCTCATTCTGTTGACAATTTAGTAGGGCAGTGTTTAATTCAATTCTCTTACTTGGCAACTGCTTGTGTTATACTTTAGCTTCTTTCTCTTTGATTATTGTTATGACGATAATAAATACATCAAATAGTTACCAAAACAATAAGAGCAATGACACAATATGTAGGCTGCAAGGCAGGGCCAAAACCCCTCGTATTGAGGGGAAAACCCGCAAATCTCTTCTTATAGATGCTTCAATTGAGAATACCAAGATCCTTGACAAAATACTTTAACATAAGATTACCCAAGATACTTGTCACTATCTCTTCACACTTCGTCCTTCTTTCTTGCACTGTTCAACACCGTCACTAAGAGAGTCTTGGTCTCTTAATCCTGCAACCCTTGACACAATCCTTTTGGCTTCCCTGTAGGTCTCCAAATGTCTCCTAGTTTCAGTTACCTTCCATCATTGATTTGCACTAGATTACACCCTTAACTAAGTTGAAGTAATCCTGAAATCTACTTCGGCTTTCGCTGAGATTGCAGTGGTGATATATCTGAATTCAATGAGATCTTTTACGCACTTATTAGTGACCTCCTTCTTCATTGTATAACCCTTAACCTTTTGCACTGAGATCCACACTGAATTATTGCAGATATGAGCGAGATTGATGGTGACAAATGGGGCTGCAGTTCTCTTATATATATGGACTGTCTCTCTGCTCTAGGCCGACGTGATCATGTGTAGTTGGGCCAACTTCTTCAAGGGAGAATTCTCAACGTACTTTGAGCCGACTTCATGGGGTATAGTGACAAGTATCTTGGAGTGAATCTTTTACGTAATTGACATGTCTTTTTACATGTGTAACGTGACTTCATATACATGACTTCTTAATTATATTTGTGACTAGATGACAAATCCTAAAAGACATCAAGAAGAAGTCTTTGACCTATAATAAAACTCCTTGCTCATGAAACCCATGAAGCAAGTAACATAATACATTTATTATTCTTTGTCTTCTTTATTTACATAAAATCATAATTACAAGACATTATGAAGACCGATCCTAGTTACACTCTTCAACACTCCCTCTTAACTACGAAGGTATTCATAATGGCACATGGTTATTCTCAATCTGAAGAGATCTCATAAGAAGAGTTGGACTTGCAACCCATCTGTTTCTAGCATCATATCAATCCAGCATTGTTACATAGCAAGGCCTTGACTAACAACTCCATCTCATCATGAGCTACAATGCGGTGAGACCATTGACTATAGACACCATTGTCATTGTCTCCAAGGTACATACTCCACCCGGGTGTTCACCGATTATGACCTCATAGGACTATTCTTATCGAGATAGCTAATCCTTAAAGAATATCCATCCTTGACTACTCTTATCGGAGTGCTCTACCACATTCTCAAAGAGTATCAGATGCCAGATGGTTAACAAATCCCAAAATACTCCATTCTTTCTTCCAATGAAGACAAGAATGCGCGTCTATCTCTCCCTTTCACATAGGGAGGATATATCCACCAAACCAAGCTTGTCTCTTAGATAGACTTGCTTCTTGTTAGGAAGTGATTTTGTCAATATATCAGCTACCTGTTCATCAGTGGAAACATACTGAAGTTGTAGCATACCATTTTGTACTAGCTCTCGAACATAATGATACTTGTTGTTGATGTGCTTTATCTTTCCATGAAATACTGGATCCTCAGACAAACGTATACAATTGGTGTTATCACATAGTATCATTGTAGGGTCCATTGGTTCTTCAAATAAGTCGGATATCAACTTCCTCAACCAGAGTGCTACTTTGCTTACTTCACAGGTTGCAACATATTCTGCCTCAGCACTACTCAAAGCAACAATGTCTTGCTTTCTGCTCATCCATGAGACCATAGAGGATCCCAAACTAAAGCATCCTCCGATAGTGCTGCTTCCAACTTGTTCACTACCTCCCTAGTCGAAATCTGTATAACCAATTAATTTGACATCATTCCTTCTATTATATTTTAGACAGTAGTTGATGGTTTCTTGAAGATATCTTAGAATGTGTTTTGCTGCTAACCAATGATCTTGTTTTGGTTCCATTTGAAACTAACTGAGAATATTTACTGCAAAACATATGTCTGGCCGAGTGTTAACCAAGTACATCAGTGAGCCAATCAATTGTCTATATTTGGAAGGATCCATCGGGCTTGAATTAGAACTTCCGCCTAAATAGATTTCATCAGGTCCTTGCCAGACTTCTAGTCCCAGATAGTAATGCATCAAGCCAAGATCCTTCATATCAAATTCTACTGCTAGGTGTTTCTTTCATTCTTTAATTCGTTGTTCTATACCTGTCAGGAGAAGATCGTCTACATAGAGAAGAATAATTACCGGCTCACCCTTTTCCACTTTGATATATAAGTTTGAGTCAGCAGAACTTTTCTTGAAGCCTAGTCTTTGAAGATATGCATCCATCCTAGCATACCACGCCCTTGGTGCCTGCTTGAGGCCATATAGTGCTTTCTTTAACCTGCACACATATGCCTTTCTATCCTTGACTTCAAATCCCAAGGGTTGTTCTATGTAGACTTCTTCATCAGTTGTACCATTTAGAAACGTAGTCTTGGCATCCATTTGATGGATGTTCCATTCCATTGATGCAGCCAGAGAAATTAGTGATCAAATCATTGCATATCTTGTGGTAGGAGCAAATGTTTCTTCATAATCAACGCCTTCAAGTTGAGAGAAACCTCTGGCCTCAAATCTTGCTTTATACTTATCTATACTTCCATCAATAGCATGTTTGATCTTATAGATCCACTTGGAAGTAACCACAGATTTATCTTCGGGCCTAGGTACGATCTCCCATACAACATTCTTCATGATAGATTGATATTCTTCATTCATGGCGTTTTTCCATTTAGAATTCTGTACCGCTTCTTCAAAAGTGTCTGGTTCTACTTCTATAAGTTTTTTCATGTATGCAGCATGCCCAGAGTATTTCTTAGGTTTCTTACTTTCTCTAAATGTCCCCTTCGCTCCTCCATGACCTTTTGCATCAAGTAGTGTGGACTTCAACCAATTAGGTATTTTTCTTGTTTCAGGTATGACCACTGGTTGAATGGGTTCACTGGGACCTTCTTCTTCATGGTGAGATTCCTCTACTTCTTGGTCCACTTCTTCCTCAAATATTGAAAGATCTTCATCATCAGAGTTCGTGGAAAGATCTTTCGATTTCTTGAATGCTATGCTCTGATCAAATATGACATCACAACTAACTTCTATGTGATGACCATCCTTTATGTAGATTTTATATGCTTTTGATGAGTTGCTATATGCAACAAAGATTCCTTTCGTCCCTGAAGGATCCAACTTCTTTCTTTTGCCCTTCGGTATATGGATATATATAGGAAACCCAAAGATTCAAAGACGATCTACAGATGGCTTCTTTCTCGTGAATACTTCTTCAGGAGTTTTATTATTCAGAGATCTGTGAGGACATCTATTTTGAATGTAGACTGCAGTTTTAGTTGCTTCTCCCCATAGAAACTTTGGTAGATCCTGATCATGAATCATTGCTTTTACACCTTCTTCAATGGATCTATTCTTTCTTTCTATAACACCATTTTTTTCAGGATTGTATGGAATTGCCAGCTCCCTCTTAATCCCTGACTCCTTACGGAATGCTATGATCTCTTTGGATGTATATTCTCCTCCATTATCAGATCTGAGGATTTTGATCTTTCTTTCAGTAAGATTTTCGAATTCAACTTTGAATTCTTGAAATTTTGTGAAAACTTCATCCTTGGTTTTTAACAGATAAACCTAGGTCTTCCTTGAATGATCATCTATAAAGGTGACATAGTATAGGTGACCACCAAGAGATTTTGGAGTCATAGGTCCAGACTCCACACACATCAGAGTGGATGAGATCCAGGATATCTTTTGATCATGAAGCACTGCTTCCAAATGGTCTTTTGACATTCTTGCCTAATGCACATCCTTTGCAGGCTCCTTCATGATCTTCTTTAAGATTTGGGATTCCATCTACAATGGAGCTTAGAGAGGGAAGGATTTTGAAACGGAGATGACCAAATCTTCAATGCCATAGTTCATAGGGACTGATTTCAACGCGAACTAGGTCTTGAGCTAAAGGGGAGATCAATCTATAGAGCCTTCCTTCTCGAATGCCTATAACTCTGGCTTGATTTATATTTGAGTCTTTTCCCCAAACAACAACCTTCCATCAATGAAAGCTACTCTATCTCCTTTGTTTTCTAAACTTGAAATTGAAAGCAAGTTTTTATGTAAACTTGGAACAAATAGAATATTGTTGAGGTGGATATTGCTTTCGTCTTCGAGCTTGATTGATGTAGACCCAATGCCTTTTACGGGATAACTGTTGTTGTCTCCAAGTTCAACATAATAAGTGGATTTTCCTTTTGCTAGAGTTTTCAATTGTTTTGAGTGACCAATCATGTGTCTTGAAGCACCACTGTCAATTACCCAAATGTCTTCTTCTCGAAATGTACCGGAGAGGGCTGAGAAAAGACCTTCATCTTTTATGATTGATACTTCCTTGGAAGAGAAAAAAAGATTCTAGATCTTCTTGAAACCTTTCTTAAGATGGATTGCAATCTTCTTGATGACTTCCATGATGGCCCTTGAATGACCTTAGCTCTAATACCATGTTGAGAATTTAGTAGGGCAGTGTTTAATTCAATTCTCTTACTTGACAACTGCTTTTGTTATACTTTAGCTTCTTTCTCTTTGATTATTGTTATGACGATAAGCAATACATCAAACAGTTACCAAAACAATAAGAACAGTGACACAATATGTAGGCTGCAAGCCAGGGCCAAAACCCCTCCTCTTGAGGGGAAAACCCGCAAATCTCTTCTTGTAGATGCTTCAATTGAGAATACTAAGACCCTTGACAAAAGACTTTAACACAAGATTACCCAAGATACTGATCACTATCTCTTCACACTTTGTCCTTCTTTCTTGCATTGTTCAACACCGTCACTAAGAGAGTCTCGGTCTCTTAATCCTGCAACCCTTGACACAATCCTTTTGGCTTCCCTTTTGGTCTCCAAATGTCTCCTAGTTTCGGTTACCTTCCAGCACTGATTTGCACTAGATTACACCCTTAATTGAGCTGAAGTAATCCTGAAATCTACTTCGACCTTCTCTAAGATTTCAGTGGTGATATATCTGAATTCTATGAGATCTTTTACGTACTTATTAGTGACCTCCTTCTTCGCTGTATAACCCTTAACCTTTTGCACTGAATTATTGTAGATATGACCCAGATTGATGGTGACAGATGAGGCCGCAGTCCTCTTATATATATGGACTGTCTCTTTGCTCTAGGCCGACGTGATCATGTGTAGGTAGGTCGTCTTCTTCAAGGGAGAATTCTCAACATACTTTGAGCCGACTTCAAGGGGTATAGTGACAAGTATCTTGGAGTGAATCTTTTACATAATTGACATGTCTTTTTACATGTGTAACGTGACTTCATATACATGACTTCTTAATTATATTTGTGACTAGATGACAAATCCTAAAAGACATCAAGAAGAAGTCTTTTACCTATATAAAAACTCCTTGCTCATGAAACCCATGAAGCAAGTAACATAATACATTTGTTATTCTTTGTCTTCTTTATTTACATAAAATCATAATTACAAGTCATTATGAAGACCGATCCTAGTTACACTTTTCAACACATTCTAGAAACACATTGAAGACACAAGAAGTTTAAGCACAAGGAAGAAGAGAAGCCTGTCATCAACCGAAGAAGAGGAGGACAAGAAGGAAGGAAAATCGAAGGAATTTGAATATGTTTTGGGCTACTTTAGTTCACATGTGTGAAGAGATTGGGGCTCTTCCTTCTGCAGTAAATCAGATATCCTGTCATCTCAAGTAGGTCGAAATAAGTCAAGGAAAGGACCTGCATTTCAAGCCGAATTGGTATAGAAGTCAACGCAAGTCAAGGAAGAAGAAAAGGGTTAGAATTGCCCTAGTTCTGCCCACACGTGCAAAGACTGTAGTCAACTTCAGAAGTCCGAGAGTTGTAGGTAGAGAGGTCGAAGATTTCAGGCAAGGTTTGCAGGACCGAGGGCTAGAGAAGAAGGAAGATATTGCAGTAGCATCAAGAAGAATTATTGTGACTTGAAGCAAGGTTTGACTTGGTCTTGGAGAGGTTGTTAGGTCAAGGGTCTTGGTCTTGGAATTTATCAATTGGAGATTCTATAAGAAGAAGAATTTGTTTTGGTTTTCCGCTCAAGTTGGAGAGGTTTTGGCACTGGCTAATCGCCTACATCTTGTGTCCCTTGTCTCGTTGTTGTTTATATTTTGATGGCTGTTTGATGAAGAGAACACTATAATAATCAAAGCTAAAGAAGAACCTAATCAAAATAAGTAAAAAGTATTCACAAGCAGTTATCATTTATAGAGAAATCACCTCTTGTCTCAGCCCTAGATTTCTCAACATGGTATCAGAGCTAAGGTGACAAGTTAAGGAAGGGCAACTCCATAAGGGACATAAGCATCAAAGACCGAAGTTCTAGAAGGGCATCAAAGCATTTAGAAGATCATCTCGTCCTGAAGGCATTTTGAAGTCAAGGTCTACATCATCTTCTTGAAGGAAGTGTCAAAACCCTAGATCGATCAAAGAAGAAGTCTACACTAGAAGCATTCTTGGAATCCTCGCTCAAGTCATCATCAAGGAAAGAGACAACAAAAACCTAACTCTACTCAAGTTGAAGAGATCTACAAATCAAAGTATGTTGAAGTCTGTTCATCCAAGAGAAGCAAGATCAAGAACGTTGTCATCATCATCAAAAGATCTAAGGTGATCTCCCTCTCTTTGGAATCAAGGATCACTTTTGAAGAAAACATCTTCATCACGAAGAAATTTTCTATTACCTATATCATCATCATATTCAAGAAGGCAACAGGTTGAAGGAGTATCTTCACAAATAAGTACATTTATCTCTACATCTGAATCTGTTAAAATGTCTTTTTGCAAAGAAAGCAACAAATTGGTTGGGGCTTCAAACTTTCTTGCATGGAAGAAGAGGATAGATTTGAACCTCATAGAAAATGAGGTCATGGAACATGTCAATGGTTCAATCACCAAACCTCCAAAAGAAGATGTTGAAGCACTAGCAAGGTATATGAAAGGGGAAGTAAGGGCTCAAAGGATTCTCATATAATCCATCAAGGATCCCCTCATTCCCTATGTATCAAAATTAGAAACATCAAAAGAAATATATGACAAACTTCTAGAGTTATTCTCCGTAAGCACTGCAGGTGAAGTAATCTTGTTAAGGCAAGAACTCTACAAGATGAAGATATCAAAAGAAGAACGAATAACCTCATACTTTATGAGGATATCTGAAATAAGAGATCAATTACAAGAATTGAGAGAGATAATGTCTAACAAATAAATGGCTACCATAGTACTCAATACACTACCAGAAGAATGGGGCAACTTCTCATCAAGTATCTATGGGAAAAATGAAGCTACTCCATTCAATGAACTATGGTTACCATGCAAAATTGAAGAAACCAGGTTGAATGCAAAATCTGATGTAGGATAAAATGAGCAAACTCAAGCATATGCTGCTATGACAAAGAGAAAAAGGAAGTTTGGGAAATTTGGTCCTCAGAAACGAAAGAAGAATATGGCAAAGGTTCAATGCTATGGATGCTAAGAATATGGGCACTATAAGAGAGATTGTCCCAAGCTCAAGAAGGACAACAACAAAAAAGGAAGGGAAGAAGCCCATATCACTGAAGAGGTGGAACAAGTTGAAAAGAAGAAATCCAATTAGGAGGAAGTAAAATATCTCTACTATGATTGAGATAGTCTTCCTCACCTAGTTCTTTTCAAGATTTTGTTTCAATTTTTTCTGTTGTAAAGTATAACTATCATGGAAAACATGATATGATGCATCATGTTAGAAGATGGCATCATAGAAGCATACGATTGAAAGCAAGAGCTCGTAACATCATCATAAAGAAGCATGAAAGATAGTTGGAATAGAAGTCTGTGGATGTCACCTATAGAAGCATGTAGCTCTTGGTAACCTCATTACAAGCATAAGTAGTACTTATGGGAAAAGGAAAGTCATCTAGTATAGAGCTCATCATACATCTTTCAAAAGGAGCATTTGCAGAGTGAGGATAATCAAGATCTTCTGATGGAGTCTTCATTGGGAGGTTCACCTACTGGTAGAAGCAAGTGTCTCACTGGGAATTCCAACTTGTATGGGATTCATAGGATGATGGTATGATGTCAAAATAAGTGAAGCAGGTCAAGGGATTGAAGTTCTTTCAATCAAGGAAGCCGTCGAAGGAAGTCTAGATGACCAAAAGAAAGAGATGAGGTATGTATGCTTGTACTTGATAAAATAGAGTCATGTCATATGGTTACTGATATCATGAATGAGTGCTCTACCTCAAGAGCATGATCAAAAGAAAGGATCTCCTCCTGTGAAAGGATGCATGAAGGAATGGTTCACACATTGACTAGATAAAATCAACATAATAGGTCCTCATATGAAATATGAGGTGGTTGACAAAGTTGAAGGAACTGTGGATGGAAGTTCCTTGGAGGTAATGTGTGAATAAAGAAAGGAAGATATCATGAAAAATGCAACTACGGAGAAGGAAATCAACATCCAAGGACTAGAAGATTTGACTATGATATCTCCATGGGAAAGATATGAAGATCCTGATATAGCCTGAAAAAGAAAGAGACCCTTGATGTTGTATATCTTTTTGGAGATGTGTCAATATATATGCAGGATGTTGATTCAAGCAAGGAGATGTCATGATGAAAGACCATCACAAAGGTAATTTTGATTTAATGATCATTTTTTATTTTTGAACAATATCTAGATGGGCTAATGCAGGGCTACCAAGGGAAGAGCTGTAGATGTCATCTACAACTGACACTCATGTGGTAGGATGAAAGATCCTGAAGGAAACATGACGCGAAGAAGGTAGCAAGGTATGAAGGAAGGCCAGATATGGACTAATGGATCACTTTCCGAGGAAATGACATATGACATGACTCATGAATGAAAGTGATGGATGGTTTGTGCCCTACAAGAAGTCCCAAAGGAATGCAGGTTCCGTATCAAAGAAGAAAACTCATGACATCGCAGGAAGGAGTCCTATAGGCAATTGTTTGTCTCATGATCTCCACCTAAAGCGCTGCTGGAAGCAAGTCCCTAGTGAAGAGTGAGTTTGGTCAAATCCTTGATTAAGAGGGAGCTTAGGTACATTCCTTCATTGGAATGGGTATGTCCTCCCTAGTTAAGAGGGAGAGATAAACACATCATTCTTGTCTTCACTTGGGAAGATAGAGTGGAGGATTGGGTAAGCATCTGACATCTGATACTCTTTGAGGATGTGGTAGGGCATCCAAAATAAGAGTAGTCATAGAGGATCGATATTCTTTGAGGATTGGGAATCCAAGATAAGAGTAGTCCTGGTGGAACATACTCTAAGAGAATTAGGGTGGGGTATGTTCCGAGAGAGACAATGATGAGGGTGTCTATAATGTTGTTTTTTGTATAGCTTGGGAGGTACTCCAAGCCCTAATGTTCAAGGGTTGGAGGTCAAAGCACCACAAATGGGCTTGTGGGCTTGAGACCCAAGCTTGGGGGTTTTGCACCCATCGTGATTTGGGCCAAATCCATGATGAGGTTTCGACATGTGATGGATGAGGATGATAGTGCTCGTCGAGACGAATCCGACACAACGAAAATGATCCAACTCTGAGTTGTCGTTAAGGAGAAATGAATTTTTGAAGTTGACAAGTAATTATTGGTTTTCAAGTCATGTAGGCTTGAAGTAAAATTTGGCCAATAGATGTGTCCCTTCACTAATTCGTGGAGCCCCTTTGTTGTGTATAAATAAATGGTGAAGTCAAGTTGTTTTAGCATCCATTGTGTGCAACACATCACAAGAAGATAACTCGTGGAGGAGAAGCAAACTTCTGTTTTGGGCCGTAGGCATAAGAGGGCTGACAACGTGGAGAAGAGGGCAGTTTAGGGCACTCTTTGTGATTGTTATGAAGGCCGAGTTGTTGTGCTAGAGGGCCGAGGCAGAGGAGAGCATTTCTTGTATGTTTTTGGGGTATATTAGGGTGGTTAGACCCTTGGAAGAGACAGTCGCAGCCCTAGATGGCTGCTGTGGAAGGCCGTAGGCCTAATCCAACCTAGACACAGCTGCATAGGGCAGTGTTAGGGCTGGTTCATGCCCAGGATAACAACGTTGATGAGGAGGGTACTTCCAAAGGGCAACCACATTTATCTAGAGAAATTCTGGGCAGAATTGAAGGTTGGAAGAAGGGATTGTGTGATGCCCTAACCAGGCCTAGATTGCAGCAGTGAAGGAGACCTCAAAACAACGAGCTTAAGGTATGTATTTCAGTGCATTCTTGTAGGTGTTGGATCCTAACTCGTGGATCAGTCTTGGATCAGTGATAGGGAAGCCTGTGGAAGTCAATGAGGAGAGGGCAAATCTCATGGTTAGATGCCCTAGACCAGTGATAGTTTACATAGTGATTGGGCAACAAACTTGGAGTGAGATTTTGTCAAGTATTGGGTCAAAGTGTTGACTATTGCTTCGGTCAGTTTGATGGGCTGCTTGTAGGAGGCCTTAGGAGTTGTTTGGAGGAGCCCACGTGGATTGTTGGGAGGCCTACCAAGCAGCCAAGGTGACAACAGACACATTAGATCGGAAGGCAAGAGGACACCAGCAAGGTGTGTTGCAAATGGACCCGTGTATGATGGATTGATGATGTCTTAGATGAGGACACATTGAGGTGCCTAGATTTGCGCAATAGCTCCTTTATTGCAGAGAAAAGGGCGGATTGGTGAAGTTTGTGGGCAACCATGTGTAATGGTCTCCTAAGTGTGGGGATGCCCTAACTAGGTGTAGTTGCTACAATGTGGACTTGGTCTCTCGTGGATTGTTGGAGGGCAACATGAGAGAGGACCAAGTGTGCACAAGATTGGGCACTTATGGTTTGCTGGAGGACAACGTGATAGTGCCCAAGTTGGTGCCGAAGTGCAGCACCTTGATGGAAAAAGGTGGCTGCTAGCCTGGCAGTTGTTGGAGCTCAAGGGTCTGATCAACCAGGAGTGAGATTGTGGAGCCTGAGACTTGTGTGTAGAGAAGGACTTCTACAACAAATGATGGGTAGTCCTCCTAGCTTGTATTCATTGTGAGAGATGGGCATCTTGTAGTGATAGGTGGCAGCGCTTTGTGCCCTATGTTGGTCTTCATTGTTGCAGCACAGGAAGACCATAGTGGGCTGAAGTCCCTGAGTAGTTGAAGAGCAACAGTGCGCAGATTGAGAGTTGTTCACAAGTGGAGCTGTGAACAACTCGACAAGAGTCTCGATGTGTTGTGACCTTGATGGATGAAGGGGCAACTGGAGAGCACATTGGACAACCGAGATTCAATGACTAGATGGACTTGGAGCATTGATTGAGGCAGGAGCTGTAGATCGGTAGCTGAAGGACTGGGCACGTACAGGGTACAACCGAGAGGAGTTGATAGAGCATGCTACAACCAGATGGTCAGAGTATCGTGTTTGTATCTTGTACTAGTGGATGTATGAGGGCCATTGTCCCTGGTATGAGAGCCCTAGATTGTTGTATTATATGTTGTTAATATAACGAAGTTGGGTTGAAAAATTAAAAAAGTTGTCTATATTTTGTGCATATGTGATTTACTGCTTTATATTTCCGCTGTGCAAAGTAGTTCATGGTTGAGATTCTTGGTTTGGTAACGTCAGAGATTTTAAGACTCTAACCTAGACCCAAGGTTGTGGAAATTCAACATATAAATCATTGGTCTCGCTAGCATTGTGCTCTGATCTTGTGGAGAGATAGAGCTGTTAGTCAAGGCCTTACTATGTGACAATGCTGGATGACATGATACTAAACATATGGGTTACCAATCCGACTCTTCTTATGAGAATTCTTCAGATTAAGAATGTCCAAGTACTTTGTATGGATTATGAATACCTCCCTAGTTAAGAGGGAGTGTTGAAATATGTAACTAGGTTTGGTCTTCATAATGACGTGTAATCATGATTTTATGTAATTAATGTAAAGAAGGAAAAATAAAATTATCTTATGCTTGAGACATGGGTTTCATGCTCAAGGCATTTTATTTTATAGATAAAGCTCACATTGTGAGCTATTAAGTTTGATCATTAAATCGTAAAGTCAATGTCATGTATGAGAGATCCTTCTTGGGCATGTTACATATGTATTTGAGTCATGATAAAAGTCAAAAGACCCTCCAAGACCAAGCTCAAGCATTTCTAGCAAGTTGGCCTTAAAATGAACCAAGGAGCCTACACCAAGATGACATGTTGGCCTAGGATCCAGTCAAGTCGGCTTATTTACATGGGAAAATCACTATATATAGGTGTACTCGCCCTCATTCTAGACACACATTGAAGATACAAGAAGTTTGAGCACAAGTAAGAAGAGAAGCCTCTCATCAAGCAAAGAAGAGGAGGACAAGAAGGAAGGAATATTGAAGGAATTTTGAATCTGTTTTGGACCATTTCAGTTCACAGTGCACACGTGGGAAGAGATTAGGGCTCTTCCTTCTGCAGTAAATCATATATACTGTCGTCTCAAGTAGGCCGAAATAAGTCAATGAAATGACTTGCATTGCAAGCCGAATTGATAGAGAAGTCAACGCAAGTCAAGCAAAGGAGAATAGGGTTAGAATTCCCCTAGTTCTGTCCACATGTGTGAGGATTGCAATCAACTTTAGGAGGCTGAGTGTTGCAGGTAAAGAGGTCGGAGATTTCAGGCAAGGGTTGTAGGATCGAGGCTAGAGAAGAAGGAAGAAATTGCAGTAGCATTAAGATGAAATTATTGTGACTTGAAGCAAGGTTTGACTTGGTCTTGGAGAGGTTGTTAGGTCAAGGGTCTTGGTCTTGGTTTTCATCAATTGGAGATTATATAAGAAGGAGAATTCATTTGGGTTTTCCTCTGAAGTTGGAGAGGTTTTGGCCCTGGCTGATCGCCTACATCTTGTGTCCATTGTCTCATTTTTGTTTATATATTGATAGTTGTTTGATGAAGAGAACACTATAATAATCAAAGCTAAAGAAGAACGTAATCAAAATAAGTAAAAAGTATTCACAAGCAATTATCATTTCTAGAGAAATCACCTCTTGTCGCAGCCCTAGATTTCTCAACAAAAGATGCATAGTTCATTGTTGATATTTTAATAAAATCTATTGAATAAATAAGACCTAACACGGTGGTGCAAGTTATCACGGATAATGCGCCAGTTTGCAAAGCTACAGGTTTAATTATTGAGGGGAGGTATGACCACATCTTTTGGACATCCTGCATTGCCCATAATCTTTAATCTGATTTGAGAGGAGATCAACAATATAGTTCCGTGGATAAAGGAAATCACAAGGGAAGTGATGGAGATCATTAAATTCGTCACCAACCACCACCAATCTCAAGCAATATATCGAGAGTACTCCAAATTGGAGTTGTTGAAAGTTGTTGAGACAAGATATGCCTCAAACTTTCTAATGTTGCACTGCCTTGTTGAGGTTAAGCAACCATTAGTTTCTATGGTGGTGAGTCAACTTTGGGTTGAGTGGAGACAAGCATATTAAGAGCGGGGATATATGGTGCCTAGATTGTGCCTTGATGAGGAGTGGTGGAGCAAGATAGATTTCTTGCTAAAGTTCACAACCCCTTAGGAGAGGTATATGATGGCATGGATGCCATCGTTGAGAAAACTATGGAAATCATTTCACACGAGTCTCCACAACTTTTATTTGTTGATGCTCATTTTGTTGATTTAGTCAAGAAAATCATTGTTTACTAGATTGGGCTCATGTTTTATTTGTATATATGTTCATTGTCCACAGTTTGATACTTGTTGATGTGGCATTGTACTTGCAGCCTCATATATAAGGGCTGATTTTGGATATATATTTATTAGCCTCATTTATCAAGGCTGTTTTTGGATATTATTACTTTTATTATGTTATCATTCATGAGTAAATGTGATGTTAGAATGTTTCACCATCATGTATAATTGATAGAATTATAGTTTATGCAATGACATTGGACAATGTAATCATAATGTAATAATGTATCATGTATGATTTATGATTGCACATAACATTTCTTAAATGTCCTAAGTTCTAACAATGCATATATATAAATCTGCAACATCTGTCCAAGGTGTGTCAAGAAGGTCTGAAACCTTTATGTGGTTATGATCCATCATATCAGTCCAAGATTTATTCATTGGTTGAAGTTCGAGCTCAAGGAAGGGTACATTCCAGTCTTGTTTCTTGTGGTATGGTGAGAGGATCAACCTGTCCTTGTGATCTTTGTTGGACATTTAGTTGTGGAGACCTTGCACTTGTGGAAGCCTTTTTGGGTCAGTATAGTCCTTGTCTTATTGTATTGTTGAAGGATCTCTCTAAGAAGGATTTGGTTGGGTTTTCCCCCTTGTGGGGTTTTGCCTTGGTCTTTTGCCCAATTCTAGTGTCTCTTGCTATTGTGCATTGTGATCTCTTCTTTCTCCTTACTGTTTGATTAACTTTTTGAAGTGTAATTATTTGATGAATTGAAATAACTTGGAAAGAAGACATAATACTCTCACAAATAATTATCAATATTTTAGAAATTCTCTTCTACTTGTTTTTCTCAACAACCCCCCAAGCCCATTTGAAACTCAATGCTACCACTGCCCTCTACTGCATACTTGGTATTGTCACCAAGCTCTACATGTATATCTCTGAGCTCCTTGGTCTTGTTGGTGAAAATGTCTAGAGATCTCGTCACGTGACGAGATGCTCCACTATCCACAAACCAGACAACTCTCTTGACAATTCCAGAAATGCATGACACCAAGGCAAAGTTCTTCTTGAACTTTTCAACCAACTAGTCCATTTTTGTAATGGCTGTCTTTCCCTTGCCCTTCTTCCTGTTTGGAAACTGACTTGCAAAATGCCCAAACTTGTGACAGGCAAAGCACTTGATTTTGCTCATTTGCTTCTCCTTTTAACCCTACAAAGGTCCACCTCCACTATGGTTTTTCTTGGCCTTCCCTTTGCCCTTTTTCGATTGTGTAGCAAGAACAAACTCTTCTTTCTCCTCACCACTCCTTCGCTTTCCTTTGTTTAATGAATTCTCCCAGATTTCCTTTTGGATGAAATCATCCCACAACTAGCTTCAATCATGAAGTTGTTTCCTAGCCAGGATCCCATCCAAAAATGTGGTCCAATGCTTGGCACATCCTTTCAAAGCTAATTTCACAATCTCTAAATCATTCACAGCCTCCCCAACAATTGAAATCTCATCACGATCCTATTGGATCCTTGTGAGGTAAATGTTATGGTCTTAGACTTGTTCATACTAATGCTGTTCATTTTTTCCTACAACACCATTGTTTTCGTTTGTACTCTGATAAAGACCCGTTAGGGCTACCCACATCTATCCCGTGTCCTTCCTTGATATGTGAGGAATTATTTGATCCCTCACACCATCCAAAATTATGCCCATCGCTTTCACATTCTTTTGATTGTGCTCAACTGCTAGATTTGGATCTGAAGGAATCTGGATATTTGTGTTCACGGAAATCCACAAACCATTCATTTTTAAAACTATGGTTATCCACTCCTTCTAGGGACCGAAGTTAACAGTCCCATCCAACTTGTCTTCATATAACAAACTACTCAGTGATACCATCTTACTAATCGACCTTGGCCACAAAACTCCAACTGCAAAATTTAAAAATAATTTTGTTGCTGTAAAAAGAAGAAATTCGCTGCTGCGGACACTAATGATCTCGAATCTCTTTGTCAGAATTTTCTAGAGCTTTGATACCATGTTAAATCTCCTAATGCTAGCTCATTTATTTTCTAGTAACAATTATTTATTCCTAGCAATTTATTTTATTAACCAAATAAATTATATATTGTTGAAAAATAAAATCACTGGTATTTTAACATCCAGAAATTTATATCTAGTAGAAATAAAATCAGAGAGAGATTAATCACACATTACAATAGATAAAACACCCACGACAATTCTCCTTCATTAATTAATTTGGAAAATCAGGGTTTTGACCCACAAGAATTTACGAAGAAAAATATAGTTACTGGAACCTGCAACTCGATCCCACTAGAATAATTCGGTCTAAGGAAATTCGTCCCGCTGGAAACTAGCCATTGAAGAAATTCGGCTTGGAGAAAATTGGCCCACCTCTCAATAGGTAAAGCAACCCCTGCGCCTTGCCCTCGCTCAGCCTCTGCGCACTCACAATTCGGCCCTAGCAAATCGACCTCCCCAACAATTGCGCCTCCTTCTCTCTTCAACAATTCAGCCTTTCCAATCTCCAACAAATTGGCCTCTTGGAAACACTCCCGAAATTGTCCTTGTATTCTCCTTCCTTCTCCTCAGTCTTGTTAGAAAACCAGAAAGGAAAAAAGCTTTTCTTATCTTTATAATTATTTTTGACATATTTGAGTTCTTATTATCTTCTTTTATGTCTTCTTTTATCTTCTTATCATCAAGCAACTATAAAAACCGAAACATGAAGATCAAAACACTGAAGGACACAGGATGTAGGCTCTCATCCAGGGAAAAACTCCTCTCCTAGGGGAAAACCCAACTAAGAATTCTCTTCTCTTCTTCAAGAACCAAATCAAAAGAGACAACCAAGACCTCTAGATCAACAACAAATATTCCTCCATCCACTAAGTCATCTTTCCAAGACAAGTTCTTTCAAGTGAGCTTAAACAAAGTCAATCCAAGTTAACCTCCTTCAAACTTAGTCAAACTTCAGATCTCGACCTATTGCAACAAAATTTTGGCCTCTACTACAGACCTACAACTTTCGGCTCTCCTACAACTCAAAAATTTCGCACTTGTGGACTAGAAACGTCCTCCTTTCCTTTGCAATGGGATAAGCCTTCCTTCTCTGATTTTTCGCACTTCCTTTCTTCACTTGATTGTAGATTGAACCTCTTGAACTTGACCTTTATTACAGCTGCAAAAACCCTAGCAAATACTAGCACTTGTGAGAGAGATGGATACAGACTTCAGATTTTGGCTTCTCCTTTTTGTCTCCATGTTTTCTCTAGATTTTTGTGAGATGGATACAGACTTCAGATTTTGGCTTCTCCTTTTTGTCTCCTTGTTTTCTCTAGATTTTTGTTGTCTTTCCTTGGTATCTTGCTTCAGATCGAACTTACTTGAGATAGATGCCACAATAGGTCGAAGATGTTGCCTATATATAGTCTTCAAGCGTGGTCAAATCCCTTCAATGAGGCCAACTTGACAAAAGATGAGGTCGACTTGGTGGAGGAGGCATAAATGACTATTTTACATGAAAATAATTTTCTTTTCTTGACATGAGAAGCCCAAGAAGGGTCTAGAAGATAATGACAAGGACAATGACTCATGACACAAACCCTAGAAGCACACAATGGGTGCTTTGACCTAGAAATATAATAAATTGAGCATGAAACCCATGCTTATAAAATAATAATTTTCTTCTCTTTTACCATAATTTTTCTTTTTCTTTCTTTTTACAAATACATAAAAATTACATCATGTCATGAGCTAGACAACAATTATGAAGCCCGATACTAGTTACATTTTCAACAAGTCTAACTGAGCCTCTCATTCTAGAGAATTTGTTCTCTCCTTCTTGAGAAAATTGCTTTCCCAAAAATGTTGTAGCTGCCTCTCTTCTTTCTCTGTGTGTCTACGCCTCTCCCTTAGGATTTCATTTATAATCTTCATTAAGCCCAAATTCCTAATCCTAATCTCCCTTCTAGAAGATTTAGGAGATGAATTGTTGAGTTTATTGCTAAGTCACTTAAATAATTTTATTATTTATCCTTGGAAAATAACTTAATAGTCCACAATAATTAATTGACTTTAATTATTGTACTTTTCCTAAGTTAGACTTAGGAAAGAAGATATAGATACCTAAAGAAGCAATACATAATCTCCTACAGGCCAAGACACCAAGCTTATGCAGAAGAGCCTCTGAAGCTATTACAAGATTCAACACTCTATGACAATGTTGGCACTTAGTATTTTAAGGCTGAACTAGAGTAGGTAAAGTTGAGACTTCTTGAAGCAATCCTACACTGTTGAAGTGGATTAATCTAGAACATGAAATGTTATTTCCAGTGTTCCACGGGGACGCGTCCCCCAGGGTGGGGGATGTGCTTCCCCACTCCCCCACTCCCAAGATGGGGAAACTCCCGGGGAAACTTTCCCCACGTCCCTTTTTTTGGAAAACTTGGGGAAACTCTAGGGGGTTGTTTTTTTGGTGACGAAATGCGTCTCTCTTGTGGGGGGACAAGGGGATGTAGGGGGATGCAAGAGGGGCGCGTCCTCCGAACTTTTTCGCTAATAACAATTAAAAAAAAAGCATTTTTTGTATTTCACTGCTTTCTATGTTTATTTTTAGTTCAGTTTTCTATGGCTGTTTTAGACTTAAAATGTCATTGTCATATGATGAATTTAATTTTTGATGTGCATTGCGTAGTTTCAATTGCCAAATGATGAATTTAATTTAGATGTACCTTGCATAATATTAATGCCCATTGCCAAATGATGAATTTAGATGGAACATTGCATAATGTCAAATGATAGATTCAATTTAGTAATTTATTTTTAGATTTACATTGATGATTGCAGAAATATCAAATGATAATTTTACTTCACAATAGTCTAATACGAAATGATGATCATATTTAGATGTGCATTTCATAATTAATAAGATTTACTATCTAATAATTTAGTTTTTTATTTTTTTTCTTTCTAGGAAAAATTAGTAATTTTATTAATGAAAACAAAATTACATGTTGCATGAGCTGATAATTGTCAAAGATAGGCTAGTGAGTTACATCATAGAACCTATAATACATGGGGAGAAAATTAAACTTTCCTCCCTTTCTTCTTTTCGACCTTGCACCAAGGACCTTGTGTTGGCGTGGTGGAAATAAGGGCGAACTAATTTTCGACTGTGATTGCTCCATTGTTCTTATCCGAATCTGAAGTATCTGAGTTGTGTTGTCTTTTGTTTCCTCCACTATTTGGTGCCCCATTGTCCTTTGTCGGCTGGGCTGCGGTGGTATGTTCAGAAAGATCTTGCATCTCTTGTTCTTGTGTCTTTGGTTCGGTAGTTTTTTGGTTGTTTTCATTTGAGATGGGTGCGTCCTCTTCTTCTTTTATCTCTTGTTCTGGTTCTTCTGAAGGAAATTGCTAGCCCTTGGTAGCTTTTCCTGTCTTGTTCTTCTTCTTCTTTTTTTTTTTTTTTTTTTTTGAAATATTTTTTCCGTTGTCTCTTTTTGCTACTGGACATGTGTTTTGCAAATGCTCGGTGTTTTTGCATATTCTGCATCTGAATGCAGTGTTTTCATAGTCGAGATGCTGAGTCCATTTTTGCTGTTTGTGATTCAGTTGGATGCTCTCTGGAATCCCTTTGCTGAGGTCCAGTTCCACGCAGATGCGTGCAAAAGTGTAGATCCTCTCCTCCAAACGTTGGGTGTCAGTTTTTATGTATCTCCCAATGATGTTGCCAATACCTACTAGAACAACTTCATTCCAGAAATGAAGTGGGAGGTTGTATAGTCGGACCCAGACCGACATTCTGGTGACCTCCATGGTATTTGCGTAAAAATCTGGAAACCATGGTGTGGTGAATAGCCCGGTGGATCTCCAGAACCATGGTCCAGCCCTAAGGATGTTGTCTATGGCCTCTGAAGTTAGGAACTTAACAATGAAAAATCCCTTTGAATAGAGATGGATTTCACAGTCCACAGTCCAGTTGGTGAAAATCCATTGAAAGAGCTCCATTGGTTTGGGCCAGAAACAATTAAATCTGCAGATAGTGCTTGAGATTCGAAGTTGGATCGATGTTCATCAATCTCTGGCATATCTATTTGCAGTTTTGGCACATGATTTAGTTGTTCCACAATGTAAGGTTTGGGGCCATTCTCTGTTGGTACAGTTGGGGATGTTGTTTTGTTTTTCCCCTGTAGCATGTTCTTGTAAGAGGGACCTTTTGAGTAATCATTTTTGGATTTGTTGGGTCCCCTGGGACCCTGAGGTCTGTTCTGCACAGCTGTTCCACCTCTCAGTCGAAGATTGAGATAAATGGTGGAGTCAAGGCAAATGGAGTATTCTTTGAGTGTGCTGGAATCTTGTAAGGATCGCCCACAATAGATTAGGGACTGCAAATGGCATGGGTATTCAGAGGATATCCAGATGTATTGCTTCAGGTCTGTAACTTCATCAGTATCCTGTATCCAAATCAAAAAACTATTTCCCACAGGGGGTTTTATGAAAATCTGAAAATGTTTTGTGCTCACCTGATTCGCCTTTGCTTTGATGCTAATATCGTCTCCGATTTGTTTCTGTTCTGTCTGCAGAGATAGGGACCAAACAGAATCTGGTTCCAGAGCTCGATAGCAAGCAAGCGTTGAAGGCAAGGCATTGCAGTCTGGCCGATAACATTGTGTGTCGGGGTGACTGCCTTAATGACCCGGAGCGAGCTATGATATATGTGGGTCGCTGTGTACCCAGTCCCGTCTGGTGACCGCCGGCTTCAGGTATACTCCTCTTCCACCGAGCCAGTGAACCCGTGCTCTAATGTGGAAGATTTGCAAAGAAAACGGACGCGAGTGAGGAGCCGTCGGAGCAGTCCATGGCATCTTGTCAAAACAGTTGATGACGTTCCGCGGGTCGGCCGCAGTGGGGTGTGAGAAACCCCAAGTCCGGTCATTTTCCCCACAGTCTCGATACCGTTGCAGGGGTGTGTGCAAATCTGTCTCCTGAGTGTATCGCCGCCATGAGAGGCTGCGGCAGAACGAGTGCAAAAACCTAATTTGGAAAACCTAAACCTTCCTTTCGCCGCCATCGCTCTTCAGGTTGCACGCCTCCAACTCCTCGAAACATTCCTTTCTAATAATTTAGTTATTAACATATTGTTGGGATTTTTATTTTTTTATTTTTATATATTAAATTTTTAATAATTTTATAATTTTTATGGCTCTGACGCCCCCCGTTTCCCCGAAATTTCCCTAAATTTTGGGGTTGCTTATATATGTCCCCCTTATGCATATCCCTGCTCTCGCGTTTCCTCATCCCAGAAACTCGGTGGAACATTGGTTATTTCCTCATCACATTCAATTCGTGTATAATGTTTGTTGTTTCTAATTTCTTCTCAAGGTTTGAAAATGGGATTGGAAAGAGTATGGCCAACATGTTTATGAATAAGGTAACCTCATTTGAATTTCTTTCATCGAGTTGATATTGTGTTGACTAGTGATTTGAGTCGTTATCGAATCCAAAAAATGGGTTGTTCTAAACAAGGACTAGTTTCGAATGCTTAATTGACCCTTGATTTTTGAAATCCATTCACTCGTCATTCAAGAGTTGGGATTGTGGTTGTAGCAAGTGATCTTTGTTTACATGGCTCACAAACAGGTAGGAATTTTTTACATTGTGATTGAATCTAAGTTGCATGAAACGGGGAAGCAGGGACGTGTTTTCGAAACTGGTACACATAGGAAACTTGACCCCCCCCCCCCCCCCCCAAATTTTGGAAATGGGGATAAACGAGTATGCATAGGAAACATGACCCCCAAATTTTGGAAACAAGGATACACGATATATATATATATATCTATATATGTTAGGACATTTAAGAAATGTTATGTGCAATCATAATCATACATGATACATTATTACATTACATTGTCCAATGTCATTGCATAAACTATAAGTCTATAAATTATACATGATGATGAAACATACTAACATCACATTTACTCATGAATGATCACATAATGAAAGTAGTAATATCAAAAAACAACCTTGATAAATGAGGCTAATACATATATATCCAAAATCAGCCTTTATATACGAGGCTGCAGGTATAATGCTACATCAACTAGTATCAAACTGTGGACAATGAACATACATAGAAATAAAACATAAGCTCAATTTAGTAAACATTAAAGACTAACAATTTTCATTGTCATCATCATAATCCTCGTCAAAAATAGAAGAAGCATGCTCAACATTGGATGGTGGAGCGGAAGAAGTTGATGGGCCAATTCCACTTCTAGGTTCCTAGTCTTCAATATTCAGGGCAACAAGAGAGAGCTCCAAATCAGAAGTTTCTGGATCCACATCCCATTATTTAGAAGGACCACTGCTATATTCTAGACCCCTACAAGATGCAAGGCGAAGGTTGGAGTGCACATAAACAAGATCCTCTGCCTTTTGTGAACCCAACCTGTTGCGCTTCACAGAATGAATAAAACCATAGGTGCTCCAATTCATTTATGTTGATGAAGAGCTTGCCACTTGTGAAAGAACATGAATGACAAGGTTTTGCAAATGTACACCATTTGCTCCATGACAAATCCACCACCTAACTGGACTCATTGTGCTTCTCTGCAAATCTGATATATTTGAATAATCATCTAATCCTGCAACAAAACTGGCAAGTTCTTCCTTCACCTCCCTATGTAGATGAGCTGGAAAAATTCTCATAAGGAATTTTTCACCCCATTAGCCACCTCTCTATTCTTATGGGGTGCCTTCCTCTTCCCATTGCTTTGAGCAATAAGCTCTTCATCATAAAATCTCAGGTTCATGGCATGTGCTAAAGTGTGCAATGGAGTGTTGAAATTGTTCCACCTATCAACAACGATTTGAATAATTATCTAATCCTGCAACAAAACTGGCAAATTCTCCCTTCACCTCCCTATGTAGATGAGGTGGAAACATTCTCATAAGGGCTTTTTTCACACCATTAGGCACCTCTCTATTCTTATGGGGTGCCTTCCTCTTCCCATTGCTTTGAGTAATAAGCTCTTCATCATAAAATCTCGGGTTCATGGCATGTGCTAAAGTGTGCAATGGAGTGTTGAAATTGTTCCACCTATCAACAACGATTTTCTTGACTAAATTGACAAAATGAACACCGACAAATAAAAGTTGAAGAGACTCTTGTAAAATGTTTTCCATAGTTTTTTCAACCATGGTATCCATGCCATCATATATAACTCTCCCCAGAAAGGTTGGTTTGTGTGGAGCATTCCGAAGAAGCTCAAATGTAGGGGTTGTGAACTTTAGCAAGAAATCTATTTTGCTCCACCACTCCTCATCAAGGCATAATCTATGCACCATATATCCCTGCTCCGAATATGCCTGTCTCCATTCAGCCCAAAGTTGACTCACCACCATAGAAACTAATGGTTGCTTAAACTCAACAAGGCAACGCAATACTAAGGAGTTTGAGGCATATCTTATCTCAACAATTTCAACAACTCCAATTTGGACTATTCTCGAAATATTGCTTGAAATTGCTAGTGGTTGGTGATGAATTTAACGATCTCCCTTGATTCCTCTGTGAGTTCCTTTCTCCACAAAACCTTTATTGTCGATATCCTCTAAAGATTATATTTAGATTATGGACAATGCGGGAAGTCCAAAAGATGTGGTCATACCTTCCCTCAAGAATTAAACCTGCAAATTTGCAAACTGGTGGATTATCTGTGATAACTTGCACCACCTAATTAGGTCCTATTTGTTCAATAGATTTTATTAAAATATCAACAATGAACTGTGCATCTTTTACCTCTCCTGAACAATCTTCGGCCTTTAAAAACATTGCTCCTTTTGGTGAAGTGACAGTGATATTTATCAATGGCCTATGCCTCGTATCTATCCATCCATCTGAGACTATGCTAACCCCATAGCTGCTCCAAGAAGAACGAATTGGTGATAAAATATCCTCCACAAGCTCCTTCTCATTTCTGAGAAGCACAATTTTGATTTTTTCGTAGTTGGGCTCCTTGTACCCTGTAGGAGATTTGTTAACTGCCCTTATCATATCTTGCCAATAAGGAGATCGAACAACATTGAATTGGATACCACATGGAAAGATGCACCTAGCCACTCTCGAATCAACTTCTTCTCTTCTTCTCTCCCCTCCACATTCACCAATTTAGCAATTTTTCTCTCTTAAATTGAAGGAGACGCCCCTTTGGTATTTTTGGATGGTGGTAGTGTTGATAAATCTAAAGGGATGCAACTAAGATGATTTCTCTTCAACTTGATAACTGCTTGTGATGTATTTTTAATTTTCTTGATTATTAACTTCTCTTATTATTATGTTCTTATCATCAAACAACTACCAAAACAAGAAGATCAACAATACACAAGAACACAGGATATAGCCTGCAAGCTAGAGCTAAAACCTCTCCACTTGAGAGGAAAACCCGCAAATTTCTTTTCTTCTTATAGATTCTTCAAATGACAAATTCCAAGACCTCTAGACCTGGACCAAGTCAGACCTTCTTGATGATGTGCTTCTTTTGTCTAAGTCAAACCCAGTCAAATCTCTTCCAGCTGCACAGCTCCAACCCCCAGGTACAAAATTTCGGCCTCCACTACAGGTCTCAAAATTTTCGGTCCCTGCAACAGTTGTTGCTTCCACACGTGTGAGCAATTTCAGGGCTTCCAAGGCTTCCTTTGACCTTCGCTTGGGTTTCTCCTTCTTCTAGGGCTTGTAGGTGATCTAATAGATCTTCCTTCGACCTTTTTCCCGCAATTGCCTCAAGTTCAATCTTTGCAACATTGAAACCCTAGCCTTTCTTCTTCGCACGTGTGTGAGAGAGAGAGAAATAACCCAAACCTTCGTCTTTCGTCCTTCTTCCTTCTTCGCTAGCCTTCTTCTGCTTCTCCTTCACTTAGATGACGAGAAGATGAGTGAGTGTCCATAGGAGGTTGAGTTCCTTCCTATATATAGGCTTCCAACTTCCAAGGAGGACGACATGCCCTAATGAGGCCGACTTCTTAGCTGCCAAGCCGACTTGGTCTTGGAGGGTATTTCGACACTTCTAAATACAAGAATAATTCTTTTTACATGTTACAATGTGCCCGATGGGGTCTTCTTCATATGAGAATGACTCTTTTGACTTCTTGACCCTAGGACAAACCCTAGGAGCATTCAATGGGTGCTTGAACTCTAATTAAAAGACCTTGAGCATGAAACCCATGCTTCGAAAATAACAATAATAAATTTTCTTTCTTTTTACAATATACAAGAATCAAAAGTACATTTCATATTTATGAAGACCAAACCTAGTTATACATTTCAACAGGTAGTTGTTGTTGTTGAGCTGCTTTCCTCTTCCTTGCTTCAACCACAATCCTTGGCTCAATGTTTGGAGCTTAAGGAGTAGCATTAACAAGCTCATCATGCCTTCTTTTAAGTCGATCAACCTCATCTTGCTCTCTTTGATATGGCCTCCTCACCATTTTGTTTGCTGTTTTTGGGCAACCTACAACCCCCTGTCCTCCTTCAAGCAAAAAATGTGCCTTCACTCTTGGGTGGGAGCCCTTATACGAATTACTGCAAAGATTACATTGCCATTCCCATGAGCCAACACCTCCGCATCTTGAAAGCTTCTGAACACACTTCCAAAGAGGATAATACTCAACCCTCTTGTTGGGCTTGGGGGCTGAACTTGCACCTTGGTTGGAAGCCATTGCTGCAATTATTTTTTGAAAACAAATCTGTAAAGAAAAAAAACGTTTTTAACTTTTTTGGAAGCATAAACCCTCAAAAATACAAGAAATAGTGGGGAAAAACTAAGAAAATGAATGCTTCTTACTGAAATTAATTCGCTGTATCTGAAGCTACCCCAAAATGCCACAAAACAACAAAGAAAGATGGTTGTAGCCGCACCAAAAACCAAGAATTCCATAGCTGGAAACTCTCCGCTCCGAATCTTCTTGTGATATCTCTCTTGATTGCTGTTGAAATCTCCTTTGCTCATTGCTGAAATCCCCTAGTTGAAACCACTGCTCTCTTCCTCTTTTCTCCTTGCTAAAATCACCCCTTTCCAAGTGAAATGACTTGCTCAATTCGTGTGATGAGGGAATGATGTGAATTCTTTTTATAACTTGAGAGAAACCTCTAGAAACATCTAGGAATTAATTTAATCACAAAATATTAAAGTGAAAAGGTGAGAAGGAAAAAAAAAACTGAAAAGAAAGCAATGTTAAGTGGAAACGCGCGTGCGGTGGGCCAGACAGCTTTAAAACGCATTTTCCAGCCACACGAGCGCGTTTCCATTTCTGGAAATGTGCCTATATGGATGGAAACGTGTTTCTAGGCCGTCTGGGACACGTTTCTGTGCTTCCAGGATGCAATGGGCACAAAACGAGCCCTACCCTCATGTTTCCTGCAACATAGGATTGAAGATGTTTCTGCTATTTCAAGCAATGATTCCAATAACAATAACAATTCTTTAATTCTAGCAATCACGCTTGTCTTTTTGTCATGTTTGCCTGCACTTGTCCCCAAACGAGCTTAGGATGTGAGTTATTACCAATCATGCACGCTAGAATGTGCTTTTACAATGATTTGAGTTTGATGACAATGGCCTTATTTTATTTAAGGTGAGTCTCTTTTGGCAATTTCACAATTGACATTGAAACACTTTATTGATTTGAAAGTGTTTCATGCAATTTCTCCCTTGTACAATTCAATCGCTCAACCATTTCAACTTAGACTCAGAAATGAGTGTCTGGTTCGATCAAGAATGCACCCAACAAGTACAATTTCATTAGATTTCAATTTGATTTGGTACTTACAAAAAACAACCATTACAAGTACCAAATGCAAATTTGAGTTAATGCTGATTTGATTGACAACTTACTATCTTGAATATGCTTTGTAACTGTGTTATTATTTTTGTTTGATTGGCATTAAATTGTGCTTGAATTGCATTAAGTTGCCTTGTACTTCATGTGTGATGTGTTGAATGAGAAATTGCAAGTGTAGTTTCAAGTTTCAACACTGGACACTAAAGAGAGCAGCATCAAGAATCCAAAAATGCATACATCATCACAGCTGTACTCAGGGTGTACGTACGATCCCCTTAAATTTCAGGCAGATATAGGACATGACCACAAAATAATTTTATCATCAATCTTTCATTTCCAAACTTTTCAATGTTTGAAAAGATCTCCCATCTTCCTTTACACAATAAATTTTCTCTTGGCTCAAAATCTCATTTATGATTTAACATTAACCTTAGTCAAAATTTCGGTATGAACCCTTTCAATCAAAAGGCCCTACACTTTTACAGAATTATAATGTACAATAGTAAATGAGCACATAACAAAAAGCAAACTTCAGTGCCCAGCCATGTAGCTTTACTTCATTGTTACATTTTCTGTTTTTCTGCACCCATTTTAATACAGTAAATTTTTTAATCAAAAACTCCTTCCATGTGGGACAAAACCATCCCAAAAGTAAATTAGTACACCTTCTTTCCTATGCGCTTGATGCATGCACATTGACTATTGGGTGATTTTGTGGGGGTGGTTGATGTGTATTTCTACTGCAGAAATTTCAAGATGCTTTCATGGTTTTCCTGTGATGTGGACTGGTGATTGCCCAAGCTATTTACTAGTCACTGCAATGAGTCTAACAAATTCCCCGTGGCCTGTCTGATAGAACAAGGCTGAGTAGGCAATGGTAATGGAGGTGATCTGGGAGGGGTCCACAGCTATCTGTACAGATCTGGTAGGAAAATTATTTCCTTTTCCAGCTGGCACATGTACAGGGAATGGTGGCAGACCTGTCAATGGAACTCTATGGGGAGATTGCTAAGAGGATTGCTGTAGTTAGATGTCTCTGGATCTATTCAAAGGGGGCATGAGCTAAGATTGGCACTTTGAGAATATGACAGGAAAATGTAAATGGACATTGATTCGGAAGAGGACAAAGGGGCCACTTTAGTCATTCGCATTCGAATAGGATGAATAATTTCCGACTCTAGGGCACTTGACGAATATTTCCAATGGTTGGAAGGAAACGCTGTGACGTGTGTGTCCAGTGGAAATGAGCTCAGCCATGTATTCGCTATTCAGCTCTTGACATATATAGTAACCATGCATGGCTTGGATGGACCTCAAAAATCAATGAGTTTCCCCTGAATTGAGCTTATGGGCAACTATGATTGGTGGTGCCAGATTGACTTGAAGAAAGGATAAGAAAGAAACAGAATCGGGTGATTTAGCTGAAACTCTTATATGATTTGTGCATTTTTAGAGAATTATATTATGTTGTTTTTCCTTTTTTTTGGGTATGTTGACCATGTTGCCTCTCAAACTAGCAGGGGTCCTAAAAGGGGTTCCTTGAAGGGCTACTAATAGGTCAAGGGCAACAATGGAGCAATAGCCCACTGTCACCTCGGCTAAGGCTCCCTACTCTTTATGGATTTTCACCAATGGGAGGAGACTCGTTATAATAAGGATCACGAAATGAATGGATCAATGATAGGATGAGAGGTGATCCTGGAAGCCTATTCACAAGAGAGGCTCAGATATATGGCTTGCTTGCTTGCTTTGAAAGCAAGATGAAAGGCTCTCTAGGAATGGCTTAGGGGAATTCTAAGAGTTAGTGTTTGAGTATATGACTTGTCAAGAAGATTCTTAGCTCCTAAAATCCTTGTGGAAAATTGGATTCCAAGTGGTCATTGTGAAATTGGCTTCAATAAGTTGTGGGACCACACGAGACTAAGTGAGCCCAAAATTAGGTCAAGGGGATGGAATTTATCAACCAAGGGTGTGTTTGACCTAATTTAGGGGGAGAAAGGGATTAAAGGATAAATTTTCTTTGAATTTGATGCAATAATCCCAATGAGGTCACTAGCCAAGAGAAACCTAGGGCAAGAAACGGTCCTCGAGCTAGGGCATCTCGAGATCCAACCGTCAGATTTGCTTCAAATTTGGGGGGCCTCTAGAGAAAACTCCATCGTAGTTGTGGACAAAAAATTGAAGTATTTGGATGGCTAGATTGTGAGATAAGTGATGCCCTAGGTGACCTATGTAGGCTAGGCCTAGAAAGAAAGAGAGAAGGTGAGAAAAATATGCTTTAAGGTGATCAACTATGGAGGACCAGTGCCTAATCCTTTGGGGTAAATGGAGTCAAGGATATTTCAATTATTAGAATGGATTCACTTAGTCAAGGGGGCTTATAAAACAATTTCGCATCCAATTAGGGCATGGACAATTGCTTCAAGGTATTTATACTTCAATACACAATATGTGATGAATTATCAAGACAAAATTTCCACAAAATGTCTCTAGGAACATTCACTTATTCAAACATGGCCCATGACATGATGCAACGCTAATAAAAGACAAATTTCCACCATTTCACACAAGAAAAGGAACAAATTTCAGCCTAGTATAGCGAAAATCCCCAACAACATGCATGTGACATAAAAAGAGTGACAAGATAGCATTAAAAAGGACTTACATGCGAGAACAAGTATATCTAATCATCATCATATGCCAATATAGAAGCTCCAAGACAAAAATGAAGATATCCAAACATCAAAATTCATTCATCCACCCAATTTCGTCCTCCAAAAAGAATAACGCAAATCTCCCAAGAGATGATGATCCAATCCAAGTGATGATGATGAAATGAAATCACCTCACTTGTATTATACATGTCCAAATGAATTCAATTTGCCTAATGAGGCCTAATTGAACCCCTAAAATAAAATAATGTACAAAATAACAATCATGTGGTGACAAGCCCACCAAACTAGCTCAAAATCAAAAGAGTAAGCCTCTCAAGAGGTCGAATGATCAATAATACATGTCGTTGGGCCTTAGAGGGGGGCTTAATGAAGTCCATGAGAGCCATAATGTAGAATAGGATTCTCAAAAGTAGTGGAGAAGGGGTTGGCCCCTTGTTCTCGAAGTAATAAACCTGTGGTGCTCCCAAATGGGTGCGGGGGCACACAAGTGTCCTCATGGGTCTCCAAACAGATCGAAGATGCTTGTAGACCATCTGCAAGGGCTCGAATGATGGTTTAGGTGATGACACATCATCATACAGGTCCTAGGTCAGCTGCCAAGTGCATGATGTAACCGTGGGTGCCACTGGTCATGGTGAACCAGGTGCATCTTCCTTGTCCAATAGGTGAACCACGAGAAATCTCTGAATGACTATGGGGATCCATGGAATGCTGTCTATTGTTGTGGAGGCCCATGGCTTTCTACACACACCCTACATGTGCCAAAGTAGCCCTCTGGAGGGTTAGGACCTTGTATAGGGAGACCAAACCCAAAATGGAGAGCATCTGCAATCCTGCATAAGATCCAATGTGTCCCCTTGCCTTCCAGTACACCATGTTATTAGAGAAATCAAGTAAAAGAGTTTACAAACCATGGACAACAGGTGGACACTTCATAATGGCTTGCCCTTCCATAGTGGGCTTTGGCATGTGCTAATGTCTCCAAGCTCCAAGGGGGGTTAACCAAGCACCTTATTAGGTGGTTTCCACTTCTAAGGGGGATGTTATGTCCTTGGTACATCCTTCAAATGGTGGTGGCATGTGATAAAGTTATGGAACAGAGTCTTGGGTCACATGCCAGGGTACAAGGGCAGCTAATAAAAGGGAAGCCCACACTTGGGTTAATACTGTGTAGGACGGAGCAATCATGGTACATGAGTTACCCTGACCTTGATTTTTCCACCCTTCTTCATGTGCCTTTTGCCTTTTATGATTTTTCTTTGGTTAATTGCTCGGGGCTCAAGGGAATGAGAGCATGATGTGTAAAGTCTAGCAGTGGATACCCCCTTTAAGGTGGGGCAATTCATCGCCCACCAGGGGTTGGGACAATCATGGGTTCCTGAATGATAGAGGAGGCTCATTTAGGGCCTATAGGAACCAGGGTGATGGCCATGGAAAGGGGTAGAGCTCCTGTATTGGCTTTTTCCCACGTGCTAAATGTGTGTCTCAACCATCTTTTACATTTTGTGGTACAATTTCTTGTTGAATGTGGCCAATTATGCTTTTTCTTTTCTTTTAGCTGCATCAACCTCCAGACATCGTTTTAGGCCCGACCCAAGGTGTGGGAAAAGGGAAGGCCTTTGTGGATCCAGTGGAGGAATGTGGACCCAGGTGGGAGGAATGGTGAATGGGGTTATAATGAGCGGAAGGGGAGTGATATATGTGGATCAGGAAGTGGGACCACACAACCAAAATCAGGGTTTCCCATGTAGTACCATCCTTAAAGCCCAAAGGTTAGTAAAAGAGATCCGACAGGACGAGGGCCAAGGTTAATACCTAAAAGAGGCCTAGGGGACAAGAGCACAGACCTAGTCCACTCTTTTGCTAAATCCCCCCACTAATCCATGCCCAAGAGTTTCCATGATAAGTGCATCAAATTTTTGTTTCCGACTCATCCATGAAATTGAAGCAGATCCCAAAGAGAAATAACACCTAGATGTGCTTTTTCTATCCACCATACTGCCAACCCAGTCAACATCAGTATATCCATGTAGTCTCAGATTCTTGATAATGTACCTTAGTCCATGGTTGATAGTACCATGAAGATATCTCAAAAGATTCTTTGCAACAACCCAGTGTATATGATGAGGCTCAACCATAAATTGACATAATGTATTAACAACAAAGCATATGTCTGGTCTTATGTTCACCAAGAATATCAATGCTCCCACAAGTTGTCTATATTCAATAGGATTTGCCAAATCCGGACTAGCAACATTTCCACATAGCTTTTTGAAATTTAGTTCCATCGAGGTAGTCATTGACTTGCATTCGACCATTCGACAGCTCTCTAACAGCTTGGTGATATATTTTCCTTGAGAAAGGAAAATCTCACCTGGCTTTTGCCAGACCTCCAAGCCTAGGAAGTAATGCATCAATCCTAGGTCCTTCATCTCAAATTCGGAAGTCAACTCCCTCTTACATTGATAAATGAGAGGGTCTACACTAGTCAGAAATAGATCATCAACACACAAGACCAAAATAAGTGGCATGTATTTTTCAACCTTAAAGTATAATTTCGGATCAACATAACTTCTTGTAAATCCCAACTTCATAAGATAGCTATCAATCCTCTCATACCAAGCTCTTGGGGCTTTCTTCAACCTGCATACATGTGTTCTTCTATCTTGCTCTTCAAATCCCTGAGGTTGTTCCAAGTAGACTTCCTCCTTAAGTGAGCCATGTAAGAATGTGGTCTTGACATCCATTTGATGCAGGCTCCATCCTTGATTTGCAGAAAGAGAAATTATGGATCGTATAGTGGTGTATCGAGCAACTGGTGCAAATATCTCATCATAGTCAACTCCTTCCTTTGAGAAAAACCACGAGCCACGAACCTTGCCTTGTATTTTTCAACACTTCCATTGGCTCCATGTTTAATCTTGTAGATCCATTTCGAAGTGACCACGGACTTTTCCTTGGGTCTAGGCACCACTTCCTAGACATTGTTCTTCATGATTGACTCATATTTTTTAGCCATAGCATCTTTCCGTACCTGGTGCTTTACAACGTCTTCGAAGGTGCAAGGTTCGGTTTGAATGATAGTACTCATGGTAGCCAAGTATCCTTGATACCTGGTGGACTTCTTACTTTCCCGAAATGTCCCTCTTGGAGCAACATGATTTTCAACATCTTGAAGTGTATCATGGAGCCATAGTGGTTTTTTCTTTGAGGTAGAGGGATCACAAGGAGGTGGATCAAGAGGATCCATCGAGCCATCAACATTGAGCATAGGTTCATCCATCGAAGGTTCTTCTTGTTTTTCAGCAAAATCACCATCCTTCCTTGTGATAGGGAGATCCCTAGCTCTTCCCAGGTTAGTGTCTTCATCAAAAGTAACATCTCTACTTACTTCCACATCCCTTTGACCAGGTACATAAATTCGATATGCCTTTTAATCTTCACTATATCTAACAAATACACCTTTCTTCCTAGAGGCTTCCAACTTGTTCCTTTTCTCCTTTGGTACATGAAAATATAGAGGACAACCAAAGATTCTAAAATGAGCAACATCGGGTTTCTTACCAGTGAAGATTTCTTCGGGTGTCTTGAAATCCAAGCTTTGATGAGGGCTCCTCTTTTGAACCTACATAACAATTTTCGCAGCTTCTCCCCATAAAAACTTCAGTAGATCTTGATCATAAATCATGGCGCGGGTCGCTTCCATAATAGTTCGCTTCTTTCTCTCAACAAATCCATTTTGTATTGGATTATATGGAACGATTGTCTCCCTCTTAATACCTGCCTCTCTGCAAATGTCATTGAATTCATTTGATTCATACTCAGTTCCATTATCAATTCTTAATGTCTCGATATTTTTTCCTGTATAATTCTCTACCAAGGCTTTGAAAGAACAGAACCATCTAAATACTTCATCCTTCTTCTTTAGAAAATAAATCCAAGTCTTGCGGGAGAAGTCATCCACAAATATCACATAGTATAAATATCCCCCCCAATGAAGTCACGGGCAAAGGACCAGCCATGTTAGAATGGACCAATTGAAGAATATCAGATGTCTTTCTCTCACTAGAAGGGAATGGTCCTTTTGTATGTTTTCCAGCTGCACAACCTTGACAAACTCCTTCATGATTCATATGAAACTTGGGCATCCTTGTAACCATCTTCCTCATCTTGTTTCTCAACAACATTATTTTCATCGTACTTGACATTTCTTGTTCCCTTGGGAGGTCGATTATTTCCTTCTCAAGCAGCAAGAGCATTTCTTTTTCCTTTTTTGTTAGACTTGTTATTTCTTTGATTTTTGTTGTTGTCCCTTGGAGGATTTTTCTTGTTAGGACATTCTCTAGCAAGTGGCCAAACTTGTTGCAAATGTAGCATCTTCCTTTGCCTTTTCCTTTGAACCCCTTCTTAGATCCTTGACCCTGCTTTCTTGAATAGAGGGACCAACATCATTCCTTCTTTTAGCATGAGTAGAGAAGGCATATGTTCACTTCCATTGAAAGACTTATCTCTCTCCATCATCCTTATTTCCTCTTGAGTGCATTTAGCCAATAGTTCATCAAAACTAGGTATCATGTCATTGTTGAGAATGGTGGTGACAAATGTTTCCCATGGCCCTGAAAGACCCCCAAGAGCAATGAGGGTGAGTTCCTTGTCAGCAGCAACTTCTCCAATAGATAGCAAGACATTTTTGACTTGAGTTATTCTCATGAAGTAAGCTTGGATAGACTCCCCTTTGTCCATCTTGATATTCCTCAACTTTTTCTTGAGAAAGAGAATTTGATTTGCATTGTCGACTTTGAACATCCCTACCAACTTATAATACATTTCCTTGGAGTTCCCAAATCAGAAATATAAGATATTAAATGCTTTTGAATGGAGTCAACCAAGGTTTTCTTAGCTTTGACCTCACCTTTTCTATACTTCGTTCTAGCAATAGTAGGTTCATTTGAAGGAGGCTCCACCACTTTCCCTTGCACATAATCCAACACTTCATGTTCCTCCAAGGTCAAATCAAGAGTCATCTTCCGAGCATGATAATCTGTTTCGTCATTGACCTCATCCTTAGTCTTAAAATGAGAGGTAGAAACCATGGAGACTTGTCCCAATAGTCCTTGTTCAACAACAACAACATTTCAACAGTGATTGCTTACTTCTTCCTTGGGATTTGTCTTCACTTTGGCTCTGATACCATGTTAATTTTATGGTATGTTCTATGCTTCCAACAGTTACTTCAATGTCTTATTAGCCCAATAACAATTCTACTTCAAATTCCAATTTAGCAGTAACTTCAAATCATCATTGACTGTATCTGTAGATAGAACATCATCAACAATATGCATAAGAAGACAAGCCAAGACAATGAACATAGAGATTTAGGCTCATGCCAGGGCAAAACCCCACAAGGGGGAAAACCCAACCAATCCTTCTTATTGATTAATATCAAATGTTTAGCAGAGAGAGAAATTCCAATTTAGTACAATGATGACAAGACAAAACTGTTCCTGTCAGAGTTTGCAGTTCTGTAATTGTCATCAGTAGGCAATGTGCCCTAACCAGTCAAATCAACAGTGTTTAAATACCAGTCAAACAACCTCCAAAATTCTCGGTCAAGGAAGCAAGGAACTCGGCCTCTAGAACATGTCAAAGTCAACCCAAAACAATGAAGAAAAACTAGTCAAACTCAGTCAACATTTTGCTGTCAAAGTCTGCGGTCCAGCCTAGGGTCAATGCTGGTCAAGCTGCCCAGAAAACCTCGAAATCTGTGCCAGAAGATGCAACTTTCCCAAACAGAGAATATTCAACAAAAATCGCAGTCAAATAGTGGCAAAATCACCTCAATCAACATTGGTCAAAGTTAGCTGCAGAAAGTCAACGAACAGAAAACAGAGCTTCCAAGAAACCCTTTGCATGTGTGGAGAGAAGATGCTGCCTCAGGCTGTACGAACCAATCAAAACATGAGAGAGATGTGTGAGTGAGATGCCAAAATGAGGAGGCCATTAGGTGAATTTATAGTGGTTAACGTGGGGTCAAAAGACATGTCTGTTCACCTAATGGGCCAACTTGAAGAGGGATAGACTCGTGGAGCTGAGGCCGATGTGAAAATGAGGCATTTGGAGGTGAGCGAAAATTATAATTTTGAAGGTGAAGGGAGATGCCATTAAGGGTGATCCAAATATGTAATGAGCCATCAAAGGAGGGGCTTCCAAGAGGGGGAACTAGCCCCTAGTTGCACTCTTGAACGACCTATCTAAGGCATTACTTCTTTTCAAATCCTTCAAACTGGTAAGGACTGAGGTGATTGCAAGAGGCCTTAAGTGGAGAGGCGTAACCTTGTTAGTGAATTTCCTACAAGCTCCCAAAGCTAGATAACATCAAGAAAAGTGCACAAGATTTGTCAAGGAAAAATTCAATGATGATTTTAGTGAACTATGGTAGGGAGACTCCAAATTTTGATAATACGATTGCAAATTTTGATAATGTCACTAATTTTTTTGGGGAAAATCCTACATCGGTACAAATTCTTGCAATGGAAAAGCATAAATGGATGACTTATCAGAGAAGAAATATTCAACATTAGAGTAATTCCAGGAATTTTCGTCCTCCTACTTCATAGTTGAGTTTTCACTTGGGTGATTGGATAAACAACATAAAGGTTTCCATCCTAGTACCAGAGCTTTTGAAGATATCATCTGAGAGGACAAAGTTGTTGAATGCCATTGAAGTTACTCAAAGGGAAGAATTGCCTAATGATGTACTAAAAGATGAGGAAATTACGTTGAAGAGTATGAAATGTTATGTGGGGAATGAAGATCATCAAGCGTTCTTCATTACTTCGATGGTGAATGAGTGTTTTACACAATTGCATGTTAGATTCAGGGACTTCATCCAATGTCATGTCCAAGAAAGTCATGGAGCAACTAAACGTAAGGGTATCTAGGCCCTATCACAACATATGTTCCATGGATTCAAAAAGAATTGAAGTTTGTGGGTTGATCAAAGATTTACAAGTTTTCCTAGTGGCATACCTAGAAAAAATAATCATTATGGATATTATTGTGATAGATGTGTCTGATGCATGGGGGGTGCTCCTATCAAGGAAATGGGCAACAAATTTAGTTGGTAGCCTTCAAATGGATCTATCATTTGCCACCATCCCCATGTCAAATGATACTTTTGTCCGGCTTGATCGAGAGCTAGAACGAAGATATCATGTTGAGGATCCAAGGGAACCCAACAATGAAATTATTTTTGGGTAATAAAAGGCATGAAGTGATGCAGTGTTAACGGATTTTCCAGCACTCTTGACAGAATAGATTCAGAGTGAAGAGGTTAGGCATATCACAAAAAGCTTGGATATTTCAAATCTTCCATCGGAGCATTTTCAAGACAAGGTAGAGTGATTGACGACATTTGCATCATCATCACCATTACAGCTAACCAAGAAGAAAAAAGAAAAAATACATAAAAAATAAATCGCCAGTGTTAATAAGTTGGTAATCAAAAAGGGAAAAGGAAGAGGCTTGATGGATTTGATGGCCACAAATAAGTTAACATTGGGTCAAGTCAAAGTCCCAAGATAGTAAGAATTGGACAAGGCACATCAGAGAAGGAACCTGTGGATTTTCCTGTGAGTAGGCAAGTCCTCAAGATGGATTTCACCAAAGACATCTTGGTGCCATGGGGCATCTTTTGTATTAACCTTACTCCTTGTCATTTTTGTTCTTAGGATAGATTTCATTTTCATGCTACTAGATTAGTGTATATTTCATGTTATTAGAGTAGTTTTTATTTCAGCATGTTAGATTAATGTTTCCATTTTAGTATTTGATTTTATATGATGATTTATGGAGCGGATGCTATTGATATATTTTTGGTGGATGCAAATTCTAGGTTCTCGCATGCTTTCATGAAAATATGCGTTCCCATGTGGAGCCATATGTTGACCACTAAAGTTGCACTTAAATTTTTTTGAAGACTCCATTGCACAAAGTACATTTTAGAGCATCCAAAAGTCCAAAAGTCAGCAGGGCTTTGAAGTCCCTCCCTTCTCTCTCTCTTCATTCTGTACTCAGATTTTGCAGCTTGCTAGCATCATGAATAAAGCCATGTACACACCTAGGTAGTTTGGGACTTTACTCTCAAGTGAGTTCACTCTAGGGAGTTTTTTTCACTTAACTAATTAATTATTCATGTTTTTTAACACCAAATAACTAGTTGAATTTTTTATCCCAGATATACCCCCAAAGCTGGTGTTGGAAAATATGGAGACTTGCATATTATACCTTATTTTCCTTAGCTTGATAACTACTTTTGATGTTAGTTGTTCTTTTATTACTTCTTTAATTCTGTTCATCAAGTAATTACCAAAAACAAGAAGATCACAAAGAGATAGAGTACACAAGATATAGGCTCGAAGCTAGGGAAAAACCCCTGCAAGGGGAAAACCCGGAAAATGCTTCTCTTCTTCTTTAGAATTTGCTTACAAAAAAGACTTCCAAGACCCAAAGACCCAAAGACTCAAGCCAACAATCCCTTTGAGCCCCAAGCCAACCCCTAACAAGATCTCCTTGAAGACAACTTCCAGATCTTTGATACTGCTACATTGCTACTACAACTTCGACCCTTGCAACATAATTTCGGCCCTGCAACTTTGCCCCCCTACAACTGCTATAGAATTTTGACCTTCGGCAACTGGCAACTTCACAAACCCTAGAGAGACAAGAGAGAAAGACTTCTTTGGCAAATTTCGACTTTGGATCTTCTTCTTCGACCTCTACTCTTCCTCTCCTTTGCTACTGCAGATCGAACTTGCTTGAGATGAGTGTACAAATGAGGTCGAATTGCCTTGTATTTATAGCCTTTCTTGGTGGTCGAATAACCCTCCTTTAGGTCGACTTGATCTTGCTCTTGGGTCGACTTGGTCTTGGGCTTCTCCATGGATTTTACATGATAAAACAAATATTTTCCTTCATTACAATGAGTCCAAATGGGACTATGACACGTGACCAATATTATTCTTTATACTAGAAAGACCTAGAAAGACCTAGAAGACCTAAAAGACCTAGAAGACCTAAAAGCACGAAGAACATGCTTTTGACTCAAACTTGAGTACGAAACCCATACTCCAAAATAAAATATAATTTTTCTTTCTTTGTAAAGAATATACAATGTCATGATTACAATTACATCATAATGAACACTGAATCTGGTTACAATTTTCAACACTCCCTTTTAACTAGGGAGGTATTCATGGTACAAGGAATCTCAATCTTGAAGCATTCTCATAAGAAGAGTCAGATTGATAAGCCATCTTTTGTCAAGAATCTTTTTGTCATAACCAACACTACCCCTGAAGGCCTTAACTTGACAAGCTCATCTTTAATTATGAGCATTATGCTGGGAGGCTTTATATGAGCTGCAACACTACTTCTCAAGGCTCATACCCCATCGAGATGTCTACAAGGTATGCCCTTTTAGGACTATTCTTATCTTGGATTCCCAAACTTGGATCCTCAAAGAATATTGGCCCTCTTCAACTACTCTTATCTTGGATGCGCTACCTCATCCTCAAAGAGTATCGATCACCAACTTCTTTTCCCTGGATTCTCCAATCCACAAGAAGTTTTTCAATTTAGATGCTTATCCAATCCTCCAGACTCCATTCTGTCTTTATGGCCTTCACTAAGACTTATGACTATTAGTCCTAGTCTAGTGCCTGACCCATAAAGGCAAGAACTATCTGATATCACTCCCTCTCAACCATGAAAGAGATATCCACCAAACCAAGCTTGCCTCTCAGGTACTCGAGCTTCTTGTTTGGTAATGCTTTAGTCAATATGTCAGCTACTTGTTCATCTATAGGTAGATAGTGCAACTCTACAACCCCATCTCGTACCAAGCTTTTGATGTAGTGGTACTTATTGTTTGTATGTTTCGTCTTTGCATGAAACATCGGGTCTTTCGTCAATACTATGTGACTCTGATTATCACAATGTATACATGTAGGGTTAAGTGGTCCTTCAAACATGTCTGATAGTAACTTCTTGAGCCAAACTGCTTCCCGACAGACCTCGCTTGCAGCAACATATTCAACTTCAGCACTACTCAAAGCAACTGTATCTTGCTTTCTGCTCATCCATGAAATCATGGAAGATCCAAGGCTGAAACATCCTCATGTTGTGCTTCTTCTGTCTGCCTCACTGCCACCCCAATTTGAATATGTATATCCTGTAAGTTGGATTTAATTCCCAGTATACATGAGGCAGTGATGTATAGTCCCACGCAAGTTCCTTAAGATATGCTTAACTGCAATCCAATGATCATGTTTTGGCTCCATCTGAAACTGACTGAGGACATTTACTACAAAACAATGTCTGACCTGATATTCACCAAGTACATCAAGGACCCAATCGATTGTCTGTAGCAAGTCGGATCTACTGGACTAGATTTTGAACTTCTCAACCTTTTCAAAGTTGAAATCATAAGAGTCATCATGGGCTTACAATCCATCATGCGATATTTCTGAAGCATTTTGATCACATATTTAACTTCACCAAGATATATCTCTCCTGGATTTTTCCATACTTCTAGTCCCAAATAATAGTGCATAATCCCAAGATCCTTCATATCGAATTCTGTTGCTAATTGCTTCTTGCATTCTTGAATCCGATGCTCTACACCTGTAACTAGTAGATCATCCACATACAAGAGTATTATAACTGGCTCATTTTGGACCACCCTGATATATAGGTTAGGATCTATAGTACTCTTGATAAAACCAAGTCTCAAGAGGTATGCATCCATTCTTGCATACCATGCTCTCTGTGTTTGCTTTAAGCCATGTAGAGCCTTCTTTAACCTACAGACATGGGTTTCCCTCTGACTTATTTCAAATCCTTGAGGCAGCTCAATGTAGACCTCCTCATAAATGGCCCCATTCAGGAAGCTGTCTTGACATCCATTTGATGAATGTTCCAACCTATAGAAGCAACCAACGAAATTAGCGATTTTATTGTTGTATACCTAGCTGTGGGAGCAAAGGCTTTTTGTCTATGCACCCATCTGCAACTTGCTTTATCTTATAAATCCATTTTGATGTGACTATGAATTTGTCACTTGGCCTAGGGACAATCTCCCATACATTGTTCTTCATTATGGACTTGTATTCTTCCTGCATTGCATTCCTCCATTCTTGATGCCTAGCTGCATTCTCATAGGAGGAAGGTTCTGCCTCAATCAACCTTGTCATGTATGCCACATATTCAAAATACCTCTTTGGTCTCTTACTTTCCCTGGATGTCCTTGATGCTGTATGTCTTTCTGCCCCTTGAAGAGTAGTTTTCAACCAAATGGCCCTCTTCCAATTTTCTGGAACAATTACTTGTTGTATAGGCTCACAATGACCTTCAACATCTTCTTGAGTAGGTTCCAGTTCTTGACCATCACTGTCCTTAGAGATATCCTCGAAGATAGGAACTTCTTCTTCATCAGAGTCAATTGGAACATCCTTTGATTTTTTGTATGCCATGTTTTCATCAAAGATGACATCTCTACTTACCTCAATTCAACGACCATCCTTAATATAGATTTTGTATGCTTTAGATGAAGCACTATACCCAACAAAGATGCCCCTTAGACTGGTAGGATCTAACTTCTTCCTTTTATGCTTGGGCACATGAATATAAATAGGTTATAGGACACCCAAATATGCGAAGATGATCCACACTTGGCTTCTTTCTTGTAAATGCTTCGTTCGGAGTCATGTTGTTGAGGATCCTGTGAGGACTTTGGTTCTGCAAGTCAACAATTGTCATACATGCCTTGCCCCATAGGAATTCAGGAATATCCTGATCGTGCAACATAGCTCTCACACATTCTTCAATAGTATGATTCTTCCTTTCTACCACACCATTCTGTTAAGGATTATAGGGAACAATGAGCTCCCTCTTGATTCCTGCTTCCTTGCAGAAAGCTATAATTCTTTGGAGGTGTATTCTCCACCATTATCCGACCTTAGAATTTTGATCTTTCTCTCGGTTATATTTTCCACCTCATTCTTGAATTCTTGAAACTTATCGAATACCTCATCCTTGTTCTTGAGAAGGTATAGTCAAGTCTTTCTTGAGTAACCTGTTAGCCAGCTATAAAATTTGTTATACCAAATGCTGGCTAAAACTCTTTGGAGCCTTCAAGGAACAAATTTTATGACTAAAAAGTGTTGGCTCTTGAAGACTCTTGAAGGCTTCTTGCCTCTGTCCCAATCTTCACTACTGTGCCTTTTTTTTTCCCCTTCAGAAATCCTGCTGATTCCCAAGGAAAAATACTGCTGCAAACACCTTTTTCCTTTTCCCCTTTTGCCAAAACTAACCTCAGTTTTTATCCCTCCATTTCCCATGAAAATCCCTCATTTTCATTTTTTTCCCTTTTCCCCTTCTTCAGAATCCCCTTGACAAGGTTGAAAACTCCTTCTTTGCCTTATCGGAACCCTCAATTTCCTTTGAAAAATCATTCAAAATCCATTAAAATGCATATTTTATATGTATTATGGACTTAAGCCCCCTTGGGCTAAGTCTTTAGCCTTTCCCCTCCATGCGTCTTGGTGTTAGAACCAAGCGCTAACCTTTTGGGCGCTTATCCGTTTTTTAATTAATTATCTCCGCCCGGTGTTCAAAACCTGAGTTTTATTTAAAAATGTCGGATTTATTATTTTCTAAAGTCTTCCGCCGGTCCGACTTGTAAATCGTTCTCCGCCATCGATCTGATCTGCAGATCGACGGCGCGGAGTCCATCAGCCCGGTGGTCCCCGCCAACCACTCACCATTCCAAAAACTGCGTAGTATTCATCGCACCGCCTTTGGGCAAGGGCGGTTTTCTCCCGATCGACAGCGATTCCATACGCTGACCGACGCGTGTCCTGCGCACTATTCATAAAACCACCGTCCATCGCGCATTAAAGTTCGGACGTGGACCCCGCGCGATATTGATGCGCGCCGTCCGATCTGAGGCCGCCCATCCGACGGCTATCGCTCACCGGAGATGCCCGATAGTTAATCAGACTACGACGCAGCATTCAATCGATCTCCGCCGTCGATTTGATCTGCAGATCGACGGCCCACATTCCATCGCCCTGATTCGATCGCCCAGTCAACATTTCCCGTTTTGACTTTCCATTTTCCGCTCCCGACCGTCGATCTCTGCGCGATCGACGACCCTGATTCAAAATTTTCTTCCGCCTTCACTACGCCATTCCCCCCGATCAATCCTGACCGTTGTATGATGCCATCCAACGACTATGCTTCCTCCACATGCTTTCTGCAGCAGTAAACCTATATATGCAGGATTTTTTAAATATTTGTTTGTATTTTGCAGGGTTTAAATGGTTTTCTCGCCATTTTTGAAGAAAATTCGAAAGAAGAGGGTGACGATCCTCCTGCCTTCGATTCACCAAAGAAAATCATCATAGGGTTTAAAATCCATGTTTTATCAATGATTCGCGAAGCATTGATGCCACATAACCCTGCGCAGCCATGCATACCAGCAAAAACCATGAATCAAGCACAGTCAGAGAATATCAGTGACAAAGGCCAAAATTTATCAGAACAGAGGATTAAAGACAAATTTTGCGGGGATCACGGCTAAGAATGTTTATCAAAAGCCTAATCCCCGATTTAAAACACAGTGTAAAGAAAATCTGAAGTGTTTTATCGACAGGGAAACCTCCACTGCCACAATTGAGGCAAATTGATCCCTCTAGCTACCACAATGCCACCTGTGCCTCAAAGTATTCAATTAGAGGCCGAATTTATTGATCAGGATCAGATATTTGTCTCAAAACACAGCCAAAGAAGAAACTCTGCCAAGGAAATTAATGACAAACATCTGCAGAGTTACTTCGACGCCACACAGAGCCTCAAAGGTCAACAAAAGCTCCCACCGAGCTTAAACTTTATGTAAAAACATTTAATACAGAGTACACCCATGTAAGTTTCTTCATTGAGCCCCTCAAAGGCCAAGAGGTCATTAAATCTGTATTAATTGTAATTGGAGATCATTTTATCAGATCTCACCTCCTCATTCTTCTATATATACTTCTGCAGAAGATGAGTGAGGGGTTGGTTGGTTGGTTGTTGTTTGATCACTAGTTGTAATATTGAAATCTCTTTGAAATAAATACATAGTTTGTTGAAGTTGAGGATGATATTGTAGTCTTGGAAGCCCTGATGATGTTGTTGCATTCTTGTTCCTGAGAAGGCTCTATCATTGGATCCATGAGCTTGGCTGTTGGTGAAGTATTCTGAACTGTTTTATGTTTTCCTCTGTTTTCATTATGTTCCATAATTTCTTTCTACAGTAGATTGAAAGTTTTAGGCTAAGAAATGACTCTTGGAAGCACCTTAGACCTGTTCATCCTTCACTGTTTCATGTTTTCTTCTGCTGAAGTATTTTAGAGTCTTTAATCTCTCTCTTTAATCTTCATGCTTGTTTATTTCCTTAATAGTTCGAACAGTTGGTTTCAGCATGATTTATGGTTCTCCTTGCTTGTCTGCTGCCACTTAAAAACTGTTATTGAAGTCTCCCTTTGAAGTTCTTTGCTTACAGTGAATCAAAGAGGTCTGTTTTGATCTTGCCCTTTGTCCTCACTTAAACAGTTAGCTTAAAGGTCGTTATAATTATGATCATAGATGTTTTTAGGTGTTCCCTCTTCTATGACTATAATTATCAGTAAATCTTTTATGTTTCTAAGTCCTTTAAAATAAATCTTTGAGGAAATAGGGTGTTCCCCGAATCTTAGATTTCATTTTTAAAGTTGTTTTGAAATCATTATTTGCTTAAAGGTGTGATTAGTAGAATTTATGGTTAGCCCTGTCTATCAAAGAGCTCTTTATTGTTCAAATTATGCTTTCGAATTCCCTTTGTTGAGAATTAAACCTCTCTTTCCAAATCATTAATGTTCATCTCATTCCAAAAACAAAAGGATCCTGTGGCCAAGTTAGATTTGCCCTTTGATATCCTATATCCATTGATGAGTTTGTTATGACCTTTTCTTGACTCCATTGCCCAATGAACCAGATATTTCTCTGTCCTATATATCTTTCCTAGGCCTTTCATGTTCTGCTGTATCATTCCAACCAAACAAACAAACAAATAAACACCTGCACTTAATAACTAGTCTAAAACCAATACTCAAAGCACACAAGATAAACCTTTGCAAACAAACTTTTGAGAGATCCCTCTCCGAGAACAGGAGGACTAGATCCTGTAACTCTAAAGATTGGTTCTGATGTTGCCTTGTCTTTTGATTTGCCAAACTATCAAAACACGGGACACCAACATAATCATCAATGAATGTTACATAACACTAATGCCCACCAAGAGACTTAACTGCCGTAGGTCCACATACATCTGAGTGTATGAGATCCAAACTTTCTATAGATCTGGTTTCACTACCTGCAAATGGTTTCTTCACATTCTTGCCTAGAGCACATCCCTTACAGGTTCCTTCATGATCATCCTTTATTTCGGGGATGCCATTGACCATTCGACTTATAGATGGCAAAATCTTATAATGAAGGTGCCCATACCTTCTATGCCATAGTTCAGAAGGAACCACTTCTAAGTGAACTAGGGCTTGAGCTAGAGGTGTATAGAGTCTATACAATGTTCCCTCACGAACCCCAGTCACCCTTGCTTCATTAATATTAGGGCCCTTATCCCAAACCAAAACTTTGCCATCAACAAAAGCAACTCTATTACCCTTATTCTCTCGACAAGAAATAGAAAGTAGATTTTTCTTCAAACCTGGAACATATAAGATGTTGTTGAGGTGAATGTTTCCCCCTGACTTGAGCTCCAACAATGTAGACCCAATGCCTTTCACTGGATAGCACTTGTTGTCTCCAAGTTCGTTAGAGCGAGATTAGATTCCTTTAGATAGGGTTTGGAGTTGATTGCGTTCTCCCGTCATATGTCTAGAGGCACAACTATCAATAACCCATACATTCTCATCCTTGAATGTGCTAGATAAAGCGAAGAACAAGCTTCCATCTGCTACTTCCTTTGCAACTTCAGAGATGATCTTTGATATGTTGTTGTTGATAGAGATAACAAGATTTTCGAGAATCTTGAAACCCTTCTTTATAACCCTTGCCATAGTATTAACAAGGATGTGATCTTTAGTCTCGTTCTTCCACCTTAGCTTTGATACCATGTTGGAAAATCTGGAGACTTGCATATTATAACTTATTTTCCTTAGCTTGATAGTTACTTGTGATGTTAGATGTTCTTTTATTACTTCTTTAATTCTGTTCATCAAGCAATTACCAAAAACAATAAGATCACAAAGAGACATAGTACATAAGATATAGGCTCCAAGATAGGGCAAAACCCCTCCAAGGGGAAAACCCAAAAATTCCTTCTCTTCCTCTTTAGAATATGCTTACAAAAGAGATTTCCAAAACCCAAAGACCCAAGCCAACAAACCCTCCGAGCCCCAAGCCAACCCCTAGCAAGATCTCCTAGAAGACAACTTCCAAATCTTTGATACTGCTACATTGCTACTGCAACTTTGACCCCTGCAACAAAATTTCAGCTCTGCAACTTCGCCCCCCTGCAATTGCTACAGAATTTCAACCTCTTGCAACTCGCAACTTCACAAACCCTAGCGGACAAGAGAGAAAGACTTCTTTGGCTAATTTCGACTGTGCTCTTCTTCTTCGACCTCCTAGCTACTCTTCTTCTCCTTCGCTACTGTGATCAAACTTGCTTGAGATGAGTTCCAAATGAGGTCGAGCTCCCTTGTATTTATATCCTTTCTTGAGGGTCGAATAACCCTCCTTTGGGCTGACTTGGTCTTGGGCTTCTCCATGGATTTTACATGATAAAATAAATATTTTCCTTCATTACAATGAGTCCAAATGGGACTATGACACATGACCAATATTATTCTTTATCCTAGAAAGACCTAAAAGACCTAAAAGCACAAAGAACATGCTTTTGACTCAAACTTGGGTATGAAATCCATACTCCAAAATAAATTATAATTTCTCTTTCTTTATAACGAATATACAATGTCATGATTACAATTACATCATAATTGAAGATCGAACCTAGTTACAATTTTCAACAGCTGGAGTGCGGCTTGATGGTAGAGTCTTGGGTGAGTCCTAGTGTCTAGATTCAATGTATATACCATGCTAGATCACTTGTAAAATTTCACGAAATTTGATTAGGTCTAGGGGTCTTTTTTTTTAATTGTTAAATATTTCCCGCACGATGAAGATTTTAAATAACTTTTTAATGTAAATTGTAATAAATGATGTCTAGAGAAGTTGTAGGGGGTATGAGTAATCAAAATTAGACCTCTACACCTCAACTTACTACTAAGACACACTTTGAGGGGTGAAAAATCACTTATAGACCCCAAAACCCACTTTTTCCTAAGTTTAGTGGGAAAATAAGAAATAAATAGCCCATAAATAAATAAATTAGAGAAAATTAAATATTCCCACATGCCAGAGTGATGTGGAAATGAGGTGGAAAATCACCCAAGTCAAAAGGAAAGTCAAAGATAAGTGTGTGAGATGATTTGGCACATTACATCAGCAAGGATTTTTGCACATGAGAAAATCGAATTTATGGGGCAAACTTGAGGATCGAATGGCCTACATGGCAGCTCGATTTCCTTTGAGGAAGTCAACGCATAGATGGAGGATCGACCCAGATTTTGATTGCTATTTTTGTGGAATTATTTCTTCACCACACTTCAGTCCACCATCCACAGTTGGCACCTATACTTAGTTCAGCTCCATGCAAACCTTACTTGGCAGTGTCCACGCAGTTTACACAACAGTTTACGCATGACAATTGGTGGCTTGATTGAAGAGGTGTCACACCATAGATTCGTGGTTCTTGGTTGTTGAGAAATTGATGGAAATTGCCTCCACTTAATAACTCTACCTCATACACATGGAAACTAGCAGAAATTTGAGTTCCTTAAGAAGGGTATATGCTGCCACATCATAGCATTCGATTTCACATGTGTCTTGGCCTGGAATTCGACTTGGCTTCTTGGGATTTCCTCCCTCTCCACTTGTCATTTGGCATTTCTCTTGGGATCTTCTCCCATGTTTCTATTTAAGTGAGCCTTGCGCTCCTCATTGGATTATCTTTAGATGAGCTATTGTGCTTGACAAAACTCTGTTAAACTTTGTATTTCAATATTCTCATTATGCAATAAAGCAAAAGACTTTGGGGGCGATTTGTGTGGTGTTATTTTTCCATGTTTGTGAGGCAATATTGTTTCAACTCTTTGTGCTTAGTGTTCTACATTGGTTCTAAATTTTGTTAGCTTCATATTGCCTTCATTGGATTAATTAGTGTAAGTTTTCTTGCATTGATTTTTGGATTAGAAGACCACTCTAGAATCTAGATTGAGGAGCACTAATAGGTTTTTGGTTGAACCTCTAGCCTCCTCCTTCATTATGTAGTTTAATCCCTTGTGTATGCTAATGCGCTCTTCAAGTGTGTAGAAAATCTAACATTTTGAACGAGTTTGAGCATGGGGTAAGTCTTTGGTTGGACAAACTCACTCTCAAAAGGAAAAGGTGGAAGGACCCATATCGAATCAAGCTACTTTCAAGGGGCTGATCGAACGAGTTTGAGAAGGGAGTTTCCCTCCCATTGTTCACTAAAATCATCAATTTAAATTTTGCTTTGATAAATCTTGTGCGCTTTTCTTGATGCTATCTAGCTTTAGGAGTAGGAAAGGCTTAGCCTTTCCTTGCTTGTGCAAGAGAGGAAGTCTCTTCTTTCTCTTGTGGCATGCACTTGTTTTATAGTGTACATTACCACTTGTGACTATTTGTAATCCTAATTCTTGTTTCTCTCATGGCTTGCAGATCTAAGGGAGAACTGAAAAGGTTTCTTGAAGCATCATTTGAAGAGGTTTTTAGGTGGGGAATTGAGGACCAAAGAGATATCATTGGAGTCTTTTTCATCTATCAAGCTTTTCTCTCATAACCACTTTTCTCTTCTCTCTTCATGCGCAAGGATTTCTCTTGAAGACCAAGAAGTTGAGCTATCAAGATCATATCTCCTTGAGGAAAGCGAGTTCTTTCATTGGGGAACTCCTCATTGTATTTTTGTAATAGGCATTGTACCTCTTTTTCTTGTTTGATCGAGTTTTCTTGAGGAAGAATATTTGCTCTTTTGAAGCTATTTGTAAACTCTCCTCAAGGCCCAAGTCCCTCATTTTCTACTAGAGGGCTTCATATTCAATAATAAAGTAAAAGTTGCTTTGAGGGAGCTTGGGGATCATCCCCTTGGCATCCCATTGCTTCTCTCCTTTGAGAGATGATTCTTTTGCATGGTGTTTGGTTTGAGTTCTACTTCCTTTCGTTCAAGTAGATTTAATTTGTTTAGCTTCTAGCAAATCCATTTTCATTCACATGCTCATACTATAGATATAGCAATTCACACCACCTTTTGAGCTACATTTCAAGTTTCATCTCATGTTCACATGCTTGTACTCTTAAGGCTTTAATTTCACTACAAGTTTCATCACATACGTTGCTAAGCTAACTCACTTTCATACAAGCCAATTTTCATGTCATCTTAGCTTGGTTTTCACGCAATTCTTGTTAATTTCATGCTGATTTAGTTTCATCCTATAATTGTCATTTCATTTAACATTCAATTTTCACTTTCACTTGTACATGCTTTTATATTTGGACCACATTCACATGCATGTGATATCTAACTTAGCTAGTTTAATTTACTAAAACAACAATTTAGTTTCCACTTATTTAATTCACAATTTCCCTCATTTTAAACTTAGTTGCAATTTGCCTTTCCATTTTGAGTATCAATCTACACTTGCAATTTAGCATTTCTCACTTGTACTTTTCATTTCATGTTTAAAATCAACCTCCAAGCATAAGCTTGGTTGATAGACTTTTGGGAAATCTTCTTGGAGCTATGAATTCGGAGAAAAGGTTAAACACATGACCACATAGTTCTCGTGGTTGAGTCCCTTGTAGGAACAATGGCATGTGAATTGACTTGATGGGTTAAGTGGATATTCGTTAATGAGGTTATGCCTCTCCACTCAAGGGCTCTTGCAATCACCTTAGTCCTTACCAGGTTGAAGGATTTGAAAAGAAGTCATACCTTAGATAGGCACTTAACTTAAAATCAACCAAGAACACTTACCTCACACACCTTACTCTAACAACTTTGGATTAACTTGCATGCATTTGTGATATTATTGTTTATCTCATATTTTTGAGCTCTTTCTCAAATACATGCAAGTTGAATTTGTTGGAGAGTGTAACTAGTTTCAGTCTTCTTAATTATCATTTGACTCATGTAATGATGTATTCTCTATGTATTGATCAAAGGAAGAAAATAAAAGTGTAAAAGAAAATTATTTATAAAGCTTCGGTTTCATGCTTGGTTCCTTGGTCAATAGGTCAAAGCATCCATTGCATGCTTATAGGGTTTGTTATGAGTCAAAGGTCATTGTTACAATGTAAAAGACCATTATGGGCACATGTATTAAAGAAAGAAGTATTATTTTGTATTTGAGAAGAATCTAGATACTCCAAAAAGAATAAAATCGACCAACAAGTAACATCAGCCTTAAGTAGGCTTGAAGGGCCACACGAAAGGCTATAAAGGGATGACTTCGCTCTCCATAAGGTAAGACAAGAAGCTCATATTTTCTTTAGCTTGAGGTTTGCGGTTTGGAGGAAGTGCGAAGGTCTGTAAGAGGATGTTCAAGGGAAATTCGTAGGAGGGTTGATCTATCGTGCAGGAGACCGAAGGTTACCTCAGGTCTAAGGTGATGAAGATATAACTTTTATGATGAATTTCCTTGATGCTGCCCTTGAAGATCACTTGGAATAATTGGCTGGTCATCTTGTGTCTTGGAGGAAGATAAGGGTCTTTTTTTGGTCTTGGAAGTCTCCTTCGAATTTATTCTATAAGAAGAGAAAGTTCTGATTTGTTTTCCCCTTGAAGCTAAGTAACTGGATTCGCCTAAAAGGGGCCACGAATCCCGAATCCCCGTATCGGGTACGTATACGTACGAGATTCTGCCCCAATTCAACGGATACGGCGTATCTCGACTGTACCCCGTTCGGATACGCCGTATCCCGTAAAACTGGATACGGCTAGGCCCGCGGGTTCAAAAAAGCGTTGTTTTTTTATTATAAAGGGGGGCTTCTGCTCATTGTTTTTCACCAATTGAGGAGGATTTTTCAGGAGAGGGCATCAAGCCTATGGCCCTAGTATTTATATGTGATTCATGGTAATGTTAAATTCTTAAAGTAAAAGTGACATTTTCCTTAATCTTCATTTTCATCCTTTTACTTAAATTTTTAACATTACCATGAAATGACTCGGGATGTTTGAGAGTGGTTCCGACCTCATTGGATTTCATATGGAGAAAGTAGAATTTTAGATCTCATTCAAAATCCAGCAGACTTATCAGTTTTTCAGGATTTCAAGATTGGGTTATTGCAATGTTTCCATCGAATTTTGTCATGTATTAGGGTATGGAACTCGTATTTAATCAAGAGCACCAATCCCTCTATGTACCTTGATGTTAGTGACATTGGTTGTTAAACTCCTCTATCATGACCCTACTAAAAATGTACCCATCACTCAAACAAAACCTTGACTATCTAAGATGATAGATAAATCTATGTTTAAATCAATGAATTAAGTATGAATTTGTGTAAAAAATATCTAATTTTTAATATATATATATATATATATATATATATATATATATATATATATATATATATTTTTAAAATATATATATATTTTTAAAATATATATATATATTTTTTAATAAAATAATATATAACGTATCGTATCCCAGAAGTATCCTGTTCCGGGGTCACCACACCCGTATCCGATTCTTCGAATCCCTGTATCCCCATATCAGGTGACTTAACCTTGAAGGGGTTTTGCCCTGGCTTGAGCCTATTTCTGGTGTCTCTCTCTTTATGATTGTGATATTCATGTTTTGGCATTTATTTGATGATGAGAATATAAACATAATAATCAAAGAAGAACTAAATATCACAAGTAAATGTCATGTATGGAAAATGTTAACCTAAAGATGTTTCCTTTATCGATTTTCCAACAAAATTGTGAGCGCATACAATTACTCCATTTCAAGTACTTTGTTCCATTTACATCCTTGTATCTTATTTGGTTCATGCTCATGCACTTATCTTCAATTTCCATTTGATGCTATATCATTATATGTGAGCATATTTATTTCCAAGTACAAGCCTTATTCTTCTTGCAAGTTCCACTTTTTTAAGTTGCTCATCTTTTCAAAGTTGCATCTAATATCTTGTGATTGTAATCTTGGTTTGATTTACTAACACTTGTCTTGTAGCTGCTCATCTCATTGTACTTGAGTACCTTGAAAGCATTTCCATTATTTCAAGTATTTTCATTTATTTGAGCATACTTATTTCCTGCAAGATTATATTATTTGGCACTGGTCTACTTACACAAATTTGCCTTGCAGGATATGTTGTTGAACCACTTTGATCTATCTACATTTTGATGATTATTGCATGCTCATGATCATTTGTACTTGCTAATTCTTTATTTCTTGCTTCAAGTTACATTTCAAGTTTTTGAATGATTGATATTATAATTGGTAGACTAATTATCTCCTAGAGCTTGTTAGTTTTAGCAAGTTTTCCTTAGAAATCTTCCTTAGGGTCCACCCCCCTTGGCTTTAGCTAGGTGAGAGCCTAAACGGAGAGAGTCGGGATTAGGTGACAACCCCTTCTCTGAGCTTTTTTCCACCAAGGCCACACCTAGTGGTGTTGAGGGTTTTTCCCACATTGACTTAGGTGTGTAAGCAAGGCAACAACATTGTTTGGCACTGTTGCCGGGGATAAGTTCTCTTGTACCCAGAATACGACTAATTTCTGGTTCTTGTATTTTGGATTTTTAGAGTTAGATTCCCGCTCAAGTGGCAACTCCACTTGGTTCATTTTTTGTAAGAATTTCTACTAGGAGAAATCCAAGTAGCTTGGTTAGCCCCACTCTTGATCCTGAAAGGGTTTTTAGAGAGACTAAACAAGCTCTCTTCTCGTAGACTTCTTGCTAATCTTGGGCAGGGGGCTATTTCTAATATCCATTTGCTTTTCCAAGGACAAGTTGAACAAGACATCATGGATGACTTGTTTCATCCTTGTAACTTTGCTAACATCAATGGCTATCCAAATATTATTTTGGATAAAGCTATTGAGAAGTTGCCTTCATTTCAAGGTAGCAATGCCATTAGTGCCAAGACTCACCTTAGAACTTCAACATTTGTGTGAGTAAGTGGTGTAATACTGCTAACCATGAGGATGTTAAGATGAGACTTTTTGTCCTCTCTTTAGATGAGGATGCTCTTGATTGGTTCACTGCGTATCCTGCTAACTCTTTTGATTCTTTGGAGTTGATTGTTAATACCTTCAATGATAAGTATGGAGATAAAAGAGAAGAAAAGCATTTGCTCAATGCTTTTAAGCTATATTAAGAAGAATGAGAATGAGAATGAGATGGTTGAGGAGTTTAACAAGATATTTAACGATATTGTGAAGAATTTACCTTAGGACGTTAAATCTCCAGAGAAGTTTCTTTTGATCTATTATATTGATGCTTTTGGTGTTGATACATCCTATGAGATGAGAAAAAAGGAGCATGCGAATTTAACTGCAACTCAAATAGAAGCCCTAAAAATAGAAAAGGCTAGAAAGGATTCTTGGAAGTCAGAGATCCCTTGTTTCAATAGGGGTCCTTGAAGATCACATGAGTCCAAAGTGAAAACTGAAGCAAAGGAGGTTGATAAGGATCTATCAAGGAGCTAACACAAATGATAAAGAATATGGAGCTCCACTAAGCCCAATTAATAAAGGCCATAAAAGCAAACCGTGCAAAAGAAACAAGTGCCATGTAAAATAGGTTGGTCAACGTGGAAAGGTCTCAAGCACAAAGGTTCTAACCTAGGTCCAATGATAGATGGAAAAAGAGTAAGGGCCCTTCACAAAACTATAGGCCTCCAAATCCATTGGAGTCTACTGACATGGTGGATCAAGTTCCCCATATTGTAGACCATGTGACGAGTTTCATGAGGAAACCGCATGCCACATTGTAAGGAGAATCATGGAAAGTGGCACGATGGGAGGTGAACATGTGGGAACAAGTGGTCAAATAAATATGTTCTCCATGGAAAATCAAGTTAGGACTATTGAAAGAAAGCGGGAGATTGATCATAGGCCTAATGCTTGTGGGGTTGAGGATTTTTCCCACATTAACTTAGGTGTGTAAGTAAGGCGGCAAAAAGGCTAAAGGGCCAACCTATTCAAGCAAAGGCATGAAGAAAAGCAATGACAAAGAACATGGATTATGCAACTTTGAAGGTTGATCAACTTAGAGGGAGTCAACCTTCAGGTTTAGGAGGGGAGCAACAATCAACATATTGCAACAAATATGTCAAGAAGGTCTCTTGGTACGAGATGACCTTACAGGATGTTTAGGAGCAAGAAAATTTTAGTAACTAGGCTAAGGACAGTAAGGTCAAGGTTACTTGGGAGCGGGAGCGAAAACGCGGAGCGGGAGCGGGAGCGCCATTTTTAGAAGCTTTCGGTTTGGAGCATTTCCGGGAGCGTTTATATATATATATATATATATATATATATATATATATATTAATATTTTGATGCATATATGTCAACAAAAACATGTAGAATGATGAATTAGACATAAAAAACATAAAAACATAGATTGAATCATATAACATCAATCATCTAGAAGTTATAATCTTCATCAACCATGCCCACAAGTTGGAAGCATACAACATATTGACTCTTGAGTCTCGCGAATCATCAATCTGAAGGTTTCAAGCTTTCAAAATTCATTTTATAACATTTATCATCATTGATTTCAAATTTCAATATCTAACATTTATCATCATTGATTCATTGATTTCAAAATTCAATATACATTTATCATCATTGATATATAACATTTATCGTCATTGATTCATAGATTTCAAATTTCAATATATAATATTTATCATCATTGATATATATCATTCATCATCATTGATTCATTGATTTCAAAATTCAATATATAACATTTATCATCATTGATATTATATAACATTTATCATCATTGATTCATTGATCACCATATAACTTTCATGAAGCATCGTATTCATAATTCATAATGACTTGTAAACAGTAAACTTATAAATGCCAACTTCAAAGTTTCACCTTTCAAATTCAAACTTCAAACTTAAATTGTCATTAAATATATGAAAGAGTCAAGTTTCAATTGTTCAACTGTCAACAACAAATAGAAAAGACTAGTGAACAACAAATCTATTTTATCTACTGGCTGGCCCCTTGCCACGCCCACGAGAAATGTCTAATTTGTGCGAGCCACGAGGAAATGTTGGTCTTCTAGTACTCTCAGGAGTACCACGACCATGACTAGAAAGTGGAGGCTGGATCTGCAAAGGAACAATAGTGTGATATCGAGAACTGGCACTGGCATTGGCACCCGCACTGGCACCCGCACTGCTACCAGTAGATGGTGGGACTGGCCCTGTGTGTGGCGGTGCTGCTGATGCTTCATCATCATCCCTAAAAAGTTCTGCTTCCAATTCTTCCATATGTACCGTGCCGTCCTCCAAATTATCATCCTCTGGGTTGTTGTCCCAAACTCTGTATGATTGATCCTCATTTGCCCGATCACAGTAATGGCTCAACAACCTCAAGTTGTAATGCACATAAACCAAGCTTTCAACTCGTTTTCATTCAACCTGTTTCTTCTCACATTGTGTATGAAGCTGTAGGTGCTCCAACACCTCTTTGCAGAAGAAGCGTTCACAACCTGTGAGAGAACTTTTTTAGCCAAATTTGACAAAAGTCCCATGCCGCCATATGCTTCCCACCATGTGAGAGCATCAAATCTGTCCTTGTCTTCCATTGCATGGAAAGAACCAAAGTTAGCAGTGCAACTGAAGTATTTGCCTAATTCAAGGCGCAGTCTAGCACACTCCTCCCTGTCAGGTACCAACTTGTCTAATGCCTTCATGTACCCCTCTTGTACCTCTAGATCTGTGTGAGGTTTCATCCTAACCCCACCTCCAGGTGCAGGTTGGCCCAACCAAGATGGAGAGTAATATTTTGGCGTAAGGATATATGCCAAGGCATGTAGTGGAACATTGAGTTTATTCCATCGTGCACACACACAGTCATGAATCATAGCATACAAGTTGGGATCATTATCCTTAACAATATCTTTTATTTGCCCCAACATGCTGTCCATCTGCTCATAAACCTCCCCAATCACTGGTTTATCAGTATCTGCAAACCGAATCATGTGATAAATGGGCTTGGTAAAATTCAAAATTTCCCTCACACGTGCCCAAAACAGAGGGTCAAGGGCGGTCTCCTCCACATGTTCGAAACCTTGCCTGTCAACTATTGTTGCTGCCTTGTCCTTTAATAGCTGCCAGGGTGGGCTTGATACCATTGCAGCCAATGACTCTCTTACCTTCAAAAGGCGCCTAAAGGTGAGGTAATAGCTAGCAAATCTAGTCTTTGCTATCTTCAACAACTCCAATTTGGAGTGAGTACGGAAAAGCCCATGGGTATTGCTATGATTTGTAATAAATTTTATCATTTTTTTACCTCTCTTGTACAAATCACCAAGCCATTTGAATTGAGGTTGTTTGTTTTTGATGATATCATGCATCAAAAGGTTCATTGTGTGAACCAAACACCCATACCAAAAAATGTTGGGGTATTTATCCTCAATAATTGCTCCTGCTGCCTTATAGTTAGCAGCATTATCAGTGATGACCTGTATGACATTGTATGGCCCAGTTTTTTCAATTATATCAAGTAATGGTTCTGCAATGTTAATGCCGGTTTTGAATTTCTCTGAATAATCATATGCTGCCAGGAAGATTGCACCACTAACCGACACAGCCAAAACACTTATCAATGGCTTTCCTTTTACATTGGTCCATCCATTAGAGACAATGGACACCCCATGCTCATTCCATGAATTTGTCATTCTAGCCAAAGAATGATTTATTTTAGCTTTTTCATGATCAAGACCCACGGTTCTAGCCTTTTCATATCCAGGGCTTTTGTATCCTTTGGGGGCATCATTAATGGTAGAAACCATTTCATGCCAATAAGGTGAGCGAAGAACATTGAATGGCACCCCACATGCATATAGAAACTGGTAAACTTTTGAATCCACATCATTCCTACACCCTTCGTCCAGGAAATCGGATATGGTTCTACGCCTTAATCCAGGTGTGCCACTGCCTCCAAAACCACTGGCATGGGTGGAAGTTGAACTTGTTTGTCCATGACGTGTTGGGCCTGAATAAGAACCAATGAAACCCCTAGATCTGTTAGATCTCTGTAGGGCAGCCTCCTCTTCCTTTTTATATTTCTCTCTGTGTCGCTGGCACACTAGTACAAATTTTGATTCCTATATTTTTTTCTCCATCCCCTGGCATTTTCCCACAAAGGTGCCTTCTCGCACGGGTGTATGAACCATGGTATTGTTTTTTGCAATGGGGGCAAATAAATTTAGTGGTTCCACCACCTTTCCCTCCTTCCTGTTTCTAAACTTATTTCCACAATGGTGTCTGAGTTTGGTCTTGTCTAGTTGGGGAATCTGTGTCCTCATGTTCTCCACTCCCCACTTTCTCCTCAACATAATCCTCCTCCTCTTCAGGATTTTCTTCAAATCCACCATAACCCTCCTCTTCTCTGATTTGCCGCTTTCTTCTACTACTCTCCAACACCATTATCACAAAGAAAGGAACCAACATGAGGAAAATCCCTAGCCATATAGCCATGATGGAAACAAGTTTCAAGTTTCAAGTTTCTAGCCTGCAAAACAAATGGAAAAATGCCAAATGGGAATAGGAAATGCAACATAGGAAAAAAAAAATTCATTTTTTAAGTTTTAAACCCAATAAAATGCAACATTCAAGAAAAAATCAAGTTTTCATTTTTAAACAACCTACAAATTCATCCTAGAAAATACAAAATTGGATTAGAAGGCCTACCTCTTTCTTGCAATCCTCCTGTTGCCTTGCAGCTTGCTCCTTGCTCTCCTTGTCACTTCTGCAGCTCAGCTCTCCAGTTCTCTCCTCAAGCTCTTCTTGCTCTCTCTCACTCACTCAACAAACAATAAAAACAAAATGACCCCCCCCCCCCTATAAACAAAACGAATTTTTCATTGAAAATAATTTCTGCCCGGCGGGAAGCTTTTTTTGTTCTGGGGAGCGTTCGCTTTGGGAGCGCTCGGAAGCGTTTTTTAAACGCCGGAAGCAGTCAGGGAGTGTTCGCTCTCGAGCGCTTCCGGAAACGCTCCCAAAAAGGCAGGGAGCATTTTAACAGGTTCGGAAACGCGCTCCCGAAAACGCTCCCCTCAGGAAGCGTTTTTGAGAGTGCGTTTTCGAGCGCTCCCAAAACGCTCCCGAACGAAGCGCGTTTCGAGAGCGGGAACGAGGGGGGGTGAAGCTTCCCCGCAACCCTAAGTAAGATTTCAAGGTTGTTTCCAAACTAGAGGGCAAGAAAAGCTTCTAGATTAGAGGGAGTAGCCAAGGCAACGGATGTAGGATTGAAGTCAGTACCAAGTGGCATAAGTACCTCCATTATTAAGAGTGAGTGTTGATGTTTGTAACTCGAACATGTAATTCTGCATAAGCTTGTGTCTAGGTGTGCAAAAGTTGTCCATGGTCTCCTTAGATAGTTGCTCTAGTGTGAACAAGTTGTTAATGTAACTTAACCTAACTTAGGAAAAGCACATTATTATGTTGGATTATTGAGCTAAAGTAAACTTGGTAAGAGTAAATTAAATTACTTTACTGAATATGTTTTAATATCGACCCTTGATCTCAAGTGAGTGAGATTTAATCTCAATCATTAATCACTTAGGAGATTAGGGTTAAGGATTTAGCTCAATGTAAAGTTATAAAAAAAAGGCTAGGGAGAAGGAGAAGATACCATGCAACAACACAAGATTGCCAGAGGCATCTTAGTGAGTGTGTTGGGTTCGAGGAAGGCGAAACAAAGAGATCTAGATCAACCAATGAGGGTTTGATCAATTGGATCAGATCCGATGTTGTATGTAATTCCTTAGTTGGGCCATTTTCCTAGGAAGGGAGCCCAAGCAAGTTTAAAAATTTAATCTGAATCACCTTTGATTGGGAAAAATCCCTTGTGTCATTTTTGCTATGTTATTGGATCTGTCAGGCCTAATGGCTAGATTAGTGGATCCCCAGATCAGAAACAAATTCGGATCTGGATCCACAAAGATCTACCCAACTTCTCTCCGTGGGTAAAAAACTGTCAATGTCAATGCACAAATCTGAAGCAAACCTCGGCACAAAATTCCAAAACGAAAAATTCAACCGTCCAATCTCAAGTCGATGAATGATAATAAGAAATGGATTAATGAATCAACATCCCGCCAAAATAAACTAGGGAGTTGGCCGACGACAATTTATTATTTTTATGTTGACCATATAATAAACGTCAATACAAGACATATTATAAACTTTAATGCATGTGACATGAAGATTATAATTTAAAACACGGGAGGTGAAGAATGACTTTAGATATTTTAAAGTTTAAAAAGTAAGTTTTATTTTAAATTTCAATTTTAAAGTTTCTTTTCAAGTTTAAAAAGTATTTTTTCTTAAAAAGTTTAATAATTTGCTCAATATAAATATTATAACTAATAATTAATGTTTAAATATTTTATAAATGATGCATTAATTCTATTATGATTAACTTAATATTTATTTTTAAAGTATTATATTGAAGTTATATATTTAAATACTCACATAAGTTAATTATTTTTATAATTAATGTTTAATTAATAGTTATAAATGATACATTAAGTTAGGTATTAAGACTTGATTATTTATATAATAATTATTTATTATATGTAAAAATTATATATTTAAAAATTAGCATATGTTTTTATTTTTATATTTATATAAATTTAAATTTTAAAAATTATAAAATATTTTATATTTGCTTGTACTTGCCGTTTCCGGATCTTTGCTTTTAAAAAAACTGGCGTATCCGGATTCGGCTCCGAATCCTGGTAACTTAGCATTTTTGTGATTGAGATTAGTAAGTTTGCTTTCTGTTGAATTTATTTTGTTAACACCCTAGCTGGTGCTTTTATTCAGTAGACATAAATATGCTTGGAACTAATTGCTAGTTTGCTAGGGTAAGAAAAAATGACAAAAATAGCTCAAACACAATGCCCTTTACAGCCCAACACCCTCCTCTGGAATCCCCAGTGCCCCTCCTACAACATAGGGCATTTTCCAAGCAAGCAACCTCTTGATTGACCAACAAATAGAATGTACCAAGCTGTTTTAAGATTCTCTCCAAGGAAGAATGTCAATCAAGTATCCATATGATGTCTAAACTCCTAGTCCGATTGGTTTGGAGGCAAAATTGGTTCGATTGGGTGTTCTATACCGTTTTTGGTCAGTTTGGTAGATAACTGGCCTTAAAGCACCAAACCAGCCCGTTTTTGCCCAGGGACCACCTAAACCTATTTTTAAAATGAAAAAGCAATATAATAAACAATTTGCAAGCACAACACCTAACCCTAGGGCCCTACTAATGCTATTTAAAGAGACCCCCACCCCTCCAATTCACTCACTCTAGTAAAAGTGGCATTCTTCTTTATATTTCACTTTCATCCTTTTACTTCTATTTATAACATTAACGCTAATTGTTTCAGGATTTTTGAGTGGTTCTAGCCTCATTGGATTTCAGATGGAGAATGTAGAATTTTAGACCCCATTCAAAATTCAGCAGACTTAACATTTTTCAGGATTTTAGGATTGGCACAAATGCAACATTTCCGTTGGATTCTGTCATGTATGAGGGTAGGGAATTAGCATTCAATCAAGAGCACAAAGTCTCGTATGTTGCTTAATGTTGGTGGCATTGATTGTTGAACTCCTCTGTTATGACCCTAGTAAAAAATGTACCCATCACTGAAACAAAACCTCTGATTTGTCATGTTAAGCTTTTTCTATCTTATTTAAATGCTTAGAGGATGATATTGATGATGAGTATCCCTATACATGAAATGGTTTTTATGATTTGTAGTTATTTGTTGTAGCATGATTTTTTGGGACTCTAGAGGCCATTTAGAGCCTCTTTGTTGATGAATTTTTGGTTTAGAGATGTATTTCATTTGGTGCTATTTTGGTTATATGAACTGTTGCTATATATATGAGAAACTTTGCATATTTGTGTATAATGATTTGGATTCATTATAGATGCACATGAATATATCTATCTATTTATTTATTTCAATTTAAATATTTAATGTATTTTTTGGTCGACCAGGCTTTTGGTCCAGTTTTTTTCTGGTTCTTCCTGGTTCACATTTTTGGAGTTAGAACGGTTCGATGAATGGTCCAGTCCTCATAACATTGGTCTAATGACCAATGAATAAGCCACCTCCAATGTGCAAGTCCATCACAGATCAACCAAGGGTTAAACATACACCATGCACCCCACATGTCATGAAACACTCCCAAACATGGTGTAAACACTATTGGAGTAACCCTGAAACTTGAAAGTACCATAAATGACTCCCTTGTTTGGCTATTAACACTGGATATACACCTGAGTCCCATTTATCTTTGGTCAGTGGTCACTATTGGGCAGTAATCTAATTCCATTGGAATTTGCTATTTTCCAAGTATTTGATATGATATTTTGTACTGAATCAATCTTCACTGGTACATTCTTGCTGGCACAATGTCATACTGATTTGTTGTGAGAATCTTTTGATAGAAGAATATGTATGCACAATCACTTTGGGAAATTATAGTGTTAGTAGAGGCTGCCAGTGAATCTTTGCAAAATGCAGATGCGAGGAAGTAATATGTGAAACCTAGAAACCTGCACAAGAAAGAAATTTGTTGAAGGTAATGAAAGTGTGTATAAGAATATAGGAATTTTCTTGCTTTGGTGGTCTCTCTTGTACATGCATCTTTCCTACATTTGTGATCTAGTCTTGCTTTTGTTGCAGTCAATCTAATGGACTGGAGTTAATGCTGTTCTGAACGTTTTTCTTTCTGCTTTTTTAAGTGAAGATTTGACAGAGTGATTCTCAACTTGCTTATTAGAAGTTTTAAGCTGTCCGAAGTTTCTGTAGATTGTTCTGTAAAGGAGCTACTTGAGTCCTGTAGTAAACTTACATCTGTTTTATGCTAATTATTAAAGGCTCGAAGAAAAGAGGAGCGCTTGGTAGCAGCTTTGCAGAAACTCGAGCCTAAAGAATCATCGGATCCCACTCATGATCCTGAAATTCTTACTCCCGAGGAGCACTTTTATTATCTTAAAATGGGTCATAAATCCAAGAATTATGTTCCAATTGGCAGACGTGGAGTTTTCAATGGTGTAATCTTGAATATGCATTTGCATTGGAAGAAGCATCAAACTGTTAAAGTGATTGTCAAGACGTTCACTCCAGATGAGGTTCGAGAAATAGCAGCAGAATTGGTAAGACTAACTGGTGGCATTGTACTTGACATATTTGAAGGAAACACAATCATTATGTATCGAGGAAAGAATTATGCACAACCACCAACTGAGATCATGTCACCAAGAATTGCACTCTCCAAGAGAAAGGTAATATCTATCACTTATATCTATCTTTTTATTTTTTCAAGGAAAACCTTTCCCATGATCCATGGATGGTAAATGGGATAAACAGTCATCCCTGATTACAGATCTTAATCCCAAGGGAATCAAGATAATCAAACCTGTGATCCTCCCAGCTCTGGGGAGAGATCTCACGTCCAGCTCATGACTGCTTGAGCTAAATCTCTCACTTATATCTATCTTGTCTAGTTACAACTCTCATCATCCATAGTACTTACACTACCTGTTTCCTTTCGGGCAATATTTTATAGCAGGAACATGCTTTATGTTGTGCATCATTTTGGTTTAATTCAAATTTGTTTTATTTCTTATTTTTTAACTTAAAATGTTATGACAAAAGGGAATGGGGATTGTGGAAATATAGGCCTTATTGAAAATGTTGCTGCGTATGATGTGCATTGATATTTTTGGAGTGAGGAGGTAGATAGTTGGATGGAGTTACTGTGGGTTAATCTTTACCTTACTGGGGTACAGGAAATCATACTAAAATGAAATGTCGCCCTTTGTTTGAGTTCCAGGCTTTAGATAAATCTACTTATAGAGAATCTCTTCGATCGGTCAAGATTTTTATAGCCAGACTGGAAGAAGATCTGGAAGTGATTCGCCAGAAGATGAAAGCTGAAAGTCAGATAAACTCTGAGCACAGCAGGGCATTGTTGATAAAAGATCAGCCTGTGACAAAGCATGGACCAGATGCTCAGGCTCCCTTGCAGAATTATTTGCCTATGGATAGTAAGTATGTGGCAGAGCATGCCAGAGAGTTAGATGATGTTTCTGAGTCGAGTGGGACTGAAACAGAGCATGTTTCAGATGCGGAGTTTGAGATGGCTTCAGATTCAGAAGCATTATCAGATTTGTTTGAAACTGATTCTGAGATGAACTCAGAGTCATCTGATGAACCTGATCATTCTTTATATTTGGGCAAGATTGATGCTGCATCCTTGGAGGATAAGAAAACTGTTTCAGCTTTTACAGAACATTTGAGCAAAATGCCCGAAGAGTCAGAGAAAGCTGATGGCTCAGCTGATGATCCTGGCCTTTCTGAACTTGACGAGGTGGACCAGATGTTTCTGCGTGCTGCTTCACTTCTTAAAAAGAAAAAATAAGGACAATACTTGCTTGAGATGGTTGAGCGAGATTCATTGTTTTTGGTACTTGAGAGTCGAGATAGTGTTGGAAAGCAGGCAGAATTGAGTGTTCATGGAGTTAGATGACAAGCTGCTTGTTTACTTGTATCACGAAAATCAACAAACGGTGTCTTAGAAAGGGGTCATATTAGTAGTTTTCACTACATTTCTGTATGCACATGACAGTACTAGTGCCTTTTTATGATCCAGATTCTCTTTGGAATGAGCTGGTAATAAGTATTTTTGTCAGGTGTTGCCTAATTATTATATGTTTTGGAGTTTTTAGCTGGAATCCGGAGAATTTTTTTGGGGTCAAATCTTGATCTCTGTTGTTTAAAATGAGTTTTTGACTGCATATATGGATACAGCACCCTGGAAAACCCCTGGGCACTCGGATTGTGAAGAGTTTACAACTCAAACTTGTGATTCCAACAAATCCTTCCTGGATTCTGGGAAAATTAGACCAGAAAATATGCCAGAAAAATCTCTAAAACATATAACAGATAGACTACGGCTTTTTGTCATGGTAATTCAATTTGAATAATTTTATTGAAACAAATTGCTTTCTTCTTAGTTACAATTCACCCTTCACATTGTAATGGAGATGTCCAAATCAACCATGTGCTTTGTCCATTAATATGGAATCAATGTTTTAAACCTTTGGTTCAGAAGATGATCTAAAAACAATGTTTTAGTTGATTTCCTGGTATTTATTGCAGGTAGAACTATGCACACAAAAGAAAGAAGTAATTGAGCATGAAGTCGAATTTGATAAGAGAACATAATTGTCCAATTCATTGAGAAACTTTAGGCAGTAGAAATATCTGGGGAAAGCGAGGTCATTCCTTACCCAATTTGTCCAACACAAGTCCTATTACTAACAAGTTTATTAAGAAAGTGGTCTCTAATGGGGAATCTTGGTATGGTCAAGAATTCGGGCATGGAGTTACTAGTAGAGTCTCTAATGTTCCCTTTAATACACTTCCTTTTTTGACACTTAATTTTGGATTATTTGATATCAACATATTTTCTTTCGTAACTTCCACCTGACAAAAGCCTAGTTCAAACTAACACCTATTTGTCAGCTTATAGACAATATAAACTAGATCAAACTGACACCTACATGTCAGATTATAGACAAGATAAATTTTATCTCTCATCATTCGGGCTACATATTGCAATCCCTTGTCATCCATGGTCTATAGTGTCTTGCCGCTCTTGAATATGGAATCAATCTACTTAGCTCCAAGGTGGTACATTATGCCATACCCTGTACTTTATTGATTATTGTAAGGCAAACATGGGACCTTTTCAAGGGTGTTTTCAACAAGGAATGAATTATCAATTAAGTTGCTCTAGATAACAATGATTCCAATGGATGTTTTGAGCTAAATGCTTTATTTGTTTACCTACAATAGTGTAAATTTATGTAGATGTTCTATGCTTGATGCAACTTTACTCTCTTCAATACTAGACATCAATCACATAAATCATTAAGTAAAACGCTGATAGAACATACCAGAGGATCAACAGAAGACAAGCCAGAAAAATATATATTTGTTGGTGTGTTACGGCGATCAGCAGGATGCTTCAACCAACAAAGTCTCCTTGGTCAGCCAACCCAGAATGTGTCACAACAACTCTCAAAATAGCCAAACGGTCAACTCAAAGTCAACCCCAGAAAAGTCAATGCTGTCGAGAAAAGTCAATGCAGAACAACAAGAAGTAAAAGTCAACGCAACACAGTCTACAGTCAACCATTGACCTTGGTTCTTGTGCCAAAAAGTACGGACTGCATAAATCGAAGTCTATGCCAAAATTCAGCGCCTTTAGACCATGCGTTGACCAAAGTCAACGCTAGTCAAACCTGTAGTAGAAACCCTAGCTGCAACAGAAAATATTTTCGTCCTTCTCCCACGTGTGAACCACATATTTGCCTCTAAGTAGCTCGAACCAATAAGAAGTGGAGAGAGAAACATGTGTGATGAGGAGATGAGTGAAATGTCCTCCAACGTTGACTTTATTTATATCCATCACCGAGGGTGTGTGACACATTTGCTGGGGGTGTAAAACCTTAAGGCCGACCTGCACATATTTTGAAAGTATTAAAAATAAATTCAAAATAAATATTTTGCTCATCGGATCAAGATGATCTTTAGATCAATCTTGCACCTCTCCGAAAGAGGAATCCAATAAAAATATTGGTGTCTTCATCTGAGCATCACAACATGGAGTTTGGACCTAGATGTCCAATTTAACACTCCCTCTCAACTAGGGAGAACTCCATCCACCTGTGCAATCAAACATCGTGCATCATCCCGCCGTAACTTGCTTTGTTGGCCTTTTTATTTCAGAACAGAAGTGGGTTAGTCAAAAAACATCATTCCCGATTGACAAATTCAGCCCAGAGGTTCGAAACCTCTATAAGACTCACAAAGAGTCTCATACCAACCCGAAGTTGGTTTACTTGACCCGAAGTCAGTAGGAGGTCCGAAACCTCACTTGGACTCAGGAGATTCATATACTAACCCGAAGTCAGTTGGAGGTCCGAAACCTCTCTAGACTTGATCCCAGATCAAGTGGTTGGACCGTGCCATCCTAGATAGAGAGTACGACAATCTCTGATGCATCCATCAGTGTTTGCTACTAGTCTCTAGCTTTTCCCACTTCATTGGCCAAATGAGAGGTACTTCCCATGAGTCCGGAACTCAAATGGGTAAGATGCATAAGGTGCACAGATCATGAGAGGCGAACCAACTCAATCATCATATCGGTGGGGCAGAAGCACCACAAGGTTTGGCAAGCCTAGCCCTGTGAGTGCTTATAGCTTTGAGAAGCTATCCCCAAAGTCCCCCAGAGCTCCCAGAGCTCATCGTCCAACATGACCCACATCATAGGGTCGTTTCACGATACCAAGACTCTCATGGAAGGTTAGGAACTTGACCTTCCCCAGGGGCTTAGTGAGAATATCTGTGACTTGCTCATCAGTTCCTATATGATCGAGCCTTACAGTGCCTCGCTGTACCATACCTCGGATAAAGTGGTACCAGCCATTAACATGCTTGGATCGTTCGTGAAACACAGGATTCTATGACAAACAACTCCCCCTCAGGTTATCACAAAGGATAACGGTGGCATCTAGCACATGCTCAAACAACTCACTGAAGAGCTTTCGCAACCAAGTGATTTCACAATAGGCCATACATGCTGAAATGTATTTGGCCTCAGTGGTGCACAAGGCTACCAACTTTCGTTTCCTGCCTGAAGTAGATCTACATGCGAAGCAACATCCAGATGTGCTCTTGCGATCCACCACACTCCGAGCCCAATCGGCATCAGTGTATCCAAGGAGTGTCATGCTCCCGACAATGTATCTCAGCCCATGGTCTATCGTGCCCCAAAGATATCTCAAGAGTTTCTTAGCACCAACCCAGTGAATGTCATGATCAACCATGTGTTGACTCAAAGTGTTCATTGCACAACATACGTCTGAACGGGTGTTCACTAAGAACATCAGGGCTCCTACGAGCTGACGATACTCAGTAGGATTTGCTAACACGGGCCCAGCAGCGCTGCCACTCAACTTCTTATAGTTGAGTTCCATCGATGTCGACACAAACTTATAGTCCACCATACCAAATCTTTCCAGAGGCTTCACAATATATTTTTTTTGAGAAAGAAAAATCTCGTCAGGTCTCTGCTAGACCTCCAGGCCTAGGAAGTAATGCATCAGTCCTAGGTCCTTCATCTCGAACTCAACAACGAGCTCCCTCTTGCATTGATGAATGAGAGGCTCAACACTTGTCAGGAAGAGGTCATCCACATACAACACCAGAATGAGAGGCTTCTCCCTATCAACCTTGAAGTAAAGGTTTAGATCAACATTACTACGAGTGAAGCCCAACTTCATTAGGTAGCTATCTATCCTCTCGTACCAAGCTCTCGGTGCTTGCTTCAGCCCATAGAGGGCTTTCTTCAACCTGCAGACATGGGTGTCCTGATCCTGGACTTCGAACCCCAGAGGTTGCTCCACATATACCTCTTCCTTCTTCGCACCATGCAGAAATGCGGTCTTCACATCCATTTGATGGAGACTCCATCCTTGCGTAGCAATAAGGGCTATGATAGATCGAATGGTGGTATATCGGGCCACAGGTGAAAATATGTCATCATAGTCTATGCCTTCTTTTTGAGAGAAGCCACGGGCAACGAACCTTGCCTTGAAATTTTCAGCACTTCCATCAGATCCATGCTTGATCTTGTAGAGCCATTTCGAGGTGACAACTGCTTTGTCGTTCGGTCTTGGAACCACATCCCAGACATCATTCTTCATTATGGACTCGTACTCTTCGTGCATAACATCCTTCCAAACTTGATGCTTTACGGCTTCCTCAAAAGATCCAGGCTCAGATTGTACAATAGTACTCATGGCTGCTAGATACCCATGGTATCTACTCGGCTTCTTGCTTTCACGGAATGTCCCCCTTGGGGCCATATGACCCCTTGGCATCCTCGAGGGTGTCCCTGAGCCATGATGGTCTCTTCCCCAGTGAAGGAGGTGGATCCATCGGTCCTTCAACATCAGACATTGTCTCATCCTTTGGTTCTTCTTGATTTCCAGGCCTTGCTTCATGATCTTCCTGGGATCTAGGAAGATTGACTACTTTCTTCAGAGAAGCATCTTCGTCAAAAGTGACACCGTGGCATATCTTCACTTCCCTTTGACCAGGCACATAGACTCTATAGGCCTTCGAAGTTTCGCTGTAGCCCACAAACATTCCTTTCTTCCCAGAAGCATCTAACTTGCTCCTCTTCTCTTTCGGCACATGAAAATAAATAGGACATCCAAAAACTCTAAAATGTGAGACGTCAGGTTTCTTACCAGAGAAAACCTCTTCGGAAGTTTTGGAGTCCAGAGTGGAATGCGGGCAACGGTTTTGTATGTACACAACGGTGTTCGCAGCTTCTCCCCACAAAAACTTTGGTAGACCCTGGTCACATGGCATTGCACGAGCAACTTCCACAATGGTCCTGATCTTTCGTTCAACAACGACATTCTGCTCAGGATTATAGACAATTGTGGTCTCCCTCTTAATGCCAACTTCTTTGCAAAAATTCTTGAACTCGTTCGTCTCATATTTAGTGCCATTATCAGTCTATCGGATGGCATCTCATATCATTGCTCCCAGTGGACTTCCTCCAACCTGGTAGAGTGTATCAACTCTAAACCCAATCGTGATAGCTTCCTTGAAGCTCTTCTTCCACATGTGCACATTTCCATCAGTGAATGCCACATTGAAACCTTTGTCTTCCATGGCCGATATAGACACAAGGTTCTTCTTCAAATTTGGTACATAGAGTACATCCTACAAGCGGAGGACTTGACCTTGAGACAAGTGGAGGGTCACAGTCCCTGCCCCTTTCATGGGATATGTGGCATTATCTCCAAGGACAATTTCCAGATTAGTGTCCTTCTCAACCATATCAGAGAGTGCTTCTTTGAACCTATTGATGTGCCTTGAGGCACCACTATCTATCACCCAGACATCCATAGTGTCGGGTGCAGATGCAACAGAGAGGGCAGATACAAGAATGTATTCATTTCTTTTATCAACAACATTTGATTCCTCATACCTGGAGTTTCTTGACCTTTTGAAAGGTTGATCATTTCCATTGGAGGGAGCCTTCCTCTTTCCCTTGAACCTGTTGTTCCTTTGATTGCCATTCATCTGGTTGTTGTTGTTGTCATCACCACCAGGAGAATCCTTCTTGAAAGGACATTCTCTAGCATAGTGACCTGGCCTATGACAAGTGAAACACTTGCCCTTCTTTCCTTGGGCCCCTGCTTTTCCTTTGTTCTTTGGACCACCAAAGTTGTTCTTTCTAGAATGAGCAACGTAGGCAACATTTCCTTCATTTCCATACTCCTTCATTCTTGTCTCTTCTTGAATGCATCTCGATAGTACTTCGTCAAAGTCATGTATCACATTATTATTTAGAATGGTAGTGTTGAACACATGCCATTCAAATGGGAGCCCTCCAAGTGCGGTGAGTACCATCCCTTGATCACCGATTGTCTCCCCAATAGCCAGCAAATTGTTTCTGATCTCGGTTAGCTTCAGAAAGTATGATTGAACAGACTCATTCCTACCTTTCTTCAGATTCTTCAATTGATTCTTGAAGAATAGTACTTGATTTTCATTGTTGGCCTTGAACATGAGGACCAACTTATCATACATCTCTTTGGATGTGCCTAGCTCATAGATGTAGGCCACCAGACTCTTATGAATGGATTCCCTGATCATCAACTTTGCTTTGATCTCCCCCTTCTTGTACTTTGTTTTGGCAGCAGCAGTAGCAATGGACGGAGGTTCTTGGATTTTACCCTGCACATAGTCCATGACATTTTAGTCTTCCAATTTAAGATCCAATATCATCTTCCAAGCATGGAAGTCATCATTCCTAGTCAATTTGTCATCCTCCTTGAAGCCATAGTTTGTGGAACCCATTTTCTTCTTTGGTGATTGCTACAAATTAGGACTCTGTTTTCACCTCAGCTTCGATACCATGTAAATTTATGTAGATGTTCTATGCTTGATGCAACTTTACTTTCTCTTCAATACTAGACACAATCACATAAATCATTAAGTAAAATGCTGATAGAACATACCAGAGGATCAACAAAAGATGAGCTAGAAAAATATATATTTGTTGGTGCGTTACGACGATCAGCAGGATGCTTCAACCAACAAAGTCTCTTTGGTCAGGCAACCCAAAATGTGTTACAACAACCCTCAAAACAGCCAGACGGTCAACTCAAAGTCAACCCCATAAAAGTCAACGCTGCATAGAAAAGTCAACGCAGAATAGCAGCAAGTAAAAGTCAACACAACACAGTCTACGGTTAACCTTTGACCTCGGTTTTTGTGCCAAAAAGTGCAGACTGCATAAATCGAAGTCTATGCCAAAATTCAGCGCCTTTAGACCATGCGTTGACCAAAGTCAACGCTGGTCAAACCTGCGGTAGAAACCCTAGCTGCAACATAAAATATTTTCGTCCTTCTCCCACGTGTGAACCGCAGATTTGCCTCCAAGTAGCTCGAACCAATCAGAAGTGGAGAGAGAAATAAGTGTGATGAGGAGATGAGTGAAATGTTCTCCAACATTGACTTTATTTATATCCATCACTGAGGGTGTGTGACACATTTGCTGGGGGTGTAAAACCTTAAGGTTGACCTGCACATATTTTGAAAGTATTAAAAATAAATTCAAAATAAATGTTCTGCTCATCGGATCAAGATTATTTTTAGATCAATCTTGCACCTCTCCGAAAGAGGAACCCAATAAAAATATTGGTGTCTTCATCTGAGCATCACAACATGGAGTTTGTACCTAGATGTCCAATTTAACAAATAGGAACCTAATTAGGAATTCTCTTGAATAACAAATACTAACAAATTCCCAATTCCCAGTTAAATAAGCATACTTGGTTTAAAAAAAATAAAAAATTTGGAAATAAACTTACTACTCCGAGTTGTAATCTTCAAGTGGTTGCTAATTGTATTCCATGTATGCAAACATGTCATATAACTTCCATTGCAGCCTATTCATAGATCAAATTGGTATCATGCTAGTGTTGAAAATGATGTTCTATGTAACATTCAACATGTCAAAAAAAGAGACCTTATTCATGTGATTTTCTAGTGCAATTAAGACTAGTACAAATTTTCAAACTGATAGCTACTTCCAATGATACAATTAAACTTCTTAGAGCACTCCAATTATGAAGCAATTATACATGAAATATTTCAACCAATAACTTTTTCAATATAGCAATAGAGATCACATTAAACAATGAAACAAGAGACACCAAAATGTAGGTCAATGACCAAGGCAAAACCCACAAGGGGAAAACTCATAAATATTTCCTTATGAGAGTTCAATTCATCAAAATGTACATCAAAATATTCTAATTGAAATTCCAACTTTTGACTTCAATAAATGCCAAGTCAAACTAGTCAAACGAGAGAGAAATAGTCAACGTTGGTCCAAGTCAAAGTTTGCAAAAGAGCGTTGAATTTATGCTTGAGGTAGCTGGTCAAGAAGCACTGAAATTTGATCAAATCACAGTGAATGAACCAAAATCAAAACTCGGTCAAATCACAGAAGTTCACCCGCGGTCAACCCTCGGTCAACGAGCCAGAACAGGGGAAAAAATTCAGTCAACCTTAGTCAACGAATCACAGATAATCTTGTCCTCCAAAATAAGTCAAGAGCTTGGTCAAACAAAGAGAAATGAACCAAAACCAATGCAGGTTGAACATAAGTCGAGAGTTGGTCAACGTAGAAATAATCTTCCTCTTTCTTCTTTGCATGTGTAGACTATCCTTATTTCAGATCGAATGGATGAGATGTTGATGATGCCAAATGAGGTCAATCGAATGCCAATTTATGTGTGCTAGGAGGGTTTTGACCATAGGGTCAAAACCATTCAATGAGTGGGGCTGACTTGTCCAAATAAGGCCGAGTTGGTCATTGAACAGGGTTAACTTGTCCAAATGAGGTTGACTTGGTCAACAAGAAAATTCATAATTTCTTATTTGTTTTTCCAATGAAAATACTGACCGAAGCTACCAATTTTCAACACTCCCTCTTAGTTAGGGAGGTATTTTTCATTCTCTTTTTCTCAAGATCAATCTCCTTGACCAATCCATTGGTCTCTTAGTAATCACCCAAGGGAGAGATCAGATTTACAAGTCTCATCATAATGAAAGATACATACATCAAACTCATCCCATAAGCCAAAACACAATGGCATTAAGGTCAACACCCAACTGGCCAATGAGATCAATCAATGAGGCCAATCTCTCCAACCATACGAAATGGTTTCTTAGTCAAGCAAAATGACCCAAGATAGTACACAAAATCAATCTTCCCAACCAAGTCCACTTGGTCTCTCAGTCAAACACAATGAGTCAAGGAAGAGGACTCAAAATTAGTGTCCCCGACTAAACCCATTGGTCTCTTAGTGAAACACAATGACTTAAGGGATCACTCCAAGCCTCAAAACCAAACTCCCCAACCACATTGGTTTCTCAGTCAATCTCAATGACCCAAGGGAGTAACTAGGGTCATCTCCCCAATCATAAACCTTGGTCTCTCAGCTAAGCCCAAGGAAGATTATCAATTACATGATGCTATACAATCAATGCTCCCTCTCTCCTAGGGAGGGATTCTTAACAACTCCAAGTTGTTCTCTTGAATAAGAAAACTTCATCTAAGACAATGGTTTTGTCAAAACATCAACAAACTACTCATCAGTAGGTACATATTTGAGCCTCACAACTCCTCTTTGGACAATATTCCGAATGTATTGATACTTGATCTCAATGTGCTTCGATCTATCATCAAAAACTATGTTCTCAGACATCTTTACACAACTTTGATTATCAAAATATACATTGGTCGATTCCAACACCCGATTAAATAAACCAATAAACAACTTTCGAAGCCACACAACTTCACAATAGGTTGAACATGCAACTATATACTTGCTTCAGTCATACTAAGAGCAACATAAGTTTGCTTCTTACTTGACAATGAAATCATAGTAGATCCCAAGCTAAAACAAAAACTAGTAGTGCTCTTTCTATCATCAGTGTATCCAACCCAATCAACATTAGGGAAACCATGCATCTGCCATTTTCCATTAGAAACATATCTCAAACCATAATCAATGGTGTCACAAAGATATCTTAATATATGTTTTGCTGCTACCCAATGCACATGTAGGGGCTCAACCAAGAATTGGCTCAACGTGTTCATAGCATAGAAAATATCAAGTCTGGTGTTCACCAAGTAGTTCAATGAGCCAATTAATTTGCAATAGATAGAGGGATCAATCACATCCTAATCATAGTCTCTTATCTTCAAATTTGTTACCGTGGTAGTGTCCATGGATTTGCAATCAATAATGCAAAATTTTTGAAGGATCTAAATGGCATGCTTTCCTTGTCTAGCAAAGATTTCATCAGGATTTTTCCAAATTTCAAATCCCTAATAGTAATGCATAAGACCAAGATCCTTCATCTCAAATGCAGAAATCAACTCCCTCTTACACTGGACAATGAGAACCTCAACCCTTGCCAGAAATAAATCATCTACATATAACAGTAAAATCAAGGGCTCACCTTCAACAACTTTGGAGTACAAATTTGGATCAACATCACTCATTTTGAAACCAAGGCTCAACAAATAGCTATCAATGAGAGAGTACCATGCACAAGGAGCTTGCTTAAGCCCATACAAGGCTTTCTTTAATTTGCAAACATGTTTCTCTCCATCATGAATTTCAAAGCCTTGAGGTTGCTCAATATAAACTTCCTCTTCAATGAATCCATTCAGAAAAGTAGTCTTAACATCTATTTGATGCAATTTCCAACCTATAATAGAAGCAAGAGCAATACTGGATCTAATAGAAGAATACTTGGCAACATGAGCAAATGTGTCTTCATAATCCTCGGGCCACAAATATTGCCTTGTACTTCTCAATACTTCCATTTGCTATATGATTGATTTTGTAGATCCATTTGGAAGACATAATTGATTTCCCTTCAGGTCTTGGCACAATTTCCCAAATATCGTTCTTCAATATAGACTAGTACTCTTCAATCATAGCATCTTTCCAAACTTTATGTTCAATTGCGTCTTCATAGGTGGATGGCTCAGACTCAGTGATCTTACTCATCAATGTTGCATAACCCGAATAATTATTTGGCCTCTTGATTTCTCTGAGGGTCCCACGAGGTGCTGCATGTCCTTCAACTTCTTTCCAAGTTCTTTGAAGCAAGGAGGTCTCTTTCTAGTCTCAGGCACAGCGACTCTAGGTGAATCAACAAATTCATGTGGATAATAAAACTCTTTTTGAGGATCTTGTTCCATAGGTTCAGGTTCTTTAGATTTCGATTCCACATTCTTAGGAGCCACCCGCATCTCATCATCCTAGTCCAAGTGTGATCCCTTGGATTTCCAAAAAGCAACATCCTCATAAAAAATGACATCCCTGCAAGTTTCAAAAGAACGTTGTCCTGGTACATAGACCCTGAAGACCTTTGAATTTTCATTGTAGTCAACAAAAGTTCCCTTCTTGTCGGAAGGTTCCAACTTCATCCTTTTCTCCTTGGGTACATGAACATAAACATGACAAGAAAAAATTCTCAATTGTTCAACTTTGGGTCTCTCACCTGTGAAGACTTCTTTAGAAGTTTTGTAATCTAATACTTGGTGTGGACATCTATTTTGAATATAAACCACTGTTTTTGAAGCTTCTCCCCTAAGAAACATAGGTAGCTCTTGATCATGAAACATGGCTTTGACAACTTCCATAATAGTCCCATTCTTCCTTTCGACAATTCCATTTTGTTGAGGATAGTAGGGAACTATCAGCTCCCTCTTAATTCCAGCATCCTTGCAGAAAGAAATCAACTCCTTGGATACATACTCTCCTCCATTGTCAGACCTAAAAGTCTTGATTTCTTCTTGTAGCATTTTCAACCTATGGCTTGAATTCTAGAAACTTTTCAAACACTTCATCCTTTAATTTTAAGAAATAAATCCATGTTTTGCGAGAGTAATCATTAATGAAAGTGACATTGGCGATGACCACCCAATGATTTGTCAGACATAGACCCAAAAACATCAAAATGCATAAGATTCAAAATTATTTTGTATCTACTATCACTGCTAGTACATTGTCCTTTGACATTTTCTCGAGGAGCACATCCTTTGCAAACTCCATCATGTTCAATTTTAATTTCGAGTACACCTTTAACAACATCTTTCATTCTAGACAAAGCTTTATAATGAACATGAGCGTACCTTCGATGCCATAGTTCACAAAGATCATATGTGTTATGTATCAAGGCTTCGATTGAGCAACCAAGGAGAAGATATAGGTCTCCAATTCGTACACCAATGACCCTGGCAGATTCAAAGGAGGTGTTCTTCTTCCATACTAGAACTTGTCCATCAACGAATGTAATTCTATCCCCTTTGTTTTCAAGAGATGAAATAAACAACTAATTCTTCTTCAAACTAGGAACATATAAAATATTGTTTATAGGGACATTACCTCCCGATTCCAATTGGAAGAATGACGAACCAATGCCTTTGACTTCATACTTTCCATTTTCTCCAAGCTCAACCGTTCAAGCTATCTTCTTTTCAACCAATTTAGAGAGATTCTCACGACATTTAGTCATGTGCTTAGAGGCACCACTGTCCACCAACCAAATTTCATCATGATCTGCAATGGAACCTGCAAAAGTAGGATAAAATGAATATTCATCATCAAAATCCTCTTCCTAGGCCTCCTCTTGTGAGATGGTTCATTAAGATTAGCTGCAGAAGCATGGTGTTTCCCTTTCCTTTTTCGATCATCATTCCTATGGTAATCATTTCTCTGAGGACACTTGTTTTGATAATGACCATATGCTTGGAAACACTAGCATTGAATATTTGTCATGTCTCTTCTGTCTTGAGAGGGAGAAGGAGGTCTTCTTTGTGGAGAAGGTTCTCTTCCTGGAGCAGGGCTTGGAGTAGATTTTGAATTCGGTCTTCTACTCGAACTTCTTTGAAATCTTCCAAAGTTTCTTCTTTTCTCGCTATTCTTAGAGTGGGCTACAAAAGCTTGATAATCTTCACTTGGATTTGGAATCTTTCCTTTGGACATCAACCTAGATTCTTCTTGAGTGCACGAAACCCATAAATTATGAAAGGTAAGTGCATTTCCTCTGCCACTAATGCTTGCTACAAAATAATCCCAAGAGTTAGGCATACCACCTATTGCCACAATAAATCCAGACCAAGTTTATCTAATATAATAGCCAACTTTATCTAATATAATAGCCAGACAATAAAAATTAAATAAACTTTAAAATTTTGGCTATTATATTAGATAAACTTGTATGTCTACTTTTTTTTACCCAAATTGTAAACACTAAATTTTGAGGACATCCAAAATATCTAAATTTTTTCAAAGTAAAATTTACAAGGAAACGTTTTATGCTTAACAAATGATATTCTTCACTGAATATGAGAATGATTGCCAGAGGTGCAACCTGACTTCTATATCAGTTAAACATGAATGTTTTACTTTGTTTTTTTTTTCAAAATTTAAATACTTAAATTTCTAGGAAAATTTCAAAACATCTACAATATTTCAAAATGTGGGAAACAATTTCTATTTAACAAATGACATGTTCTTCACGGAATATGATAATGAGATGGAGTTACAGGATGGATAGGGGGTATTGGTATGACACAAATTGTTGCACCTCATGTACAACATGTTCAATGAAAATGACAATACATGGCTGTTATAGCATCATTTATCACCTCTATATACTTGATGATCTATGTATTGACCTTGGGCAACCCTTTCCATTCATACTTGGTAATTTTCTTAAAAAATATATATTTTGAATTCCATATGCGACTCTAGCCTGTCAAAAACGTGTGCAGTCACGGATCCACTCATATCTGACCCGCGTATATAATTTAAAATTAAAAAAAATATAAAACTCCCTATTATTTGGGTGGGGTTTACGGGTTACATTGGAATCCCACCTACAGGAGCCCGTGGCCAAACTGTTTCCCAACTGAAAAAACTGCTTTGAGGAAGTATAAAATACCTCATGGGGAAGGCCTAAGGGAGGAGAGAGATATGTATTGATACTATAGCATGTTTAGCCCAAATCAAGTTTGATTATCCTTGTGTCTCCTGCACTTCCTAGGTTCAGGAAACCCTTGTTTCCTTCTTTGAGATGTTCACCTCCCTTATGTGACATCTTTGTGCACCTTTATGGAAGAATATTGTTGAGGCTTGGGTTGGACGAATTCAGAGGACGGTTTCGCTTGGAGCCGTGGATGATTTCAGGTGATATTTGTCCACATCTTTTACATACATCAATAAAGAAGCTCTGTCCCGTTCCTGGTGTCGTGATCTTATATGCTTTTTATACATGTTAATGATCTCATAATTGTTAAGTTCATGTTATCTCCTATAAGCTTATATGATCTAACCACTGACATTTAGGATATATATGTTGTACAACTAGTCTATGTGCTTTTTCTTGAGTGAGTTGCAGGTCTTGAAGCACATGGAGAAGTAGAGGGTTTGAACCCTGCATGAATGACCTCAAACGTAGGACATACGAGTAAGGTCATCTGTCACAAGTTTACTAGTTTAAGCATTAGGACCTTTAGTTTGATTGCTTCTTGCTGTTGTATGCCTTCCACTCTGTTAGTTCCCTCAACCCAAACCTTAGGGTAGTTTCACCCGCAACAGAATTGACGACTCTGCTGGGGATTACATCCGTGTAATTCCTAGTTCGGGTTGTTTTCTCTGGATTTGAGTTCCCTGACTGATATGATCACTTTCCCAGTCTTATTGGTTCTTTTTCCATCCAGGCAAAAGTCTTGATCTTCTGGATCAGGCTTGGATTTTTTATTTTTTCCTTGCTGCCTATTTTATACGTAACTTCTAGTGCACACAGTTGCGTATACACTCATTCTGGTCCAAAGAAACACGCGTATACACGAGTTTCCTTAGGCATAGACGCATATGCACACTCGTTGTACACTGCCAATCTGCGTATGGTAAGTTTCAAATGAAAAATGATTTTTGGAGTCCTGTAAGGTATTTTTGCCTATTCTTGGCCACTGCTGTAGAACCTTTGATGTGTCTGGATAATGTTTCTATCTGTTGTGTATCAATTTCTCTCTTTCTTGCTTGAAAACCTAGTCAACTTAGGGTTTGCCTCGCTTGGTTAAGTTTCAGTTTTGGCTTTTGCACCAAGACTTCTTTTTGAGGTTCTTGGCTGTTCTGACATTTCAGAACAATGAGTTTGTGTCGATTTGCTCATGCATGGCCTTGTCATTGCTTCATTTTTTGGTTTTTGGCTTGTTGGCTTGCTTGGTTTTCCTGGTTTCTTGAGAGGGCTTTTCTGGAAAATCTTGAAGTTGTCTTCTTGGATTCTTAAAGTTTCTGTGAGTGTTGGAGTTTTATACCGCTGTTTCAAGTCATTTTATTGAGTTAGTTACTTCATTCCATTTATCAAGTCCCATCATGAAAGTGACATGGTTGGCTTAAGGAATTTGAAGTTGCTTGTTTGCTCAATTTGTTGATTTGAAGTCTTTGGTAGTTTGTGCTTTTCTCAAAGAGATTTTGTTGTTTCCTTAAAAAGTAAAAGGCTAAAAAAACATTGGTGTTTTCCTTTTCTTTTGCTTTTGGTTTTTGTTTCATGGTTTTCATCATTTTTGGAGCAAGTTTGTAGTTTGTCATTTTGGTCCGGATTGCTTGGGTTTGAGAGAAGTTCTTGAGTGGACTTGTCTCCTCTTGTATCAAGTTTCTTTTGGCATTTGTGTTCAAGGAATTACTTGTTTTGGGTTTGTCTTTGCTTTTGGGTCAAAGTGATCAAACCTATGTTTTTGAGAAACTCATTTGCTTCCCTTTTTAGGTAGTCCTAGAATCCGCATTTGGCATTGGTAGTTTTGCATTAGTATAGTTGCAATGTTAAGCATATTTAGTCTTTTGATAGTTTTTGAGTGTGTGAGCGTGATATTGAAAAAAAAAGAAAAATTTCTTGCTTTTATTAGTTGTTTCGTAGAATATGAGTAGAAATCTCTTTCATTGAAGAAAAAGTTGCATAAGCATGTAGCAAGTATCTATTGATTTCTCTTTTGTGTCAAAACATCATAAGTTGCATTCTCCGTTTACCCCTGAATTAAAAAGAACAACCATTAAAATCAAGCACATAATTTAAAATGAACTAGAACTTTTGAGTTGTCATTAATATACACCAACTAGTCTAGGTTAGTAGGTCCTTGGAATGGGTGAGTGGAGAGTTAACTCTCCAAGGCCACTCAAAATTTCAATAGAAGTTGATTAATGAGTGAAATCCAGCCTCATTAAGTGGGTTGGGAAATCTCTCCTCCAGAGAGTCAAGCGCGAGGGCAAGTGAAGGCATAGAAGAGAGATACCCTCTCTCATGTTTGCTGGATCCTGACCAAAGATTGTTTTGCCCGTCTGCCGATACGAACTAGTGTCCGTAGTTTCTATTCCTAGGTATAACATAAGTGAATGTGGGGGGGAATACCCATGGTACCTGAGGCAGATGTTGCATCACTCTCATTAGTACTTTTGGAGGGTGCCCTTGCGAAGCTTGGGTACTTTCATCGGCAAAGGCTTTTGTTAGGAGGTCAATGAAACTGTTTATGTTACCTTCGCTAGTAGGCCTGGGGCTTAATTACCCCAGACTACTCTTGGAAGGTCCTTATTTTCGCTTTCTTGTATTTTAGTGTTCGGTCCTAATAACCTGGAGTGGAAATACCTGAGAGTTTCTTGATTGCTGAATCTTAGGGACGTTTTTGTAGAGAGTGCTCTTTGCTCCTATATTGCCATAGCTTTGTAATTTTTTGAGTCTATATAAAATCTCATAATTATTAAAAGTGGCTAACCGATCGATTCATCGATCGAGAAGGCTTCATGGGCTTTCTCTTGCGAGTGCCGAGCCTTCTTCAAGAAGGCATAGGAGCAATTTTGCCGGTGATTTCCAACCAGTAGTTGCAAACGCATCAGAGAGTGATGCTCTGCTTGGGGCTATTATTTCTGAGGGTAGTCCTAGTGCTAGTCATGATTTAGAGAGGAGTACTCCACTCCTTTCTCGAGTCATTTTTCCGGCAGAAGAAGTTGAGATTGAAAAAATTCCTGAACCTCCATTGACTCCTTCCTCTCCTCTTCCTTCTAGTTTTCCGGACATTCTATTGTACGTTGTACCTCCATCTCACAGACCGACTAACCCTCATATTTCTCCTTATTTTCTCTTGATGGCCACAACTGGAAACACATCTTCGGCTATGAGTACTTCAAGTGTGCATACTCCTCTTTCGGCTGAGGCAGGAGGTACCATTGCTACTTCGACCATCACTACTAGTACTGCAATTTTTGGCTCTACCTCTTTCCGTCTACAATTGTGGGCACCCAAGCTTTTGCTTCACATACTGGTCCCTTTTCATTTGGGATGCCTTCTAGTGAAATTCCTTCAATTTCTCTCACTGCTGCATCCGCTGTCTCCACACCCATGTCTTCTATGGCTAGTGGGTCAACTTCTTTTCAGGGTTTCCCCTTCGGAAGTGGTCACATCCCTCATTTGAACCCTTCCTTAGGTTCTTTGCCTTTCTCCGCTCAAGGTCAAGGTTTTAATCCTTTTTTAGGAGGCCAAAGCTCTAATGCTTTTCAAGGCTGGAACCCTGATTTCATTGGGTTGGGAACTGGGAATCAATTTATGTATGGTCAGCAGGGGAATGTTTCTTTCTTCTCCATAGGTGTTTCTCAGGGTTTCTCTCCATTCGCTAATGCATGGAACCCTTACCAAGGGGTTTCATCTTCATTTAATACTTCGATTGGGGGGAATATCCATGTTTATGGTGACCCTAGGGTGGGAGAGGGTCCTACTCCGAATTCTTATGGGCCACAAGGTTTTTCTTATGGTTTAGATTTTTCTACAAACAATTCGTGGAAACTTGGTGCCTCAACAAATCCAGGTTATTATTTTTTAGAAAGTTGGGAATCCTTTCGTTGGTGGATGGAATTCTTAGGCTTCTCCACGCTTACCATTCCTAGTAACCCTAAATTTTCCATATCCGTCAAAGTTGACTAATGATCCTATTCGGTACAACCCGGGTTGGCCTCTGGTCCCTACTAAACTTCCATCAGATATTCCGAAATTTGAAGGGAAGACTGGTGAGGATCCAGCCGACCATGATACCACTTTCCATTTATGGTGTTCATCAAACTCCCTCATTGATGATTAAATTAGGTTGAGGTTATTTCAGTGCACCCTAACTGGAAACACTGCTAAATGGTACATTGAGCTTACTAGGGGCACTTTTAGTTTGTTTGACAAGTTGGCTACCATGTTTTTGAACCATTTTCAGTTTCCCATTTGTTATGACGCTGAGACTGAGCTTCTGGCCAATTTCCAACAAGATAAGGCAACACACATTTCTGACCATATTTAGGAATGGAGGAGAAGGAAGAGGCTCATTAAAGCCTATATTCCCAATGAATTCCTTCTCGAATGCTTCCTCAAATCTTTACAACCAAAAATCTCGAAGGATATATCTCTTTCTGGGTTTTTCACTGAGGAGCAAGCTATCTTTAGAGCCCAACAGTTGGATCTGATCTACTCAGTCTGGGATTCTTAATAAAATCTTACCTGATGCTCCTCATTTCCAAAATAGATTTAGCCAAACCAAAGCCAGGTCCTCATGCTGACGGGCTTGTCGGTTCGATCGATAGTAGCACGACTAACCTTTTGAATCAATTGCAGCAGTTGTATTTATAATTTTCTCCTTCTATTCAAGCTACGCCGTCGGTGTCATTAGGGGAATTTTGAGGTCTAAAATGGGCCTCCAAGGAAAATGTACAATCGAAATTCACTTTATGAGAACCAATCACATTTTAGGGGACGACATCATCCCTAATGGTCAAGGTGGCATTGCTTGAGTTAAAGGTACTTACTTGTCACATTTTCAATGGTGGATAAAAACTCATGGTTAACCATGGTAGTGCTCTAAGTACTTTTAAAATCATAAAGTAAAGTATTCATAGTAAATGTCATTTCACACTTTTTGAATAAAATATTATTATTGTCATTTCATATTTTTTGAGAGAAACAATGCATATCCCTACACAATCTTCATGTATTTACACACTTTTGAATAAATATTATATTTGTATATATTTTTTTATATTTATTTTTAAATTATATATTCATCTTATTTTGTTTAATATTACAATTTAAAATTAATTATAAGTTAATATCTATACATATATATTATACATATGAAACAAAATAAATAAAAATGCAACTTTGTAATTTTAGGATAAATCAATTCTATAAATAATATTATTATAATATTGATAACAACATAAAAATATAAAATCAAAGAAAAAAAACATTTTAGTTTTGTATGACGAAAAAAGGGTATATTAGTTTTGTATGTTGAAAAAAGCTATGTTAGGTTCAATATAGTTTGAGGCAAAAAAAAAATCTAAGTTTCAATGTATATAAATCTTAAATTATACTTAAAATATAAATTAAATCTATTTCAATACTTTTTTTCTTTAATTTTAAATATAACTCAATTCATTTCATTATGATTATATTAATATTATATATTATTATCTATAATATTATGAAAAATAATCTAAATGATATAGAGTATATATTATATTTCTTTTTATATTATAAATTATTTCTTCTTACGTTATAAATCAAATCAATTTAATACTTAATATAAAATTCATACATAAAATAATATATCATATTATTTTTATATAATATATTAATTACATGTTATTATAGAATTTAAATGATATAAATTTTAATTAATAATATATTATATAATAAATAATTTATGAATTTATATTTATATTTATATTTTAAGTTATTTAAGTATAAAGGACAAATGCATTAACTGTTCAATGATAATGATTTTTTCTTGAAAAGTTCATTCTTATTTATAGTCACATCAATACAATTTTTTTATTAATTTTATTTTGGTACAACTTTTGAATTGAATTTAACCATGGTTACATGGACTGTGGTGCAAAAAGTGAATTTCAAATTCTTAAATATTATTTTATTATTTCCTTAGGAAGCCCATTTTGGACCTCAAAATTCTCTTAATGCTACTCCTTCCTAGCCCTTAACGATTAATGCTGTTCAATATTCTAACCCCAAAGGAAATCAACAATCCGATGGGAAGAAGAAGGGACGGAATAACAAGAAGAAGGATAAAGATGGGAAGGAATGCGAACAAATCCAACGATAATGTTGGAAAGGGTAAGAGAGAGTCAAAGAAGAAATTCAAGTTTCCATGCAAGTTATGCACTGGAGACCATCTCACTCATCTCTGCCCTAAGATTCAGGATGCTCAGTGCTTGTTAGCTCAACAAGGTTCCTCTAGTTCCTAGGATGTCTTGACTAACCCTTTTCCTCAAGGGCAACAAATGCTTGCTAGTGCAAATGCAAATACTGGAGCTCCCACAGGGGGCAACTAGGAAGGGGAAAATTCTTCAAATGTATATATGGTGAGTGCCCCGTTGATGTCGCCATGAGATCACATGATTATGGTGAATCTGAGTCTTCGAAGGCTAAGGCTGCTCTTGATATTTTCAAGCCAGTCCATATTGAGAGGCCCGTAGTTGAACCTATACCTCGCATGTCGAAAGGTTGTACTAAATGTTCGACAATCAACCCTAATGCCAAGGCAACCTAAAACTACTCCATTGTAGAAGATCTGGCTCAAAGTCCTTGTGTTATGTCTGTGTTGGAGGTACTCCAGTCGCGCCCAACACAAAGGAGTGCACTTCTCATTGCAATCGGGGCGATAGATCCAAAGAACTCTCTTATGATCACATTTGATATGTCAAATTGTAAGAAGAGATTTCCTCTTCACATGGATTTTTAGATCAAATCTACGTATCGGAAAATCAATATTTTTCGAATAGTAGTCGATGAGGGTGGTTCCACACGTGTCATGTCTATCTCATGTTGGAAATCCATTGGATCTCCTCAAGCCATTCCTTCACCTACTCTCCTCACTGAATTTAATGGTCATTCTCACAGGCCACATGGCTTTGTTCCAACTTTGCCCATTTGTGTTGGGGGTAAAGTTGTCAATATTGAAGTCAAGATAGTTGATGCCAATTTGGACTACAACCTTATATTGGGGCGGAATTGGATTTATGAGATGGATGCCATTGCTTGATCATTATTTCGCATCCTATGTTTTCCCCATGAAGGGAGGATTGTAACTGTTGATCAGATGGATTATTCTCTGATAGATCCTAATGCATCTCCCGACTCTACTGTTCCCTTGATGAATGATGCCAAACAACCTATGGAGAATCTAGGAGTCATAATGTATACCTCATTGATGGGTACCCTTGATCTTTCGCCTCCTTCTGTTCATATCAATGCTATTTCATCCTCCAGGGCTCCTACTTGAAGAGAGTTCTTCCAAAATCATTATTTTTTGGACCCTTGGACCTTACCTTCTCCTACCACCACATTAGAAGAAGGTCAAGTGGGTGGAACGCAATTCCCTATATCTGCCGTAGAGATTTCTTATCAGTCTATTATTGAATCTGCAGATTCTGATCCAGTTTCTCTTTCACCAGAGGATTTGGATGGAGATGTGGCTCCGACTTGGACATTTAACTCATCTTCTGCTCAGGATTGCCTCGATACTGTTCTACCATCTGAGGAGGCTATCCTTGAGGCAATGACTGGTGTGGAAAGACCATGGGATGATTTGCATCATCGGTCATATTTTCTACCTGATTTGCGAGAGGTTGAGTCAAAATTATCTAGCCTTGTGTCTACTGGTCTTGTTTACCCGATCCTGAACCCTTTGGATCCAACACTGATTTTTGTTGAATGGAACATGGCTGTCATTTCAGAGATGATCCTGGTGAACATTTCCATGAATTCCAATGTTATAGAGAATGTTTTCATCGGAGCTGAATGTTCCCCTGAAGAGATTCAGATTTATACCGATCTCTTTAAAGAGTTTCGTGATGTGTTCACTTGGTCTTATGAGGAAATGCATGGAATCGATCCATCTATTGTCCAACATGAGATCAAGAATTAGGAGAATGCTAAGCCTATACCACATAAGCTTCGTCTGGTCAACCTTAGGAAAGCCGTAACTATCAAGGCTGAGGTTGAGAAGCTGCTAAAGGCGGGTTTCATATACCCCATTCCTTTAACTGAGTAGGTTTCGAATCCAATGCCCGTGGATAAGAAACAAGGAATGACCCATGTCTGCATTGACTTTAGAGATCTGAATAAGGCATGTCAGAAAAATAATTACCCCACACCATTTATTGATCAGATTATTGATGAGTGTGCGGGGAATGAGATTTTCTCCTTCATGGACGGTTTCTCGGGATATAATCAGATTACCATCCATCCTGAGATCAACACAAGACTGCTTTTATTTTCCCTTGGGGTACATTTGCATACAAGAATATGCCTTTTGGTCTTAAAAATGCTGGAGCTACTTTCTAGCGGGCCATGTCTTATGCTTTCCACGATATCAAGCATATCGTTGAAGTTTATTTGGATGATTTAGCTGCTCGTTCTCAAAAAAGAATTGATCATCCTTCTCATCTTCGATATATGTTTGAAAGATGTCGTCATTAACAAATATGGTTGAATCCGAATAAGTGCGTTTTCGCCGTCACATCTGGTCGGTTGTTGGGATTCATAGTGTCTACTGAAGGGATTTGGGTAGATCCCTTCAAGGTCGAGACAATACTTCAATTTCCTCCCCCGTCTTCTATTCGTCAACTTCAAAGTCTTCAAGGAAAAGCCAATTTTTTGAGGAGATTCATCATTAACTATGTTGAGGTTACGAAAGGGTTTATGAGATTATTGAATAAGGGAATTCCATTCCTATGGGATGATTTTTCTCAACGCTTGTTTGATGCTTTGAAAAAGGATTTGACCTCTGCTCCTTTATTGAATCCACCTGATTATAGCAGAGACTTCCTTTTTTATCTCGTTGTGGCAGAATATACTATAGGTATGGTTTTGGTTCAGGAGGATGACACTCTTTGTGAGCATGTTATTTATTATCTAAGCCGAGGCTTGGTAGGTCCTGAATTGCGATATTATCCCATTGAGAAGTTAGCTTTGGCAGTCGTCCATGCTGTCCAACGACTTTGGCATTACATTATCCTTCACAAAACTTATGTTTTGGCAGCCGTCAATTTGTTTCAATTTGTTCTCAGTAGGCGAGTGATTGGGGAAAATACAATCGATGGATTGTCATTCTACAAGAATTCGATCTCAAATTCCTATCTGCAAAATCCAAGAAATCGTTGGTACTTGTGGAGTTGATATTTGAGTTGCCCTGTGGAGATGAGATTATTTTTGAGAAGTCGTTCCTTAATGAACATATTTTCTTCATTTCTTCACAAGATCCTTGGTATGGAGATATTATTGTTTATCTCCAGACTTCGAAGTTTCCCCTCGCTTTTTTGAAGGATGATTGTAGAAATTTGCGTGACTTGGCAAAAATTTATCTTATCATTGGTGAAACTTTATATCATCGTGGGTTCAATTCAATCCTTAGACGTTGCCTAACTCTCGAAGAAGCTAAGGTTGTGCTGAATGATTGCCACATTGGAGCTTATGGTGGTTATTTATCTGGGCTTCCTACAACTCAAAATATTTTGCGTGTCGGATATTTTTGGCCCTTGATTTTCAAAGATTCTGTTGAGGCGGTCAAAAAATGTCATCCTTGTCAAGTTTATACTCGGAAGATGTGCACTCATCCAGCTCCACTATTTCCTGTTATCACTATCGGTCCATTCACTAAGTGGCGAATTGATTTGACTTCTTGAAACCCACCTTCGGCAAAGGGTCATAAGTACATTATCGTAGCAGTGGACTACTTCACCAAGTGGGCCGAGGCTATGCCTACTTTCTCGAAGGATGGTGAAACAACAACCCTATTTCTGTTCAACCAAGTCATTTCTCACTTCGATATTCTCAAAAAGATTGTCACTGACCATGGCAGTCATTTTCAGAACTCCATGATGGCTGAATTGGCTCTTAAATTAGGTTTCCTGCAGGAGCATTCATCTTCGTATTATCCTCAGGCCAATGGGAAGATTGAAGTCATGAATAAATCCTTAAAGGTTATCCTCCAAAGGAAAATCAATAAAGCTAGGTCCAATTGGCATGTCATGTTGTATCCTGCGCTTTGGGCATACCGAATGTCAGTTAAGACTACAACCGGGTTCACTCATTTCTAACTAGTTTATGGTTTGGAATCAATCTTTCTTGTTGAGTGTGAGATTCCTTCCCTTAAGCTAGCTGTTGAGTTTCTTCTAGACACTTCAAGTCTCGAAGAACACTTTGTTTATCTAGAATATCTCGATGAGCAATGCCGAGATGCAACTACGGTTAATGAGGCCCATAAGAAAAGAGTGAAGTTTTAGTATGATAAGGCTGTAAAACCTAGGGTTTTCTCTAAAGGGGACCTCATTTTTGTCATTGATAAAGACAAGGTTGCCTTTGGGGCAAGGAAATTTAAATCCATGTGGTACGACCTTTACATTGTCAAAAGAGTCCTTACAAAGGGAGCTTATGATTTGGTTGACTTTCACAGAAACGCACTGGCGGAGCCCAGAAATGGGCTCTATCTTAAGAAGTATTATGCCTAGGAATCTACCTAACATTTTCTTTAGTTGTATATATCGTATTTTTGTGCATATATGTCTATCGATTCTATTGTGACTGATTCTATTTTTGATCTGCTTTGGAAGGTGTTTATGGATGATATGATTCATTTTGACTTTGCCGATGGTTCTAGTCGACATACTCGGAATCTTGTTTTAGTGGCTTGGGTAATCTACTATCCATCCGATCAGTTTTTAGTCTCAAGGGGCGTATGTATTGGTCCCACTTCGAATAATGTTGCAGAAAATACTGCTGTGATCAATCTACTTTCTGAGGCAATGTCTCTTCGTATTGGTTCGTTAGTAGTGTACTTGGACTCACAACTGGTAGTTTCACAGTTGAATAACATCTATCGTGTCAGAGATCCATATTTATATCGTTTATTTACGAGAGTGCGTTTGTTGCAAAGATCATTTAATTATGTTACATACATTCACATTCCACGATCAGAAAATGCATTTGCTGATTCATTAGATAATCAAGCAATCAATTGACATATCGATCATTAATCACATTAAATATAAAAAATCATCAACAATCATTGTATATTTGAGATAGTCACATCATAAAATTAATGTATATATAGATCAGAGTCATATGTTTAAAAATATACAAAAAATGGAAAATTATGTCCTACAAAATTAGGGCTTATGCCCGATCATGTCCATCATCAAAAAATATCAAAGTCATCTAGTCATCCTAAAAAGTTTATGCCTGTGGGCCCTACCCTGGATAAGCATCACGGAAGAATACTATGGCAGTAGCCACTCGACGGAATAGTCACACCCAATCACATGGTACACTGACCATATGTCTCTGAATAGATTCAGGGAGGTCCTATACTGTAGCCATAGGGACTTGGTGGGTCAAACCCTCCAAGTTCCTCTGTATGGCATGGAGGACTCTCCTAGGGTCTTCCGCGACATTCTTTGCCTCTCTTTTGTGACGCGTGTGCCTCGGTAGACCCTCAGGTCTAATTGGTCCAACATCTGTAACATGATCAATAATTTTGTAAGTACATTGTCCTATCAAATATTTTTTCATTTTCATATTTTTATCAAAAATCAAAAAAAATCAAATAATAAAAAATCATTTAAATGCGATCTCACCAATCGCTTCCCATGCAACTCTGGGTGGTAAGGGCATATCTAGATCTCCCTTGAAGTCCATGCATGCATAGGGGTAATCCTCTATGGCGATCACTTGTTCTCCCCACCACAGGAAGAACTCATCATCCCAGGTAGTTCTAGGGACCTTGCCACCCCCTAGTATCTTCATTAGGTTAGCCCATCGTGCTATGCGTGGATCCCGTGGGCTACTGATAGTAGATATCACCTTGGGTCAAAGCCCAGGTATCCTCTCAAAGAAAAATGTACACAAAATGGTCCCATATTTGAAATGTTTAGTCTTAATTTTCCAGATGGAAGTCAATTATTTCTTCAAGTTGGTCAACAATGCAGTGCACCAATCATATAAAGTAGTCAGGAATTAAACTTCCAAACTCATGCTTCCACGTGAGGCCTGGTGTAATGAAGAAGACCCAACTACTCAGACTATGGTGAAAAGATGGATTTTCTTGTGTAATCCTTGCACATCTTTGATTGGGATATGGGTCCCAACCTTTTGAGTACCCTCTTCACAGTATATCCAAATGAAATCATCTACATTCAGGCCTCTTGTTGGCTTGCCCTACAAATTCACTGGCGCTCCTCTTCGAGAAAGCCTGGTAATGAAATATATGTCTTCAATTTCAATTCTCAAAGGCGTTTGATCAATTACGAAGCAATCTTCCTCCCGGTCCCAGTAATTAACAAACATCTCCAACAATTTGGTATTTATTTTCATATTGGGCATTTTGAAAAATTTGAGCAATCCACATCCTCAGAGTATATCTAAGGACAATTGGTCCTCCATTACCTCATTATCAATTGTACTATGCTTCCTCTCTCTCCAACTGATGGTCATCCTGGGTTAATTCAATAATTCATCCATTAGATTTTTATTTTGAAAAATTACTCTGCGCATACGCGGGTTTCGTTTTTACACAGTCGCTTCTATACGCAGCATGGATATTTTCAACCAGCGTATACGTTGATGGTTAACCTAGAAAACTAATTCCTATGATGAAATTAACTTAAAATTACTTGAATTGATAACAAAAATGATTACTAAGCTGATTGAGAGGATTACCTGGGAAATTTGAGTTGATTCGGCTGAGAATTGGTCCGGATTGAGGTTGGGGATTTTTTTACTCCAGAGATTTTTCTCAAATTCACAAATGCACAAATGACGAAATGTGAGTTCAAAAGGTATATTTATGCCCAAAATTCAAAATTTTTTCAAAACCCACTTGTCTAAAGTTTTGTTTTTACTTTTTGAATTTGTCTAAGACTTTATGACCTTTTGGCTTGTAAGTGTTGGGATAGGTTGTTTTCAGGACCATTTGATGATTTCAAGATGATTTTGACTGCTTCGATTCCATGACCACTAACCTGTCATGGCAGGTATTGTGTTCAGAATTGGCATATAGGTTGGGGAATTCATTTTCCGTTTCACTTATGCATTCTAGCCTCCATATTGAAATCTTCCCATAAGGTCGACCCCATCATGTTATGATTATTAAACCATTTTCACTTGCTGACTTATAAAATCATGATATGATGGTAGAGCCATCCTTTGCGTGGGCGTCCTAGTTATATCATTGCTAGCATATGTCGCCCATGCTGCAAATTGTGTAGGCTTGAGAATCATCTTTAGTCCTGCCATGAATTATGTGATGAAGCTTCATTCTTCTTCTTCTTCACTATCTTTCTGGCTTTATAACCTAGAGGCTCCCTTTTTTGTTGAGTTTTTCTGCTGCATTGCATATTGACCATTTGTATATCTTGGCCTTAAGACGACTTCACTTGTACTCGTGTATAAGCCAACTTTTTGACCATGTCCTTCTGCAAAGTCAGCCTTGCAATCACTTAGCATCTGCAACTTGACACCCTTTGTTGTGTAGGTAATCTCTGCGGACAGAGGTGATCCCTCTAGCCCTAGGGTGGGTCGAGCAACAAGAGGACATGCTAATGCGTCGATTCCTAGTTAATGAATGAAACTGAGTTGGGATAGATATCCTACCTTTGTTCCAACGCAGTTGTCATAGCTGTGGCAACAGTCTCCTGATATTCGTCTTGACACATTGCGGCCCTTCAACGGTGGTACTCAGGTGTCTGCACAAGGATAAGAGAATGATAGCAACATACGAAACAATACTTTCATTCATAACTATCTAATTGTTCAAGGATAATTAAACGTATTGCACAAGATTAATCATATCAAACGCAAAACAGGAACCAAAACATCAGTCATGTATTAATAAAAAGAGAGAAAGAGTTTACAACCAAAAGATCCTTGACGTTGTAACCTCCTTCAGCGGGTCTAGTCAAAACGCGTCTCAAGCATTCGTCCCGGAATTGGACTTGGCGAGGCGATAAGCCTAGACTCTCTCTCGACAATAGGTCTCTCTCTGCTCTATCTCACACCAACTATATCATACTATTCATCTATTCAACCATTTCAGCTAGCTGCATCTATATGAGAGAGATGTATTTATAGGAGAGGAGGAGGAGGTTGGGATCCCTCAAATGGTGGAAGGGAGGCCTTATCCTTTGGGAGGTTTCTAAAATGTAGGAAACAAGAAGCCAAAGGAAGATGTTCGACGTTATGCAGTCGAACAACTCATGCTGAATCTGCTCACGAAGTGGTTGGCAATGGAAACTTCACTTCTATTTTAAAAAAAATTCCAAAAATAGCTCGACGTGGGCAGTCCACTGAGACAGAGCGCCAATGGGCGTGGGGCCCAGTGCTAATTTCTCTATGGGTGCGAGGCCATAACTTCCTGCCAACGCTGACCCAAAATCATGTGTTTTTGAGAGTCTTCTCAAGGAATAGTCAACAGAGAAAATGTTCTTCTCATGGAAATGTGTGGGATGGGGATTGCAAGGACGGTGACAAAATGTTGTGTAACAGATGCTCCATAAAGCATGAGGTTCAAGAGATAGGGAGGAGTGAAATTCTTTATGAGAACACGTTCAAACCAAACACTGCCATTGGAAGACCTGCAAGTACAAGTACAACTGATATCTCTGATACATGAACATGTGGCATGGGCGCTGCCATCCATAATAGAGTACATATAAAACTGAGATCCAAGGTATGGATGCAGCCATCCAAAAATAAGGATCAATAAATAGACTCAGGTATGGTTGCAGCCATCCAATCAAAAGATTCATGCACATAGTCATGATAAACAAAAATATCCCGCAACCCTGCAACCTGGATTTTATTAGACAAAGCCCAGGGTCTTGCGTTCCATCTTGACCTGAACAAGTACAAATTCAAGCATGCGAATATTTGAGCTGAAGTTGAACATGCAAGAAAGTCACCTGATTACCAGCCAATGATGAAATCTGTTAACAAGCATGAGAGAAACCACTAATAATGACAATGGTTCTCAAGGTACAACAAGTAAAATCCATGGAATGTGAACAATGATATGGCATCGAACATCCATAGAGTCACTCGATCGAAGGCCAATCATGAGGACCTGTCATCGAATGTGAAGAACTTGCCATTGAGGCATGCAAGATCCAAGGTACTGGAAGGGAGTCTCTAGATCAATTTACTGGATAATGAGCTGAAGTCGATAGAAAGTGACCTGGTCGAAGGTGGGCCATAATGTCTCCCACATCATCGACACGAGAGATAGGAATAAGATGATATTGAATCAAGACCAAAAAAGAGGATTAGAGGTTGAAAACTGCGAAGGGAAACTTCTCTTGAACATATCAGCGACACGACTCCGGATTTGGAAGTATTTGACATCAAGGGATCTGAGGTCATGATGACATGGAAAAGAGAAGATGAGAGGTCAAAACAAATTACCCAAACTCATGGAGGCAAAAATGACGAAATGAGATGTCCCAACCCGACACGAATGCAGATGAGTGTCATGTTCAAGAGCGACTTACTGCCGACACGACTGAGAGGTGCCTCCATTTTCCCCCACCATTGCTGGCGAGTACCCCAATTATTTTTGGAAACAAGCTTGAAGGAGATAACATATTCTTATCATGTAAGTTTTTCCTTCGGACAAATCCATCCTAGTACATTTAATGAGCCCTAGGAAGGAGGAACTCGGTTACCTCATGGTGACGGTTTCTGATGTCATTTAGTTTTTAACGAGGCTGACAAAGGAAGAATTCAACATCTTTTCATGTTTAGAGAGTGAAAAGAAGCGGAAAAGAAAATCCAATAGGTCCCTTTTCGTAGGTAGTCTCACAGATCCGAAAAGGTAGAAAACTATGTCTGAGAGAACCTCTTAGTCGCGATAGGCTAAGGTATTTCTTTTTCATAAATAATATATTCCAGCCTAAAAAATGGGTAAATGTATACTGGGTAGATATTATTTCGCATCCTTTTAACGAGTTCAAAATGACAAGAGTCTCGACAATCTTTTCAATTTTTGAGAGTCAGAAAAGAGTTGAAATATGACTCTAGGGGTGACTTTTTCGTGTTTTTACCGAGTCTGAAAAAGTATAAAATACAACTCGTCACTTCATCGTCGTTACGTCGAGAACCTGTCGCTACACAAGAGACACACTTAAAACCCATTTTTTGAAATAGAATAACGAAATAATCGAATAATATGCTTCAAAACCTAATTAGGGTTATTAAAAGTTTATAAATGCCAAAAATGGTAAAAAATAAATTACTTTTCACTTTTACCTCTTGTGAGAAATTTGTTACCCTTTTTCACTGTGATTTTGCGGAGCTGACAATCGGAAATCCAGAAGGTTAATCACGAAGGTAAAAAATTAGGGCGCGACGGTCGGTGCGGGTATCGAGCACGGACTCGCGCCAACTGACCTTAGAACAAATGGGGAGGCGCCAATTGGCGCGACTGTTTTTAAAATAGTCGCGCCAACCGCGACAACCATTTCAAGTTTGTAAATTCAAACAATGAGCCCAATTTAACCATTTCAAAAGAATTTTATTTGGCTAATGACGACCATATGGATGTTTTTGCAGGTGTGAAAGAACAAAATGGTGATCGAATGGAAAGAATGAGAGCATAATGAAGAAGATGAGGAAGCCATGGGCAATGTGAGATGCATGGAAGTTCTCAGGGATTGCAGGATCAAGAAATTCTTAATGGCACCATGTCTCAGAGCTCAACCAGAGCTATTGCAGTACTTGATCAGTGTCTAGGACATTGATCAGGAAAGATACATCATTCGTGATCAGGAACTCGAGATTGAGGTTTCAGATATTTACTTCATAACTGGATTGTCGCGGAGGGGGGCAGTACCAATACTGACCGGTACTTGACCCACAATGGAAAACATGAGTATGGTTATCAACGGAGTGTGCTAAGGAGCACGTAAAGGATACAAAAGAGGGAAGGTGGATATCCAAACCATTCCCGATCTGGCACTCAGAGTAGTGCTACACACCATCACACGCGCTGCTGGAGTTTAGGCCCCACATGAGGCCACAAAAACACAAATAATTCTTACAGTGGATTTCATGGCACCAATGCTATACAACTGGGTAGAGGTAGTAACAATAATCATAAAATTCCAGTTGAAAAAATGCAAGAATGGTAAGCTGAATCAGTTCGGCTATGGGTCCATCTTGGTACCTTTCATATTGGAACAGTTACCAATTTTCCAACGTTAGGAAGTGATAGTTCCAACACCACTAACCCAAGAGCCACGGATGGTCCGTTGGGCGGCTTTGATGCCAAGATCAGGGGGCAGTCAACAGATGTCCTGGAGACCAGAGTTCTTTGAGTGGCTCCGCTGATAGCTGATTGTCGTGGAGGACTGACCCTATTTTGGCACAGACTTCACCGGTGATGCGGATCTCCCACTCCCAGAAGGAGAGGATTGGGATGAAGCATTGGGTAAGAATCATTTTTTATTTTGATGAGTATTATGATTTTTTTGTTATGCATGTTCTAACATTAATCCATATAATTGCAGATGTTGGCCCAGAAATACCTGCAGGCATGTCTCTGATAGCGCAAAGGATTCATCGTGACTTTGATGTGCCCCCTCATGGTGAAGGAGGCAAGGAGGAGGAAATCATATGTAACTTAGAGGGAATCTCTCGTGGGATCTCGGACTATGCACGATTCCATGATGTCCCTCACGCGTACCAGAGACACACTGTAGGGGTGTCGAACCGTGTTCATCTCTTATTGAGACGGGTTGTATGGGTAGTGACGTGCTATCATGAGCAACACACCGACTAGACACCTAGGCTTTTATTTTCGCATATTTTTTGAGAGACATGATGTCTCAGGGTGTAACTGAAACATACATATTTTTTGAACTTATGATGCACGTGGATGAAAAAACTCGATATATATATACACACACACACACACACACACATCTATTTCCTGTATGGATCTTGTCATGTGATGATGATGTTTTTACAAATTACGCAAATGTCTATCTAATACAATATTGGCTATTGTATCAGTTAACACATTCATTCGTCTAGGAATATGTTGATATGTAATGTAATCATAATGTAGTTCCAGTAAACGAACATGCAAATACAATATTAATATGTGAGAATTTCTAACAGAATAATGCCCATTAAGTTGAAGAACAACAAGCTGTGAGTCTAGGTTAACAATCAATGCATGAATGTCGAGAGCAATGGCCTCGGTTAATAGTTCAATAGCAACAGTATATTTAGTGACATTGTTTGTGGTTCGTCCTAGAAAGATACCTTGAAGGTCTATTAACTCACCAACAGGATCATAAATCACCTAGGCTGCTGAAGACAGGTTCCGGGTACTGCGGGAAGCACCATCCGCGAAACCGACATAAGGGGTAATAGACATCTGCACAATAAGAAATGATCCAATAAGTAGGAAAACGCTCGCAAAGAACACCAAGCCAAAAATGTACAAAAATGAAAAAACACCTATGTACAAAGAAACATGCACGAATGAATCATGCATAGTAATTTTTAAGATATAACCCATTTCTGGGTTGATCTAGAGGATGACCTTCATAATAAATAAGCTCATAAGCCCCGTTCTGAAAAACGCGTTTAACAATGTAGGGCCCATGCAACATGGGTTGAAATTTGCCTGCCCCCAAATTATCGTGAGCTTGGTCGTACAGGAGGACAAGGTCTCCTTCTATAAAGGAACGAGGGGAAAATTATTGATCAAAATGAGCTTTGACCCGCTTTTTCTATGCTTCTATGACGAGAGCAACAAAGCGACGAGTTTCATCAAGCCTCTCTAAATATAGAAGACGCTCTTCTTCTGGCGAAGTATTCGACAACAATTCAACAACTATTTTGAGAGAAGGAATTTCACATTAAATTGGAAGGGTAGCTTCCAGACCATAAACAAGCTGGAATGGAGTGAATCCAGTCGCATCCTTCAATGAGGTTCGGTAAGCCCAGAGAGCTGAAAAAAACATGAGATACCAGTTTGATTTGTGCATCCCAATTGTACGTTGAAGCATAGTGACGAGAAATTTGTTCACGACTTCAACTTGGCCATTGGCCTGAGGGTAGTATGACGTTGAACTGTTGTGACATAGACCCAACTTAGAAGTCAACTCAGCCACCATGTAATGATGAAAATGGGAACCATGATCGGTCACAATAGCTTGAGGGACACCAAACTTAGAAATGACATGATTGAATAGAAACTGTGCTGCTATCTTACCGTCAGCTGTAAGTGTAGGCATTGCTTCGACCCATTTTGTGAAGTAGTCCATGGCTATGATAATATAAGCATGCCCCCCGGCCGGGTGAGGGTTACGCATCATAAAATCGATGCCCCACTTCGCAGAGGGACCAATGATAATGACAGGGTGAAGATGGGAAGGCGGCACGCGCATCTTGCGCTGATAGATCTGGCAATCATGGCACTTACAAACAAAAACAATGCAGTATTTAAAGATGGTGGCCATAAATAGACAACACGAAGAATCTTCTATGCAGTAGCATATCCAGACATGTGACCGCCACAGGCACCACTATGACAATCATTCAGGACCTTTTCAGCCTCCTCGAGAGTCAAACACCGGCAAAGAATGGAATCAACTTCGATGCGGTAGAGAGTATCTCTGACTATGCGATATGGTTGCTATTGATGGCGGATGCGTCGACGAGCATCCTTCATCAACTCAGATCGGAAGGTGGAGGTATGAATATATACGATGATATCACCGTACCAAGGATCAAGGATGCTAATAATAAAAAGTGTGTCGTCTGGAATGCGTTCCTTGGAACTAGACGGAGCAAAATTAGAAGGGAGAGAGAAGATAAAATCGACGAAGACCAATGACTTCTTCGACTTGGCAGTAGTGAACTCCAAATCGAACTCTTGGAGGATAACAATCCACTTCGACTATTTGCCCCCCAGTAATTGACGAGTCAATATGTAAGTCATAGGGTTGCAATCAGAAATCGCGGTCACTGTGCGCAACAGAATATAGTGACGAAAACGTTGAACAACTTGAATATCAACCAATGCCAACTTCTCGACATGTGCATAACGCGTCTCAGTATCGAGAAGATTGCAACTTAGATAGTAAATGACATGTTCGTCACCATCATCATCGTCTTGTACCAAAACCTTGGCAATCGTGCTAAACGTGGTAGCCAAATAGAGGGAGTAATCACGATGATAATTTGGAGGACACAACAGAGGAGCGTTGACCAGCAACGTCTTCAGTGCATCGAAGGACTTTTGGGCGATCTCATCCCAGAGGAACGGGACACCTTGCTTCAGTAATCGCGTAAAGCCTTTGGCCACTTCAACATAGTTAGGTATATAACGGCGTAGGAATTTAGCTTTCCCCTGCAGACTCTACAGCTGATGTAAGGAGGAAGGAGAGGGGAGATTAACAATAGCTTCATCTTTGAGGGGATCGAGATGAATCCTGTATTTGGAAACGATAAACCCTAAGAGTCTACTGTTGTCAACGCAGAAGACGCACTTATGCGGATTGAGCCGGATGTTATAGCGTTGACAACGAAGAAAAATCTGACGGAGATGATCAGGATGGTATTTACGCTTAGCCAAATGAGCTGGAAGGTCATCCAGATAAGGTTGAACAATGCGCTTGATATCATGAAAAGCATATGACATTGCTCACTGAAATGTAGCCCCAAAATTTTTAAGACCGAAAGGGAGCTTTTATAGGTGCAAGTACCCCAAGGACAGATAAAGGCGGTCTTGTGTTGATCGGTCGGAAGAATGTTAATTTGGTTGTACCCAGAAAACCTGTCCATAAGGGAAAAAAATCTCACTCCCATCGCATTCATCAATGATCTAGTCAATAAAAGGACTGGGATAATTATCCTTAGGGAAAGCACGGTTAATGTCACGGTAATCAACACAGACACGAATGGTACCTTGTTTCTTATCTATAGGAACAATATTGGAAACCCATTATGTCAAGGGAATTGAATAGATAAAACCAGCTTTAAGAAGTTTTTCAACTTCTCCCTTAATAGCGGCTGCCTTTCTAGGGTGCACAGGACGAAGACGCTGGCGAACAGGCTTCGCACCAGGATAGGTAGGAATCTCATGCACTAATATACTCGTATCGATGCCAGGTATTTCATCGTAAGACCACGCGAAAACGTCGCGAAAATCGCAGAATAGACTAGTATAGACCTGGATCTCATCGGGAGAATATGTCACCCCAATATGGATGTTCTTGAAAACCCCCGGTTTAACAGATATGTCGATAGGTATTGTTTGTGTGATTTTTCCCAAGTTACCTTCCGCAAAGACTTCGTGTGCCAGGATGGGAGTTTGAAGCGGAGGAGAAGGAACTTGAGAAGAAAACCTCTCGAGACAAGTAGACATGGACCAAAGGCCAAGCATGAACGAGGAACGATGATGACTATTGTCCCAAGGAGGATCCTCAAGCGACATAGTTTACACGATGGCCTCATCGGAGGGAAATATCTCACTTAAGGTATCGGGCGAATCCGAATCGCCGAGCCAAGGGGATTGAGAATAAGTGTCAAGATACATGCCCAAAGGAGCATGATCAGGAGGCGGAGGATCCGAAGCCGAAATAAGTTCACAATAATCAATATCGATGATACTCAATGACATCGAATCTCCAAATGAATCAATCTGCTCGAGTGAAGGGATGATCCATGGATCGTGTTGTTCCTTGTGAAACAATTCCTTGCTGTGTAAAGGAATCCGTGCTCAAGACATTAAATATTATGTCACAAACAAGTATATATCTGTCTTTGTTTATTAAACCTTCAAATATTAATAATATAATCTCCAAACATCGAATCCTTACAAGTTCTGCAATGCCATGTTCTCTTTATGCTGAAATGAATGAAATGGAAGAAGAAGAAAGAAAAGGACTTTAATTTGATATGCTGCTTAAAACAAAATCTACCATTATAAAACCCTGAAGAAATGAGGAACAATAACTTTAAAATAGAGGAGCGCCCATTAAGGATATTTAACTCTTAGATACATAGATATCAAGAGACCTGCAGCTCAAATCACCCTACTTTATTCATAGATATGGAAACAAAATGAAAACTGGAAAACTGTTCAACACAGATAGAATGATGGAAACTTGCAAAACTTTTCATTGATTCAATATTTTTTAGTACAAAATTAGGCTTCAAGGTCCAAAACTCGGAACCTTCTTTCTTCTTCCAATTGTCTTTAAATACAATATGACCAAAATGGTTTCCAGTAATGAAACCGACTCTAACTAACTCTAACTGCTTAACTGCTCACTGTAGTGGAGGTACATGCCTCGGAAAAGTTCTATTACATTTACATGACTTCATTTAAAACATGATAAAATGTGATAATTCCTAATCTAAGTGAGCTGATGCTCTTGAAATAGTGGCTGTCTCAATGAATATTTGTGGCTGAACGGCTACTTGTGGCTGAGTGGCTAAAGTTCCCTTTTCTGTGTCCACAGAAAATATTTTGCATTCTTTCCAGAGCTTATCCTAAGTCGTCGAAGCGTTCTTATAACAATGATATTCCAGTGTAAACGCAACAACCCGACTGTGAGTAAGATTACCTGTGAATAATGTCTTCACCATCCATAGCAGAAGGAAATGTCTTTGTAAGAAATTAAATACCGTTTCTCCCTTTAAAACCTGTGTCTTCTCATGCCTGCCATCTGCTCTGCTTTTTGCAAATATCAACTGATCTTCATAGAATTTCCAGGACATAATCTCCCCTTTCTCCGTCCAGCATGAGGGCAAACCTGTTCTCGTCAACTTGTCAAATGATATATCAAATTTTTTAATTATCTCTTTACCTCCTCAGCATAGAAGTACCTATCCTGTATCCCCATATCTCCTAACTCTTCATCTGTCTTGGCATTAATAAAGTTTATGAATTTTTTGGCCCAGTTCGCTCTTTTAATAGTGGCCTGCTTCTCAGATAATAGCTCCTTTTCATGCTCTGAAACAATGCTTTTCTCTTTGGCAATTATATTCATGGAATCCCATTTTGACTGCATTTCTGAAATAATCTCATTCCAGATGATATCCTTAGCTTTAATAAGAGAGATATTGCCCTTTAATCTCTCCTTGAGCTCTTTGATTTCATCCTCAACTTTCTGTAGTTTCTGCTTTTCTCATGTGCTTTTTCTTCCCATCCCTGCATCATCTTGGTAACCGTTTCCAATTCTGACTGAGCTTGTTTACAGTCTCTTTCCGCCATCTTTAATTCTGTGCTTAGCTGAATAACCTGGGCTTGAGGATCAGCTTCTCCTGCAGAAAAATCAAAGGTACAAGTATGGTTCTCAATATGATTCTGTAAAGATATAGCGGTCTGCTTTACCTTAGTGAGTTCTTCGTCTTTCTTCAACAACTGCTGTCGCAATTCCTCTTTCTCCTTTTCAACCTCAGCTACTTCAGCCGCCAATGAGTGCTCTATAGCTGGTAATTTCAACTTTTTCCTTAATGAAGATATTTCCGCTTCTGCACTTTTCATAAGTTTTTGAATTGCGGCTTTATCATTTGGATCCACACCGATTTTCATAATGATCTTCTTCAACTCTTTATTTTGAGTTGTTAATGCCCTTGCATTAGCTTTCTCCATTTTGCATTGTCTGATGACCTTTGCAAGCATGTTTTCAGTCTTGACTGCTATAGCATTGGTCTTGCTCAAATCATTTACAATCAGCTGCCCGGTCTGCATATGAAGATTCATTTTGTCCCACAAGGGGATCTTTTTAACATCCATGATTATGTTTACCTCCTTAAAGCTGCCTGAAGATCCAAGGGACATTCCTGTCGGATGTGACAGAGCCATCTTAAATTGATCTTTTTCTAGATCCATCACAATCAATAATCTGGTCTGGTCAGCAGCTATGTGGTGCTCTGTTTGTGCTTCTATATTGGCTTTTATCCTTTGGTTCCTTTCCTCAATCTGTGTGAACATTTGCTTTATTGAAGGAGCCTTTTCCAAATGAAGTTCCTGTCTTCTAGGAGATGAGGGGAAATCTTGTTCTTCATTGACCTGGAGAGTAAAACCAGGTGAATTGGAAGAATGGTCTTCTGCTAGTTTGGTTCTTTTTTCCTCTCGGGGCTCCTCATCATCAATTTCAATAACATCCTCCCTACCTCTTTTTCTCATTCTTTCCAAAATTGCAGGTGTTTGAATACTGGTCTTTGATGAACCTGACTCTCCTGGATTAGCCAGTTTCTCCAAATCAGGTTTACTTACATGGGAAAATGCAGCATACCCATTCTCAACCTTTTTCTGAGAAATTATTCCATGTGGATCATAAGGCCATTTCTCTCCCAACAACAACTGCGTCCCTTCCAATATTTTTGAGACTTCATCAAAAGCTTGTCTTGTGTTGACCACAAAAGGGCCTACACTCATAGGAAACTTGTACATCAATCCTTTCTTCATGGGTAGAAAATGAACTTGGTCTACATTAAGACTTTGCCTTATAAATTCCAGGGCGAAAAGTCTCATGGGAACAAAGGTTGGGAGCCTATAGGGCTCAATACTAACTCCATACAGCCTTATCTCAGAGTAATCTTCAAATACAAACCAATCTCCAAATTTACAATTGGGTCCCAACTGTAAGAACTCCTGGGCCTTTGGCAGAAAGCATGGAGGAAGAGTTCCATTCAGAATTTTATAAGCAGTAGACATGAAATGGTCAGCAAATTCAAACAGCCCGGCTTCGTTCTCTTCTTTTCTAACCATATCGGTCCAGAATAAAACTGACTGCTTATTTTTATTACTATCAACTATATTTAAACCCACACTCATGAACTCTTCAACATTTTGATATAAAAATAAGTAAACAACCAATGATGGAAATCTGAAGAAACCTGTTAGAGGGAAGGCGATCAATTGGGAATTTACTACTTCCTGCCAAAAAGACGGAATGTCTAGGACCACCCCTGGTTTCATCATCAGAGCGAACATCCCCAAGACTGCTTTATCAATTTCATGATCATCGTCTCTTCCCAAAATCTCCGTAATGCAGCTAAGAACTGGCCTATACTGAACACTGAACGCCTCCAAATTGAACTTTCCTCCTTCAAATTGAGTTTTCTCTGGATTTGATTTCAAAAATGAGATACAACGACCAAACTCTTCATTTGATAGATCTTCAAAATACTGAACCAACGAATCTTCGGAGAACTGTAACGGAGACTCATCTTCTGGAAAACATAATGCTTGACGCATCAATTGTGTTGATATCTGCAGGACATTTTCTCCCTGAGAATTCATGACGAAGCACTTGCCAGGGTACATAGATGAGACTAACCATGAGATGAACTCGGGGAAGAAGTGAGTTTTCGGAACACAGGCGGACAATAGACCAGAACTTTTCATAGTAGAGAACACAGGGGATTTGTCAGTGTTTAGGGTTACTTGGTAATGCAGTAGGGGATGATTGACGGACGACGCGGTATCATGAACATCCTTTTCACTATCCAGGAGTGGATTGAGGCTTGATGAACCAGCCAAAGATGTTCGTTTTGCCATGACTGACAGGGACTTGAAAGCAATTCGCGGGGTAACAGATAATGCAAAGGTGGCGGGACATGGTTAAAAAAGGACAAACAGTCACAAATAGACAACAATGGGACAGAAAAACCCTTTAATAGGCTACGGGAATCCGTAATAAATGCAGGAATGACGTGGAAAACGGTTGAGAGTGGATGACAGCTGCTTTCCACCTCAGCTGATGACGTCATTGCGGGGGGGCTGTGAGTACGGCGGAAAACTTTAACCCATACCCCCCGTAATAAATCCAAGCCGTTGATCCCGGCAGAAGCAAGATCTGACTAGTCAACTACGGGGGGTTGGGATTTGATAACTGTCGGGCTAATTCTCCCCCCGAAATAGCTTATCCATAAGCTCTTTTCTGTGATCGTCACTTCCGCTCGGGAAGCTGCTCGAGGCTTAACCTTCAAATCATACATATCGAAATAAAGAAATACATTGCATTTGTTTTTTTATGCTAAAGTATAAATAACTTCATACTGTAGCATATTTTCTCATTTATATTATTTTTTTTCTTTTTCTATTTTAAATTTCGAAATAAAATATAAAAAGGATATGCAGATAATGATCCACAACAGATCGGAAGACCGGGAGATCATGTTAACCTGAAAAATTTTGGGTGGAGGAAGAGGAAAAATACCCATGAGGGTAGGATCTTTGAAGAGACCCAACCCTATGCTCTCGTAAGGCGTAGGAATTTTATCTACGTACGAAACATTGCTCTCGGAAGATGAAGAAGTCAAAAAGGACAACTGAACGAAAATAATAATCTTTGCTTCGTGCGGAAATCACAAAACACGAAAGAGAGTGGATGGAATGCACAACACGGCGTGAGTCCAAATGCGACCGAGGAGAAGAGTGTAATTGAGCTTGGCGTCAACTACTTCAACCTCAACGTTGACTGTCTTCCCTTCTAAAGTAATCGGTAAACTAACGAGAACACCAATAGGTTTAGATTCCCTTCCATAAAACACTTGTAGAGAATTTGGTGATGAATTGAGAGCTGGAGAATCGATGGATTTCCAGCAGGCATATGACATGACGCACGTAGACGCACCCTCGTCCACGACCTCTTGGTGGATATTCAGTCCATTAATCCCAACTTGGATGATCACTACACGCTGATGAGGGAGATGTGGGACGAAATTCTCCAAGTTGAAAGTGATAAGGCTTGAATAAGCAGGATCAACCCCACCGATGGTAGATAACAAAGCCTTCTGTTGAGACGGACAAATCTGAAGTACTTCTAATGCAGACATAGTAGATGGCACCTGAGCCAAATCCTCAACAATATTGTAATGTTGAGCAACACGGGTGTTAGGATTGTAAGAAGACTTATAGAGTACACCTTTGGAAGGTGGATGAACAACGGGCTCAGTACTGGGCCTTTCAATATGAAGAGGGCCAGAAGCAGGTGGAGGAGGAGGACCATCAACGATCTCTTTCCCCACTTCCTGATGCAGTTCGGTATAATCTTTCGACCTAGTAGCAATAGAAATGGATGCAGGACCGTTCATCATGAAAACCTGAGAGCCAAATGGGGCAGAGGACTGAGGTTTCTCTACCAACTGAGTCTGTTGTGATAGTAACGGTTCTTTGAGAACAACTGGAGTGCCTTGGGTGCCTTTGAGCAATTGAATCACTTCGGCCCATCGGGGACAATCCTTGGTGTAGTGCTCTTTGTCACAAATCAAGCAAGGGTACTTCAGTTTACATTGTGAACCATCATCAACACGAGATTTTTGAGAATCCTGTTTCAGGGTATCGGCTTTGGCCTTACCTTTACCCTTCTTTTTATCCTTGGAAGTTTTATTCACCGGATTGGCCTGAACGATAATCACTTCCACCGTTTTACCAGAATTTGGGATCGGCTGAGAAGCAATATCATTGGAAGGAGTATATTTTTTCTTCCCAGGATTCAGAGGAGGAGACTTCTGAGAAGTCTGAGACATGGAACCGATGATACCGTCGACGGATGGTGTCGCCAGTGCTTTGGAAGTTCTAGGTCTAGGAGCATCAGGAAAAATTTTGTACAACATGCTAGACTAAGAGTACACAAGATCAAGGTACTGGGCATGAGCAATGGCTTGTTCCTCAGTAACGCATGCCCCCATAGCAATGTCCTTGGCATTCGAAGCAACGAAGGAGGTAGTGAACCAATCATTTAGAAGCTGATCAGGAATCTCAAACTTGATGATACGAAGATGATGCCTCCAGTCATCTTGTTTCAAGGATGTGAGGAGGTGCATCCCGGTTTCATACCAAACCAGTAACTGAAAGTGCGTGAGAAACGCCATGGATAAAGAGTTGAAATCTTGGAAGACACCACGAGATAATTCTATGTACCACTTGGCAGCGGCACCAGTAAGAGTTCGTTGGAAAAGACAGAGTCGGATAGAATCGTCAACCCAAGAGTTAGAGGAACACCAAAGGTTATAAGTCATAACATGTGCTTGGAGGTCTTCTCTGGACTTACCCTCAAATTTGGGACAATCACCAGGAATTTTGGTTGGAACTGGAGGCCAATATGGATTATGAAGGATCAGATCGTTCGTCAACTTAGACACATCAGGCAGTTCCAACGTAGCAAGGAAAGGTAATTTAGTATTGAAATACATTACAGGTCGTTGATAAAGACCAGCATTCGGATTCCACCCAGGTTGAGAGACATTCTGCCCCCATATGTTTTGTCCCGGAGGATTATGTCCATAGGGGTTATAAGCCTGAAAGTTCTGCCCATACGTGGGTTGAGGACCAGGATATTGATTCTGAGCATACCACTAAGGTCCTTGCTGAGCAACATATGGATTTTACTACGAAATGAAAGCAGTGACCTGAGGTGCATTATACAACAGCTGAGTTTGACCTGGCAAAAGATACATGGTGCTTTAAGGAGTGCCGTATACCATCTGAGATTGACCTTTAGGGATGTAAGTAACGCCTTTGGGCGCACTATATACGACCTGAGATTGAACTGGAGGAATATAAGTGGCGCCTTGTGGCGGAACACGCTGCCCCTGGGGTGCAGGTTGACTCGGATACTGAAGTTGGACAGGCTGTCCCTGCGGAGAAGGTTGGCATGGATATTGAAGGCCACCAGGTTTCCCTTGTTGAAAAGGTTGGCCTGATGGTTGGGATAGACTAGGTTGCCCCTGAGGACCAGGTTGACCCGGTGTAGGACCATAGGGTTTTCCTTGTTGCACAAAAGTTTGGCCTTGTTGAACGTAAGGTTGATGCTGTTGCATAAAAGGTTATCCTTGTTGTGGATAGATTTGCCCCCGAGGGAGCTAAGATGCACCCTGTTGAACATGATATGGGCTAGCAGAACTGAAGGGTTGTCCTTGTTGGGCCAAAGGTTTTCCTTGGAAGGGTCGTCCTTGCGGACCATAAGGTTGTCCCTGTGAACCGGAGGGTTGTCCCTGCTGGATCGAAGGTTGTCCCTGGAAGGGTTGTCCTTGTGAACCAGAGGGTTGTCCCTGTTGGTATATGAACTGACTGGGATCAATCAGAGGAAAATGAATGAGATTATCGTACACGTCATAATGATGCAGCAGATTACCAAAAGTTGCTAACTGCTGAGAACCCTGAGGGGTAGAATTCTGTTGCTGAGGACCCTGAGAAGTAGAATATTGTTGTTTAATGGCCGACAGATACTCATCGAATTTATAACTACTAGGAATGGAAGTAGAAACCATAGGCACAGTTCAAGTAGGCGGTATTTCCACAACGCAAGGTTGTGATCCACTCACGATGGGCCTAACATGTATCGTGGGATTGATAAAAATATACCTACAGACATCAGAAGGCCCCGATGATGATGAAGTCATACTAATAACCGATGTGGATGAAGACACACAGACAGTGGGCCAAACATGAACAGAGGTTACAATCGTCGATGTCACAGGAGTCGAGGGTGATGCCCCCGATACCGAGACAACTAAACTCGCGGAAGGAGTTGACGTATCAGTCCATATTAGATTCTGATACAACGATTGAACGCCGGAAATAATTTGACCCAAAGTTCGATAACCATATGGGAGAGACACTGTTTGTGAGGAAGGTTGATCTGAGACATAAGGAAAGTTCTCCGGAGGGATCTGATATTATCCTGTAGAAACATAAAGCTCTTCACTACTAATGGGACTCGAAGAATCCATGTCAGATGAAGACATTTGATCGTGAAAAAGACGACAAACAATGCCGAGTAGGGCAGTAGATATTAGAGGTGATTATGAAGTAAGAGGAGGGAATTCTTCCTCGTTCCCAAAACCTGATCAAGTGTACTGAGGTTGCCAATTGATATCAAATGGCTCATCAAGAGGAGATCGGGCAGCGAGAGGTAAGATACTCGGAAGGAAAGACTGCCAGAAATCAACAGACCTAGTGGGTTGAGACACTTCCGAAGAAACTTCAGGAGAAGGATCACCACTAGGGGGTAATGAAGAGGACAACGAAACTGTGGTGGTTCCACCACTGTGACTGTGTTTCAAAATAGAAAGGAAATGAGATAGCCCGTTCGAGGCTTCAAGACCAAACACTAAGGAAATACTAAAAACAAGCCAAGAAAATATCTTTAATGGGCATGTGATCGTAGCCAATTAATTTTATGACACTGAAACAAAAATTTGCTGTTTCATGTTTTAAGAGTCGAGAAACAGAAAAAAGATGACTCTAGTCACTTTCAGATTGAACGAGCGTGAAAGGACAAGTGCTCGATGATCTTTTCTTTTCTAGAGAGTCACGAAAATACCAAAATTACTACTAAGGTAATCTAAGCAAGAGGGTGCCCAAGTTTCTGTGAACTGCAATATACACCTTGGTGATCAAATGAAAGAGAAATGACCAAGGACTTGACGTACGTGCAGGAAATCTCCCCGAATGCTGTGTTCGGTGTATCATGGTCACATGGCAGCAGACTCAACTTCCTATGGGTAAAGGATTGCAACCTATGAGGGTCTCCCTTTATATACGAGATGGTACGGGGAGCACAAGTCCGTGCTAGTGCTGTCTAATGCTAGAAGGCGAACGACAGCTACTAGGTTTAATGACGCCGGAACACGTCACTAGCCTAGACCTCTAAAATATATGCGTTAGGTTTCAATGCTTCCTTAGGTTGATTGAATTCATTTTAAGGCTGATCTTGAATTAATGTTGCGATTTCAAGGCCTTACCGAATGTGATATCGAATTCCTAAATGAAAAATACATGAAAAAGAAAATCATTTCCATTCAATGAATGCTAGCTAAGAGAAGGATAGGAATCTTATGACGATGCAGCAGTCAATTAAATCACAAGAAGAATCTCACTAATGCACCTAATACAACCAAATCAGGAAAAAAAAGAAAAAAAAAAACTCTTTCCTAATTCGCTAAGAGCTACTAATGCAAAAGAACATTTTCATTTTCAAATTGAGCGAAAGAATGAAAATTTTGTCTTTTTAGATGAATGAGGAACATAATGCACTGTTACACTAAAAAGAAAAATAAACACTAGTTTTGAGCATTACGAATGTAACGATCTAGAACAAAGTGATCAATGCAATACAAAAATAAAACGCACTCAAAACAAGGATGCGCTCCTTCAAGCAAACAAAGGGCTTTCGAACTGATTCACCGAGCAATGTAATCTATGCTCAAAGTGACGAAGGGAGAGATAAATGAAAACAAAGGTGATCATTCAACAAACGAAAGACACGAAGAAACGAAAAAAAGACTAACACAATCAGTCAGTGAGATGAAACGACAAAGATTAAAGTGACTCGAAATCAACTCAGAAGGCTCAGTGAGGAGAGAGCTGAACAAATAACACAAGGCACCTAGAAACCCCAGGGAAAAAAAATCCACTGATAAGATGATGGACAAACGGCTGAGAAGGCCGAGACTACAGAGTCAAAACAATCTCAGTAGACCAATTGCAAGGTAAAAAACCAATCCAGAGCCGAGAAACACTGACAAAAACTCAGAAAAGAGGCCAAATTCAATCCTATAGGATTCAACGTGATTGTTTAGCTATAATCCATGCTAAACAGGGGTTGGCTCACTTGTAACAAAAGCAACATGCGCAAATCGGCACGACTGTTAAAAGAAAAGAAGTACCGAGCTAGAAAACCATGGTAAAGAATAAAAACCACTGAGCAGAGGTCAGACTTGACATTTTGGAATTGAACAGGATGGTTAAAAGTAGTTAGACAAGTCGAGCAAAGCAAAAAAAATGATGAAACGACCAAAGTCGACTCGACAAGCGAAACTCTTGATGAACAACATGATGACATACACACACTGATCCCTAGCAGAGTCGCTAACTTGTTGTGTAGGTAAATCCCCTTTGTGGACAGAGGCGATCCCTCTAGCCCTAGGGTGGGTTGAGCAACAAGAGGACATGCTAATGCGTTGATTCCTAGTTAATGAATGAAACCGAGTAAGGATAAATATCCTACCTTTGTTCCAACGCAGTTGTCGTAGATGTGGCAGCAGTCTCCTGATCTTCGTGCCGACACGTCGCGGTCCTTCAGCAGTGGTATTCAGGTGCCTGCACAAGGATCAAAGAACGATAGCAACATACGAAACAATACTTGCATTCATAAATATCTAATTGGTCAAGGAGAATTAAATGTATTGCACAAGATTAATCATAGCAGATGCAAAACGGGAACCAAAACATCAGTCATGTATTAATAAAAAGAGAGAAAGAGTTTACAACCAAAAGAGCCTTGATGTTGCAGCCTCCTTCAGCGGGTCCAGTCAAAATGCGTCGCGAGCATTTGTTGGGGAATTGGACTTAGCGAGGTAATAAGCCTAGATTCTCTCTCGACAATAGGTCTCTCTCTGCTCTATCTCACACCAACTATATCAGACTGTTCAACTATATTCAACCATTTCAGCTAACTGCATCTATGTGAGAGAGATGTATTTATAGGAGAGGAGGAGGAGGTTGGAATCCCTCAAATGGTGGAAGGGAGGCCTTATCCTTTGGGAGGTTGCTCAAATTTAGGAAACAAGAAGCCAAAGGAAGAAGTCCGATGTTATTCAGTTGAACAAATCATGCTAAATCCGCTCATGAAGTGGTTGGCAATGGAAAATTCGCTTCTATTTTAAAAAAATTTCCAAAAACAGCTCGACACGGGCAGTCCACTGAGACAAATGTAGATATTATATAACATGTTAGCCACCCATAAAAACCTGTCATATAAGATGGTGGCTAAATGATGTTGGATAGCCTTCAAGAAACGATTTCATTACTAAAATTGCTGATACTTGAAGACTTTTGATAGAATCCTATCCTTGGGTAATATTCACTACTGTTTCCCTTCAGAACTTAGAATCCTGCTGATTTCCAAAGTCAAATACTACTGCAAACATCATTTTCCCCTTCCTTACTTCCAAAACTAACCTCATTTTTCTATCCCTCCATCTCCCATGAAAATCCTATAATTTCATGTTTTCTCCCCTTTCCATTTCATAAAATCCATTTTATAAGGTCTAAGACCCCTTCTTAGCCTTATCGGAACCTTCATCTCCTTTGAAAAAACGTTGAAAAACCATAAAAAATGCATATTTTTCTATGCATCAGACTTTAGCCCCTCTCACTAAGTCCCTAACCCTTTCTCCGTCCATGCGTCCTGGCGCCAGAACCGGTCGCTAAGCAATCAGGCGCTAAACCAATGAATAAATCCATTTCCGGTCCTGTTTTTCCTTTGTAAAACCCGAAAACCTACATTTCCAAAGTTTTAACACGAAAAATCAAGTTACGTGTTTTTTATTGGGTGGACCCGCCGCGCAAATGCATCATAGCCGTTCATCCAACTCACAGATCCGACGGTGAGGAGCACGCCATTCTTGTGGACCCCCCCAATCCATACGCTGTTTTCCAAACCCGCGTGGTATTTTTCGCACCGCCTTTAGGCGGAGGGTGGTTTTCTCCCAATTGGCAGTGATTCCATACGCTTGCTGCCACGCGTCTCCTGTACCTTTTCCAAAACCACCATCCCCACGCATTAAAGTTATCCTTCGCGCATTAACGTTCGGGCCAGGACATGCAGCGGAATTTACCACAGCTGTCCGATTTGGGCCCACTCATCCAACGGTTGTCGATCGCCGAAGATGTCCGATGGTTAACCAAAGTGCCCACTTGATAACCAAGCTATTGTACAATGGAAATCACGTTTCCACCGTCGATCTGATCTGCAGATCGACGGCCCATATTTCATCGCCCGATTCCATTGCCCAGTCAATGATTCCCCTCCGTTTGACTTTCAACATCCCCTGATTCCATCTTGACCGTCCAAATTGATCCAGATCGACGGTGCAGTTTCACTGCGGGGGCATACCCCCAAGATTTTTCCTCCGTACACCCGGACCCCCCGCAATCATCCCCGACTGTCGATCTCAACGCGAATCGACGGCTCTGATCTAATCCTCCTTCCCCCATGCTTTTTCGACCATTCTAAGATTAAATCCCGACCGTTGGATGATGCCATCCAACGACCCTGCTTCCTCCACACATCCTCCGATGCAGATTGACCTATAAACGCAGGATTTTGTAACATTTGTTTGTTTTTGCAGGGTTTAATGCTTTTCGCTTAAATGAAGAAATTTCGTAGGCCGAGGATGACGATCCTATGGCCCTCGAATACATCAGAGAAATCGTCCACAGGGTATAGATACATGTTTTTTAGCAAGGTTTCATGAGCCTTTGTGCCGTATGCCCCTGTTAAACCTGAAAAACATCAATGAAGCACAGATAAAGAGTATCAGTTGTAGAAGACAAAGCACAGCAGAATGATGAATGAAGACAGTTTTATGGGGATTACGGATAAGACTGTTATCAAAAGCCTAATCCCCAATATAAAACACAGTTTAAAGGAAAACCTAAAGTGTTTTATCGGATAACCCTCCACCGCCAGAAATTGAGAAAAATTGATTCCTCGAGCTACCACGGCACCACCTGTGCCTCAAAGTATTCAATCAGGAGCTGAATTTATTGATTAGGATCAGATATTTTTCCTCGACGTAGCCGAAGAAGTCATTTCTGCCAGGAACTTCAATGCAAAGAATATTTGCAAAGTTACTTTGACGCCACACAATGCCTCAAAGGTCAACAAAACTCCTACCAAGCTTGAAATCATTATGTAAATCATTTAATACAGAGGATATGTATGTAAGTCTCCTCATTGAGCCCCTCGAAGGCCAATGAGCCATTTAATTTTGTATTAATTGTAATTGAGATCTTTTATCAGATCTCACCTCCTTATCCTTCTATATATACTATAGCAGAAGATGAGTGAGTGTTGGTTGTTGTTTGATTACAATTTGTAACACTGAAACTCTCTGAAATAAATATACAAGTCTGTTGAAGTTGAAAAACAAATTGAAGTCTTGGATGTCTTGATGATGTTGTTGCATGCTTGTTCCTAAGAAGGCTCTATCATTGGATCCATGAGCTTGGCTGTCGGTGAAGTATTCTAAACTGTTCTATGTTTTTTCCCCTGTTTTCATTATGTTCCATAAATTCTTGCTACAGTAGGTTGAAAGTTTTAGGCTAAGAAATGACTCCTGGAAGCACCTTAGACCTGTTCATCCTTCATTGTTTTATGTTTTCTTCTGCTGAAGTATTTTAGAGTCTTTAATCTCTCTCTTTAGTCTTCATGCTTGTTTATTTCCTTAATAGCTCGAATAGTTGGTTTCAGCATGATTTATGGTTCTCCCTGCTTGTCTGCTATCACTTGAAAGCTGTTATTGAAGTCTCCCTTTGAAGTACCATTGTTTTAAGTTAATCAAAGAGGTTGGTTTTGATCTTGCCCTTTGCCATTGCTTGAACGGTTGTTTTGAAGGTCTTTATAGTTGTAAGCATAGATGTTATTTAGGTGTTCCCTCTTCTATGAATGCAACTATCAGTGAATCTTTTATGTTTTCTAAGTCCTTTAAAATAAAATCTTTGAGGAAATAGGGTGTTCCCCGAATCTTAGATTTCATTTTAAAAGTTGTCTTGAAGTCATTATTTGCTTAAAGAATGTTTGTAGAATTCATGGTTAGCCCTGTCTATCAAATATCTCTTTATTGCTAAGTTATGTTTTCAAGTTCCCTTTGTTGAGAATTAAACTTCTCTTTCCAAATCATTAATGTCCATCTCATTCCAAAACAAAGGATCCTGCGGCCAAGTTAGATTTTCCCTTTGATATTCCATATCCCTTGAAGAGTTTGTCATGACCTTATTTTGACTCCATTGCCCAATGAACCAGATATTTCCTCTTTCTGTCTATCTTTCCTAGACCTTTCATGTTCTGCTGTATCAACTCAATCCAACCAAACAAACATCTGCACTCAATAACTAGTCTAAAATCCATAATCAAAGCACACAAGATAAACCTTTGCAAACAAATATTTGAGAGATCCCTCTCTAAGAACAGGAGGACTAGATCCTGTAACTCTAAAGATTGGTTCTGATGTTGCCTTGTCTTTTGATTTGCCAAACTGTCAAAACACGAGACACCAACATAATGGCGATCACGATGGGACACTTCCGAGTTAGTAACAATCTAGGTACCCTTTAGGGCTCAGAAATCCCTTAGTTTCAAGAATATCCAGTGATTATTAGCCACCTCATCGCCACCAACATAATGGCGATCACGGTGGGACCTACTGAGAATTAGAGGTTTGAAAACCCTTCCCCAAACTTTTTAGGTCCAATATAACATAAGTAACTTTCTTCAAGCACTACCTAAAAAATGGTAATTATGATAGGACTTAATTGAATCAGTGACAAACTAAGTAAACCTTAGGATTCTCGTTAAGCCTTACCAAACCTTGAAGGAACGAGTTACCAAGCCATAAGAGAACCTCTGTTTGTTTGAACACCTTAGCTAAGTGCAAAATCAGACTTAGAACACTCTCTTAACCTATAAAACCAAAATAACTCAGAAAAACCCAAAAACATTTCAAGTTTGGCTTCATAATAATCATGGTAGTGGACCATAAAACCTTTTACCTCCTCACGAGCTAAAAACTTCTACTTTGTAGTAAAACACTCATTCTTATATATCACTTACCTTTTGTTGTGTTTTACCCTATACTCTTAGACAGAGTCTGGAAAGGGCCAGGTAGCCTCCGGATCTCATCCTCTTTTTGAGGTGAAATATCTGGTGAATGTCCTCCCAGTCAATCTCTGGTTAGAGTTTGTTGTGTTTCAGAATATCCTTGCAAAAGGATATTTCACAAACACTGTGGTGGACAGTGTACCTCTTAGAAAACATTCTAAACTTTCCACCTGGCGACTCCACAATCCTGAACAGACCTTAAGACTCCACTGGGAAGAACCCTTATCATTATAATATCATTCCAATCCAGTTAGAGGACTGTAGGATTAAAATTTGTGTAAACAGATCAATTAACCTCTCAAAGATTGTCATACTTGGTTGAACTTTTCTTGTTATTTGGGTCTAAAAACAAACCATAGTGGCTCCTAGAAAGATCCACACTAGAGCCCATCCTGACCCTGATCCACCGAAGATAGTTGATAACCCAGAAAGAATCCTTACGAAGTCTCCTAAGATAGAATCTTCAAATGTTTTCAAATCACACTTAAGAGCCAATTCAGTCCCTGAAAATATTTCAGCTCTACAACAATCACAAACTGACTTATTGAATCCTTTTAGAACTAGGTCATTTGGTGATTTAGATCAGCTAGACTCTGAGTCTTCACTTTCATCTCCTGAAACAAGTGAACATCTTGGGAGTAGAGAAACAACACCTCCTGATTTACATTTTCTTTATAATCTAGGTGTCTCTCATCCAAGATCAGCTCAGCAATCTACTGCAGCCCCATCCACTTCTTTTCATCCTCCATCCATCGCTCAAACCACTTCACTTCAGCCCACACCCCCTCTTGTCAATCCACCTCCACCACATATCATGGCAGCATGGTATGCTCCCTTAGTCCTTCCTGTACCATTAGTCAACCTTCCACAAGACTATCAGTCCAAAATTCCATTATATGATGCTAGCAATGCAGTAACTGAATCACAACATGTGGATAAGATGGATGACTATTTTGACAGAAATGAAATTGATGATGATTCTGTCAAACTTAGACTATTTGCTCAAAGTCTGGGGGGAGAGGTAAGAAAATGGTTTAAAGGTTTAGCCCCCCGTGCTATTAATGATCTCCAAGCCTTCCATCAAACGTTCCTAAACAAATGGGAAGTAAAGAAAAATCCTCTCCAAGTCCTTGTTGATTACAAAAATCTCCGTAGGAACCCTGGGGAAAGTGTACAAGCCTATTGTACTAGATTTAACAGTGTATATAATGCACTTTCCCCAGAACTAAAACCTCCACAAGGCTCAGCCTTAAACAAGTTTCCTGAAGGATTTGACTTTGACATGACTTATTCACTAAGAGAAAGAGATTTTGCAACTCTCGAAGATATGCAAAGGGGTGCTCTTTCTGTGGAAGTCAACTTAATAGAAAAAAGAGCAAGAATGAGAACTAAGAAGAGAGTATCTTTTAAAGAGGAATCCCCCCCTTCTACTTCAAGCTCAAAAATGGAGAGAATGTTGGAAGAAATGATGAAAGAGATGAGCATAATTAAGAAAGCACAAGCAAATCAAAACCAGACTACACTTCAAAACAATCAAAACAGGAATAGAAATCAGATTTATAGAAGAGATAACAATCAAGATAAGCAAAAAGAAAGTGACCAACAAATTAGACCTCCCTTTCAACAGAATTATGTAGATCAATATGAGGAAGACAGGGAATTGGAAAGGTTGGAAGAATCACATGTAAACTTGATTGGATCAGACAGTGGGGATGATGTTTTCCTTACTGAAGAAGAACAAGGTTTCTTCTCTGATGATCAAAATACAAACACCTATGAATATTCTGATGACTATAGATTGGGTTTTGAAAATGCAATCATGGAGATACACAAACAATATGATCTTAGGAGCAAGGGAAGTATAGAGAATTCAAAAGATAAGAATACTAGCACTGCTGTCAAGAAAAACACGGAAAACCAGCCCAAAAAGACAACAGAAAAAACCAACATTTCGGCCAAGAAACCAGATTTAAACAAAGACAAGGGAATCCAGCCAAATGTTGAACAGAGTACCCCTAGCACTTAAGCTATTGGTCCTAATAAAACTATTCCTATCACTAGTCCAAACAAGGTTCAACAAATCAAAGCTTCTGAAAAGAATTCAATTGAAAAAACAGATGTAAATATTAACAAGTCAATTATTCCTTTCAGCCTTGAAGGAGAGATTGCTAAGATAAAAATCACCATCCCCCTAGCTGAATTAGTAACCCAAGAAGTGTACAAAAACCAAGTTTTGAAAGCTTTAAACTTAGGAAGTGATACTGACACCTTAAACTTGACAGATGACAAACCTGAGCTGTTGTTTGGCCCAGAGGTTGAAGGAAAATATCAAGAAGGACCAGTCCCTCCCTTCTATATTAGTTTGAACATACACGATAAAATTCTACACAATGCCATGTTAGATTCTGGAGCTTCACACAATCTAATGCCCAAGGTAGTAATGGAAAGCTTAGGCTTAGAAATTACTAAACCATACAAAGATTTGTATTCTTTTGACTCAAGCAGAGTCAAATGTTTGGGTTTAATCAAAGATTTATGTGTTAACCTAGCTCAGATCCCCGCCAAGAATCTAGTAATGGATATAGTTGTAGCTGACATTCCCCCTAAGTATGACATGCTCTTATCAAGATCATGGGGAGCCAAACTTCAGGGAAGCCTTCAAATGGATATGTCTTATGCCACCATCCTTGTTTTTAACCAAAACAGAAGACTATATAGAGAATCCCACATGAAGTACATGGTGAGTAACATGGACAAACCAAACAACACTCCAATCTATTCTATTCAATCAAGTTTAGATTCCTTTATCTTGTGTAATGAAGATGAAATTACTCAACAAGGTAAAGAAAACATGGACCCAATCAGCTCACCAGAACAATCCGATCTTACCTCGAATCAACTTCAAAACATTGACAATCAACAACAACAAGAAAATGAAAATGAGTCAAATATACTTTGGACAATAAACTTCGATGGATCCTGTAATAAAACCAGTGCAGGGGCAGGTTTCTGGATTCAAAACACAAATCAGAGTTTTTCATACAAGTTAGACTTTCCATGCACTAACAATATTGCTGAGTATGAAGCACTTCTCCTAGGCTTACAACTGCTTAAAGACTTAGAAGCCCAAAAGATATATATTTTAGGGGATTCTGAACTTATCATAAAACAAATCAAAGGAGAATACTCAGCCAAGAATCCAAGGCTTAGGGAATATCGAAATGCTGCCCTTGACCTATTAAAAACTTTCGAAAAATATGAACTCATTTTCATCCCTAGAGCACTGAATCATCTAGCAAATGAACTTGCCTTCACTGCCAGAAATTGCCAAGTACCTGAGATAAATGAACAACTCAGTATAAAGGTGAAACACAGACCTGCTATGCCTGATAACGAAGATCACTGGCAAGTGTTTGAATCTGAAAGACACATAGATGATTTCTTGAAATCAGAAAATGATTTCAGCATACCAACACCAGAAACTAGCCATAAAGAAAACTGTTTGTATATTGAACAAATCCCAGAGGTTGAAATAACATATCCTGCTAATATAAATCATTGTGAGAATCCTTTTGAAGCAGAGATAATGAACAATGAAGACCAAGAAGACTTGGAAGTCTTACAATGCAAAAATGATAAAATCCCAAGAGGTCTCACACCTTTAGAACACCTGTTTGATCTCAACGATGTAGCAAAAGAACAAAAAATGGAGCCTGTGGAAACAAATGTAGAAGATCATAACATAGGCAGTCTAGCAGAACCCAAGATGATCAAGCTATCCAACACCCTCCCAGCTCACATAAAATTGCAATACATAGAGCTTTTCAAAGAATTTAAAGATGTGTTTGCTTGGGAATACAAAGACTTAAAATCATATGATACCAGCATCATCCAACATAAAATCCCCTTGAAGGAAAATCAAAAGCCTTTTAAGCAAAAACTAAGGAGAATAAATCCCCTTTTACTACCTTTAGTTAAGGCAGAAATTGAGAAAATGTATAATGCTGGGATCATAGTACCCATTAGATTTTCAGAATGGGTATCAAACTTAGTTTCTGTTAGAAAGAAAACAGGGGAAATCAGGTTCTGTATTGACTTCAGAAATTTAAACAGAGCCTCTTTAAAAGACAACTACCCCTTACCCAAGATGGACCACATAATTCAAAGGGTAGTTGGGTCAAGAAGAATATCCCTATTAGATGGGTTCTCGGGTTACAATCAGGTGTTAGTGTTCCCAAGTGATCAAATCAAGACTGCTTTTACCACACCTTGGGGCACCTTTATGTATGTCAAAATGCCTTTCAGATTAATGAATGTAGGGGCCACCTTCCAAAGGGCCATGGACATAGCCTTCTCTGAAGATATTGGCTATTTTATAATTATTTACCTTGATGACATAACTGTTTTCTCAAAAACTGATGAAGAACATTTGATTCACCTAAGAAAGGTTTTTGAGAAGTGTAGGAAATTTGGCTTATCACTGAATCCCAAGAAGACCCTCTTTGGTCTCCAAGAAGGGAAACTTCTTGGTCATATAATTTCAGAAGAAGGAATCAAAATAGACCCTACAAGGATAGATGGCATATTGCAAATTAGCCATCCTAGAAGCCTCAAAGAATTGCAATATTTCATTGGAAAGATTAATTTTTTGAGAAGGTTTATTCCCAACCTTGCTTAGCTATTAAAAAACATTACGAACATGCTTAAGAAAAACGTGGGTGTAAAATGGAATTTACCAGCTAAATAATCATTCGAACTGGTCAAACAAGCTCTTACCCAAACACCAATCCTGATTAGTCCTAATTTTACCAAAGACTTTTACATTTTTTCTTTTGCATCTGAACATACAATAGCTGCAGTTTTGCTTCAAAAGAATGATTTGGGGCAAGAACAACCAATATCCTTTTTTAGTAGGGCCTTAAGAGATGCTCCTCTCAAATATAGTATCATGGAGAAGCAAGCCTTAGCATTAGTGAAAGCTTTAAAGGACTTTAGGGTCTACATTTTACACTCTCACATAATTGCTTTTGTTCCACATACTGTTGTCAAGGACATTCTAAGTCAAGACCCTGATGGTAAAAGGGGAAAATGGATTACAACTATTCTTGAATATGACCTAGAAATCAGGCCCACCAAACTAGTAAAGGGGCAAGGATTAGCAAAACTTATGGCTGAGTCTAACTTCCAAGCATTAGACATGAATATGGTAGATGTGTTGGAAGAAGTAGAAGAAGCTACTGCTCCTTTCATTGAAGAAATATTTTTGAATTCTCCTTGGTATGCTGACATTATTTATGTGCTTTTATATCTAAATGCCCCTCCTTCTTTGTCTAAAAATAAGGCTAGATTTTTGAAACAGAAAGCTTTGAGTTTTTGCATATTAGATGGGGTGTTATATTGGAAAAATGCTGTTGGAATTTTGCTTAAATGTTTACTTGAAGATGATGCAGGAAAGATCATGCATGAATTGCATGATGGAGAATGTGGAGGTCACCTCTACTGGAAGGCCACAACAAACAAAATTCTTAGATCAGGTTACTATTGGCCTACCCTTTTCCCAGACACTCAGAAGTTGGTCATGTCTTGCCATAAGTGTCAAATCTTTGATGGCAAGAGAAAACTCCTTCCCTTACCTTTACATCCTATCAGAGTTGAGGCACCTTTTCAACAATGGGGGTTGGACTTCATTGGGGAAATTCATCCATATTCCTCAGCTCAACATAAGTGGATCCTTACAGCCACTAACTTCTTCACCAAATGGATAGAAGCTATACCTACCAGGAATGTTATTTTTCCTACCTCATTGGGAGTTCCAGTCATGAAGCTCCTTCAAGAAGTACAGGTTGAAGAAAATGATATGCAGAGGAGGATCAACCAAACAATCCATTTACAGCAGACCAGAGAAGAAGTTTATGAAAGAACACAGTTAGTCCAAGAAAAGATGAAGAAGCTATTTGATAAGAGGACTAAGGCAAACAACTTCCAGGTTGGAAGTGTTGTTCTTAAATGGGATTCAAGAAGAGAAGAGAAGGGGAAACATGGCAAGTTTGAGAACTTGTGGAAAGGGCCCTATATTATTCATGCTGAGAGGGGTCACAATACATTTTTCTTGAAAGAATTGAATGGAGAAGACCTATATGGAGGTCCTGTCAATGGCAGGATGCTCAAGCATTACTTCTACCAAGAATCTTAAGTTTCAAAGCATTTTTTGTTTTACCATTGTAAGTATCATAGTCTAGCCATTGCATTCAAAAGTTATAAAAAATCAAAAATACAAAAAATAAAGAAAAGAAAGAAAATAGGGCAGATTGTGAAAACAAGAAAGGCAAAGCCCCATGCCAAAAAAGATAAATAAATCTGAAAGTGTGCAAGCTTAAATGCCGCTCCTACAAAACACCCTTCTAGTTAGTCAAACAATTTAATCTTGACTAATTAGTTTTAAATTTTCTGCTGATAAGATAGTGAATTTGATTTGCCAAACTATTCAATCTTGGCTTATCAGTAGATAGATTAGGATAGAAATTGAAGGTTCAAACAAACTCAAAATCTGAACCAAAATTTCCCAAAGGAGATGACTCAAATCTATGTTAAGTTCTGAGTCAAAGAAATGTCAAGATCTGGTTCTAATCAGCTTAAAACCTGAACCAGAAGAAAAGAAAAGACAACTCAAAAACAAAAGCAAAAACAGAGCTGTGAAGAAAAGAGAAGGCCATGACGAGAAACTTTCATATCTTAAGCCTTCCATTTTGTTGTTATTTTCTGCAAATAATAATCTATGTGCAGCTTGTTTTTATGCCATAGATCACAGCAAGTCAAACAACTTAACCTTGACTTGACTGTTTTTAAATTTATGTTATAGAATTTAGAGAATGAAAGTCTGTTGGACAGTTTAATCCCAATGGACAGTAGATTAGGTAGAGAATAATATGGATCCAACTGTTTAATCTGGATCCATGAAGAGATAAGAAGTAGAATTAGATTAGATTTTTGTTTTCAAAAAGAATAAAATGTTGTAAGAGAGTATGCCAATCCAAGTGCACTCTGATGAAGAAAAAATGTTAGATCAGTAGGATTGGGTAGGTAGGAAGTTTGTTGATGAAAGTTCCATTGTTTTTCAATGAATGATAACTTGTTTCCAGAGCAAAAGAAGATCATTCAAGTAGAAGAAAACAACCCAATGGATGAGGCGACTGATCAACCTCTCAGAGAATACAAGTCTGCAGTTCTTGATGCCTTAAAAAAAGGCACCATCCCCAAGTGGAGCCACTGTTAGCCACCCATAAAAACCTGTCATATCAAATGGTGGCTAAATGATTTTGGATAGCCTTCAAGAAACAATTTCATTACTAAAATTGCTGATACTTGAAGACTTTTGATAGAATCCTATCCTTGGGTAATATTCACTACTGTTTCCCTTCGGAACTTAGAATCCTGCTGATTTCCAAAGCCAAATACCACTGCAAACGTCATTTTCCCCTTCCTTTCTTCCAAAACTAACCTCATTTTTATATCCCTCCATCTCCCATGAAAATCCTATAATTTCATGTTTTCTCCCCTTTCCATTTCATAAAATCAATTTTATAAGGTCTAAGACCCCTTCTTAGCCTTATCGGAACCTTCATCTCCTTTGAAAAAACGTTGAAAAACCATAAAAAACGCATATTTTTCTATGCATCAGACTTTAGCCCCTCTCACTAAGTCCCTAACCCTTTCTCCGTCCATGCGTCCTGGCACCAGAACCGGTCGCTAAGCAATCAGGCGCTAAACCTATGAATAAATCCATTGCCGGTCCTGTTTTTCCTTTGTAAAATCTGAAAACCCACATTTTCAAAGTTTTAACGTGAAAAATCAAGTCACGTGTTTTTTATTGGGTGGACCCGCCGCGCAAACGCATCACAGCCGTTCATCCAACTTGAAAATCCAACGGTGCGGAGCGCGACTTACCTTGTGGTCCCCGTCGGTTCAAACTTTAAATCACCTCCATTGATATGCTCCACAGATCGGACGGTGCAGAGTGCACCTCCCTGTGGACCCCCCTTGTCCGTGCGTTGTTTTCCCAAAACTGCGTGGTATCTTTCGCACCGCCTTGGGGCGAAAGGTGGTTTCTCCCAATCGGCAATGATTCCATACGCTTGCCGCCACGCGTCCCCTGTACCTTTTTCAAAAATTCCATCCCTGCGCATTAAATTTATCCCTAGCGCATTAACGTTCAAGCCAGGGCATGCAACGAAATTTACCACAGCCATCCGATCTGGGTCCACTGATCCAACGGTGAATGCTCGCCAAAGTTGCTCGATGGATAACAAAGGTGCGCACGCGATAAAACCAGCCTTCATACAGCAGCAAATCAATCTTTGTCATCGATCTGATCTGCAGATTGACGGCCCATATTTCATCGCTCGATTTCGTTGCCCAGTCAACGATTCCCCTCCGCTGACTTTCCATCACCCGATCCCGATCGTCGATCTCTGCATGATCGACGGCTCAGATTCACCCTTCTCCTTTGACCGCCCCTTTCAGTCTTGACCTTCGATCTCTGCAGATCGACAGCTCGGATTTAATCTTTCTCCCACCCATTCCATGATCACTCCCAATAAATCTAGACCATTGGATGATGCCATCCAACGGCCTCGCTTCCTCTGTGCCTTCCAATGCAGTAAAACCAATAAAAGCAGGATTCTATAACGTTTTGTTTGTATTTTGCAGGGTTTCGAAGGTTTTCACTATGAACGAAGAAAATTCGAAAGAAGAGGGTGACGACTCTCTTGCTCTCGATTTATCAAAGGAAATCGACCACCGGGCTTAAAACTTCACTTTTATCATTATTTCATGAACCATTGATGCATTACAAGACCCTGTACAACCCTGCGCAATAGCAAGAAAACATGGATTAAGCACAGAAAAAGAGTATCAGCGCTGAAGACCAGGAAACTACCACAACAGAGGATTAATGGACTGTTTACAAGAATTATGGCCCAAAATGATCATTATAAACCTAATCCTCGAGTTAAAATAGAGTTCAAAAAAAATCTAAAGGGTTTCACTGACAGAAGACCTCCACTGCCACAAATTGAGGCAAATTGATCCCTCTAGCTACCACAGTGCCACCTGTGCCTCAAAGTATTCAATCAGAAGCTGAATTTATTGATCAGGATCAGATATTTTACCTCGACATAGCCGAAGAAGTTATTTCTACCAGGAATTTCAATGCAAAGAATATCTGCAGAGTTACTTCGATGCCACGCAGTGCCTCAAAGGTCAACAAAAACTCCCACCAAGCTTGAAATCATTATGTAAATCATTTAATACAGAGGATATGTATGTAAGTCTCCTCATCGAGCCCCTCGAAGGCCAATGAGTCACTTAATTTTGTATTAATTGTAATTGAGATCTTTTATGAGATCTCACCTCCTCATCCTTCTATATATACTACAACAGAAGATGAGTGAGTGTTGGTTGTTGTTTGATTACAAGTTGTAACACTGAAACTCTCTGAAATAAATATACAAGTCCGTTGAAGTTGAAAAACAAATTGAAGTCTTGGATGTCTTGATGATGTTGTTGCATGCTTTTTCCTGAGAAGGCTCTATCATTGGATCCATGAGCTTGGCTATTGGTGAAGTATTCTGAATTGTTCTATGTTTTTCCCCTATTTTCATTATGTTCCATAATTTCTTACTACAGTAGGTTGAAATTTTTAGGCTAAGAAATGACTCCTGGAATCACCTTAGACCTGTTCATCCTTCACTATTTTATTTTTTCTTCTGCTGAAGTATTTTAGAGTCTTTAATCTCTCTCTTTAGTCTTCATGCTTGTTTATTTCCTTAATAGCTCAAATAGTTGGTTTCAGCATGATTTATGGTTCTCCTTGCTTGTCTGCTATCACTTGAAAGCTGTTATTGAAGTCTCCCTTTGAAGTACCATTGTTTTAAGTTAATCAAAGAGGTCGGTTTTGATCTTTCCCTTTGCTATTGCTTGAGCAGTTGTTTTGAAGGTATTTATAGTTGTAAGCATAGATGTTATTTAGGTTTTCCCTCTTCTATGACTACAATTATCAGTGAATATTTTATGTTTTCTAAGTCCTTTAAAATAAAATCTTTGAGGAAATAGGGAGTTCCCTGAATCTTAGATTTCATTTTAAAATTTGTCTTGAAGTCATTATTTGCTTAAAGAATGTTTGTAGAATTTATGGTTAGCCCTGTCTATCAAATATCTCTTTATTGTTAAGTTATGTTCTTCAAGTTCCCTTTGTTGAGAATTAAAATTCTCTTTCCAATCATTAATGTCCATCTCATTCCAAAACAAAGGATCCTGTGGCCAAGTCAGATTTTCCATTTTATATCCCATATCCCTTGAAGAGTTTGTCATGACCTTATTTTGACTCCATTGCCCAATGAACCAGATATTTCCTCTTTCTGTCTATCTTTCCTAGACCTTTCATGTTCTGCTGTATCAACTCAATCCAACCAAACAAACATCTGCACTCAATAACTAGTCTAAAATCCATAATCAAAGCACACAAGATAAACCTTTGCAAACAAATATTTGAGAGATCCCTCTATGAGTACAGGAGGACTAGATCCTGGAACTCTAAAGATTGGTTCTGATGTTGCCTTGTCTTTTGATTTGCCAAACTGTCAAAACACAGGACACCAACATAACATATGCATGTATATATCCAGATTCTCCCGATCTAACAATATTTATCTTCTTGCTAAATATAGAATCCTTCCACTGTTAATCTTTTGCGGAAATTTAAAACTCAATTGCAAACATATGAAGCAATAAAAAAAATCGCACACAACACAATTGTTTAACGAGAAAGCCTGAAGCTAAAAACCCCAACTACCATATTATGTATATCATGGAGATCATGTAACAATCTCATACAAAGCTTAGTACATCAAGCTCTCAGTACAATAGAATCGTCACACACTAATCAGAAGAAATCTGCAAATCCATGCACTAATTTCTTGCCACCTGATAGCCTACCTCCACTGCGCAATCCCTGCTAAAGACGACCCTTGAATGAATTCGAATTGGCCTTGCCTTGACTGCGTAATCCTCATTGGAAACTCCAATGTGTGTGTGGTGCAATCAATGCATCACTATAGTCACAATGGATAGTCCATCTTGCCCTTTCACCTATCTCTCCACTGGGTCTCCACTGGAACTGTCATGCACTGTAGTTAACTGCTGTTTCTGTTAAGTTGTTAGTGAGTTATTAGTTGTGAATTAATTAACTAATTAATTCACTTAACTCTCACTAGTGTATCTTTCAGTTAGACTAGATACAACTAGCTCAACTGAGTTTAACTCCATTAAATGAGTTAAACTAAATAACAACTCCTGTAACTACTCTTCCAACTCTGTCATAACTTTGCCAGTTCAGTTCTAATTGAGTCCTCATACATGAGCCACCAATAAACCCTAGGAATTGCGTAATTCCTTCAGCCCATTGATTTTCCAAATCTGTTCACTGAAATAAAGTGCTCCAAGAGAATAAGTTGATGTTTATTGTTGGATTATTATTAAGAGCTAATAATAATCGACATGCATCTGTTTTTAGATCGGCGATCTATAAATAGACTTTGCCCAATATTCTAAAAATAGAATTTCATCTATTTTTCCAACTTTACCAACCATCCACAAATAGCATCCTGCAAATTCTGAAATATGATCACCATGTCTAAAAATAGACATAGTCTAAAAATAGACTTGCACCTAAAAATAGCCTGCAGGCCCACTTAGTGAAGGCGACTAATTTTCACTAAGCTTCATCACCTTGTTAAATATCAACAACAAAGCCCTAATGGGCGCGGGGCCCAGTGCTAATTTCTTTATGGGCGCGAGGCCATAACTGCCTACCAGCGCCGACCCAAAATCATGTGTTTTTGAGAGTCTGCTCCAGGAATAGTCAACAGAGAAAATGTTCTTCTCATGACAAGGGATGTAATGACACTGTTTTCAAGGCATGACACTATACAAAAGTCACATAAATTATCCTCCAATGTGTGGGATGGGGATTGCAGGGACGGTGAAAAAATTCTATGTAACACCCTTGCCCGTGGACATAACATTTCTCTGAGTGTCATCTACCAGTTTCACCACCTTGAATTGAGCATAGGATTGTTCCTATCCCAAGAAATAGTGCATCTATTCACCGAAACTCGTTCTATCCACTGTACTATATGCATTATTTTATTCTTTTTCAGGCTTTCAATATTAAAAGGACAAAAAAATAAAATATCCCAAAAAGAGCGGGAACGAGACATTACTTCCATATTTTATGGAAACTAAGATTCAATTGTGTTGCCATTGAACAAAGCACAAAAAATCTAAGTCTTTTCTCCATTTTTGATGGGATTTAGTTTGACTTAGGAGAGCCATAACCTTGTTCGAGTCAGTAGTCCCCTGGTTCGTTATCTCTTCCAATTATGTGGAGGGTTTGTTCCTGCCTCTTGCATGACAAACTTATACAAAGTTATCATATGCTGCTATAGTCACATTGAGTCATGCTTTTTTTTAAGGGAAGTAAACCCAAGTCAAGATTTTTGTGGTGTCTCTTGAATCATTTTTCAGTCGTCCATCCCCGATATGTCAGAGTCTTGTTCTATCACATCAGCTATTTGGTCCTTTGCTCATGCTGGTTTGAGAAGGTCTCCATTGACTTCTTGCCGGCGGGTTTTTCTCTTATCAACTTTGACAAATTTCTCTAAGAGTAAACCTAGAGCTGCACCCTGGCCCTATTTACATCATTGATATGTGACCTTGTGCTAAGTATTTGATCAACACCGTGGGTCTTTGATTGAGTGGTTTCCCTTGTGTTCGACTCCAACTTTCATTATCAAAATTGGAATTCATGCAGTACCTTGGTTTCCATTTGACCCTATCGGTGGATTCCTTGCCTCTTTGTCAGCTTTCATTATTGTTTGGTTCAGAGGGTTTCTGCCGTGCGCTAGCTACATTTTGTGCATGTCGGAAATGTACTTCGGGTTGGTTACTTCACTTTTCTTCATCCGATTCCTTCCAAATTTTTTCCTGCGGGTTACACTCGCACTAGATCGATGCGAGATGCCTTAATGCCTTCCTTCCTTAAGATATTTTCCCATAAACTTTGACACTTTTCTCTGGGAATAAGGTCTAGAGTCATTTTGTCAGTACCTTAGGGTTTGCAGTCATTAGTGGCAGATTCCTTCGCTATCGACTGTGAGAATACATCAATGTCTCCTGATTGGTAGATTCTATCAAGTGTTCGAATTCAACTCATTCATTCGCGCTTGTTAGATTTTACTGGGGTACCTTGAATCTCATCATCATTATCAATGAGTTGTCTCGCGTTTGTTAACAGAATACATCAATGACTGGTAATCAAACAATTTCTCACATGCTCAACTTCAACTCATTTATTCCCATAGTGTAGAATTGTACCATGGTGATCGGTGAAGACCTCAGGTTTGCATCAACATGCTTTGGTTCACTTTGACAACTGTTTCAATTTTCTACCAGTGATACCATCCACTCTTATATGTTGCAGTTCGTCACAATAAAATTCTATATGTTGGCACCAAAGTTGTGTGCAATACCACTTTTCCACCATTTATGATTTGGTACTTGCAGATTCAGTTGTGACTTCAGTGATCAGATACCTTTGCAACATCATTGATCAATCTTCTATATGTGATACTTTGACATGAATTTAATAAGTACTTTGGGGCAGTGATCAAATGATTCACTATGTACTTTACAGTTTTTGCTATACTTGTATACATATTGGATCCGCTCCATACTTGTTATGCGAACATGCTTTACTTTCACTGAGAATGGGTATGCCCGCCTCAGACATGAGCTTGCTTTCTGATTTCTTTTACTGGTTTTTTTCAGGCTGAAATCTGGTGAAGTCCTCTCAAGTCCTTGCAAGATTATTTCTTATGCACATAATAAATTTCGGCCACCATGTACCCCTTCCGACCTCATATTATAGGGGGCATCTGTTATAGCATCAATTATCACCTCTATATACTTGATGATCTATGTATTGGCCTTGGACAACCCTTTCCATTCAGACTTGGTAATTTTCTTAAAAAACAATATTTTAAATTCCATACGCGACTCTGCCCTGTCAAAAACGTGCATAGACGTGGGTCCACTCATATTTGACCCACGTATATAATTTAAAATTTTAAAAAATATGTTATCAAAAAATATGGCCCTGATAAGCTGCTTACCAAGTAGACTTCATGTAACTCTTTTAGACCAATATTTTGACTAAGGCTTAGCCTCCTCAGCCTGAGAGGACTCTCTCAAGAATTAATGATATGGAATAATGATATAGATAGATGGCTAACTCTATGTGTCTTGGTTTTGTATGTTTACAGGTTGAAAAGATGGAGGCTTGCTACCATTGGGCTATGGAGTCAGTGACAGGGATAAAGATAATAATAACTCTTCTTACAGAAACTGAGGCTTGTATATACTTCAATGAAAGAGTGACACATTCAGGAAAATCCCAATAACTTGAGGTTCAAAGGAAGTTAGAGCATATGATATATGAATTCTGAGTAATGATACATCAAGGTATTGAAAAGGAAGGTATTAAAAGGGATTCATCAAAGCTTAACACTTAAAGGAAGTCAGAGCATGAATAACCATGAATTCTGAGTAATAAGTGTTTAAACATTGAAGAAAAAATTTCAAAGATAGGACTCAAAAACTCAATTCACCATAGTTCAATACTTAAAGGAAGTCAGAACATGTTCCTCCATGAATTCTGAGTAATAAGCATTAAGACTATAGAAGTAAAACATATTAAAGATAAGAGATAAAACTCATTGATGTCTACTAAGAAATCAGGTCCATAAAAGTTCAATTGCTTCTGTACATATCAGTCCCTTCAAAGCATTTACAAAGTAGTCCTTTCATATCACATTTTCCAACTTGTAGGTTGAAACTAACATCAGCATGTATACATTGGGCATTATGGAGTCATGGTAATCTTCAGCAAAATCAACACAGTCTACCTAGCATGGAAGTCAAGGCATTTAGAGTTCAAGTTAATGGAATGAAACATGTAAGACAGTGAAACACACTGTCAGCTCAATTATGAAGGAAGTTAGAGCATCATTGATGAATTCTGAGTATCATAATCAAACACTAATGCAATAGAAGAATTGAAAGGATGCCATCAAAACAATAACATACAAGAACTCCTCATGAATCTTGAGTTGTCTAAGAAGAAACTCTGTATTAAGCTGTAAAACAGTGACACACAAAACACAATATTTTGCTAATGAAATGTCCAACCCTTGTAGAATTCGACCCCATGCTCTATATAGAACATTTAAAATATAGGATTCTTTCATCCTCCACTAGAGAATTCGAATTCCCATGCTTTGACACCTTTCCTAATCTAGAAACATGCTATTAATTACAAAATGACAGCTATAACCCTAATGAGCAGTCCTATTCCAAATAGGACTAAAACTCTTTAATAACCTCCTAAAAACCTTATCTAATATTTATTACATCTTATGCCACCTTTATTCCCATGAATTCAAATTTGGATGATCATCTTTGACTTGAAGTAACCATGCTGTAGATAGTAATGTTTCCCTAAAAACTAGGAAACATGTTTTCCTGCTTTTCAGCCCCTTTGATTCCTTTATCAGTTTTGAGTACTTTGATCATTAATAGATCAGTTTCACTATGTCACATTTGCCAAGAATTTCTCTAAAACCTTTAATCTTCCAGTTGTGTATAATTGCATCTCCGAAATGGTGTAAAAGAATAGAAAATAGGTCCACGCTATGAAAGTAGCCTGTTTTCATAGCACAATTTGTAGGTTAGTGTAAAAACTTTCCTTTTAATCATTTTTTCTCCTGTTTTCTTCATTTGAACCTTCACCTATTACATCCATGCCTCCACCAGCCAATTTAAACCCAAAACTCATCAACCTTCCTTCCAAAACTTATATGAATATATGCAAAAGACATATTTAGCAGTTTTGTAGCGCGCTACGAAACTTCTGCGCAAGCTGTTTTTTCAAAACAGTCTTCAAAATTCATACCTTGGAGATGTTTAAACTTTAAAGGTGTTGGTATGATTTCAAAAACACAACAATATGACCCCCAAAACATAATCTTCATCAAATTTTACCTTCATATTTCATCTATGAATTGGTCATTTTACCTTACTGTTTTTATTTGAAAAATAGGTGTTGATACAGAGCTTGTATCTCCTCATCCATAATGTATTTTGCAAAACCGAAGGAGGATTTTGTAGGCCATTCTGTCTTGAACAAAAACGTCTCTTGGTTTTTTGAAATACCTCTCCTACTGTCCAGAAACTATCTTTGAACAACATGTGTAAAACTGGAAAACTCTATTTTCTGAAAATATGGCTTCAAAGAAAGACTTGTATCTCCAAACTAGTAACACTTGTGAGAAAAGTGAGAGAATTTATTGTAGCTGGAGATTTGATGAAGACAAACCTCTTTAAGAATTTGAATTTTTTTTTCCATTTGGCCAGAAACTGAACTTGAAGTTTGACTACTAAACAGCCATCTACAGGACATTTTGTAACACCAATTTCATAGCGCAAGTTAAGTTATCAATTTATCCCACTTCATAATGAATTTGAAGATAATGAGAGAGGTTTTTGTATTTAAGCATGTTAGGAAGAAGAACCTCTTTCAGTTTTCACAAATTTGTTTTCAGTTGCCCAGAAACCCCCTTGGAAGTTGACTACTAAAACCAGAAAACAGAGTTTTTCTTCATGACTGAAAAAAACTGCTACAATAGTTTCGTAGCACGCTATGAAAGTAGCAACGCTTTCGTAGCACATTTCCTCATTTTTGAACTAGAGGCGCTACGAAAGTGTGGATTCTTGGCTAATTGCAGAATTTCAACCCGAAACCTAATGGAATGACCCCTAAATGAAAAATATGACTTTTTAATCATGGAATGGACCTAAAAGACTTTATTTGAACTTGAAATATGACCTTTAAAACTTATGAAACTATGAACTACCCTTTACCAAGACTTAAGATGACTTTTAGACCTACTTGAAATCATGACCAAAAAAAGAGTTGACATAATGATGTTTTGAGAATTTTTGGGTGATAACAGTGGCTCCACTTGGGATAGTGTGCCCTTGTGATACACTAAGAACCAGTAGTTCTAGTGCTGCTATCCTTTTTTAGAATAAAACTCTGAAATTTTTCCAAGCTCCTCCTCAAGCTCTAATGGCCTTCACCTCGGGCTCAAGCTTGATGGTCACTGCAGAAAAACCAAATTCATACCTACTGAAAGATGCCCATTCACTTTTGAGCTTATTCACATACTCCTACCTACCCTATCAGCTGCAAATCTCCACTTTAACTCAATCAACATGAAACTTCCAATGAAGCCAATCATTGATCTGATCTGACTCTTGAACCTCTTGATTGCACTTGAACCCAAAATAGACATGATACTGTGATGACCAAGGTAACTTATAATGTATCTGATCTTCATAATGAAAATGAAACTGTAAAACTGGACTGAAAAAATCTTCCATGTATTCAGCTATAGGGTCAAATAAGACATGATATTTTCGATGTTTCTCATGACATTCTGCAGCTTTGGAAAACTCATCCATGTTTTGATCAACCACACAAGACTTTAGTTGTGTACTCTCAAACTGATTTTCAAATTGATTTTAAAAAACAATGTATTCTTCCTGAAACTCAAAAGAGAAAGGAAGCAACACCCTCTCTTTGTATTCTTCCATAGAAATATTTTGAAAAGAATGATCATGATCATGAAGACTATATGATTCAATTTTACCTTGTAAGCCTTCAATTTCTTTCTCAATGTTCTTAGAAACTTCATCCAAAAATTTAATCTTATCTTCTGTCTTGCACTCAAATGATTTTAGATAAGAAGACAAGGACAAATTTTTTTTTTTCATCTATTTATTCATTAATATGATCATCATTCCATTGTTTGAAACCTTGAATTGAAGGAGATTTTTCCACCAACTCTGTTCTGTCTATCCATTCCTCCAAAAACATAAGCCAAAAGTCTGCAAATGACTTAATAGATCTGATAGGAAAACTTTCAATCCACTGTTTACATTTCCCTTGAAATGAATCATAGAACAACATAATGCAAACATCTTCATGTTTGACTCTAATAAGCTCAGTAAAATCACAGAAATATGATATATGCTTCAAAGTCAAACTAAAATCTTCACCATTGAATTTTGGACCATTCCTTAAAAAATATGTATCCTTGGGAAAATGATTTGGGAAACCGTGAATTCCTGAAAAATTTATACATGCATACCTTGAAACAAGAATGGCAGCATCCGAGTTCTTCATAAGTCCAGTGGAATCACCATGAATCTATGAATTTTGAATTCTTCAACAATGGAGTCGCCAAGGTCGTTCTGCAGCCTCGAACAACTTCCTGAGCTCCTGCTACTTTTAGAAGTTCAGCTTCCTGTTTTTGGGAATGAGTAATCTTCAGACTCCCAACAGACACACCAAAATGTTATCACAAAATATGACCTTGATAGGCTGCTTACCATGTAGACTTCATGTAACTCTTTCAGACCAATCTTTTGACTGAGGCTTAGCCTCCTCAGCCTGAGAGGGATCTCTCAAGAATTAATGATATGGAATAATGATATAGATAGATGGCTAACTCTATGTGTCTTGGTTTTGTATGTTTACAGGTTGAAAATATGGAGGCTTGCTACCATTGGGCTATGGAGTCAGTGACAGGGATAAATATAACAATAACTCTTCTTACGAAAACTGAGGCTTGTATATACTTCAATGAAATAGTGACACATTCAGGAAAATCCCAATAACTTGAGGTTCAAAGGAAGTCAGAGCATATGATATATGAATTCTGAGTAATGATACAATCAAGGTATTGAAAAAGAAGGTATTAAAAGGGATTCATCAAAGCTTAACACTTAAAGGAAGTCAGAGCATGAATAACCATGAATTCTGAGTAATAAGCGTTTAAACATTGAAGAAAACCTTTCAAAGATAGGACTCAAAAAAACAATTCACCATAGTTCAATACTTAAAGGAAGTCAGAGCATGTTCCTCCATGAATTCTAAGTAATAAGCATTAAGAATATGGAAGTAAAACATATTAAATATAAGAGATAAAAATCATTGAAGTCTACTAAGAAATCAGGTCTGGAAAAGTTCAATTGCTTCTGTATATATCAGTCCCTTCAAAGCATTTACAAAGTAGTCCTTTCATATCACATTTTCCAACCTGTAGGTTGAAACTAACATCAGCATGTATACATTGGGCATTATGGAGTCATGGTAATCTTCAGCAAAATCAACACAGTATACCTAGCATGGAAGTCAAGGCATTTAGAGTTCAAGTTAATGGAATAAGACATGTAAGACAATGAAACACACAGTCAGCTCAATTATGAAGGAAGTCAAAGCATCATTGATGAATTCTGAGTATCATAATCAAACACCACTGCAATAGAAGAATTGAAAGGATGCCATCAAAACAATAACACACAGGAACTCCTCATGAATCTTGAGTTGTCTAAGAAGAAACTCTATATTAAGCTGTAAAACAATGACACACAAAACATAGTATTTTGCTACTGAAATGTCCAACCCTTGTAGAATTTGATCCCATGATCTATATAGAACATTTACAATATAGGATTCTTTCATCCTCCACTAGAGAATTCGAATTCCCATGCTTTGACACCTTTCCTAATCTAGAAACATGATATTAATTACAAAATGACAGCTATAACCCTAATGAGCAGTCCTATTACTAAAACTCTTTAATAACCTCCTAACAACCTTATATAATATTTATTACATCTTATGCCACCTGCATTCCCATGAATTCGAATTTGGATGATCATCTTTGACTTGAAGTAACCCTGCTGTAGATAGTAATGTTTTCCTAAAAACTAGGAAACATGTTTTCCTGCTTTTCAGCCCCTTTGATTCCTTTATCAGTTTTGAGTACTTTGATCATTAATAGATTAGTTTCACATGTGTCACATTTTCCAAGCATTTCTCTAAAACTTTTAATCTTCCAGTTGTGTAGAATTGCATCTCCGAAATGATGTAAAAGAATAGAAAATAGGTCTGCGCTACGAAAGTAGCCTGTTTTCGTTGTGCAATTTGTAGGTTAGTGTAAAAACTTTCCTTTTAATCATTTTTTCTCCTATTTTCTTAATTTGAACCTTCACCTGTTATATCCATGCCTCCACCAGCCAATTTAAACCCAAAACTCATCAGCTTTCCTTCCAAAACTTATATGAAAATATGCAAAAAGACATCTTCAGCAGTTTCGTAGCACGCTACGAAACTGCTGCGCAAGCTGATTTTTCAAAATAGACTTCAAAATTCGTACCTTGGAGATGTTTAAACTTTAAAGGTGTTGGTATGATTTCAAAACCACAGCAATATGACCCCCAAAACATAATCTTCATCAAATTTTACCTTCATCTTTCATCTATGAATTGGTAATTTTACCTTACTGTTTTTATCTGAAAATAGTTGTTGAGACAGAGTTTGTATCTCTTCATCCATAATATATTTTTTAAAACTGAAGGAGGCTTTTGTAGGCTATTCTATGTTGAATAAAAACCTCTCTTGGTTTTTTGAAATACCTCTCCTACTGTCTAGAAACTGTCTTTGAACAACATGTGTAAAACATGAAAACTCTGTTTTCTAAAAATATGGCTTCAAATAAAGACTTGTATCTCCAACTGGTATCACTTGTGAGAAAAGTGAGAGAGGTTATTGTATCTGGAGATTTTATGAAGACAAACCTCTTTCATAATTTTAAAAAGCTTTTCCATTTGGCTAGAAACTGAACTTGAAGTTTGAATACTAAACAACCATATACAATACATTTTGTAATAACAGTTTCATAACGAAAGTTAAGTTATCAATTTCTCCCACTTCGTAATGAATTTGAAGAAACTTTGAGAGGTTTTTGTAGTTAATTATTTTAGAAAGAAAAACCTCTTTCATTTTTCACAAATTCATTTTCAGTTGCCCAAAAACCCCCTTGGAAGTTGACTACAAAAACCAGAAAACAAAGTTTTTCTTCATGACTGAAAAAAACTGCTACAGCAGTTTCGTAGCGCGCTACGAAAGTAGCAGCGCTTTCATAGCAAATTTCCTCATTTTTGAACTAGAGGTGCTACGAAAGTGTGGATTCTTGGCTAATTGCAGAATTTCAACACGAAACCTAATGGAATGACCCCTAAATGAAAAATATGACTTTTTTTTATCATGGAATGGACCTAAAAGACTTTATTTGAACTTGAAATATGACCTTTATAACTTATGAAACTATGACTACCCTTTACCAAGACTTAAAATGAATTTTAGACCTACTTGAAATCATGGCCAAAAACATAGTTAACACAATGATGTTTTGAGAATTTTTGGGTGATAACAAAATACAAAAATCCCTATTATTTAGGCGGGGTTTACGAGTTACACCGAAAGCCCACCTACAAAAGCCCATGGCCAAACTGTTTCCCAACTGAAAAAATGTTTTGATGAAGTATAAATACACCTCATGGGGAAGGCCTAAGGGAGGAGAGAGATAGTTATTGATACTATAACCTGTTTAGCCTAGATCAAGTTTGATTATCCCTATGCCTCCTGCACTTCCCAGGTTTAGGAAACCCTTGTTTCCTTCTTTGAGATGTTCACCTCCCATATGTGACATCCTTTTGCACCTTTATGGAAGAATATTGTTGAGGCTTGGGCTGGACGGATCCGAAGGACGGTTTGGCTTGGAGCCGTGGTTGATTTTAGGTGATATTTCTCCACAACTTTTACATACATCAATAAAGAAGCTCTATCCCATTCTTGATGTCATGATCTTATATGATTTTTATACATGTTAATGATATCATAATTGTTAATTTCATGTTATCTTCTATAAGATTATATGATCTAACAACTGAAATTTATGATATATATATATTGTAAAAATAGTCTATGTGATTTTTCTTGAGTGAGTTGCAAGTCTTGAAACACGTGGAGAAGTAGAGGGTTTGAACCCTGCGGGAACAACCTCAAACGTAGGACATACAGGTAAGGTCATCTCTCCCAAGTTTACTAGTTTAAGAAATAGGACCTTTAGTTTGATTGCTTCTCGCTGTTGTATGCCTTCCACTCTGTTAGGTCCCTCAACCTAGACCTTAGGGTAGTTTCACCCACAACAATGGCCTTATACAATTATATTCCCAAATATTTGTCACATATCCCTATGGCATGGAGGATGTATAGAGAGAGATTAGCTAGCATTCAAGTTGTGTTTCACATTCAATGATTTTTATCCTCACTTATTCAAAAGGTTTAGAAGCAAATTTCCAAAAGTAAAATTTCATATAAAGTACTATACAATTTGACATACATCACTGTAATATTTTTGCTATAAATAAAATGTGACCATGAATAAGATATATATATGTAAGCATAAATGCTCATTAGTTGGGAGCTCAATGGCTTATGAGGAGATGAATAATGTATTAAAACAATTGGGGGCTCAAGTGTAAAGAAACAATTATTTGAAAGATTGTTTTGATAATATAGGTGAATATTATGATGAAATAGTAAAAAAAATATTAAATATCCACGTTCATAAAATTAAATTAATCCACGCAGAAGGAATATGTCACGGAGATGTAATATGGGACAATTGGAAAGATGCTCCAACATGTACATCTAGGAAGTAATTTGGAATGTTAAGTGCATCCGTTGCCTAGATTAAAAGTGGCTTGCATGACTATGCAACTTTGAGTTTCTAATTTAGAAGGGCTTATACACTTAGTTTCTAAAGTGGAAATATACTTATATATTTATGCACACCCAATTTATAATATAGGAAAAAAAATTTTGGATAGGGTTTTTAGGATAAGCATCTAGTATGACCTATATAGAAATTATTTTTGAAAGTAATATTGTTCACTTGGTGTTAAAATTGGAAACTTGGGCCAAATTACTCTCTAGAAAAATCATTTGATGGAGATAATTATTGCATTGAGTTCCTCTTTTCGGGAGCACCAAAAGCAACCTAAATATCACTAAATTTGGACAAGTGAAGCCTAAACATGTGTAATTTTTCAAGGTCAGCCACATCATCATGTAGGATCATGAAGTCCAACATACATGTCTTTTGACCTTCTATCTCTCTCTCTTCTTGATATATTTGAAGTTTCTAGGGAAGGTACCAAACTGGACGAAAGTATCGAACTAGGTGCAGAACTAAAAGTACCGAACTCGGTGCATAATTGAAACTACTAAGTTGGGTGCAGAACTGAAAGTACCGAACTGGGTTTTGAACCAAAAGTATTGATTTGGGTGTAGAACCGAAAGTATTAATCTGGGTGTAGAATCGAAATTCCCGAACTGGGTGCAAAATCAAAAATACTGAACTGGGTGCAGAACTGAAAGTACCGAACTGGGAGCAGAGCTGAAAGTACTGATCTGGGTGTAGAACTGTGGTACCAAACTGGTTGTAGAACTGTAGTATTGAACTGGGTACAAAACAAGCCGAAGGTGCAAAACTATTCATACTTTGACTTTGAATTTTATTATTGTAATCTCTCCCTTCGCTGAACATTTGATGTTTATAATAAGAAGAATTGATCAAGGGTTTTCCCCATATTGGGGTTCTTCCTTGGATTGAGCCAAATACTGGTGTTCTCTTGTCTTGTATTGTATTCTGAATTTTATTGTTTATGTTATATTTATAGTTACTGTCAATGTGATTTCTATTGGAAATTAAGTGGAAATTATCATCGGGCTAATAAAAGGACACTGAAGTAATTTTTGCAAACATAAAAATACCATTGTTATCTAAAACTAACATGGTATCAGAACTAAGGTGAAGAAAAAGCCTAATCAAGAGAAGAAAACAATCACTAAGAGATCATGACTATGTGCAGGGAAAAGTGGTGGAGCCTCCTTCAAATGCACATGCTGCTTTGAAGACAAAGTATTAAAAGGCGAGGTCAAAGCAAATAAATTTTTGATTAACTCAATTAAAAAAAAATTGGTAGCCTATATTTCTGATTTGGGAACTTCTAAGGAAATATATGATAATTTGGATGGGATCTTCAAAGTGAATAGTGCAAACCAAATCCTCTTTCTCTGCAAAAACAAGTTGAAGGATATCGAAATGAATAAAGGGGAGTCTATCCATTCCTACTTTATGATTATAACTCAAATCAAGAATGACTTTATATCTATTGGAGAAGTTATTTATGATAGGGAGCTCACTCTCATTGCTCTTGGAGGTCTTCCAAGACCATGGGATGTATTTTTCACCACCATTCTTAATGATGACATGGTATTTGGTATTGGTGACTTATGCACTTAAGAGGAGACAAGGATGATGGAGAGATATAATTACTCTAATGGAAATGAACCGATTGCCTTCTCCACTCATGCAAAAAGGAAGAATGATGCTGGTCCAAGGAGACAAGGTCAAGGATATAAGAAGGGATTCAAAGGAGGGAGAAAAGGAAGGTGCTACAATTACAATGGGTTCAACCAATATGCTAGAGAGTGTCCTCACAAGAAGAATCCTCTAAGGGATGATGACAACAACAAAAATTTCAAAGGCAATGAAAATTAAAATAACAACAGGTACAACAAAAAAGGAAAGAGGAATGCTTCTGCTGCTCATGATCAACCTCCCAAAAGGAAAAGCAATGCCAAGTATGATAAAAGAAATGTTGTAGAAAAGCAAGATGAGTTTGATCTTATTTCTACTCTATCTAATGCAACTCCTCCAGATACTTTGTATCATTGGTTGATTGATAGTGGAGCCTCAAGGCACTTCAATGGATACAAGGAGACCCTCTTAAATTTGATTGAGAAGAAGACTAATCTAAAGTTCATACTTGGAGATAATGCCACCTACCCCGTGAAAGGGATAGGAATTGTCACTCTTCACTTGATTCAAGGTCAAACCATACATCGACAAGAAGTGTTGTATGTCCCCGATTTGAAGAAGAACTTGGTGTCTATTTTTGCAATGAAAGATAAAGGCTACAAGGTAGCATTCATTGACGGAAAGGGAAATATTTAGCATAATAACAATAAATATTCATTTACTCTTGGATTTAGGGTTAGGTTTGATGGTCTCTATCAAGTTAGTGGAAGTATTTTGGGAGCTTTTCCGAGTGATACTTTTCTTCAATGTGAATTATGGCATGGGAGATTTGCACACTTACATTACAAAGCCTTACCTGGAGTAAGGAATATGGTCACAGGTATGCCCGAGTTCAACATGGACCATGAAGGAGTTTTTCAGGGATGTGTAGTTTGGGAACATATAAAGGGACCATTCCCTTATAGTGAAAGAAAGACAACTGATATTCTTCAAGTGGTCCATTCTGACCTGTCTGGTATCTTGCCCGTAACTTCATTGGGAGGATACCTATACTATGCAATCTTTGTGGAAGACTTCTCACACAAAACATGGATCTATTTATTGAAGAGGAAGGATGAAGTTTTCAAATGGTTCCGTTCTTTCAAGGAGTTGGTGGAAAATAAAACAAGGAAGAAGATCAAGACATTGAAGACCGACAATGGAACCAAATTTGAATAAAATGAATTCAATGACTTTTGCAGAGAGGCTGGCATTAATAGGGAGACAACTTTTTCATAAACTCTTGAGCAGAATGGTGTTGCTGAAAGGAAGAATCGAATGATTATGGAAGCCACCCATGCCATGATATATGATCAAGGTCTACCGAAATTATTGTGGGGAGAAGCTGACAATACTACCGTATATGATCAAGGATGGAGCCTACATCAAATGTACGTCAAAACTGCTTTGTTGCATGGATCGCTTAAGGGGGAAGTCTACTTGGAACAAACTCAGGGGTTCAAAATTCAATATAGAAGGACACATGTCTATCGGTTGATGCAAGCCCCTAGGGCTTGGTACGAAAGGAATGACAATGATCATATGAAGCTGAAATTTACAAGAAAATATGCTGATCCAAACCCACACTTCAAGGTTGAAAAGGACACGCCTCTTATTTTTTCCCTTTATATTGATGATCTTTCTAACTAGTGCAAACCCTCTCACTTATCAATGCAAGAGGGAGTTGAATTTTGAGTTCGAGATGAAGGACCTAGGATTGATGCATTGCTTCCTAGGCCTGGAGGTCTAGAAAAAGCCAGACAAGATTTTACTTTCTCAAGGAAAATACATTGTGAAGTTGCTAGAGATATGTGGGATGGTGGAATGCAAGTTTGTGTCTACTTCGATGAAACTCAACTTCAAGAAACTATTTGGAAGTGATTCTGGGCTCAAATTGGAAAACCCTTCTAAGTATAGACAACTTGTGGGGGTCTTGATGTTCTTGGTAAAATCTCATCGAGACATATGCTCCACTGTAAATAATTTGAGTCAATTTATAGTAGAGCCTCATCAAATACATTGGGTTGCTGCTAAGAATCTCTTAATTTATCTTCGTGGCACTATCAACTATGGAATGAGATACACTGCTGAAAATTTGAGGCTACATGGATATTATGATCTGACTGGACTGACAGTGTGGTGGATAGAAATAAAATGTCAGGATGTTGCCTCTTGTTGGGATCTACTTCAATTTCTTAGATGATCAAGAAGTAGAAATAAATTTATTTAAGCAACACCGAGGTCGAATATATTGCTGCTAGTATGGCCTGTTGTGAAGCTGTTTGGTTGAGGAATCTCTTCAATGAGATATTTGAGCATGTACTAGATATCAATGTTATCTATTGCGATAACCAAAGTGGGATTGACCTTTCGAAGAATCTTGTGTTCCACGACCGCTGCAAGCATATTGATATTAGGTACCACTTTATCCAGGATATGGTATAATGGGGAGAAATAAGGCTCCAACAAATCAAGACTCATGAGCAGGTTGCTGACATCATCATGAAGCCCTTGGGGAATGTCAAGTTCTTAGCCTTCTGAGAGAGACTCGGAGTCGTGAAAGGACCCTCCCATGAGGGTCTCGCTTGAGTTGGACATTGGGCTCTAGGAGCTCCTGGGGGCCTGAGTTCTTGGAGCTATGTGCGACCATAGGGTAAGTGGCTCACCTTCCCCTATAGGTACACTATGTACAGGGTGAGTGGTTCACCTTCCCCTGTGATACCCCATGATGATATATGAGAGCATAGGGTGTGTGGTTCACCTTCCCTTATAGATGATGATATATGCATAGGATGAGTGGTTCACCTTCTCCTATGGCATATGAGCAGGATTAGTGGTTCACATTCTCTTGTAGATGCCCCAACATACATCCTACTTGTGTAGTTCGAGACTCTTGGGAAGTACCTCTCATCTGCCCAATGAGTTGGGAAAACAGGATAGGGACCATAACATTACATATGGACTCATCGTGTACTTCTGTACTCCCTATGTATAGGATACATGATGTTCAACAACTTGATCATTCAAGGTCAAGCCCAATTTAGGTTCTACCCCTAGTTATGTGGATTGACTTTTGTTAGTTGAGAGTGGCAAGGTCTTGCGACTCACTCTCAATCGATTCTTCTTCATTATCTATATAAATTTTCCGCAAAGTTGAGATGAGATGTAGAGATGGTTCATAATGACATTATGCCATGATGATCGATGGTTAAATATTGGCAAGTGGAGTTCTCCCTAGTTGAGAGGGAGTGTTAAAATTGGAAACTAGGGCCAAATTCCACTTTGGAAAACTCATTTGATGGAGATAATTATTGCATTGAATTCCTCTTTTCAAGAGGAACAAACTAAATATCACTAAATTTGGATGAGGGAAAATATGTTTTTGAAGTGAAGCCCACACATGTGCAAATTTTCAAGGTTGGACACATCATTGTGTAGGCTCATGAAGCCCAAAAAATATGTCTTTTGATCCTCGTTGGTTCATATAAATAAGAGATACCTCCACCCTCATTTGGAATCATCATCACTCAACACAGTTCTATCTCTCTCTCTTCTTGATATATCTGAAATTTCTAGAAAAGGTACCTGTTAGTGTCAATATGTCAATGATCAAACATACTCTTTCAATTAATTTGCTAGTAGTCATAGGTCAAAATTTTTGGTCTTTTCAAATAAGTTTTCAAAATAAATTTTGGTCACTGAAGGAGTCTAGGTCAGAAATGCTTCCCCCCTCATCTCATCCATGGCCATCATCACTTTAAAGGTCAACTCATTCATTATCATTTAGAAGTTTGAGGTCATTCAATCCATCTCATCTAGGTCTGCTGTCTAGGTGTCATTGTTTTGGCTTTGAAAAGTCCAATTTGTCATAAAAAAGGCAAACGATCCTTCATTTTCACCATATAATTTTTCTAAAGGGAGTCAACATACTTAGCTCAATAAAGTAAGACAAGTTTTCTTATTTCAAAATTTGTTTCGAAGTCATAATATTTCAAAAGGAAAAACTGTCTTATTGGTTTCACTACAGGACAAAAAAGTCATTTCAAATCTTATAAAGGACAAAAGAGGCTCATCCAAACTCATTATTCTCTTTTGTTGTGTGGTAGAGCTCCTCTCTTACATCCATTGCACTCCTTAGTGGTCAAGGGTTCGAAACAAAGGCAAGAAATTACTCGAAGGAACACATTGTTACACTTATGAAGCCATTTGTTACATTTCTGGAGCACTGTGTTATGCTTCTGCTGCCTTTGTTACGCTTTTGGAGCCACTATGTTATGTTTATGAAGCCCTTTGTTACGTTTCTGGAACAACTGTTATGCTTTTGGAAGCATCTGTTACACTTCTGACACAATGTTACGCTTCTGGAAAGAGTTCAATTTTGGGTTTTTGGGCTCCCAAGCCACTCAAACAAGCTCAAGGCTTGTTGGCATCAGTTCTTAGAACCCTTAGAAAAATAAGTCAACTTCTTATACCCTCATGTGGTCACATTATTAAGCTTAATATTGATTTTCATACTCACTCCTCCATTATATTTTCACTTCTTTGTATCATTGAAAGATTCCAGTGAAATAAACCTTAACTCTCTCATCTAACACTATCCTACACCTCCCACATACATCATACTCCCATCCCCCACCTTCCATACCCTTCCTAAAATCCATTTTCACCAAACCCTAATTTTTAGCCAGTTTTCAAGTGTTAAATTGGGAAATTCCTGTGTTTCCCTCATTTGAACACCTTCCTCACATTCATTTCACCTGATTTTACTTATATCATGGAGCCAACATGCAAGCCTATCTCCTGAATTTTTTGCAGAATTTTCCTTGGCTTTAAAACACTTCATCTCACCTTGTAACTCTACCCGATCCCTATACTCTGTTTTTCCCAAATTACACTACACATACCCATTCCATCTACACACTAGGGTTTCATCCTTTCTGTTGTATCTTAAGAAACAATCCCTTGGATATGGTAAGGAATCAATGCTCAAGACATTTATATATATGTGTCACAAAAATATTATATCAGATGGTCTTTGCTTAATCACCTTCAGAAATTAATTATTAAAACCCTCAAGAATCTGATGTAATAAATGCTTCAAAATTCCATTATCTGCTGATATTAATTGGAGTGACAGGAAGAACATAAAGGAAGCTGAAACTGATATGCTAGTAAACAAAATCTATCACTTTAAACTTCAGAAGAATTTTATGTAAGTGGAATACTTAAAATGAAGGAGTGCCCATTAAGGATATTTAACTCTTATTCATATATGTAAAAAGAGACCCGCAACTACATTACTTCATTTTATTCATGGAAGGAAAAAGATAGAATGGAAACTGGAAAACAGATCAACAACAACAGATGCAAGAATATTGATCTTCATTCATTAATCATCAGAAATCAAGTACAAAAATTGCAGTATTCCAAAGGTCCGAAACTCGGAACCTTTTCCTTTCTTCTCTTTCTCTTTAAATACAATGCAAAGTAGTTTGTAACTACTGAAACTACTCCTAACTGCTCAAACTACTTGAAACTGCTTAAACTACCTATTGCATATCATCAAAATATCTCATTACAATTGAACTCTCTTAATAGAGATAAAATAAAACTTGAACTCTAATATATTTGCTGAATATGAATTGGCCCCACTACTGCTACATTTCCTTGATTATCTGACTTGTCCTTTTTAGAAGATGAGGGATCATTAGGTAGAACAACCATCCAAGCTTTGCATTTCTTCCACACTTCAGTGTTTGTCTTAGGATAATTGATCAACTTGTGGTACTCCAGCCTAAAGGCGGTGATCCTATTAAATGTTGGTCATTCTGTAAATAAAGTATGCACCATCCATAATAACTGAAAATGTATCTGAAGAAAATTAATAACTGTTTTTCCTTTCAGAATCTGAGTCTTCTCATGAGCGTTATCCACCTTACTTTTTGCCAATACCAATAATGGTTCATAGTAATCCCATGATAAAAGACCGCCCTTAAGGTCCTAGCATGATAGCAATCCTGCCCTAGCTCTTTTATCATACAGATTATCAAATCTGTTCACTGCTTATTTAATCTTTGTCAATTTATTTTCAGTGGTATTCCTGCAAGTATTTTTAATAATCAACTTGTTAATCTCTACAACATATAGAATCCTGTATTTAATCTCATTTTCCTCTAACTCCTGATCAGTCTTTGAATCAATGAAATCAATAAAATTCTTTGCCCATATTGGTCTGTTAATAGTCTTCTTCTTGTCTGCCATAACCTGCTCCTCAAAATCTCTGAAAATGTTTTTCTCTTCTGATACAGTAGTCAAAGATCCCCAAGCTTCTTTCATTTCTTTAATGATTTCATTCCAGATGATATCTTTAGCCTGTATCGAAGTTATATTTCCCTTTAATTTCTCCTTTAGACTTTTGATTTCAGCATTAGCTGTTTGAAAATCTATCCTATACTTATCAATTTCTCCATCCTTGGCCTGCATTATATTTGTTACTGTTTCCAGATCATTCTGTGCTTTTTTGAGATCTTTCTCTGCCATTTTCAGTTCAATGTTTAAGTTGAGATAACTGTGCTGCTGGATCATCATTTCCAGATGAGAAAATGATGGTATAGGAATGAGAATAAATCTGGTTTTGAAACTTCAGTATAGTTTCTTTCAAATTAGAATTTTCTTCTTCTTTCTGTAAGAGCTGCTGAAGAAGGCTTTATTTTTCACTTTCCACTTCTTCCACCTCTGTTGCCATCGAATGCTCACCTGTAGGTAATTTCAAATTTTTCTTAAACACAAAAATATCTGATTCTGCGCTTTGTAGTAATTTCTGCACATTAGACCTATCATTTTGATCTACTGCAATATTCACAATTATCTTCTTGAGTTCTTCATTTTGGGTTGTTAAAGCCCTGGAGTTGGATTTCTCCCGTTTCAGTTGCTTGATCACCTTCCCTAGCATATTCTCTGTCTCAAGAGCCATTGCATTAGTTTTGGTCAAATCATTCACTATTAATTGACCTGTTTGCATGTGTAAATTGCCTTTATCAAGCAAATGAATCTTTCTCACATCAACCGTTAAATTTACAGTATTGAAATTACTTGATGAACCTATAGTCATATCAAAAGGGTGAGAAAGAGCAATTTTAAACTGATCTTTTTCTAGATCCATGGCAGTCAAAAATCTTATTTGGTCTAGAGTTATTTGATATTCAGCTTGTGCCTCCATGATAGTCTTCATCTTTTGATTCCTTTTAGCAATTTGAGCAAATACTTGTTTAATCAAAGGTATTTTCTCCTGAGCATCTCCATGTCTTCTTGGTGATGCTGGAATATTTTTTTTCATCTCCTAGTTGAAGCAAGAAACCAAGTTGAGCACATCCTATGTATTCATTGAATTTTGTTCTCTTTTCAGCTCTCTGCTCCTCATCTTCAGAATCTACAACTACCTCTTTACTCCTCTTTCTTGATTTCTTAGATATGATAGGAGTCTGTATACTAGAATTAGCAGAACCTGCAAAACCATTATTGGGTAACTTCTCTATGTCAGGTCTACTATCATGAACAAATGCTGAGTAACCATTTTCAACTCTCCCGTTTGAAATTACTTTTTGAGGATCATAAGCCCATTTATCTCCTAACAATAAGTGCATACCATCTAACATCTTATTAGCCTCATTAGCTGCTTGTCTCATGTTAACTATAAACGGACCCACAGACATAGGTAATTTAAACATGTGACCCTTTTTCATTGGGACAAAATGTATTTGGTCAGCATTCAAACTCTGCCTAATGAATTCTAATGCAAATAATCTCGTAAGAACAAATGTGGGAAGCCTACGTGGTTCTATCCCAGCCCCATAAAGTCTGATATCTGAGTAATCTTCATACACATACCAATCTCCAAATTTACAATTTGTACCCAATTGAAGGAATTCTTGAGCCTTTGGCAAGAAACATGGGGGAGAAACCCCATTGAAAATCTTATAGGCAGTAGACATAAAATAATTTTCAAAATCAAACAACCCCTCCTCATTTTGTTCCTCCCTTACTACATCAGTCCAAAACGCTACTGACTGCCTCTTTTTATTTATATCCATGATGTTCAACCCCAAATGCAAGAATTATTCCACATTTTGGTATAAAAAGAGATAAATGATAAGAGAAGGGAACCTGAATGACCTAGTGAGTGATAAAATCATGAGTTGAGTATTGACAACCTCCTTCTAGTAAGAAGGGATATCTAGCACTACCCCCGACTTCATCATTAGCGCAAATAGTCCCAGTACTAATTTATCAATTGAGTTGTCATCCTCTTTTCCCAGTATATTTAAAATACACCTCAGCACTGGCTGAAATTCTGCATCAAATACTTCTATGGAGAATTATTTACTATCAGGTGCAAACCGCTTCGTGTCTGGCCTTAAGAAGAAGGAGAATTGGGTGAATTCTTGTCCTGCAATATTATTATAATACACTACTAAAGATTCGTTAGTGAATTGAACATAAGACTTAGACTCTGGGTAACATAAGGCTTGACAAATTACTTGGGCTGAGACTTGTAGAACATTCTCTCCTAGGCAATTCATTACAAAACATTTATCGGGATACATAACAGATACCAGCCAGTGCAAAAACTTAGGAAAAAGATGAGTTTTAGGGATACATGCAAACAGTACACCTGACTTGGCCATGGCAGAGAAAATAGGGCATGCTTTGTCATTCAAACAGACCTGCTGATAAAATGGAAGGTGTTCTACAGAGAAAATGGTATCTCGAATATCCCTCTCAGTGTCCATGAGAGGAATATGACTGGATGAGTTGAAGAGGGATGGATGTTTAGCCATGATAATGCTCAGGGTGGCAAACAATGATGGAAAACACTAATGCAATTAGGGTTGACAAATAAATTTTAACCTTTAAAAATAAAAAACAGGCTTAAATAGATGGCGCAGGGTCTCGAAATTAAATGCTGATTTGACCCATAAGAGATCGTTAAATAATACAATGACGTGGCTGAAAGATGTCATCAACCAGTAGCTTACGTCACTACGGGAGGCCTCTAGGGTATGGAGTGCTCATCGGGGCCCTGCCCCTGCAGTGAATATAGACCTGTTAGACAACATTTTTTCACCATCTCTGCAATCCCCATCCCGCACATTGGAGGACCATTTTTGTGACTTATGTGAAGTGTCATGCCTTGCAAAGATTATCATTGCATCCCTTGCACTGAGGAGAAAATTTCCTTTGTTAACTTTTCCCTGAGCAGACCATCAAAAATACATGTTTTTGGGTTGGAGTTGGTAGGCTGTTATGCCCTCGCGTCGATGAAGGAAATTAACACTGGACCCCATGCCCATTGGTGCTCTGTCCTAGTGAGCTACCTGCGCCAAGCTGTTTTTGGAATGTTTTTTAAATATAAAGGCGAAGTTTCCATGCTAACTACTTCGTGAGTGAGTCATCTTGGGTTGTTTGACTGCATAACCATGAACACCTTCCTTTGGCCTCTTGTTTCCACCTTTTGGGGGAACCTCCTAAAGGATAAGGCCTCCATTCCACCATTTGAGCGATCCCAACCTCTTCCTCTCCTTCTATAAATAAAGTTATCTCACATTGATGCAGCTAGCTGAACAATTATAGCTGAAAATCTGAAGAGGAATTGCTGAACATCTTGGTGAGATAGAAGCAGAGAGAGAGACCCTTGTTGAGAGAGAGCTTAGTCTTTTTCCTCACTACATCCAAATTCCCTAGCAAATGCTCAAAACACACTTCGACTGGACCCGCTGAAGGAGGCTGCGACGTCAAGGCTCTGGTTGTAATCTCTTTCTTTCTCTTAATATATACGTGACTGATGTTCTGGTTCCCATCTTGTGTCAATGTGATTTACATTATGCAATATGTTTAATCTTCCTTGACTGATTAGCTAGTTATGAATGCAATTATTATCATGTATGCTTCTTTTGTCCTTTGATCTTTGTGCAGGCACCCGAATGCCATTGCTGAAGGATCAGGACATGTCAGGATAAGGATCGAGAGACCTCTATTGCAGCTACAAGGATTGCGCTGGACTACAGGTAGGACAATCTATCCCAAATCGTTTCATTCGTTAACTAGGAACCATCATATTAGCATGTCCTCTTGCTGCTAGACACACCCTAGGGCAAGAGGGATCGTCTCTGTCCACAGAGAGGATTTACCTACACAACAAGTTGGTGACCATATTGGGGATCAATGTGAGTTTGTCGTCTTGTTGTTTTTTGAGAGTTTTCCTTGTCGAGTCGACTTCGGCTGTTTGATTGCTTCTCTACCTTGCCTAGCTTGCTTGACTATTTTGAATCCTCCTGTTCAGCTCCAAAGCGTCAAGATTGACCTCTTCTCAGTAGTTTTCTCCTTTTCCCATAGTTTTCCGGCTTGGCTCATTTTTTCTTTGAACAGTCGCACCAATTGGTGCTTGTTTCCTTTGTTATAGGCGCGCCAACCCCTGTTAGGCGCGGATTACAGCCTGTCAGTCGCGCCGAATCCTATAGGATTTGGTTTGACCTTCTTGAGTCTTTGGTCAGTAGTTCTTGGCTCTGGGTTGTTTCTTTGACTTTCAATTGGTATTTTAGGATTGTTTTGACTTTGCAGTCTCATTTTTTCTCATTTTTTTGTCCATTATCTCATCAGTGAAGTTTTGTAGCCCTAGCGTTTCTAGGTCTTGTGCTGTTTGTTCGGCCTTCTTCTCCCTGAGCCTCTTGAGCTGAATTCGAGTCGTTTTGATCTCTATCATCTCAATTTGATGGTCAATTGCGTTAGTCTTTCTTGATCCTTCATGTCTTTGGCTTTTTGAATGATCACTTACATTTTTGTTTAACTCTCCATTTCGTCTCTTCGAGCATAGATCACATTGCTCGTTTGGATCGTTTACAACCTGACAGTCGTGCCGAATCCTATATGATTTGGTTTGACCTTCTTCTTGAGTCTTTGGTCAGTAGTTCTTGTCTCTGGGTTGTTTATTTGACTTGAAATTGGTCTTTTAGGATTTTTTTAACTTTGCAGTCTCAGTTTTTATCATTTGTTTGTCCATTATCTCATCAGTGAAGTTTTGTAGCCCTAGGGTTTCTAGGTCTTGTGCTATTTGTTCGACCTTCTTCTCTCTGAGCCTCTTGAGCTGAATTCGAGTCGTTTTGATCTCTGTCATCTCAATTCGATGGTTGATTGCGTTAGTCTTTCTTGATCCTTCGTGTCTTTGGCTTGTTGAATGATCACTTACGTTTTTGTTTAACTCTCCATTTCTTCGCTTCGAGCATAGATCACATTGCTCGTTTGGATCGTTTTGAAATATTTTTGTTTGCTTGAAAGAGTTCGTCATTGGTTTGAGTGCGTTTTAATGTTTGTATTGCTTTTGATTTATTCATCTTAGATCTTTACATTTATAGTGCTCAAAACTTGTGTTCGATTTTATTTTTAGTGTAATAGTGCATCGTGTGCTTCATTCATCTAAAAAACAAAAAAAATTGCATTCTTTCATTCAGATCGAAAATGAAAAGTTCTTTTGCATAACTGGATCTTAGTGAACTAGGAAATAGTTTTTCGTTTTCGTTTGGTTGTATTAGATGCATTATTGAACTTCTTCTTGTGTTTTCATTGGTTGCTACTTTGTTAAATATTTCTATCCTTCTCTTAGTTAGCATTCATCGAATGGAAATGGTGTTCTTTTGCATGTAGTGTGCATTTATGAATTTGAGATCGCATTCGGTAGGGCCTTGAAACTGAAATATTAATTCAAGATCAACCTTAAAATTAATTCAATCAATCTAAGGAAGCATTGGAACCTAATGTGCATATTTTTAGAGGTCTAGGCTATTGACATGTTTCGGCGTCGTTAAACCTAGTAGCTGTCATTCACCACCTGGATTTAGATAGCGCTAGTATGGACTTGTGCTCCCCGTACCATCACATATATAAAGGGAGACCCTCCTAGGTTCAAATCCTTTATCCATAGGAGGCCGAGTCTGTTGCCTTGTAACCGTGATACACCAAACACAACATTCAGGGAGACTACCTGCACGTACGTCAAGTCCTTGGTCATTTCTCATTCATTTGATCACCAAGGTGTATATGGCAGTTCACGGAAACTTGGTACACTCTCTTGCTTAGATTACCTGAGTAGTAATTTGATCTTTTCGTGGCTCTTTAAAAATGAAAATATCATCGAGCACCCGTCCTTTCATGCTCGTTCAATTCTGAAAGTGACTAGAGTCATATTTTGCCTGTTTCTCGACTCTTAAAACATGAAACAACAAGGTTTTGTTTCAATGTCATAAAATTAACTGCCTACAATCACACGCCTGTTAAAGGTTTTCTGCTTGGCTTGTTTTTGTAGTTCCTTAGAGTTTGATCTTGAAGCCTCGAATAGGCTATCTCGTTTTTCTTTCTGTGTTGAAATATTGTCATAGTGGTGGAACCACCAGTTTCATCGTATTCTTCACTGCCTCCTAGTGGTAGTCCTTTTCTTGACGTTTCTTTGGAAACACCTCAGTCCATTAGGTCTGCTGAGTTTGCACAGCCTATTATCTCGAGTGTCTTACCTCTCGCTACCCAGTCTCCTCCTAAAGGGTCGGTTGAATTCAATTGGCCACCTCAGGGTTCTTGGTCTGGTTTTTGGAGTGAGGAAGAATTTCCTCCTCTCACTTCGAGATCGCCGTTATTAGCCACTGCTATACCTCCTAGTCCTCGTCGTCTTTTAGATGATCTTACGACCTCATAAGATATGGATTCTTCTAGTCCTGTTGTTGTGAAGAGCTCCATGCTTCTATAGGAGAATATTAGCTTTTCACAGAAGAATTCCCGTATATCTCCAGTCAACCTTCCCCCTAATCGGCGTCTCTTCCACCCGGTTATCGTACTTTGGGTCAGATTATTTCTGGTGTCGCATCTGTTGCACAATCCAGTATAGGGCTCCCATTGGAAGCTTGGTTTTTCCTAGATTAGGAATGTCACCCTCGAAACCCATCTCGTCGGCCACTATTACATCTGTCCCGGTCTGACCTACCATTTGTGTAGCTTCATCTGCACTGGTTGTTAGCATGAATCCGTCATCATGGTCTGCTGCTGTTCGCAGGTCTATCTTTATCAATCCCACATTTCCTGTTAGGCCTACCGTGAGTGGATCACAACCTCGCGTTGTGGAAACCCCGTCTACTTCTACCACGCCTATGGTTTCTACTTATAAATTCAATGAATATCTGTTGGATATTCAACTATGGTATGCTCCCTCTCTTGATTCTCAGCCACAGAGTTCTACACCCCAGGGTTCTCAGCAGCCGCAAGCTCCTGGCAATCCTCCCTACCATTATGCTGTCTACGGTAATATTGTATATATGCCTCCAATTGATCCGCATCAAGCTGTTTATTTTCCTCCAGCTGATCCCTATCAGGTCATTTCTCATCAAGGACCATTAATACAGGCACAACCCTCGGGCCTACATGGACAACCCTTACATGGATAACCTTTGGTCCAGTAGGGACAAACCTTTGGTCCTCAGGGACAACCTTACGGTCCACAATGACAACCCTTAGAAGGACAACCTTTGGTCCAACAAGGACAACCCTACGGTCCGTCTGGTCAACCTCAGTTTCAACCAAGAGCATCTTATGTTCGTACGGGGGAAAATGTATCCACCACAGGGACAACCTTTTGTGCAACATCAGCAACCTTACGTTCCGCAAGGCCAAGCTTTTTTACAGTAAGGGAAACCCTACGGTCCTGCTCCGGGTCAACCTGGTTTTCAGGGGCAACCTAGTCCATCTCAACCATCGGGCCAACCTCTTCCACAAGGGCAACCCGGTGGCCCTCAATATCCAGGCCAACCTACTCTGCAGGCACAACCTGCCCAACCTCAACAACTAATTCAACCTTCTCAACCCGTTTAGCAATTGGTTCAACCTGTTTAACCTGCTCAATAACTGGTTCAACCTGTTCAACCAGCTCAGCAGCCGATTCAACTCGCTCCGCAGGGATAACCTACTCAACCTCAAGGAGCTACTTACCCTCCTCAAGGTCAATTTCAGGCAGTATATAGTGCGCCCCAAGGTTTCACTTATTACCCTCAAAATCAATCCCACATGGTGTATAATCCACCTCAAGTAAATGATTAAATTTCGTAGCAGAATCCCTATGTTTCTTAGCAAGGATCTCAATGGTATGCTCAGAATCAATATCCTAGTCCTCAACCCTAGTATGGGCAGAACTATCAGGCTTATAACCCCTATGGATAGAATCCTATGGGAAAAAAAATATGGGGGACAAATTTCTCTCAACCTGGGTGGAATGCTAACACAGGTCTTTATCAATGACCTCCAATGCCTTTTAATCCTCAATTTCCATTTCTCGCAACGTTGGAACTGCCAGATGTGTCAAATTTGAAAAACGATCCAATCCTTCATAACCCATATTGGCCTCTAGTTCCAACCAAAATTCCTTGTGATTGTCCCAAGTTTGAGGGCAAGTCTGGAGAAGACCCCCAAGTGCATGTTATGACATACCATCTTTGGTGTTCCTCTAACTCTTGGGTTCACGATTCTATCCGACTCCATCTTTTCCAACGAAATCTTACTGGTGCCGCTGCCAAGTGGTACATCGAGTTATCTCGTGGCATCTTTCAGGATTTATATTCTTTAGCCATGGCGTTTCTCACACATTTTCAGTTACCGGTTCAGTATGAAACTGGGACGCACCTCCTCACATCCTTGAAGAAAGATCGAGCTACTCATATCTCAGATCACATTCATGAATGGAGGTGTCGTCGTCTTCTGATCAAGTTTGAGATTCCTAATCTACTCCTAACTAAAAGGTTTACTACCTCTTTCATTAGTCCTATTGCTAAGGACATTGCTATGGGGGCATGTGTCACTGAGGAACAACCCATTGCTCGTGCTGAGTACCTTGATCTTGTGTACTCTCAGTCCGACACGTTGTATGATCTCTTGCCTGATGCGCCTAGACCTAGAACATCCAAAGCATCAACGACGCCATATGTCGATGATATCATCGGTTCCGTGTCTCAGAATTCTCAGAATTCTTCTCCTCTGAATCCTAGGAAGCAAAAATCCACTCCTTCCAATGATACTGCTTCTCAGCCAATCCCGAATTTTGGTAAAACCGCGGAAGTCAATGCCGTTTAGGCCAATCCAGCGGATAAAACTTCCAAAGGTAAAAATAAGGGTAAAGGTAAGGCCAAAGCTGATACCTCGAAACAGGATTCTCAGAAATCTCGTGCTGATGATGGTTCACAATGTTAATCGAAGTATCCTTGCTTGATATGCGGCGAAGAGAACTACACCAAGGACAGTCCTCGATGAGCCTAAGTGAGTCGATTGCTCAAAGGCACCCAAGGAACTCCGAATGTTCTCAAAGAACCGTTTCCGTCACAACAGACTTAGTTGGTAGAGCAACCTCAGTCCTCTGCCCCATTTGGCTCTTAGGTTTTCATGATGAACCGTTCTGCATCCATTTCCATAGCTACCGGGTCGAAATATTATACCGAACCACGTCAAACAGAGGGGAAAGAGATCGCTGATGGTCCTCCTCCTTCGCCTGTTTTTGGCCCTCTTCATATTGAAAGGCTCAGTCCTGAGCCCATTGTACGACCACCTTCCAAAGGTGTACTCCGTAAGTCTTCTTACAATCCTAACACCCGTGCTACTCAACATTACAGTATTTATGAGGATTTGGCTTAACCGCCATCTGCAATGTATGCATTAGAAGTACTTCAGAGTTGTCCGTCTCAATGGAAGGCTTTGATATCTACCATTGGTGGGGTTGATCCTGCTGATTCAAGCCTTATCACTTTCGACCTAGAGAATTTCATCCCACGTCTCCCTCACTAGCTTGCACTCATCATACAAGTTGGCATTAATGGATTGAATATCCATCAAGCGGTCGTGGACGAGGGTGCGTCTACGTGTGTCATGTCATCTGCCTGCTGGAAAGCCATTGGTTCTCTAGCTTTGAATTCATCTCCAAATGCTCTAGAAGGATTTGATGGAAGGGAATCTAAATTTCTTGGTGTTCTCGCTAGCTTTCCGATTACTTTGGAAGGGAAGAAAGTCAACGTCGAGGTTGAAGCAGTTGATGCCAAGCTCAATTATAATCTTCTCGGTTGTAGTTGGAATCATGCCATGCTGTGCATTCCATCCACTCTCTTTCGTGTTTTGAAATTTCCGCACGAAGGAGATATCGTTATTGTTGATCAGTTGTCATTATTCACTTCTTCTTCCGAGAACAACGTTCTGTACATAGATCAAATTACTACACCGTACAAGAGTGTAGGGCCAAGTCTCTTCAAATATCCTTCCCTGATGGGTATTTTTTTTCTTCCTCCACCCAAAATTGTTCAGGTTAATATGATATTCAGGTCTGATGATCCGTGGAGCATCCCTTCACCTGAGCAGATCGATTCATTTGGAGATTCGATGCCATTAATTTCGACCGAGATTGATTAATATGAGCTTATTTCGGCTTCGGATCCTTTGCCTCATGAACATGCTCCTTGTTAGGCCTCTGTAATTTTAGTAGATTGGTGAGACTAAAGCTGCAGAGACAACATTATGAACCACTTTTGGATTCTAGGATCTAGCCCTCCTGAATCCAGAGAGGGATCTCTCTATAAGTGCAAAGATGTGATCTTTAAGGCTCGAAATGTGATATTAGGCTAGTTATGACGAACAAGGTTTTTTTTGGTTTTGGTTGGGCAAAGATATAATGAAGGTGAAGGAAGTCTAAATGACGGGTAAATTTGTATGAAAGTGAAAGAGTGATTCAGCTAAAAAGATAGGCAAGAAGCATCTTCAATCCATTGGGCTATGGAGTCATAGTAAGATTTAATTGAAACAACAAGGTTCAAGAGTGGTCCATGGGGCAAGTCATCTATGTCAAAGGATATCTTTAAGTTGATTTTATGGAGTGAAAAAAAATAAGAGATGGAGAACAAACAAATGAAGGAACAAAGAGCAGCCTAAGATCAAGTAAGTAATTTGAAACTATCCTTCTTTTGGCATGCACTTAAGGAAAGACATAAAAGTAATCTAAGATCAGGTAAGTACTTTGAAACTAGCCTGATTTTGATGCACTTTCAATAGAAAATATTTAAAACACTTAGAATATCTTAAGATCAAGTAAGGACTTTGAACCTATCCTGCTTTCAGCATATTCAAAAGGAAAACATTCAAGATAAACATAAAAAGTAGTCTAAGATTAGGTAAGGACTTTGAACCTATCCTGCTTTCAACATACTCTTAAGGGAAACTTTCGAACAACCTTTGGAGGAAAACTAGAAGACAGGGCAAACCATAAACTTTCCTAGTCCAACTCTACTTATCAAGTAATGAAAATAAAATTCAAGAACAATGTTTAAAGTTTAGACAGTAAGACGTGGGAACACCAGCATTCCTTAACTGCTTGGACTGTATTAAATCATTCTCAAATACACAATTGGAGGAAAACATAAAGATAAATCTTATCAGTGAGAGTAGGGTACTTGTAAGAGTAAATCCTAGCTCTATATTTGCTGTTCTTTATCAGAGAAAGTGGATAGAATGGAAACAAAAAGGAAATAACAATTTACAATAAGAAACAAATCACCGTTGACATAGACCAGGATCCCATCAATCAGCTTGTATTTGATGTTCAAACTAGTTACAATCATCAAGTCCAGTGGTTCTCTACAACTTCGAACTTCTCATCTCAACTTAGGTATCTTCAATTACAAACAATGCTTATAGCAACTTCAGAAAACTATTTACAAGCAATATATATGCAGCGACCAACCTTTTACAATGTGCTCCTCAAGGATATTTTATAAGAAAATGAGGAGGTGGAAGAGTTTCTAGGGTTCAAGTATCATTAATTCCATAGTAAATGTAATCCTCAGCCTTGAAAACCATGCAAGGCATAAGGCAAGGATGCATTCGACCTATAAATCTGTTTAATAACTATGTTTCTGCTTTTTAAGGCTTAATGGATGAGAAGATTGACTTCAGGGCACTTTCTTATCTTTATAATAACTCTGCTGACAGTTTGTAATAAGTTCTTTGGTCGAATTAACTGTTCAACCATCTTTAGGCAAATATCTTTGAAAATAGGCAATAACTATGCCTTCTTTGATTGCTTTGAGGCTACAGGCGGCCTTTGGTAGCTGGAGAGGATTCAATTAGCCTCTAAGGTGGCAGTGGAGGCTTCTCGGACTGATAGATCATCTTGTTTTTCCCTAAAACACTGTTAATTTTCTTTTGATCTGTGTTTTAGGTTTGATTAGGCTTAATTTTTGTCTTCAGGTCTTCCTACTATCTTTAACTGTGTGGATTAGGCCTTTGATAGTCGAATTTATGCCTTAACCCCTCAAAACTATGTTAAAACCTTTAATTCTTCATCTCTGCTTTAATCCCATCCTTTGACAGTGATACTCTTTGTATAATTAAGGTTCACTATGTTTTGTTGCTTTGCAGGCGCGCAGAGGGTTTTATAATGTTACCAATGTTCATGAGACATGGGTAAAATCATGATGGGAACCTTGCAGATTCATTTTCTTGATTGATAGTGGCCTAGGGGATCCTCATCCCTGGCTTTAATTTCATTTAAAACACTGTGGGAAAGCTTTAAAACCTGCAAAAAATGAACAAAATTAAGAGAATCCTGTGAAAATAGGTCAGAGGTTTTTTTGGAGGCGAAATTTAATCGTGGCCATCGGATGAAATCAACCAACGACCAAGATCGCTTTCTGGGGTCAATTTGGGGGCGATTGGGTAAATGGATGGAAGATTAAGTCCGGGCCGTTGATCTAGATTAAGCAACGACTAAGATTGATTTGTAAAACATTTGGGAGCAAAGGGGAAGGGCGATGAGTTTGTGGGGAAAATCAATCATAACCATCGATCTTGATAAATGAACGGTCAAGATCGTGTAATGGAATTCTCTGGGTTTAAGACGGTGGGGAAATGCAATGGGGGGAAGATTTAATCAAAACCATCGATCTACGGAGATCGACGGTGGGAAACAGTCGATGAGATGTCCAAGAGAATAAACGAAGGGGCAAAGACTTGGGGCTTTAATGAAATCTGGGCCGTCAGATTAAAAGAACGAACGACGAAGATTTAAATGAGAAAATTTAATGCAATGGGGAAAGGGAAATTTTGCGTTTAAAAGCATTTCTTTTTCACCCGACTCGAAGTGGTTTAGAAAACGAGCCAACACAAACGATATGCTTATTTGCCAGAGCACGTTTCCTCAAAAAGCCACTTTTTTGACGTTTTTTTTAGCGTTAAACCCAGGGCGTAGAAAAAACCACAGCGACTATAGACCTCACTGGAAAGATTAGAGATCGACGGTTTGGACCCTTTTATGACGAGAGGAAGATGCGGGGATAGACCTTGTGGCGTCGGATGCATGGGAATGGATGGCGGAGATCTGTCGATGGGGGAGAATGAGAAGGGCAGGGTTTGAAAGTGGGAGCAACGTGGACCATTGGATTTGAGGAAATCAACGGAGAGGATTTAATCAGAGGTCAGGATGGCAGAAGGCTACGCGATGCGATTAAGCGCTGGCCATTAGATCCTCCTGAATGGACGGTCAAGATTTAATCGGGGATCGCAAATCGGCGGTGGCAATGGGATGGAAATTTGAGATTGGCGCGATGTGATTAAGTGCTGGCCATCAGATTGACGGTTGAGACTCAGGCTGGGGAGTAAAGGAGGAGAAAAGTTATGGGCGGAGTGCGACGAGATCTTAGCCGTCGGTTCTTGTGGATTCGACGGCTAAGATTTAATCTGGAAGAATGTCATCGAAGGAGGGCAAGGGAAAGCACAAAGGGAAATTTGTGATGCGATGAGCCGATGACCGCTGATTGGTTTAGATCGACGGTCGATATTCGTTGCGAATTCGAACTATCGGGTTCTATTAAAACACAATGAAAAGTCGGGTTTTTACGAAATACAAAGGAAAATAAGGAAATGAGGGTTTACAACGGGGGTTTAGACCCTTTAAGCGCCCGGTTGCGGGGCTTATGGTCTTATGTAGTGGAGGGTCTACCGGAATTAAGCCCTCGGGGGCTTAAGACATTTATATGCATAAAAGAGTGTTTTTGGCCTAAAAACAGAGTTTTCAAGGCAAATTGAGGGTTCCGGTAGAAGGAAAAGGAATTTTTTAAACCAAATGGGAGGAGACAAAATGGTTTTAAAAGGGTCTTGAAGTGCATTTGAAGGTTAAATGAGGCTTATGGAGGGATTTTATGAAGAAAAAAGTGGATGAAAATGGGGTTATTTATGAGCGAAGGAGGGGTAAAAATGATGGGAAAATGGGGTTTTTCAACAATCTTCTTTAGGAAAATAGCAGATTTTTCAGGATTATGAGGGAAACCGTAGTGAAGATTAAATCAAAGGATAAAGATCATCATAATACTTTAAGAACCAACAATTAGGTCATGAATTGTTTCTTAAAGGCTTCAAAAGTTTTTAGCCACCATTTGATATGACAAATTTTTATAGGTGGCTAACAACGACTCCAACTTGGGATGCCAGCTCCTTGAAGGTGTAAAGAACCTCAGACATGTCTTCTCTGGAAGCTGATTAATGCCTCATCTATTGGGCTGTGGTTTTCCTTTTCTTTTGCTGATCTTATTTTCATCTAACAATGTTAGCAGCCATTTAAAACTAATGGAATTCTATCAAAACAAGCTTTCTACCTACCCAATCCTAATGATCTAACATTTTTTATTCTTTCCAGAGTGCATTTGGATTGGCAAACTCTTTTTATCAACATTTTATTCTTTTGAAAGCATAAACTAGTCTATTTCTACCCTTATTTCTCCATGAACTCAGATTAAGCAGTTGAGTTCATAAGCTTCTCTACCTAACTACTATCTGTCAGGATTAGACTGTCTGATAGATTTTATTCTCTAAATTCTAAAAAAGAAATTTAAAAGCAGACAAGTCAGGATTGGACAATCTAACTTGTTTATGATCTATGGCATAAAAACAAGCTGCACATAGGCTAAAATTTACAGAAATTTAAAGCGAAATGGTGAAGGCTTAAGATCTGAAAGTTTAAGAACATCCTTCTATTTTCTTCAGCTCTGTTTTTAGGCTTGTTTGAGCTACTTCTTCTTTCTTCACTTGTTCAAGTTTTGGGCTTTATAGAACTAGTTTTCTTCTATCCTTGGCTCAAGATTTGAACTAGTTAGAGCCTTTCTTCTTTTTTGAAACTCATAGGTTCAGATTTTGAGCTTGTTTGAACCCTTTTTCTTCTATCCTAATCTTCCTAACTGATAAGCCAAGATTAAGTTGTTTGGAAAATCTATTCCACTAACCTATCAGTAGTAAATTTAAAACTAATTAGTCATGATTAGGCTGTATGACTAACTAGGAGTGTGCTTTTTTAGGAGTGGCATTTGAGCTTACACACTTTCAGATTTGTTTCTCTTTTTTGGTACGGGGCTATACCTTTCTTGTTTTTACAATCTGCCCTATTTTATTTTGTATTGTTTTTGTCTTTTTTCATATTCTAACTTTGAATGCAGTGATGGATATGATATTCACAATGAGAAAAAATAAAAAGGCTTCCAAACTGATATGGTCAAGAAAAATAATGTTTGAACATCCTGCCATTAACAGGACCTCCAAAAAGTTCAGCTCCATTCAATTCTTGTAAAAAATAAGCATTGTTACCAACAGTAGAATGAATGAGATAAGTGCCAACCCATAAGTTATCAAATTTCCCATGCTTGCCCTTATCTTCTCTCCTTGAATCCCACTTTAAAACTTTGTCACCAATGTTGAAATCACTGGCTTTTTTCCTTCTATCAAACAACTTCTTGATGCTTTCTTGCTTTTGTAATGCTCTGTTGTAGACCTCCTCTCTAGTTTGTTGAAGATGTATAGTCTGATTGATTCTTCTTATCATGTCATTTTCTTCAAACTGTAATTCTTGGATCAGCTTCATGACTGGCACTCCTAGGCTAGTTGGAAAAATTGCATCTATTCCATAAACAAGCTAGTAGGGTGACATTCCAATTGATTTTTCAAGTGTTAATCTGTCAGCCCATAGTGCATGTACTAGCTTTGTGTGCCAATATTTCTTATTGTCCTCCAACAACTTCTTGATTATGTTCACCAAAATTTTGTTTGAGGATTCTGCTAACCCATTACCTTGAGGGTAATAAGTAGTAGAATGGCCCAATGTAATTTGATATTTGTGACAGAATTCAACCATATTTTTGGATCCAAATTCAACAACATTGTCAGAAATAATCTTCCTAGGACAACCAAATATAGAGAGGATATGATTTTCAAGGAAATTTAAGATGAAAAAGTCATTGGCTTGCCTAGAAGGGATGGCTTCTATCCATTTGGTAAAGTAGTCTGTTGCAGTGAGAATCCATCTATGTTGGGCAGATGAGGGTGGATGGATTTCCCCTGTGAAGTCTAGACCCCATTACTGAAAAGGAGCTTCAACAATGATTGGATGTAAAGGTAAGGGAAGCAATTTTCTTTTGCCTTTAAAGAGTTGGAATTCATGACATGCAATAATCATTTTATGGAAATATTGAAAGACGGTGGGCCAATAGTAATCAGCTCTAAGGATTTTATTGGCAGTTGTCTTCCAATAGAGGTGGCCTCCACATTCTCCTTCGTGGAACTCATGCTTGATTTTCTTTGCATCATTCTCAAGCAAAAATTTAAGCAATAATCTACTAGAATTTTTCCAATATAGACATTTATCCAAAATGCAGTAATTTACAGCTTTTAACTTTAAAAATCTTGCCTTTGTTTTAGACAAACCAGGAGGTGTATTCAAATTGAGAAAAACATATAAAATATCAACATACCAGGAGGAATTCATAAAATGATCTTCAACAATGGGAGTTGACAATTCCTCCTATTCATCTAATGCATTTATCATGTTTATATCAAGAGCTTCAAAATTAGACTCAACCATTAATCTTGCTAGTCTTTGGCCTTTAATGAGCTTAGTGGGCTTGATTTCTAAATCATATTCAAGTATCACAGCCATTCACTTTCCTCTTTTGCCATCTGGGTCCTGTGTTAAAATGTCTTTTACAACCGAGTTTGGCACAAACGCAATTATGTGGGAGTGTAAAATGTAAACTCTGAAGTCTTTTAAGGCTTTGGCTAAGGCAAAGGCTTGTTTCTCCATGATATTATACTTTAGAGGTGCATCTCTCAATGCCTTACTAAATATTGCAATTGGCTGCTCTTGTCCCTTCGGATTTTTCTGCAATAGGACAACAGCCATTGTATGTTCTGATGCAAATGAAAAAATGAAAAAATATTTTGTAAAGTCAGGACTTATAAGAACTGATGTTTTGGTTAATGCTTGTTTTACTAGTTCAAATGATTTCTTTGCTTCTAAGGTCCATTTAACTCCTTCTTTCTTTAACATGTTTGTTATGTTTCTAAGGAGTTCAGCTAAGTTGGGTATGAACCTTCTCAAGAAATTAATCTTTCCAATGAAAGATTGAAGTTCCTTGATGTTTCTAGGATGATTGATTTGCAATATACCCTCAATCCTCTTGGGGTCTATCTTTATCCCTTCTTCTGATATGATGTGCCCAAGAAGTTTACCTTCTTGGAGACCAAACATTGTTTTCTTTGGATTTAAAGATAACCCATATTTTCTGCATTTCTCAAAGACTTTTCTCAAGTGTTCTAGGTGTTCTTCATCTATTTTGGAAAAAACAGTGATATTATCAAGGTAAATAATGATGAAGTAGCCTGATTCTTCCGAGAATGCAATATCCACGGCTCTCTGAAATGTAGCACCAACATTAATTAAACCAAAGGGAATTTTGACATACATGAAAGTACCCCAAGGTGTAGTAAAGACTATTTTGATTTGATCATCGGGATGTACTAAAATCTGATTGTATCCTAAGAAGCCATCTAGCAAGGAAATTCTTTTAGAACCAACTATCTTTTGTAAAATGTGATCCATCTTGGGTAAAGGGTAGTTTTCCTTTAATGAGGCTTTGTTTAAGTTCCTAAAGTCAATACAAAGCCTTATCTCTCCTATTTTCTTCCTTATTGACACTAGATTAGACACCCACTCTAAGTATCTAATAGGGACAATAATTACAGCTTCATACATTTTCTTGATTTATTTCTCAACCAAAGGTAATTGAACAGGGTTGATTCTGCACAATTTTTGTTTAAAAGGTTTTTGGTTTTCTTTGAGGGGTATTTTGTGCTGAATTATCTCTGTGTCATAGGACTTTAAATCCTCATAAATCCACGCAAAAACATTAGAAAATTCTTTAAACAGCTCAATGTATTTCAGTTTGATGTGGGCTGATAAAGTCTTAGACAATTTGATCATTTTTGGTTTTAGTTCACTGCCTATGTTACACTCTTCTACTTCAGTTTCAACAGGCTCCAGCTTTGGTTTTTTGGCAACATCATTGAAATCAAACAACTCCTCTAATGGGACCAGACCTTTTGGCAAACTTTGAGTGTTAGATTGCAGCGTTTCTAAGTCTTATTTTTGTAAATCTGCACTAATCTCCGTGTTATGTTCAAGTTTATTAGCTAACAGATTTATAACAACAATTTTTGGAGAGTTTACTTCTTCATCAAGTAGATTTTCCTCAGTAGGAAAGTCATCTTCATACTCTGAATCTGAACTTGGTAGCTCAAATTCATTTCTGGACTGTAGGAAGTCTTCTATTTGTTTATCACCATCAAACACTTGCCAATATTTTTCATTATCTGGGACAGCTGGTCGAAATTTTATTTGAGTTGTGCATTGTTTGGTTTCATAAGGAGTTAGGCATGTTCTAGCAGCAAAAGCTAAACCATTAGCTTGGATATTTTGGTTTCTTGGGACAAAGATAAGTTCGATTTCCTCAAATGTTTTCAATAAATCCATGACATCATTTCTATAGGCTCTAAGTCTGGGATGTTTTGCAGTGTATTTCCCCATTCACTTGCCTAATTATTAGTTCAGAATCACCATGAACCTTTATTCTTCTGGCCCCTAATTTCTTCAATAAGTGCAAGACTAAAAGGAGGGCTTTATACTCAGCTATGTTATTGGTGCATTGAAAGTTTAATTTGCAGGAATGCCCTTCAGTATGATTTTTCATTGTATTGTGAAGCCACACTCCTGAACCTGCATCATTCTTAGTGCAAGATCCATCAAAGTTCATACTCCCAAAAGGACTAGTTCCAGATTCACTAGTTTGACTACTATCCTCTTCATCTAGTGTGCTTTTGGATTGTTCTTGTAGATCAGCACTATGTTGAATTTGTTTTATTTCCTCATGTTTTTCATTGTGTCAGGGACTCTTCTCTTGACCCTCAAAGTTGAAAAGAAATGGATGACTGATTTGCAGCTCTAGACCTGTGATTTGTTTGCTGTGATTTTCAGATTTGGCAAACTATTTTGACACTTCTGTCTTGTCTTCCTCTTTTTCTATATCTGCCACTAATTCAGTTAAGGTTTCTTGCTCATTGAATGTTTCATCATTGAAAAGGATAAATGAATCAAGGCCTGCATGTACATAATAAAGAGGAGAGTTTTGTCGTCTCTCTTGGCTAGTAACCATGTATTTCATATGAGATTCCCTATAAAGTCTTCTAGTTTGATTAAAAATAGGGATGGTAGCATATGTCATATCCATTTGCATTGTTCCTTGTAACTTATATCCCCACGATCTTGATAACAACATACCATATTTGGGGGGTACATCAGCCACTACAATATCCATTACTAAACACTTGGCTGGAATTTGTGCTAAGTTTACACAGAGGTCTTGATCAAACCTAAACATTTCACTCTGCTTGAGTCAAAGGAGTAAAGATCTTTGTATGGTCTAGTAATTTCAAGGCCTTCTATGTGTAGGTATCCAAGCATGACTGCGGAAGGATTGTGACTTGCCAAGGCAGGAGCGAGAGGCCACCACCATTACAACCACGAGGACAACGTTGGATTCCAGGTAGGTCGATCTATCGTGGCTTATTTCATTCAGCAATTAGGAATCACCACTCTAGCATGTCTCTTTGTTTCTAGACCCACTCTGGGGCTAGAGGGACCGTCTCTGTCTACAGAGAGGATTTACCTGCTTAACAAATTGGCGACTCCGTTGGGGAATCAGTGTGAGTTTTTCGTTTCATCTTATTGGGTCAATTTCAATCATTGATTTGCTTATCTGTCTTTTTCTGGTTTTCTTGCTTAGTTTATATCCTTTGTTCAGCTCCAGAGTCTCAAGATTGACCTTTTCTCATTGAGTTTTGGTTTTTCCCCTTTGTCCCATAGTTATCCAGCTTGGCGCGCTTCTCGTCTGAATAGTCGCGCCAATTGGTGCAGGTTACTTTTGTTGCAGTCGCGCCAACCCCTGTTTGGCATGGATTACAACCTTACAGTCGTGCCGCATCTTGTAGGATTTGGTTTGACCTCCTTAATGAGTCTTTTGGTCAATTGTGCTTGCTTCTGGGTTATTTTTTATGTGTAATTATGCTTTTGGGACTGTTTTGGCTGCTGTCGACTTGTTTTTCTTTAGTCGTTTGTCCATCTTCTTATCCGTGTAGTTTAAGGCCTTAGGTTTTCTAAGTGTCTTGGTGCACTGAGCCTTCTATTTGGAAATCAAGTTTTTATTATTATTGTCAATCTCATTCTCAGGTCGATTGCACTAATTTTTCTTGATCCTTTTGAGTGATTGCTTTGATTGAAGGATCATTTCGTTTTTCAATCAGATCTTCTCCTTGTTGCTTCAAGCATAGATTACATTGCTTGTTTTGGGTCATTTTGAAAACTTTCTTTTAGTTCGAAAGATTGCAGCATTAGTTTGAGTGCTTTCTTGTGTTTGTTTTGCATTTCATTGAGTCATTCAATTTCGATTCTTACACAATACTCATGCTAGTGTTTGTTTTTTCATTTTTCATGTAATTAGTGCATCATGTACTTGTTTTCATTGGAAAAAAAAAAAAACATATTTTGCATTCTTTATTTGCATCGAAAGTGAAATATTCTTTTGCATAACTAGTGTTTGATAGCGTAGGAAAGAGTTTCATTTTCGTTTTATTGTGTTAGATGCATTAGTGGATTTCTTCGCATACTTTCATTGTTTGCTATTGTTTGAAAGATCTCTATCCTTCTCGTAACTAGCATTCATTGAATAAAAAATGATGTCATTTGCATATAGTTTGCATTTAGGGAATTTGAGATCCAAATTCGATAAGGCCTTAAAACTGAAACATAATCCAAGATCAATTTTAAAATTCATTCAATTAACCTAAGGAAGCATTGAAACCTAACGAAATTTTTTTAGTGGTCTAGGCTAGAGACGCGTTTTGGCATCTTAAAACCTAGTAGCTCTCATTCGCCATATGGCTTTAGACAATGCTAGTACGGACTTGTGCTCCCCATATTGTCGAGTATATAAAGGGAGACTCCTCTAGGTTGCAATCCTTTAGCCATAGGAAGCCGTGTCTGCCGCCTTGTAACCGTGATACACCGAACACAACATTTGGGGAGACTACCTGCACGTACGTTAAGTCCTTGGTCATTTATTTTTCATTTGATCGCCAATGTGTATATGGCAGTTCACGGAAACCTGATATACCCTCTTGATTAGAGTACCAAAGTAGTCATTTTGATCTTTTCATGACTCTTTAAAAAAAATAAGAGATCGTCGAGCACTTGTCCTTTCATGCTCGTTTAAAATTGAAAGTGACTAGAGTCATATTTTGTTTGTTTCTTGACTCTTAAAATATGAAACAACAAAATCTGGTTTCAGTGTCATAAAAATAATCACCTATGATCACACGCCCGTTAATAGTTTTATTACTTGGACTGTTGTTTTTTCCTTAGTTCTGATCTTGGAACCTTCGATTGGTTATCTTTTTTCGTTTCTGTTTTGATATACAGTCACGGTGGCGGAACCACCAGTTTCGTCATCCTCACTGCCTCCTAGTGGTAGTTCTTTCCCGAACGTTTCTTTTGAAACCCCTCAGTCCACTAGGTCTGCCGAGTTTGCGCAGCCTATTCTCCCGTATGTCTTGCCTCTTGCTACTCGATCTCCTCCTGAAGAGCCAGTTGAATTCAATTGGCCTCCTTTTGGTGCTTGGTCTGGTTTTGGGAAGAAGGAGATTTTCCTCCTCTTATGTTAGGCTCACCATTTTTTTCTTCTACTATGCCTCCTAGCCCCTGTAGTCTTTTCAAAGATCTTACAGCGAAGTTAGACATGGATTCATCCTGTCTTGTTGGTAGTGAAGGAATGCCTGTTTCTACAAGAGAATATCAGATTTTTCTGGAAGATGTACCTAATGTTTCTACTCAGTCTTCCCCACCATCGGTGTCACTTCCACTTGGATATAGGTCCTTGAGTTAGATTATGTCTAGTGTTTCTTCCATAGTGTAATCCAGTACATTAACTCCTCCTCAAAGTTCAATCCTCCCTTCATTAGGACTATCACCTTCGACACCTGGTTCGTCGGTTACTGTTACATCCGTTCCAGTCCAACCGACTATCTATGTGGCTTCATCCACACCAGTTATTACCACTCAGTCTTCAGGATCTTTTCACACTCGCAGGTCTATTTTCCTCAATCCAACATGGCCTATTAATCCCGGTCCTAGTAGATCACAATCTAGTGCCACGGAGGCCCCACCTGCTTCCAGTACAATTTCTACTACTCCTGTGATTCCTGGCGGCCTTACTTTTGAAGAGTATCTGTTGGCTGTTCAGCAGCAAAGATCTCAGGGTTCTCAATTGCTTCAAGCTCCTGGTAATCCACGATTCCATCACTATGATGCTGTTGATAATCCCGTTTATTCATTCCCACATCATTATGATGTGTATGGTAATCTTGTTTATTTTCCCCCTATTGATCCTCATCAGGATTTTTATGATCCTTATCAGACCGTTCCTCATTTGGGACCCAGTTCACCTCTGCAACCCTCTGGCTTGCAAGGACAACCCTCATTGGGAAAACCTTTAGCTCAGTAGGGCTCTGCCTCTGGTCCACAGGGACAACCATATGGTCCACAAGGCCAAAATTCACAAGGTCAACCTTTGGTCCAACATGGTCAACCATACGGTCCGTCTGGTCAGCCTCAGAATCAATCAGGACCATCTTATGCTCCTGGGGGGAAAAACTATCCGCTATAGGGACAACCTTTGGCACCATAACTGCCGCCACACATTTCATATGGAGAAAAATTTGTGCCACAAGGAAAACCCTATGCTCCTCCTCCGGGTCAACCTAGTTATCAGGGACAAACTGGTCCATCGCAACCATCGGGCCAACCTTTCCCACAAGGACAACCTAGTGGCCCTCAGTACTCGGTTCAACCAACTCATCAACCGATTAAACGTGCTCCTTAGTCGGTTCCATCATTTCAGCAGCTAGTTCTACCTGATTACAGTCAACCCGACTTACCTGCTCAGCAGTCCGCTCAACCTGCTCAGCCGGGTCCGCCTGCTCAACCACAAGGCGCTTATTACCTTCAAGGTTCATATCAACTGGTATATAGTACGCCCCATGCTTCTTACCGTCAAAATCAACCAATATATCATCAACCTCAAAGCCATGCTTACATTCCTTAGCAGACTCCATACGCTGCTCAACAAGGACCTCAATGGTCTACTCCGACTTACTATCGTGGTCCTCAACCTTAGTATCAACCGATCTATCCTGCTTCTAACCCCTATGGTTAGAATCCTCCAACACATAATGCATGGGGATAGAATCCCCCTCGGACTGGGTGGAATGTAGACACGGGTCCTTATCAAAGACCTCCGATGAATTTCAACACTCAATTACCATTTCTTGCTAAGTTGGAATTACTTGATGTGTCAAAGTTAACAAATGACCCTATTCTTCATAACCTGTACTGGCCTCCGGTTCTGACCAAGTTTCCTGGTGATTGTCCTAAATTTGAGGGCAAGTCTAGTGAAGACCCCCAAGCACATGTTATGACTTACCATTTGTGTTGTTCCTCTAACTCTTGGGTTGATGATTCTATTCGACTCCGTCTTTTCTAGCGAAATCTTACTGGTGCCGCTGAAAAGTGGTACATTGAGCTATCTTGTGGCGTCTTCCAAGATTTCAATTATTTAGCCATGGAATTCCTTACGCATTTTTAGTTACCAGTCCGCTATGAGACCGAGATGCACCTCCTCACTTCATTGAAATAGGACCGAGCTACTCATATCTCGGATCATATTCATTAGTGGTGACATCGTCGTCGCATGATCAAGTTTGAAATACCTAATCAGCTTTTGAATCATTGGTTCGCCACCTCCTTTTTCAATCAGATTGCAAAAGACATAGCTATGGGGGCATGTGTGACCGAGGAACAAGCTTTTTTTTATGCCCAGTACCTTGATTATGTGTACTCTCAGTCTGGCACATTATATGATATCTTTCCCGATGCTCCCTGACCTGGAACTTCTAAACCACCAGTGACTCCATCCGTCGATGGTATTATTGGTTTCGTGTCTCAGAATTCTCAGAAGTCTTCTTCCTCAAACTTTGGAAGCTGAAGTCTGCTTCGTCCAATAATGTTGCTTCTCAATCCACTTCGAATTCTGGTAAACCCGCAGAAGTTAATTCCGTTCAGGCCAATCCTACGGAATTATTCTAAAGATAAAAATAAGGGTAAAGGTAAGGCCAAAGCCGATACCCCAAAAAAGGATTCTTAGAAACCTCATGCTGGTGATGGTTCTCATCGCAAACCGAAGTACCCTTATTTGATTTGTGATGATGAGCACTTCACCAAGGACTGGCCTAGATGATCCAAAGTGAGCCAATTGCTCAAAGGCACCCAGGGAACTCTGGCCATTCTTAAAGAACCCTTCCCATCTCAGCAGACTTAGATGGTAGAGCAACCTTAGTCCTCTACCCCATTTGGCTCTCAGGTGTTCACAATGAATAGTTCTGTAGCCGTTTCTATTGCTATTCGGTCGAAATATTATACTAGATCGCGTTAGGCCACGGGGAAGGAGATTATTGATGGGCCTCCTCCTCCACCTGTTATTGGCCCTCTTGAAATTGAAAGGCCCAATACTAAATCCATTGTACGGCCAACATCCAAAGGTGTACTCTGCAAGTCTTCTTATAATCCCAATGCCCGTGCTGATCACCCTTACAATATTGTTGAGTATTTGGCTCATGCGCCATCCCTGATATCCACATTAGAAGTACTTCAGAGTTGTCCGTCTCAGTGAAGAGCTTTGTTATCTGCGATTGGCAGGATTAATCCTGTTGATACTAGCCTTCTTGCTTTCGATTTAGAGAATTTCGTTCCATGACTTTCGCATTAGATTGCGCTCATTATTCAAGTTGTTATTAATGGTCTTGACATCCATCGAGCAGTTGTGGAAAAAGGTGCATCAACCTGTGTCATGTCATCTTCGTGTTGGAAAGCTATTGGTTCTCCAACCATGAATTCATCACCAAATTCCCTTGAAGCATTTGATGGAAGAGAATCAAAACCTTTAGGTGTTCTCGCTAGTTTATCGATTACTCTGAAAGGGAAGATAGTCAATGTCGAGGTAGAAGTCGTTGATGCTAAACTCAATTATAATATTCTCGTCGGTCGTAGTTGGACTCATGCCATGTTATGTGTTTCATCCACTCTCTTTTGTGTTCTGAAACTTCCACACGAAGGAAAGATTATTAGTGTTGATCAATTTTCCTTCTTCACCTCTTCTTCGGAGAAAAATGTTCCATATGTGGATCAGATTCCTACTCCGTACGAGAGTGTAGGGCCAGGTATTTTTAAAGATCCTGCCCTCATGGGTATTTTTCCTCTTCCTCCACCAAACACTGTTCAGATCCATATGCTCTCTCGGTCTGATGACCCATGGATCATTCCTTCACCTGAATAGATCGATTCCTTCAGAGATTTGATGCCTTTGAGTCCGATTGAGATTGATTATTGTGAACTCATCGCGGATTCGGAAGCTCCATCCTCTGATCGTGCTCCTTTGAGCATGTCTCTTGAAATTTATTCTCAATCCCCCTGGCTTGGAGATTCCGATTCGCCTGATCCTTTGAAAGAAGTGTTTCCCTCCGATGAAGCCATCGTGGAAACCATGTCTCTCAAGGATCTACCGTGGGATGATGGTCATCATCATTCCTCATTCATGCCTGGCCTCGAGTCCATGTCTACTTGTCTTAAGCATTTTACATCTCAGGTTCCTTCTCCTCTATTTAAAATGCATATTCTGGCACATGATGTCATTACCGTTGGTCCCTTTGTGAAGTGGGGCATCGATTTTATGACGTGTAACCCTCACTCAGGTAGGGGGCATGCTTATATTACTGTAGCTGTGGACTACTTCACCAAATGGGTTGAATTAATGCCTACACTTGCCGCTGACTGTAATACAGCTACTCAATTCATATTCAATCACATCATTGCTAGGTTTGGTGTCCCTCGAGCCATCGTTACCTATCATGGTTCCCATTTTTGGCATTACATGGTGGCAGAGTTGACTTCTAAGTTGGGTCTGCGTCACGACAGCTCAACGCCATACTATCCTCAGGCCAATGGCCAGGTTGAAGCCATGAACAAATTTCTTATTACCATGCTTCAACGTACGATTGGGATCCATATATCCAATTGGCATCTCATGTTATTTTCAGCACTTTGGCATACCGAACCTTAGTTAAGAGTGCAACCGGATTCACCCCTTTTCAGTTGGTTTATGGTCTGGAAGCTACTTTTCCAATTGAATGTGAAATACCTTCGCTCAAGTTGGATGTTGAATTACTGCCGAACACTTCACCAGAAGAAGAGCATCTCCTTTACTTAGAAAGATTGGATGAAACTTGCTGCTTTTCTGCTCTGGTTATTGAAGCACAGAAAAAGCGGGTCAAAGCTCATTTTGACCAATCAGTTTCCCCTCGTTCTTTCGTCGAAGGAGATCTCGTCCTCCTGTACGACCAAGCTCATGACAAGCTGGGGGCAGGAAAATTTCAACCCATCTGGCATGGGCCTTACATTATTAAATGAGTGTTGCAGAATGGGGCCTATGAGCTTATTGATTACAAAGGTCATCCTTTAGAACAACCCAGAAATGGGTTGTATCTCAAAAAATATTACGCATGAGTCATTCATGCATGATTTGTGTACATAGGTGTTTTTTTCATTTTTGTACATGTTTTGATTTGATGTGCTTTGCGAGAATTTTCTTGCTTATTGGGTCTTTCTTATTTGTGCAGATGTCTATTACCCCTTATGTTGGTTTTGCAGATGGTGCTTCCCGCAGTACCAAGAATTTGTCTTCAACAACCTGGGTAATCTATGATCCTGCTGGTAAATTGATAGAACTGCAAGGTATTTGTTTAGGATGAACTACAAATAATGACACTGAATATAGTGCTGTCCTTGAACTATTAATTGAGGCAATCAACCTCAGCATACGTGCATTGCTTGTAAATCTAGATTCACAACTTGTTGTTCTGCAACTCAATGGTCATTATTCAGTCAGAAACCCATACATTCTAAGATTGTATTTATGTATTCGTTTGATGGAAAGACATTTTTATTTTATCACATATCGACATATTCCTAGACGAATGAATGCATTAATTGATACAGTGGCTAACATTGTATTAGATAGACATTTGCGTAATTTGTAAAATCATCATCATATGTAAAAGATATATGTAGGAAAATAGATGTATATATATATATATATATATATATATATATATATATATATCACGTGTTTGCATCGGTGTGCATCATAAATTCAAAAAATATGTGTGTTTCTGTTACATCCTGAGACATCATGTCTCTCAAAATATGCGAATATAAAGCCTAGGTGTCTAATTGGCGTGATGCTCATGGTAGCATGTCACTGCTCATACGAGCCACCTCAGTAAGCAGTGAATGCATCTTGGCACCCCTGTGATATGTCTCTGGTAGGCACGAGGAACATCATCGAATCATGCATAGTCTGGGACTCCACGTGTGATTCCCTCTAGGTTGCACACGATCTCCTCCTCCTCGCCTCCCTCGCCATGAGGGTCGAAATCACGAGGGATTTGCCTCGCTATTGGGGACATGCCCGCAGGTCTCTCTGGGCCAACATCTGCAAATGTATGGATTTGATGTCAGAACATACATAATAAAAAAAATCATAACACTCATGAAAATTAAAAATGAGTCTTACCCAAATATTCATCCCAATCCTCTCCCTCTAGGAGTGGGAGGTCCCGATCACCAGTAAAATCTGTACCAGAGTAGGGCCAGTCCTCCACGACGATCAATTGTCAGCAGAGCCAATAAAAAAACTCTGGTCTCTAGGACATCTGTTGACCGCCCCCTGCCCTTGGCATCAGAGCTGCCCATCGGGCCATCCATGGTTCCCTCGCTGGTGGTGTTGGGACTATGAACTCCTGACGCTGAAAAATTGGTAGTCGTTCCAAGAAGAATGATACGAGGATAGACCCATAACCGAATTATTTCAATTTGGTCTTCTTGCATTTTGTTAACTGTAATTTCATGTTTATTGTCACAGCCTTTGCCCAGTTGTAGACGGTTGGTGTCAAGCAGTCTACAGCAAGAAGCAACTGTGTATTTGTTGCTTCGTGCGGTGCTTGCAATCCCGTAGCTCGTGTGATGGTATGTAGCACTACTTTTAGTGCCAAGTCTGGGATAGTCTGGATATCGACTTTCCCACTTACTGTTCCCTTCCGTGCCCCTGGACATACCTTGTCAATCACCATGGACATACTCTCCATGCAAGACCGGGTGCTGGTCAGGATCGGTGCTGTTCCCCTCTGCGATAATCCTGTTATGAAATAGACATCAGAAACATCAATCTCAAGTTCCTGATATGGAAGGATGAACTTTTCTTGGTTCTCATCCGATATGATGATCAAATACTGTAGCATCTCCAGTTGAGCTCGGAGACACAGTGTCAAGAAGAACTTCTTTAGTCCTCAGTCTCTGAGAGCTTCCATGGCAAGCTTGTCCGCTTTGTTGTGTTCCTTTTCTTTCCATTCTATTACCATTTTTCCGCTTTCTACCTGCAAACATGGTCACATGCATAGTATTAGCCATTTTTGAAGCTTGGATTTGTAAAAGATTGGGTATTTAACTTGAATTTTTTTGCACAAAAATGGTCTGCACAGTTGGCACGCCCTAGTTCAGAAAAAGGGGCGATTGATGCGAGTCCGTGCCCAAAACCTGCGCCAACCGCTGTGCCCTAAAATTTGCATTTCCTCCCCCAGAAATCAAAATTAGAAGTTGCAGGTAGTAAAAGATGACTTAAAATTAAGGGAGAGATATTGGCTCTTACCTGGAACTGGCGGATTTGAGATTGGACTACTAGATTGTCTGCTATCATCGCTACAAAATCACACTGTAAAATGGGTAGCTATTGCTCCACAAGAGGTAAAAAGTGAAAAGTAATTATTTTTACCATTTTTAGCATTTTATAAATTTTCACAACCCTAATTAGGTTTTAAGACATGTTTTTTGATTATTTTATTATATTATTTTCGAGAAATGGGTTTTACATGTGTCTCTTGTGGAACGACAGGTTTTTAGGCCATAGTGATGAAGTAACGAGTTAAATTTTATACTTTTTCGGACTCAGTAAAAACACGAAAAAGTCACTACTGGAGTCATCTTTGAGCTCTTTTCTGACTGTTTAAAATTGAAAAGATTGCCAAGAATATTCTCATTTTGAACTCGTTAAATGGCTGCGAAGCGATATCTACCCAGTATACGTTTACCCCTTTTTCGGGTCGGGATAGATTATTTACGAAAAAGGAATACTTTAGCCTATAGCGACTAATAGGTTCTTTAAAATATTGTTTTCTACCTTTTCGGATCTGAGAGACTATTTACGAAAAGGGTCATGATGGAGTTTTCTTTTCTGCCTTCTTTTAAAACTCTCTAAACATGAAAATATGCTGAGTTCTCCCTTTATCAGACTCCTTAAAACCTGATGACATCGGACTTCGTCACCATGACGTTATTCGAGTTCATCCCTCCTAGGGCTCGTAAAATGTACTAGGTTGGATTTGTTCGAAGGACAAGCTTACAAAAAAAGCATATGCTATCCCCTTCAAGCTTGTTTTAAAAAATAATTGGGGTACTCGCCAGAAATGGTGGAGGAAAATGGTACCAAGTTTTAGTTATGTTGGCAGTATGTTGCTCTTGAACATGACACTCATCTGCATTCGTGTCAGGTTGGGGACATATCATTTCGTCACTTTTTCCTCCATGGGTTTGGGTAATATCTTTTGACCTCTCATTTTCTCTTTGCCACGTCATCATGACCTCAGATCCTTTGATGTCAAATACTGCCAAATTTAGCGTCGTGTTGCTGATATGTTCAAGAGAAGTTTGCCTCTGCAGTTTTCAACCTCCCTCTGATTCTCTGTTGGTCCTGATTCACTATCATCATGTTCCTCTGTCTCGTGTCGATGATGTGGGAAAAATTATGGCCCACATTCGATCAGGTCACTTCCTGTCGACTTCAGATTATTATCCAGGAATTTGATCTAGAGACTCCCTTCTGGTACCTTGGAGTCTGCATGCCTTAATGGTAGGTTTTTTGCATTCGATGCATGGACCACATCATTGGCCTTCGATCGAGTGATTCTGCGGATGTTCAAAGCCAGATCACTGTTCACATTTCGTGGATTGTACCGGTTGTACCTTGAGAACCATTGTCATTATTAGTGGTTTCTCTCATGCTTGTTAATAGCTTTCATCATTGGCTGGTAATCAGGTGATTTTATTGCACATTCGACTTTAGCTCATATATTCACATGTTTGAATTTTCACTTGTTCGGGTCGAGATGGAGCGCAAGACCCTGGGTTTTGTCTGATAAAATCCATGCTGCGGATTTGTGTGGATTATCATGACTTATTGCATGACTCTTTTGATTGGATGGCTACGACCATACCTGAGTCTATTTGTTGATCCTTACTACTGGATGGCTGCGTCCATACCTCAGATCTCAGTTTTTATTTTCTCTATTATGGATGGCTGTGCCCATACCACATGTTCATGTATCAGAGATATCAATTGTATTTGTAATTGCAGGTTTTTCGACAGTGGTGTTTGGTTCGAACGTGTTCTCATAAAGCATTTCAACCCTCCCTCTCCCTCAGACCTCATGCTTTAGGGGGCATATGTTACACAAAATTTTTTCACTGTCCCTGAAATCCCCATATCGCCCATTGGAGATTCATTTCCGTGATCAATAAGTAGTGTCATGCCTTGCAAAGACCATCATTGTATCCCTTTACATGAGAGTAATATTCCTTCTATTGACAATTCCTTGAGAAGAGACTAAAAAACCCTTGTTTTTTCCTTGGCGCGAGTAGTCAGTTATGCCCTCGCGTCGAAGAGGAAGATTAACACTGCAACTCACGCCAGATGGCACTCTATCTCAGTTAGCCACCCACGTAGAGCTGTTTATGGAATTTTTTTTAAGAATAGAGGTGGAGATTCCACTCCAACAACTTTGAGGATGAGTCATTGGGAGTGGTTGAACTGAATAAACCACAGACTCCCTCCTTTAGTTTATGGTTTCCACCTCTTATGGGAACTCCCTAAAGGATAGGCCTCCCTCCCACCTTTGTAGGGATCCTAACCTCCTCCTTTTCCCCTATAAAAAGAAGTTATCTCTCTTTGCATAAGCTAGCTGAACATGGAGAATTGAACATACTATAGCTGAACTATTGAAGAGATAGAATAAGAAGGAATTACGTTGAGAGAGCTTGAGTCCATGCCTTCTGAGAGAGCTTGAGTCCATGCCTTCATCCCGTCAGAATTCCCTGACGAGAATCTGAGACGCGCTTCGGCTAAACCCTGCTGGAGGAGACTGCGACATAAAAGCATTGGTTGTAACTCTTCCTTCTATCAATTCATAAACATGACTATTGTTTGGTTCCCATTTTTTATTATGTTATATGTTTAATGCAATATTCTTAGCCCTCTTTGACTAGCTAGTAGTTATGAGTGAAATTATTATGTCGTATGTTGTTCTTGTTTACTATTCTATGTACAGGTATCCAAGCATGATTGCAGAAGGATTGTGACTTGCCAAGGCAGGAGCAAGAGGCCACCACCACTACAACCACAGCGACATCATTGGAATATAGGTAGGTCGATCTACCATGTCCTCTTTCATTCAGTAATTAGGAATCAACAGTCTAGCATGTCTCTTTGTTTCTAGACCCACTCTAGGGCTAGAGGGACCATCTTTGTCTGCAGAGAGGATTTACCTACTTAAAAACCACTAATGATATTAAAGTGACTTATCTATCTTAGTCAAAATTACTTCACTTTGTATTTAGAGGTAATCTCTTTTTGAAGCTAAAATAAGGGTTTCTTCTGCATTTGTCAAAAAATCATATAGGATCAACCTTGATCCATCAATCCAAGTGCATCAAGTTTGAGGAGTCTGTACAAAGGCTTCCTTCTACTTAAAAGTATAAAACTTCTTCATTTACCTCACAAGCTTGATGTATATTTTATGTACACTTCTACTTTCATCAAGGAAGAAAATTTATACATCCATCTGATGTAGTTTTCAATAGAAATCATAAAGATATTAATTTTTAACAGAAGTGTACTTGACAAGATGTCCTTTCATAGTCGTCTCCCTCTTATTGAGATATTACTTCCCTTTTTACCTCTTGTCATCTTATTCATACTATTTCTTGGAAGTCACCACTAAATTCTTTTTAACATAGATCTAGTCATACTTCAATATTGATGATCTTTTTGCTCCCTTTGAGTCTAGATCTCATCTAGTACAATATATCTCATCACAAATCCCTATTTCTTGTAGAATCCTCTTGTCACAAATTTGATTTTTTCTTCCATTCTTTTCATCTGCCGCCAGAGCCTTGGTGGCCTTCACTACATACCTTTAATCCTCATTAGGAGGTCATGTAAGAACAATTACAACCAAGAAAATACTTCAAGGACAAGAGACTAATTACTAGTAAAACAACAATAATACTAATAATCAAATAAGAGAGATATAAAATAATTATCTCTTGAGAATAATTTTAGCTCCATATTTATCTTTAGTCTTCTTGAATCAATCAAGCTCATTCACATCATCATCATCATGTCATTCCTTTATTGCAAGAACTAAGGTTTCTTCTTTCAGCAGAAACGCCCAATCCTAGGGTTTTGTCCATAAAACCTAGGGCTTTCTTATCCAAGCCTTATTTCTTTCTATGGTTTACAAACTCTAGATAATAAATTATTAAAAACCATAGATTCAATATGTTATTATTGTTATTTATCAACCAATTACCATCCTAATCCAAGTATCTTGAAATCTTCAAATCATTTTAGGAATAGATTTCATCATCATAGATCTCAATACCCTAGTACTTATATCAATAGAAAAGTGAAAGAGTTTTCCATAGTGACAAACATGGAATCAATACTTTTAGAGAATCATATCTTTAGCAATAACAAGTTAATCCAATATCCTTGGCCTACTATGATAGGGTAATATTAGATCCGCAAGAGATTTGATCTTCAACCTTGAAGAGGGACTCAACCTCTTTACCATTGAAGCAAGATTTTTCCAAAGTCATACTTAGTGACAATGATATCTTTCTTTCCTTATTTATCATAAAATGGATAGCATTATTCAAATTCCCTATAAAAAATCTTGCTTAAACACAATGCAACATTTTCCAAGGAAGCACATATTTGATACTTCAATCTTTTAGAACCATAGTAAAGGTAACACACTTCTTTTATGTGGCTATGTCTTGATTTGAGCACAACTCAAATTGTAGTGTTGTCATTTATTCTTGTCATATCAAGACAACTTTCATGTCACATAATAACAATATTTATTTAAATACTATTCATCAATAAAAGGTTTCTTACTGCAAAAATATTGCATTAATGAGTTCTTTCAATCTTCAAGATATAGAGATCCAACCTTTCATAGAAGTCATGCTAGACCTATACTTGATCTTGACAAAGCTCCTTAAAAAAGAAAATATATTTAAGATTTTAGAATCATGACAATACATACATCACATTTCAAATGTAAAACTTTATACTTTGGTAGTCTTTTGCTGATCTCTTTATAGAGTTGTATTTCTAGTACTTGTATTTATTTAGCTCATCATTGCAAAGTGTATAGTCACACTTAAACCTTATCACTCTTCTTTTCACACTTGCCATTAGATCAATTTCCACTTTTGAGTATAGTTCATTCCATAAAGGCTAAAAATTAGTACAACAAAATTTCATAACTTCTCTATGCAAATGATTATGCCTTCAATCAACCTTTTAACTATCATCTTTGACTAGAATATTCTTAGCCTTTTGAGATTCGATATTAAGGCGTTTAGATATTCAAATTGAGGTATCCTTTTTCAGACTTACTATAGTAGTAGTCTGAGGCTTTCAATCTTCAAATATAGTTAAATTTTCAAGTTTGATTCGGCTTTAATCACAAGGACTTGGATCTTTTAGCATGATTAAGTTTATAACATGCTAAGATTCCACTAATCCTTCAAGACAAAATTGTGAGCAATATCGTTCTTTGATTCTCATTTATGAGACCTATCTGTTTTAATTTTGGGACGAATATTATCATTTGGATCTATGGCTTAATCCTTAATGCTCCTTGGTCCTCTTGAAATAGGTTCTGAGGTTCATAAAAAAAATTCTGTTGCTGAATTTTCTTACTCAATTGTAAAAATGTTTGACCTTCTACATTTATATTTTTCCTCCGAGATGTTTTGGAGATTCAGATCAAACATAATGAGGTACATCTTGGCATATTCAAGGCCTCAAGCCATTCGTCTTACCTTCAATACAAATTTTATGAACTAGGGATTCTACCCTTTTGCATAAAATTTATTTTTTGTGGCTTAGACTAGGGTTTTTTGCAAAACATAATTTTGTCATCCTAATATGGGGTTAGATTCGTCCTCTTCCTGTACTTGGAACAAGTTCATACTTAAGAAAAAACTTATGTTTATTTTCATGTCTTGGACATACCTTGAAAGGGCTAAAATTACATAAAACTTGGCCTAATGATTGTAGAATGGAGTGAGAATTTATTGAGCTAGGAGATTTAGGGATAGTTTCCAGATTGAACCCTAGATGATGAATTATATGGTTTCCTTTTTAGGGCCTCTCTTTCATCATAACTCTGATTCCATGTTGATTTTTCATAGGATATTTTATTATGATAATTGATTCTAATGAATTTAATTCTTTTACACATTATTATACATGATTCCATCATTAATAAATTACGGAAAAACATAAATTATACAACATATATGATAGTAGGATCATGAAGAGACAACCACAAAAAGGACACACGAGTTTACCCTGGTGTTGTGCAGGAAAATCCCCTTTGCAGACAAAGGCAATCCATATAGCCCTAGGGTGGATCTAACAACAAGGGAACATGCTGGTTTCTAAATTCCTAGTCTATAAACGATATGTAGATTTGAATAGATGTCCTACCTCAATCCAACACTCTTGACGTAGTATGTTGTAGTGATCCTTTGGTCTTTGTTCTTCAAGCCTTGCACTATGTTGGTAGCGATATTCACACACCTGCACAAAGATCAAGAAAACAATAAAAATCATACAAGCATACATATTCATTTACAACTATCTAACTAGTCAAGGAGAGTTAGGAACTTTGAGTATTAACATAGACATATGGAACTAGAAACTAGTCATGTCATATTAATGTATAAAAGGGATTTTACAACCTGCAACTTGACGCTGTAGACCTCCTTTGACGGGTTCAATCAAGCACCCCTTCAAAGCATTCATTTTTCGATTGACTCAAAGAGGTGAAAGGCTTAAAATCTCTCTCACAACTATGTACTATTCTCTGCTATCTTCTGCACACCAGCTCTTGGTCTATTCTAGCTAGCAGAATCAATGGGATAAAGAGGAATTTATAGGAGTGGAGGAAGAGCTTTTGGGATCCACTTATGGTGGAGGGAAGGTTTATCCCTTTGGGAAGTTGAATTTTTGTAGGAACTATAAGGCCAAAGTGAGAAACTCGACCACATCTAGTCAATTAAACATCCATGATTCCACTCAAGAAGTTGTTAGATATTAGAAGCTTCATTTCCATATTAACAAACCTTCCAAAATTAGCTTGGAGAGGGGGTCCTTCAGAGATAGAGTGACGACATCATGAGGCCTAGGGAAAATTTGGCCATGGGCACGATGACAAAACCACACCACAACACTGACCGAAAATTACATGTTTTTAAGGGTCTACTTCAGGAATGGTCCACATATATTTTTTTCCTGGCATGTTAAGGGATGAAATGACATCCATTATGGTGTGTGACAATACACAGGGGTCACCATGATGGTCCTCCAGTATTTGAGATAGGGAATGGAGGGAAGGTGACAAAATGTTGTGTAACAGATGCCCCCTAAAGCATGAAGTTTGAGAGAGAGGGAGGGGTGAAATGCTTTATGAGAACATGCCAAAACCAAAACACCACCGTCGGAGGACCTTCAAGATCAAGTAAGATTGATATCTTTGATACATCAGTACGAGGTATGGGCGCAACCATCCATAATAGATAAATTGTAATAAGATCCATGGTATGGACACAGCCATCCAGTGAGAAGGATCATAAAATAGACTTGGGTATGGTCGTAACCATCCAATCAGAAGAGTCATGTATATAGTCATGAAAAAACAAATAGTCCCAGAACCTGGATTTCATCAGAAAAAACCCAGGGTCTTGTGCTCCATCTCGACCCGAACAAGTACAAATTCAGGTATGTGAATAAATGAGTTGAAGTCGAACATGCAAGAAAGTTGCCTGATTACCAGCCGATGATGGAAGCTATTAACAGGTGTGAGAGAAACCACCAATAATGACAATGGTTCTCAAGGTACTGCTAGTACAATCCACAAAATGTGAAAAATGAACGGGAGTTGAACATCTATGAAATCACGCGATCGAAGGCCAATGATGAGAACATGTCGTCAAATGCGAAGAAATTTTCATTGAGGCATGCAAGCTCTAAGGTACCAGAAGGGAGTCTCTGGATCAACTTCCTGGATAATGAGCTGAAGTTGACAGGAAGTGATCGGTCAAACGAGGGCCATAATGTTTCCCACATCATCGACACAAGACATAGGAATATGATGATAGTGAATCAAGACTAAACAGAGGATTAGGGGTTGAAAATTGTAGAAGGGACTTCTCTTGAACATATTGGCGAAATTCCTCGTGCTTACCAGCGACACACTGCGAGTGTTTATAGCCACATTCATCGACTGCTGAGATGTGTCGTACGGGCAGTGACGTGCTATCATGAGCGCCATGCTGATTAGACTCCTAGGTTTTATTTCTGCATTTTTTGAGAGACATGGCGTCTTAGGAAGTAACTGAAACCCATATATATTTTTTGAACTATGATGTACAAGCTGATGCAAACAATCGATACTTATATATATATATATATATATATATATATATATATATATATATATATATATATATATATGTATGTATGTATGTATTTATAAAGTACATAGAAAGGTATAGTACATATATGCTTATTTTCCTGTCTAAATCTTACTATGTGATGACGATTTCGTTTTACAAAATCTGCAAATATCTATCTAATACAATATTAGCTACTGCATCAGTTAACGTATTCATTCTTCTAGGAATATTCTGATACGCAATATAATCAAAATTCATTTCTAACAAATGAACACGTAAATACATCCTTAAAATATGAGCCGGGTTTCATGCACAACAATCTCTCGAGTTGGAGAATAATAAGAAATAAGCTGAGAGTCTAGGTTTACATTTAATTCATGAATGTTGAGGGCAATAGCTTCAGTTAGAAGTTCGATAAATGCACTGTATTCAGCGAAATTTTTAGTTGTATGTCCTATACAAATACCTCGAAGGTCTACTAACTCACTGTTAAGATCATAAATTACCCAAGCTGCAGAAGATAGGTTCCGGGTACCGCGGGAGGCACTGTCAGCGAAACCAACATAAGGAGTGACATACATCTGCATAGTAAGAAAAGACATAATAAGTAGGAAAAATTGCTCGCAAAGCACACCAATCCAAAAATGTACAAAAAGACCAATTCCACTTACGTATAGAATAAATGTTACGAGGAAACTCCATGCATAGTATTTTTTTGAGATACAACTCGTTTTGGGGCTGATCCATGGGATTGCAATCGACAAAGATGTTGGAGAACAGGTTTCACATCAGGGTAAGTGGGTATCTCATGCATGACTATACTCAGATCAATGCTGAGAATTTCCTCGTAGGACCAAGCAAAAATGTCTCAAAATTTGTGGAAGAGGCTAGTATAGACCTTAATATCATCAGGAGAACATGTCACTCCAATATGGATGTTCTCGAAAATCGTTGGTTTAATGGAGATGTCAATAGGCATTGTCTAAGTGATATTTCCCATGTTACCTTCCGAAAAAAATTCATGTGTCAAAATAGGTGTTTGAAGTGGTTGGGAAGGAGCTTGGGAAGAAAAATTCTCAAGACAGGAAGACATTGCCCTAAGATTAGGTAAAAAGGAGGAACGATGATGATTTTCGGCCTAGGGAGGATCCTCGAGAGACAGGGTTTCTATTATGGCTTCATCAGTTGGAAACGTCTCATTCAAGGGATCGGGAGAATCTGAAGCCCCGAGCCAAGGGGATTGAGAATACATGTTGAGAGGCATACTTAAAGAAGTATGATCAGAAGGAGAAACCGAAGCCGAGACAATTTTTAGCGTAGTTGATTTCGGCGGGGCTTAATGACATAACATCGCCTAAGGAATCCATTTGATTGGAGGAAGGAACGAGCCATGGATCTGATTTGATGGATATCATATTGACAAAGGTGATATTGGGAGGCGGAAGGTTGAAAATACCCATTAAGGCAGACTCTTTAAAAATACTTGCTCCCACACTCTCATATGGAATATTGGTATGCTCCACATATGGAACATTGCCTTTAGAGGGAGTAGCACTGAAGAAATACAACTGGTCGACCGTGACTATCTTCCCTTCATGGGGAAAACGAAGCACATGAAATAGAGAGGAAGGCACGCAACGCATAGCGTGGGTCCAACTCTGTCCGAGTAGAATATTGTAATTCAAATTGGTGTCAAAAACCTCTACCTCGACGTTGAATGTCTTGCCTTCCAACGTGATATTCAAGACAGGGAGAATACGAAACAGAGGAGAAAATATTGCATAAAAAATCTCCATGGTATTAAAATATTGACTCAAAGAAGGAGAACCAATGAATTTCCAATAGGATACAGACATAATGCATGTAGATGCACCTTCATCGATTACAATTCGATGAATGGTATTTGAGTTAATGATAACTTGGATAAGAAAAGAAATCTAGTGGAGCAAACACGGAACATGGTTCTCCAAATCGAAAGTAATAAGGTCAGAATCATCCATATTGATTTCTCCAATGGCGGATAAAAATGATTTCCATTGTGTAGGATGGCTTTGAAGAACCTCCAATGCCGACATAGCAGAAGGAGATTGGGCCAAATCCTCAGAAAGATTGTAATGTTGAGCTACTCGAGCATTAGGATTGAAGGAGGATTTTAAAAGCACGCCTTTAGAAGGCGACCAAACAATAGAATTATTACTAGGCCTTTCGATATGAAGAGGGCCGAAATTAGGCAGGGAAGAAGTAGAAGGAGCATCAGTAGTTTCTTTCCCGGACGACGGAGTGTAATCTTTCGAACTAGTCACCACGTTCATGGGTATAATGCCACACATAAACACTTGAGAACCAAATGAGAAAGAGGATTGCGGTTGGTTTACTATTTGAGTTTGCTGGGATGGGAAAGGTTGTTTTAGGACAGCCGGGGTCCCCTGAGTACCTTTACGCAATTGTTTCACTTCAGACCGTCGAGGACAATCTTTAGTGAAGTGATCATTGTCACATATAAGACAACGGTACTTTGGTTTGCACTTTTAGCCATCATCAACATTGTTTTTAGAAGAATCCTGTTTTGGGGTATCAGATTTGTACTTGCCTTTACCCTTATTCTTACCTTTGGAAGATTTTTCTACTGAGGTAGACTGCAAGACATTCACTTTCATAGTTTTACCGGGATTGGAAGGTGGCTGAGAAGCAGTATCGGTAGAAGGGGCGGATTTATACTTCGTAGGAGTAGGAGAGGAATTACGGGAAGTCTGAGAAATAGAACCAATGATACTGTCGACAGGTGGTGTCGCTGGTGCTTTGGAAGTTCCAGCTCATGGAGCATTGGGCAAGAGATCATAAATCATGCCATACTTTGAGTAAATCAGATTGAGGTATTAGGCACAAGCAATGGCCTGCTCTTCGGTGACACATGACCCCATAGAAATTTCCTTGGCTATCAGATTGACGAAAGAGGTAGTGAACTAGTTAGTTAGAAGCTGATCAGGGATTTCAAACTTGATCAAATGACAACACCGTCTCCATTCATGGATGTGATCAGAGATATGTGTTGTTATATCTTGTTTCAAGGATGTAAGGATGTGCGTTCCCGGTTCACAGTGAATTGATAACTAAAAGTGTGCGAGAAACACCATTGCAAGAGAATTGAAATCTTGGAAGATTCCACGAGAGAGTTCAATTTACCACTTTGCAGTGGCATCGGTGAGAGTCCTTTGGAAAATACGTAAAAAAATAGAATCATCAATCTAGGAGTTAGAGGAACACCATAAATGATACATGATGACATGTGCCTGGGGGTCTTCTCCGGACTTGCCTTTGAACTTGGGACAATTGCGAGGAATATTTGTGGGAACTGGGGGCCAATATGGATTATGAAGAATGGGATCATTAGTTAGCTTCGACACATCGGGTAGTTCCAATGTAGCAAGGAATGGAAATTGAAAATTAAAAGACATCACAGGCCTTTGATAAAGACCTGTGTTAAGGTTCCAGCCAGGTCAGGAGAAATTTTAAGCCCATATGTTCTGTCCCAGAGGATTTTGTCCATAGGGGGTATAATTTTGGAAGTTATGCCCATATCCTAGTTGGGGACCAAGGTATTGGTTTTGAGTAAACTGTTGAGGCCCAGTTTGAGCAACATATGAATTTTGTTATAGGAAAAAAGTAATGTCTTGGGGTTGACCTTGTGCCATCAAAGGTTGACCATAGGAAACCAACAATTTTCCTTGAGGAATTAAAGGTTGGCCCTGAGGCTGACTAGGATGTCCCTAGGGTCTAGGTTGGCCCGAACGCTGAGGTTGACCAGGCTCTCCCTGAGAACCAGGTTGGCCTGATAGTTGAGATGAGCCAGGCTACCCCTAAAGACCAGGTTGAACTTGCTGGCTGACGGAGGGTTGAACTTGTTGTACAAGAGGCTGGCTTTGCTAAATGTAAGGTTGGTTTTTTTGTACAAAAGGTTGTCCCTGAGGTGGATATATTTTCCTGTGAGGAACATAAGGCGCTCCTTTCTGAACGCGAGGTTGACCTGGATGACCATAGGGTTGTCCCTGTTGGGCCGAAGGTTGTCCCTGTATATGGTAGGGTTGTCCTTGCGGGCCATAGGGTTGTCCCTGTTGGTACGTGAACTGATTCTAGTGAACCAGGGGCTGATTTGTTTGAACATAAAATAGACCTTGCTGAACAGGCCCATGGTAATATACGTGATTCCCGAACTCATCATAGAGATGTGGTGGATTGGCTGGAGCTTGAACCTGATGGGAACCCTGAGGGAGGTAGTTCTGGTGTTGAACAACCATCATATATTGGTCATACGAAAAACCTCCTGGAATAGGATTAGAAGGGATAGGCGTACTACCAATAGTTTCAGTGACTCTCGATACGTAAGGTTGTGAGCCACTCACAATGGGCCCAACAGAGCTCGCAGAAACATTAGGATGCGTTCCTCGAACAATAGTAACTAACGACAATGATGTAACTACACTGATGAATGGTGTGGAGGAAGCCATAGAAATAGTGGGCTCGATTGGGACAACTATGACAGCTGTTTGAACAATGGGAATCGAGGAGGATGGACCCGACACAAATGACCCTAAAGAAGGATCCGCAATACTTGACCATAGCGGGTTCTGGTACAAAGATGAAGTACCAGAAATCAACTGTCCCAAAGTACGGTAACCAGCCCGGAGTGGCTGAGATGTCTCATAAGGAAAATTTTCGGGAGGGAATTGATATTCCCCAGTAGATATGAGAGTCTCTTCACTACTAATAGGACTCGCGGAATCCATGTTAGACGAAGACATGCTATTAGGATAAAGATGATGAGTGACAGAGGGAAAATCAAGTGATGATGGTATCACAGGCGGGTCCGAGCATTGAGGGGAATCTTCTCTCAGAAAGAGAAAAGGATCTGAGCACTGCCAGTTGATATCAAATGGCTCCTTAGGGGGAGACTAAGCGGCAAGAGGTTGAATGCTCGGGATGACAGCACATTCGAGGCCTTCGGTCCCAACAGACAGGGGTGTCTCAGAAGAGACTATGGGGAGAGACTCTTCACCATGAGGTAATGAAGAGGAAGATGAAACAGGTGGTTCCGCCACGGTGACTTGTCTAAGAAGAAGAGAAAAGAGATGATTAATTCGAGGCTTTGATAACAATCATTAAGGAATTACTCATGATCCGGCCAAGAAATAGCTTAATGGGCATGTAATGTAATCATGGGCAATTAATTTTTATAACATTGAAATAAGACTCTGCCTTTTCATGTTTTAAGAGTCCAAAAAAGGAAAAAAGGTTACTCTAGTCACTTTCAGTTTGAATGAGCTCAAAAGGACAAGTGCTCGATGATATTTTCAAATTTAAAGAGTCACAGAAAAATCAAAATGACTACTCAGTAACTCTAGGCAAAAGGGTGTACCAAGCTCTCGTGAACTGCAATATGCACCTCGGAAAATAAATCTACCAAGGACTTAACATACGTGCAGGAAGTCTCTCTGAATGTTGTGTTCAGTGTATCATGGTTACAGGGTGACATACTCGACTTCCTATGGATAAAGGATTGCAACCTAAAAGGGTCTCCCTTTATATAAGCGACGGTAAGAGGAGCACAAGTCTGTACTAGCACTATCTAATGCAAGATTGCGAGTGACAACTGATAGGTTTAATGCCACTAGAACACGTCACTAGCCTAGACCTCTAAGTGTGAGCGTTAAGTTTCAATGTTTCCTTAGGTTGATTGAGTCAATTTTATTATCTATCTTGAAATTAGGGTTTAGTTTCAAGGCCCTACTGAATGTTACCTCAAATCTCTAATGTGCAACTATATGAGAGAAAGAATATTGTTTCATTTCGATGAAAAGCTAAGTGAAGGATAGAGGTTCGCAACAAAGTAGTAGTCAAGAAAATGTAAGAATGACACTTTCCCCTATTCCACTAACATAGCCAAAGAAGAAAATGAAAATTTTTCTTTTGTATTTCACTTTCCAATGAAAAAGGGAAACTAATAATGCAAAAGAGTACTTTGATTTCCGAAAGAGAAGGAAGAGTGCAAATTTTTGTTTTTTGTATAAGTGATAGGAAACAATGCAACACTACACTAAAAAACAAATACTAGCTTTGAGTAGCTTTGAATGAGATCATCAAAACATGAAGAGATTAGCTCCAAGCAAATGTAAACATGCACTCAAAACTAGGCATGCATTTCCTTACACAAAATAAAGGGACTTTAGTCAACTCAACGAGTAATGTGATCTATGCTCGGGGCGATGGAGGGAGAATCAAATAGACACAGAATGAAAGCTTGAAAAACCTACTTCACGTACAATTAACTGAAAAGGCCAAGCAACCACATAAAAGGCTGAAAATGAATGACAAAACTATCTCATAACAGATCAGACACCCAACAAACATGTGACCAAGCGAATGGTTCTAAACGCCTAGAAACCCTAGGATGGATGAGCCATTTTTTTGAATGACAGATAATAAAATTGGAATGAATGGGACAACCAAGCCAAGAAACAAGAGCTAGATGGATCAATCCAAGCAGAAGAACCAACCTTAAGACACAATGGAAACTTAGTGCCAAAGGCCCAAAATCCGTCTAACAGGAATCAGCGTAGCTGTTCAGCAACATTCGACATCAAGCAGGCAAAATCATACCTGTGTTAATGATAAATTGCGCAGATGGGTGTGCCTGTCAGAAAATTAGCAATGCCAAGCAAGGAAAGAAAGGAAAAAACAAAGGGCTTGCTGAGGAAAACTAGACTTATCACTCTAGAAAAAGGCTAAATGGCTAGAAGTAGTCAAACAAGCCAAAAACAACAGAGAAACAACAATTCGGCCAAAGTTGGACAGAAAATAAAAAATTCAAAATGAACAATAAGAGACAACAGTATTGACGGTCCCCAGTATGGTCGCCAACTTGTTGTGTAAGAAAATACCCTCTGCAGACAGAGGCGATCCCTGTAGCCCTAGGGTGGGTCTAGCAACAAGGGAATATGCTGGTTTCTAAATTCTTAGTCTATAAACGAAATGCATATTGGAATAGATGTCCTACCTCAAACCAACGCTCTTGACATAGTATGTTGCAGTGATCCCTCGGTCTTTGTTCTTCAAGCCTTGCACTCCGTTGGTAGCGATATTCACACACCTACACAAAGATCAAGAACACAATAAGAGCATACAAGCATACATATTCATTTACGACTATCTAACTAGTTAAGGAGAGTCAGAAAATTTCAATATTAACATAGACAAAGATGGAACTAGAAATCAGTCATGTCATATTAATGTATAAAAGGGAGTTTACAACCTGTGCCTTGACGCTGTAGACCTCCTTTGACGGGTTCAGTCAGGCACGTCTCCAAAGCATTCATTCATTGATTGACTCAAAGAGGCGAAAGGCTCAAAATCTCTCTCACAACTATGGACTATTCTCTGCTATCTTCTGCAAACTAGCTCTTGGTCTATTCTAGCTAGCAGAATCAATGGGACGAAGAGGAATTTATAGGAGTGGAGGAAGAGCTTTGGGATCCACTTATGGTGGAGGAAAGGTTTATCCCTTTGGGAAGTTGCATTTTTATAGGAACTAGAAGGCCAAAGGGAGAAACTCGACCACATCCAGTCGAACAAACATCCATAATTCCGCTCACGAAGCTGTTAGATATTAGAAGCTTCGTTTCCATATTAAAAATCCTTCCAAAAGTAGCTCGACACGGGGGTCCTTCAGATATAGAGAGACCACAGTGCGAGGCCTAGTTAAAATCTGGCCATGGGCATGAGGACATAACCACACCACAACACTGGCCCAAAATTACATGTTTTTGAGGGTCTACTTCATGAATGGTCCATAGATATTTTGTTCCTGGCATGTTAAGGGATGCAATGACATTCATTATGATGTGTGATAGTACACAAGGGTCACCATGATGGTCCTCCAGTATTCAGGATAGGGAATGGAGGGACGGTGAAAAAATGATGTGTAACACCTGGGAAAACCCATACGGGGGAAATCCAACAAACTTTTCCTTAGAGAAATCCTTTAATTCAATAAAGATACACTAGTCAAAGGAAAGGTAAAAGAGACCAATAATGTAACTAGATCAAACCTTGATCCGGTGGATCAAATTTATGCTTAAAATTAAAAGTTGTCGGAATGGTGTGGAACCTAAATGAATGCGTATATCTCGCCGTTCTGAATCTGGCGCAACTTGTTTAGCGAAAAAATGACTCCGTATTCTCTTGCAATCACATTCTGTTCGTTTGGGGAAACTATTTTTTTTTTTTTTTAAGTTTTTGGGTGCATGGCTACATAGTCAGCAATCCGCACTATTGACTGGACCCTGACCATAACTGCTAACTTGTCCTCTCCGTCCTATCGTTGTTTTCCACTTGTTAGATGATGATTGGTTCATTTTATGGGTTGATTTTATTGTTTGGTGGTTGTTCAATGAGGGAGTGCCACGTGGGCCAATTAGTGGCTGCCACATGGCCTCCACTCACTGGTCCAAAATTTTGTGTAGGGCTGAGAGAACCCATGAGAATTGAACAACTGACCTATTCCTGCACAACATAACCATTTACCAACTCCAATAATGTTATTTCTTAACCCTACAGTTCTTTGTAGCTATTTGATGTTTATGAAAAAGGTATGCGGGGGTTGGACCGGGGTTAACCCCTGACCCTGGTTTGCAGACCAAGTTTAGGGGCTAACTCTGGGCCACATTAATGTTTTATAACCAAAGTCCAAAGTCCATGTTATATATATATATATGACGGAGATTTATATGCAAACCATATAACCCACCAACCCAAAGTTTGATAACAAAATTTATCAGCATAGTTACATATAACCCAAACACAAATAGTTAACAAAAGTTCATACGGTGGATAGGTGGCAGTTTTCGTGGCAGTCAGGCGGAAGGGTTAGCGTGTTCATATGGTACACTTAAGGTTTATGCCACCGCAGCAGTATGTAACCATAGTGGATAGAGCAACGTATAACCAAAAATGAATCTCTCACATGTTTCGTGGTAACGTTTAATGCTAACCACTGATGCCGAATGAACGAAGGGTAGCAGAACTTGTTGGGGGAAGGGTTATTCTAACCTGACCTATGATAAACCTCTGATCAACCTGCGAACCTAGGTCAAGTCAGACAACTGGCACCAAAGCTCTAAAATCCATGACCCACATTGTGCCACTTGGCACGTTTTGGGCCAGATAGTGGCAGTCACCCACACAATTAAGGAGGCCACAATTTGTGCCGGTAGGTGGCTAAATTATCACTCCATTAGTGGAAAAAGTGGCGGAATTGTAGGACAATTAGCCGAATTGGTGAATTTGTATAGTGGTTTGCAGAAAGACTTAAGGGGATCATAATTTCTTAATTTTTTGGACTTGTTGGGAGAAGAAAGAGGCTAGACAGGAGCTTTTGACAGTTCTAAAGCCATTGGAGCTATCAATATATCCATATGAGCACTGTAAATTGATGTAAACATAATTTTTTGAGCATAATGAAAGAGGCGCAACCATTGGAATCTGGACCAGGAGATGTAGCCTAGGAGGGGTGAACTCCATCATTTGCTGCTGTGTGTTTGATGTTATGGTGATATTTAAAAGAATTGACATAAGAGGCTTAAAAACCTAATTGAATCACTTGCAAAATTTACATAATCTTCAAGAAATTTTACATAGAGATCAGTTTGGTATCAAAGCTTAGGTTTTCTTTGTTGTTGTGAGGGTTTAATTGTTTGCAAGTGTATGTGATGCTTACAATGTTTAAGCTCAAGAGAGGAGAAGGAAAGCTTGTGGTTGCAAGTCCTCAAGTTAGGTCAAGGACAAGGAGAGAAATTTTGCTACAATCTCCACCACAAATTTCACCTCAAGTTGTAGCTAAAGCTTCAACAAGTATGTCACATGAAGGAGAGCCTAAAAATATGTTAGAAGATGAGAAGGGTGTCAGGAAATCATTCTTTGACATGACACAAATGGTGAAAGTTATCTATGAGGAGAGAAACACAAGGTTGAATGGTGAGAGCTCCAATCCTTCAAAGGGAGATGGAGGATATGGAGACCAAACTCCAAAAGGTAATGGGAATGGTGACACACCACCTTTGACATCACCATTCTCTTCACCTCCATCCTCACCACCATATTCACCATCATCTTCTTATAAACACCTCCACATTCTCCAAAAGGTCATGCCAAAACTCCATTTTTGAAGCTTGACATTAAGTTTGATTTGCCTATGTATGATGGAGAGGTAAATTATGAAAGATTAGAAAATCAGGTACGTTATATTGAAGCGTATTACATGATACAAAGGATCAAGGATGATGACACCAAGATTCAACTTGCTTCACTAAGATTGGAAAGTGTAGCTCTTATTTGGTGGGAAGCCAAAACTCAAGAGGTCATGAAGAAACATGGTAAGGTATTAACCTCTTGGAATGATTTTGTTTCTACCTTGAGAAGACAATTTTATCCATTAGAATGCATGCAAAAGGCTATAATGGATTGGAAAAATTTCAGGCAAGGAAAAGGAAAAAGTGTGCAAAGCTATACTCAAGAATTTAGGAGAAGAGCACTAATATTGGGTGTAGATTTGACATCTCAAGAAACTTTGTTGAAGTACATTGGATATTTGCATAGTTACATAAGACATACTTTTCTCATGTTTAATCCTTCAAATTTAGATGAAGTTTGTGTTCATTCCACACATCTAGAGGAAAGAGGGAAACATATTTCAGATGAGACAAGTGAGAATATCTTTGAGTATGGAGAAAAAGGAAAGGGTAAGTGCAAGGGGAAAGGAAAGAAGAATGCATCCATAAAGTTGGAGAAAGATAAACCCACATGAAAACACTGTTCCAAATATGGGCATGATGAAGATAATTGCTGGAAAATTCATCCAGAAATGAGACCCAAGAATTTGAAAAACAAGGAGAAGGAGAAGACAACTGCAACAATACAACATGATTTAGGTTCTGATTCTGGAGATGAAACAAAGATCACAACGATGGGTTTGAAAGGTACGGAAAATGAAAGTACTAGTTCTTCAAGTTGTCTTAATGATACTCAAGATGATGAAACAAGAATTGAGCTTGTCCATGTTAGAGTTATTTCGAAGCATACCAAGATTGACACCCTATTTGATAGTGGTTCACAATAAAATCTTATTTCTGAAGACTTAGTTAAGAAGTTGAATTTAGATACCATTCCTCATCGAAGACCTTATCCTTTAGGTTGGAAATGTAAGAATGAAAATTCGTAGGTGATGAGGAAGTGCATACTTAGATTTGCAATCACTGCAAAATTTCTTGATGAAGCTGAACTTGATGTTGTTCTGCTTGATATTTCTAGTATTGTTTTGGGAAGCCCATATATTTATGATAGGAAAAAAATATTTCATCGCCATGAGAATAAGCATCACTTGTTAAATAATGGGATTGATTACATTGTTAGAGCGCATAGTAAGAATATGAATTTGTATCTTATGAATGCTGCACAAATGAAGAGAAATGTGAATGCTAGTCAAAATTTTGCTTAGTTAATGTTCAAGCATGAATATGTTGTGAATGAGGCCTTTCAATGAGATGCATCAAATGAAAAATATGATTTCATTGAGGTTGCTAATAGTTGTGACAATATGTTTCAGGATTCTAACATGTTGCCTTGTAAAAGAGGTAAACAAGATGAGGTAAAATTGCAGCAACACACATCATTGCTGAACAATGATGTGAACAAGATGCCAGTGAAAGAGAGTGCAAAGGTCAAAGAGCAAGTGCCAAAGAAATTTGATAAATAGGGAATTGGGTTCAAAATTTATTCTCGTGGGTTTCAAAATGTGGTGTATTTGAAATGTGATGCTTCATGGCAATGGCGATCACATTTGGTCAAGAGTTGAGCCAAGCACAAGGCGAGACATGTTATACATTGTCGTGTCGACAATGTTCAAGGTGAGAATAATTTGAAGTTATTTAAGCTTTCTTTGATTGAATACCGAGGAGGGAATGTGTTTTTTCCTTCAAGGACAGGTTGCTGTTTTGCAATTTTTGGGAAATTGCAGTGAGATAGTATCCACAACAGCAAGTCAAGGTCTTCAAAGTAAGGGAAAATGTACAGTTTTCAAGAAAATCTCAAAATGCCTCATTGAAGAAATTTTCAGTTTATAAATATTGGAAGGGGAAGGGAGATGAACCCTCATATATTTATTGACCAATAAATATAATTTGGAGGCCCAAAAGCTTCAAGTGGGGAGGAATGATCCGGTGGATCAAATTTATGCTCAAAATTCAAAGATGTTGGAATGGTGTGGAACCTAAACGACCGCGTAGATCTCGTTGTTCTGAATCTGATGCAACTCATTTTGCGAAAACCGACTTCATATGCTCCCGGAATCACATTCCGTTCGTTTGGGGATTTTTTTTTTTTTTAAAGTTTTTGGGCACAGGGTTGCATAGTCAGGAGTCCGTACTGCTGACTGGACCCTGAACGTACCTGCTGACTTGTCCTCTTTGGCCTATCGCCATTCAACACTTTTTAGATGTTGAATGGTTCATTTTATGTGTTTATTTTATTGGTTGGTGGTTTTTCAATGAGGGAGCTCCATGTGGGCCAATCAATGGCTGCCACGTGGCCTCCACTCACTGGTCCAAAATTTTGTGTAGGGATAAGAACACCCCACAGGAATCGAACAAATGACCTATTCCTGCACAAAATAATATTTTACCAACTCCGCTAACATTATTTGTTAACCCTATAGTTCTTTGTAACTATTTAAGGTTTATAACAAAGGTATGTGGGGGTTGGATCGGGGTTAACCCTTAACCCAGGTCCGTAGACCAGGGTTAGGAGCTAATCCCGACCCACATTAATTTTTTATAACCAAAGTCCAAAGTCCATGGTATATATATATATATGGCAGAGATTTATATGCAAACCATATAACCCACCAACCCAAAGTTTGATAACACAATTTATCGATGGAGTTACATATAACCCAAACACAAACAATTAACCAAAGTTCATATGGAAGATAGATGGTAGTTTTCGTGGTGGTTAGGCAGAAGGGTTAACATGTTCATATCGCCTAGTTAATGTTTATTCCATCGCGAAGGTATGTAACCACGACGAACAGAGCAACGTGTAACCGACAGTGCATCATTTACATGTTTCACGGCAACGTTTAATGCTAACCACCAGTGTCGAATGAACAGAGGGTAGAGGATCCTTCCAGGGGCGGGGTTCTGCTAACCCAAACTATGTTAACCTCTGGTCATCCTGCGAACCCAGGTCAAGTTAGAAAACCGACGCCAAAGCTTTGAATCGATGACTGACATTGTGCCACTTGGCGCATTTTGGGCTAGATAGTGGGGGTCACCGACGTGATTAAGGAGGCCAAAATTTGCACCGATAGGTGGCTAAATTGTCGCTTTTTTAGCAGAAAAAAGGGGCAGAATTGTAGGTCAATTAGCCGAATTGGTGAATTTGTAGAGAGGTTTGCAAAAAAACTTAAGGGGATCATAACTTCTTTAGTTTTTGGCCTTTTTGTGAGCAAAAATTGGCTAGACATGGGTTCTTGACAGTTCTGAAGCCATTGGAGCTATCCGTACTACCCTTTGAGTACTGTAACTTGATGTAAACACCATTTTTTGAGCATAATAAAAGAGGCACAACCATTGGAAGCTGGACCAGGAGATGTAGCCCAGGAGGGGTAAACTCCTTCATCATTTACTGTTGTGTGTTTGATGTTACAGTGATATTATATCTTGTTTTCTACAAAACCCGAGTTTTAAATTCATGTTTACGTGTTTAAAGAATTGACATAAGAGGATTAAAAACCTAATTTAATCACATGTAAAATTTACATAATATTCAAGCAATTTCACATACATATCAAACCTGTTCCATGGTTGAACAAGGAATTTAGTCTACTCTGTTTTGTTAGGGAATAATCTTGGCATCATATTGTGCCTAAAGATACTCTGTTCTACTGATTTCTCAACCTCACACCTTTGTATACTTCAGATTTGATCTATGCCTAGAACCTTCACATACCTTAGACTTGTTTCTGAATTTCACATGCCTTAGATTTCCTTAGAACTTTGCATGCCTCAGATTGGATCAAAATTTCACATGCATCAGACTACCTCAAAATTTCTTCCTCTTACCTTAGACCTTCGTCCTCTTTCTTTGACCTCAGATATATTCCTTTGGTACCTCAAATAGTCTGAAATTTCTTGCCTCATACACATCGAAATTTATTTCTTGGAGAGAGGTTGATTGGCACATATTTATAGTAGACTAAGTTATCCAAATGGGTGTGTATATACTGGGGCCGACTTGAATAGGAGGAGGGCCGACCTGGCTTCTTGGAGAAAAAAATTACATTTTCAAAATTCAAATTTTGTTATGATAAGAATCAACATGAAGAACATGTCAAATACTTTTCTCTTTTGACAATAACATGGAGAACATGACATACCGTAATACATTAATGACTAAAATAATAATGATAAAGAACAGCCATAGCTACAAAATTTAACACTAATTTTTCTTAAGTAGATGGATGGTTCTAGCTTAAAAGCACTGATTGGTGCAAATATCTATTCAAATAGTTCCCTCTCATTAGAGAAATTTTTATGTCTAAAATGGGCCTCGAAACAAAAATGTAAAACCAAAATCAACTTGATAAGAACCAATAGGATTCAAAATGGTGATATCAACCATGGGGGATGATTCATTTTTTAAACTCATATTTTCAAATTATATCCCCATGATTTTACACAAATTTCGAGCAGAAGCACTCATTGGTTGCATAATTCAATTTCTTATCCAATGAGTACCCATGTTGCATACTCATGTTGCATACTTTTGATGGATCCTACTATACGAAAAATGCTAAAAAAAATTCATTTATTTCTCATTTTTTTTTGTAGCAAGGCTTGTAAAAATTATGCAACATGGGTACTTGTTGGGTGAAGAATTAAATTCTGCATCCAACGAGGGATCCTACTCGAAAATTGAGTAAAATTGTAGGGAGATATGTTGAAAATACCAGTTGTAAAAGTAGTTTTTTCTTTTTTCACTATAAAATTTGATGATGTAATCTAATATTATTTTATTATTTCCAATATTATTTTATAAGATTCCTAAGGAGGTCCATTTTAGACCTCAAAATTTATCTAATGATAATTTGAATGACTTATATTGGATGGGCGGTTTGAAAATTATGGCTATTTAACTAACACAAACTAATTAAGCAAGTTTTCCAAGCGCACTAGAAATAAAAAAAAGAGTTTTCCATCTGCAATAAATTTCTATTAGAATAGTAAAAACAAGTTCCCCTTCCAAGTTGGGTAGATATTTTTTCATTTTATATGAGATTTATGTTATTATATTATTATAATGGTTTATGCAGGGTCAAATTATTAAAATTCAAGGCTACTAAGAAAACAAAACTTCTATGCATTTAGTTATTTAATTTAAGTACTATTAAGGTTAATGTAAATCCACATGTATGGTATCACTTGACCTTATATGCATACATTTTTGTTTGATTGGGCTATCACTAAACCTTTTGTGCATGTATCTTTGCTTTATTGATGTCTTAGTGTTTGGATAAAATTATTATTTCACTAATGCTAAATTTTTATCTCATTTCCTACAAAAATGGCTTAAAATTTCATAGACGTGTTTAAATATGTGAACGCTTTTGTAAATATGTGTAGATCAACTGAGGAATTGATGTGTCTATTACATAATAATTATCATGGATATTACTATTACTACAATATTCTATCCATATTTAGAAAACATGGATTAGGATACAAAATTGTGACACCCTATTTTCTTTGCCTAAATTTCATTGAGAAAAATGTATTAGATACTTTATGGTTGATGACCATATCCTAGTTGGATATTCATATTTTATTGTGAATACCATTTGCAGATTTGAGTAGTATTACTAATGAATGATTTGATAGAACTTACATAAGGTACGTCCAAGTCCTTATGTGATCAAATGGATACTATAGGAACCATCCCTATGCTTTACCATTTATTTTTTATTTTTTGAATAATACAGTAAACTAGGAATAAAACCATAAGCATACAACATTGGAAACTTAGAAATATTAATCACTTATATCAAACATATATAAATTTAACTTCATTGCACATACATATATTTTACATGTTAATTATAGGCACAATGAGGTCATACAAAAAAACATTATAAATAACATAGGTACTATTCATCCAGAGACGAGATTCAATCTTGACTTGCTGCTACTAGCACTTCCTTGTTGTCATATGCCTCCAAGTGTGAATGTTGACGTGCTTAATCCAAATGTAGTGAATCACCGGTTGACCTCCCAGCCTACTCCTTGGGTACTCTCCTTCCCCGTGGACCCCTGAGCTGCAATGGGGTTGTACAATGAAGGAAGTGTGCTAGCTGATAGAGGTGAGCACTCCTTGGCTCAAGAGTTCCCTCTCTATAGTCCTCTACCTCACCAAACTCAACTATAGCTTGTAGCCACTCATAATGAAATAATCTCCTCCATCCAACAATACGGTAAGCAAAAGTCCCTTCTCCCATTGCTTCCCCCTTATTTTATAAGAGGCTTCATAGTTGACACTTGGATTTTCATGCATAATTAATTATTTTTATTAATCCAAAAGTTTGGATTATTCACTCACCCATGTGTCACCCTCTCACCCAGACTCTCTAAAATCATTTACTTAAATATTAATTTAAAATAGTGTTTTCCTCACCCCAACAAGGCTTCATATTTCTTCTCATAGTTGTCTCTTTATCCCCCCTTTTCCTACTCCTTAATTTGTGTTTATTACTGAAGTTAACTGATGAGTCTCAGATTTGGTCCCCTAACTACCTCCTAATTTAACTCAATTTGTCTCCTAGATGGATATTCTTATGTTGGATCTTGCCACATGGAGGTTCTCTAAATTTCTTCAATTTTAATTTATTAATATTATTTTAATTCACCACCCTCTTCTCTTAATGAATTTTTTAATCATTTTATTACTAATTTTTATACTTAACTCTATGTTCCTCTTTCCCTCTTTTGCCAAATTAAGTTACTTATGTACATTATTCACTTAATATTTTTCAACATGGAAAGGGGTAGAGCTTTTAGGGTAAAATATTTTATTTCTTCATATTCTTCCCTTACCCTAAGTTATATTCTTGATTTAATTTCTTTGGTTCTAACATCATTTACCACTTGACATGAATTAGTAGGTCTTTCATATCTTGATTATATTTATTAGTTTGTTTTTACTGATGTCGAGGGTGCCAAGTTGGGCATTCTTTTCAAGAACTTACCTTCGAAGTTCCAAGGGTGCCATGCCTAACAATTTATTTATGATTCCAAGGGTACCAAGTTGGTTGTTCCCTTCAATAACTTCTCTTGAAGTCCCAAGGGTACCACGCCACTTGCCCTTCAAGCATCTAGTGGCTACGAGGGGAAAGTATATGTGCAATGATAGAGACCGCTATCATCTCGTATGTCACATGCTATAGTGAGACTAATGGTGCAGGGGATCATGGAATCCTCCTTGATGCACGCCCCCCATTAAAATACTTGTGAGCGACCCAAATTTGGGACCTTCCCCCACAACATCGTGATCTTCAAGGCGAAGGTGTTTCGACCTTTCCAGCCCAAGTCACGGTGAGAGTGATAGTTGTTAGTATGAATCTTAATTGTAAGTGTATGAAAAAATACCACTTTAGCTGTGCATAAAAAACAACCCTAACAACAAAATATGGTTGCCAATATCTTCAGATCTGCAATTAGTTGATCAAGATAAATGCTGCAAAAATCTAGATCTATGCATCAAAAGGCATTAAGTAGTAAATAAAAAAATATTTACTCCATGCATCCAATAGACAAGACAAGAATATGTTGAATGAATTTTATAGTAAGGGCACCTGGGAGGAAAACATAGAAGGATGTTACCAGTTCTCCTCAATGGGATGGGTTATTGTAAGTCCTCAACACTTCAGATCTAAAATTTCTCTCTCTTATTTTTGTAGAAAACCCAGACAAAAATGGATTTCAAAGGGATCTCACAAGAAAAATGATAGAAAAATATGACAATGATGATGGATCAAAGTCAGACCAAAAATATAGATCCAAAGTGATCTTTAGGCAACAAAAGGTGATGAATGAATGGAAAAACCCTTCCGTTTATAACAAAATATTGAGTTAGTCTAGATATTGGTGCATAATTAAAATATTATTAACTAAATCAAGATCCAAATTTTATGGAATATTTTATTATTTTTGTTGGAGGGAAAAGGAATTTGACTTGGGTCAAATCCATTTATTTGCAAATAATAAATAAATAAATGATTTATTTATCATTTTAAGGATGTGGTTGAGTAATAATTAAATAAATAATGATTTATTTAACTATTTATGAGTGATTTAGTCAAATTTAACAAGGAATATTATTCAAATAAGGTTTAAATAATTATTCCTAGAAAATAATAAGATAAATAATAATTTATCTAATTAATTTTCTTGTTTTGGGTTAAATATGACCAGGAATATTAATTAAACTACTGTTTAACTAATTATTCCTTGAAGAAAATCAAACAAATGTGGATTTATTTAATATTTCCTCATGGGGTTTCCTGTTTAGACCATAAACAACTTAATAAAGGTGGTTTACTAAGTTATTTTTCATAGTGAAAGCAATTTTACTTAGGGTAAAATTGGTCTTACATGGTGTACTTAGGTCCATTTAATAGTAACAAGTTAGATGACCAAAAAATGGTATAACAGATTTCCCCCCAGCATGCGAGTGTTAGGAGCTAACCGTATGACCGAAGTACGTTGTAAGAACTCAATCACTAGACACCAAAGGGGAAGTCAAAGAGAGAGAAATGTAAGGTAGACCGAAGCGCTAAAGGACTAGACCCTGAAGAGGCAAGAATTACAGGTGCGACAAGTCCCTTTTATGAGTGAGTACCTGTGCTATAGGTAGCGGGGGAGGCATACCTATGCCCTCCGAGATAAAGTACAAAGAATAATGCGTCCAGTAAATAAGGGACTGAACAATATAGTACATGATGGCATAAACATAAGCCAGGTAAAAACATGATAATGAATCCCACATACATACTGTGCCTAGGATAATAGCCAGGACTTATACAATAATATCTGAGTACATGACATACAAATACAACCCAAATGCCCCTGTAAACAGGAAAGGGCTCTGAAAATCTGACTGATACATGCAAACAAAAATGTGCTGCAAGTGACTAAGGCCAACATCAACAAATATATGGAGCTGCATCAAAGGCTGTAATGAAGAGGTCATCCAGGCATGTGGGGGGCTACCTGTAGGGCCACCCCCTCATGAGGGCTGAAAACATCTCACACACACCTGGGAATCGCCAGTATCATCTGCTGCATCACTGAACCATCAAGTATACGGATCTTGATCATGCTGAAAGGAGCTGGAGCTAAGAAACAATCAAGTCAAACAAAAATAAGGAGTCCCTTTTCCCGATCCAAGGCAACGAACAAGAGTGGAAGCTGAAACCAAGGTACACTGCCCTCTAGACCTCTCTTCTGGAATGAATGAGCTGATGTCGACAGAATGAGGTTTGCCATAGGTGAGGCAATAAGGGATCCTCAACTAAGGCACGAGAGAAAATAGTAGAGCGATTGACACACTGACACCAGGGATGATGATGAAGTGGGGGGTACTGAGTAGCGGATGAGAGACTTCCCTTATTAGAGCATAAAGGGCATGGATGACCTGGAAGCGATTGACACAATATCACGAGGGATAGGGGATAGTGGGACTGAAGGCCATAATGTGCGACACGAGAGAGGAACCAAGCAATGAAGGATGGAGGACTATAGTGGGATACAAAGGGACTCAGGATAGACTCCATGAATGCAATGATGAATCAAATCGGATGCTCTAAAAAAGGGCAACTTGATGGTGCTGCCACACAAAAAAGGTCCAATGGGGACCATGAAAACATGAGTACATGATGGTTACTCACGATTAAAATCGACACGAGCATGGACAAGTATGAAGGCGAAGTGGTGCCCCTAAGTACAAGTGTTGCAAGTGAAGAAATTAAATTTTGGGGAGTAGTGAAGTCACGCTTCGTGGACAAAATGTGTCCTAGTGAAGTATCAAATCACAAAAAACTAACAGATACCCATTCGAGGGCTCGGTGAGATTTTTCCAACGGTGCAGATGGTTTGTCAAACTGAGCTACGGTTTGGCTGCAACAGGCGAAAGAAAAATTAGGGGTTTTTCTTTTAATAAGGCATTTTCCCTCCAAATTCACTCAATTTCATGTGGAACTATGGTGAATGTAGAGAGGAGAGAAGGCCATAAATATTGCGGCGATCGTAGCGGAAAAACCGACCATTGGAATCGAGATCCATCAGTTGTAGGTAAGAAGCCTAACCCTATTCTTTCATTTTAGTGGATTGAAAGTTTAGTTTAGGTCCCCAGAGATCAGGGACAAACCCCTGCTCCTCTTCACGGTCGGGTCACACTTTTTGGGGCAAAAAATGTGACTTGGGTAGCAGGTTTTGGGAAGAAAACTGTGACTTGTCCCAGGATTGGGCCTGAAAAGTGCGACTTGACAGGGAGGGGTTTTTCTATGCTGTTTTTTGGCCGAGAACTGGGTTTTTATGTTTGGATACAATCCTTCCTATCTATACACTGACAATTATGATGGTTTTGTGCAGATATAGCAGAATTATGGATCAAATAGAGAGAGAGAGACCTGGGCACATTACGGTCGGAGATCCGGGAGGATCAGGGTGTCCATAGTGCATTGGCCAGGTTTGGGGTTCTGAAGTTTGTGGAGAAACCTCTAATGAGAGATGGAGAGCCCTTATTAGCCCGTATTGTCAGCTATTGGGATCTGGACCATGATGTCTTTATAGTGCAGGGGCACAAGATCGAGTTGACGGTTCAGGATATATATTTCCTGACTAGTATTCCACCACTTGGGATGGTTGGGAATACGCAACCAGTGTTACCGCGAGGGAAGAAAATCATGGAGTTTGTAGAGCACCATTTTCAACCAGGTCTCCAAGTCAAGGGGACTTGGATACCCATTGGGGATCTAGAGAGGTTAGAGACCTGTGCTGTGGCCGTAGCGGTGCTGCGGATCCTGGGAAACCAGGCACTCCACCACATCACTGGAGGGCAGATGATGCTTGTGGAGAGTGTGTTGAGTGGGAACTACTATGGGTGGGCCCAGATGATGCTATCATCGTTGAAACATCAGTTGTCGCTATGCAAGCGGCAAGTGAACCATGACTGTGCATATGGTACCATTTTGTGCTCGCTCTTCTTTGAGAAGATCCCGACACTTCGGCCTCGTATATAGCTCCAGGATGGGGGCCTGAGAGAGCCCAGGATGCACCGATGGGGGAGACTACTGTGCAAAGTAGGAGGTGGGGCAGTCGGATGGGTGTTTCGACCCGAGTTCTTTGCGCATTGGGATCAGATTCCATTGTACATAGACGACTATCCCTATAGTGGGATGAGTTATTTTGGGGACCCGGATTTTCCACTGCCTCCTGGTCGAGTATGGGGGACTGATGATAAGTGAAAAATTGCTAATATTTTTATGTGCATTGTAAAGTTTCAGAATATTATATATGGTACTGATTCTTCTACTTTTGGTATGCAGATACAACACCGGTAAAATCAGCCGGGTATATGGGACGACCTACAGTATTAGGAGTTGTAGGACCTAGTGGATCGAGGGTGCTGCAAAATGAGGATGCAGTAGCCCTCCTGGAGGACATCCATCGTAGATGTGAGAGGCTTCTGAACAGTGTTTCAGAGCGCGGCTGGCAAGACTTAGAGGAACAGTAAATAGATCCATGTATTAGACTATCCTCGGAGTGGCGAGGGGTCATGTGGTGCATGGCGATGGCCGGACAGGGGATGCGTGATCTATGAGCTGTAGGAACATAGCCATTGGCTTGGGATCCTCCAGATAGTGATTAGTGTGTAGGGGCAGGTGGTGCCCCCAGTTTTGGGTTTTTGTAACATGCTATGGGCATGTCATATGTATCAGAGTTGATGGACTTAAATTTTTTTTATACGACACATATTATGGATATGTATCATTTTGATGGTTTTATGTTATTGTCTTGTGTTAAATGCATGTGTTAAATGCGAATCTAGAATATGGTTTTCAATGCTATATACATAGTGATTTTGTGCTCTAGGTACATGACTGAATGTAATGATTTCAAATTCACGCATCAAAAGCTTCACTCGTAAATATCTTCTAAAAAATATAGGATTGTGCACACGATAGACACCATTCAATTGCATGACAAGAAGCATGGAATCTAAATGAACATGAAGGTGGAGGATGCGATGTGAAAGGGAATCGGCTAATAAACCTTGCACTGCATCATATTCGACATGATTATTGGTATCAGTACCAATGCATACACCGTTCGAGAGAACAAGTGAATGCAAGGGGGTAAAAATGGCCCAACCTGCCGAGGCTAGATTCCGGGAGTAGCGACTTGCACCATCAGAAAAACTGATATAAGGTGTGGACGGGAGGTCCATATGAAAGGTGCCATAGGGAAATAAATGGGAGGATGATGAATAATGCTAGCAACCTGAGCACAAAGTACAAATCGAATGCACTCCGCGAGAGGGAGTGATTTGGGTCAGATGTCTACTACTCACATGTTGACGGTGAGGTGGAGTGTGGGAGCTACCGAAGGTGTAGCTTGTGCTCAGGCCGCAAAATTCACCATAGACATGGATGGTGCCATCCCGTTTATGGGTGGGAAAGATGAAGTCAGGGGTGGAAAAGACTTCCATGATGTCATCATCACAATAGAAGATGGAGTGACTGGAGGAAGGGAGACCACATGACACAACAAAGCTACCTGAATCATCATCATGAGAAGAGAGTTTCACATGTGCATTGTCATAGGGGATGACAGAAGAATAAGCAGATAAGGGATCCATTGATGTTGAGCCTAGGGTGATCGCTGAAGGGAGGTCAAGCGAAAAAAAAGGGAAGATGTAGGGGGAACTTCCACCGAGGGTCTCATGGATGATGATAGATAGAGGATGGTGGCTGCAGGCTCCATCATCTTGACATCAGGAGGGGGAATGTCAATGGGAGTGGGTAAATGTTGTGTAACCAGCTCCAAAAATAGAAGAAAAGAGATATCAATGCCTTAGAAATAAGCTACTTCGAGGGGGCAACCTCCAATAAATTACATAAATGAACAATTCTTGGATGATACAATTTACAAAACCTCCTTTCTATATATAGGAGTCCATGTGGCCATAATGTAATCCTAGTGGGCCATAATGTAATCCTAGCCGACCTAACAATAATGATTTAAGGGCACAATAATAACAAAATGGGGGTTACAAGGGTACAATAATAACAATAAGGGGGTTACACTAATAACAATAAGGGACTATAATAGTAATATAGGGACCTAACTCTCCTCCAAAAAAGTGTTGTCCTCAACGCTTGAGTAGCTCTGGGTGCTTCTGTATAAACTTCTCATCCTCCCAGGTAGAATATTCAGTGGGTAAGTTCTTCCACTCGATGAGATACTCTGAAATTGATCGATTCCGTAGCTGTCGAGTTCTTGTTTCTGTGACCGCTTCAGGTCCAATATGATTTTTCCTTCCTTATCAAGTTTTGGCAATATTGTTTGAACTGAAATATTTTCACCTATAACCTTCTTTAAGCATGAAACATGGAAAACTGGATGCACTCGCGAAGAAGCAGGAAGCTCCAATTTGTATGCCATAGTACCAATCTTTTGCAACACCTTGTAAGGACCATAGTACTTTGGCGATAATTTATTATCCTTCTTAGCTTGCTTCAAGGACATTTGTTTGTATGGTTGTAGCCGTAAAAATACCCAATCTCCTACATCAAAACTTCTCTCGCTGCGATGTTGATCTGCCTGTTGTTTCATTCGATTTTGTGCCAAATTCAGGTTATCCTTTAAGAGTTGGAGAACTTCTTGTTGATGCTCGATGTGATCTTCCACCGCTTGAACCTTCAAATTTTCCCTTAAATATGATGTGATGGATAGTGGATGATATCCATAAAGTGCCATAAATGGGGTCATTTTTGCTGCAGTATGGAAGGAAGTGTTATACCACCATTCAGCAAGAGGTAACCACTTGACCCATTGTGTTTGTTTATCAGATACAAAACAACTAAGATATCCTTCCAAACATTTATTTACGATCTCAGTTTGACCATCAGATTGAGGATGATAAGATGAGCTATGAGCTAATTGAGTACCCAAACAAGAAAATAACTCCGTTCAAAAATTTCCAGTAAAAATGGGATCTCTGTCGCTCACAATAACCCTTGGGCTTCCATGTAGCTTTTGAATTCTGTCCATAAATGTAGTAGCAACTGTACTTGCTTTAAATGGATGAGATAATGCACAAAAGTGTGGATACTTGGTAAGTCTATCAACTACCACCATGATGACATTCTTTCCTTCAGACTTAGGTAAACCTGTGATAAAATCCATTGAAATCTCCTCCCAACGCTGACTTGGAATGGATAAAGGTTGTAGAAGTCCCGTGGTCTTAATTGTCTCCACTTTATTCTGCTGGCAAACCAAACATTCCGCCACAAACTTTTGAATATCAGATTTAAGGCCATCCCAAAAAAATTCTTTCTTCACCCTGTGGTAAGTTTTTAAAAATCCTGAGTGTCCTCCTAAAGGAGAAATGTGCAATTCCAGAAGAATATTTTGTTTTAGTTGGGAATTCTTACAAAGATATAGGCGATCTTTGTACCATAAGGAATCATTTTTCCAACTAAATGTATCATATGTACTAGGATCTTGCTGCAACTTTTGAATGAGTGTCCATACATCTTTGTCCTTCTTCCATTCATCTCTTGCTTTGGTTATCCAATCTCGTTGGATAATAGAAATGGCACAAAGCAATGCTTCCACCTCTTCATTCTTTCTTGAGAGTGCATCTGCAACAACATTAAGCTTTCCTTTTTTGTAGATTATTTCAAAGTCATAACCCAACATCTTTGTGACCCATTTTTGTCGCTCTTCTGAAGATAGTCTTTGTTCCAAAAAGTGTTTAAGACTATCATGATCAGTTTTTACCTTGAAGTGTCTTCCCATTAGGTAAGTTCCCCATTTCTTTAGTGCATGCAGTATTGCTAACATTTCCTTCTCATAAATAGGTTTCTGTAAATACTTTCCTTTGATTGGACGACTTTCAAAAGCAATGGGTCTTCCTTCCTGCATTAAAACTGCACCAATTCCATTTCCTAAGGCATCACATTCCACAATAAATGTTTTTTTGAAGTTTGGCATAGCTAAGACCGTGCTAGGCACATTGCCTCTTTAAGATGTTCAAAGGCCTTAGTTGCTTCAGGAGTCCATGAAAATGCATCTTTATTCAATAATGTTGTTAGAGGTGCTGCTATTCTCCCATAATTCTTAACAAACTTGTGATAATACCATGTTAACCCGAGAAATCCTCGCAACTGCTTTATGGTCATGGGGACTTTCCATTCCTTAATGGCTTTAATTTTGTTAGGGTCTACTTTAACACCCTCGTGAGATATAATATGACCCAGATATTCCACCTCTTGTACTCCAAAGAAACATTTGGATGCTTTTGCATATAATTGTTTCTCCCGCAATAGTTTGAGCACCCTGTCAACATGTTCAACATGATCCTTCCAAGACCTGCTGTAGATTAGTATATCATCAAAAAATACTAGCACAAATTTTCTAAGGAAGGGTTTGAAAATGGAATTCATCAACCCTTGAAATGTAGAAGGTGCATTGGTAAGGCCAAAAGGCATGACCAAAAATTCATAATGACCCTCATGAGTTCGAAATGTTGTTTTTGGAATATCTTCAGTCTTCATTCTAATTTGATGATATCTTGAACGAAGATCCAACTTGGTAAAATAAATTGCTCCATGTAATTCATCCAATAATTCATCAATCACAGGAATGGGGAATTTGTCTTTAATGGTGAGCTTATTGAGCTCCCTATAATCTGGACACATTCGCCATGATCCATCTTTCTTGTGTACCAATACTACAGGAGCAGAGAAAGAACTTTGACTAGGTTGAATTATACCTGCCTCTAACATTTCTGCAATCATGCGTTCAATTTCGCTCTTTTGGAAGTAAGGATATCTATAAGGCCGGATGTTTGGAGGAACACTTCCTGGAATCAAATGAATAGCATGATCATGATCACTAATAGGTGGGAGTCCTTTGGGAGTTTCAAACACCTTGGAATGATTGTCCAAGACTTGTTGGAGATCTGCAGAAATAGATGATTTTGATGTTGGAACTTTTAGTGAGCATAATTGTGCAATTACGCCTCGCTGTTCTTTCTTTAGAAGCTTTGTCATGACATTAGAGCTTATTATCCTTCCTGGCTTCCCCGCAATACCCCGTAATTCAACTTCCTTTCCTTCTGAAAAAAATTTCAAGAAAATTTCTTGAAAATTAAACGCTACCGTCCCCAAAGATTGTAACCATTGTACTCCTAGTACAACATCAGCACCTCCCATAGAATGGAAAGCATTGGACTAGTCAATACATATTCCCCCATGGTTAGCTTCATATTATGGCATTTTCCAGAGCAATTTATAGTTCCTCCATTTGCAACCATCACTTGACATTCTGGTGCTGGGTATAGGAAACAATTTATTTCCTTGGCTACCTTACAATGAATAAAATTATGGGTGCTACCTGAATCAATCAACACTATTACCTTTTTCTTCTTGATTTTTCCTTCTATCTTGAGAGTTTGAGGAGTGGTAATTCATGCTAGTGCATTACACGATATGGTCGGATTCATTTCTTCCTCTTCTAGGGTTGGTTCCCGGTGTATATCCTCTTCTTGTTCATTTTCTTCTTCCTCTTCACAATCTATGTAAAATAATTTCTTCTCAGCACACTTATGACCTTTAGTGTATTTGCTATCACAACTGTAGCAAAGCCCTTTTGCTCTTTTTTATTCCAATTGTTGTTGTGTCAACCTTGTAGGTTGTGGAAATCTAGGCATAGCAAGACTTCCTTCTTTATAGAATTGAGTGGTAGGCTTCCTTGTCGCCATTATTTTACATTCAACTTTTCTTGCCAACCTGAATGCCTTTTCCAATGAATCCGGTTCCAAAACACGAACTTCATGTTGGATGTTATCCTTTAGAGTGCCTATGAAGAGATCGATCCTGTGTTCCTCTGGAATATCAGCTACCCTTATATTCAAATTTTGGAAGTCCTCAATGTGTTGCCCCACTAAACCCTTTTGTTTGAGATTTATCAATTGGCTAAAGAAGGTGTTGCTCTTTGTATCCTCATAATGTGCTATCATTTCCTCCGTAAAAATGGACCAAGTGACATTTTTTTTATGGGAGCAAAGCCATTGATACCATACAAATGTATTTTGTTCTAAATGTAAAGATGCAATGCGTACCTTTTGTGTGTTTTTCACATTATGGAGATCAAAATATTGCTCCATCTGTAGTATCCATGTTACAGGATCCTTTCCATCAAACTTCCTCATATCCATTTTTGGAATATGGTGGTTCTTCCTGCCAACATTAGAGTTTATGAAATCACGATTGACATTTATTTTGTTCTCATCATGAGGTTCTTCTACTATCTTTTCACCATTAGGAAACATTTATTGTATCAACTTTGTCAAACCTTCGATGTCTGCTTTTAGATCATTCTTCATGTTTTCGATGTTGTCTTTCATGTCATCCATCTTAGCTTCCATGCCAGCTTCCATGCCATCCATCTTAGCTTCCACGCCTTTCTTCAAAACTTCCATTTCATTTTTTGTTGCTCTTTGCGAGAGTGAAATTTGTTGCACTTGCTCTTGTAATTTTGATAGATCATGTTGCAATTCTTCATCTTCATGAGTCATAGTAGAGCCTTCTGAAGGCTTAATGGGTGTTGAATTATTTTTACAGGGCATATTTTAGAACCCAATACTGATATCTATTCTACAATATTCCCTTGGAATCAATTAAAATTGATTCTTCAAACAAGACTTATGCAATTCGCAAAACAAATACACACCTTTTTCTTGCTTTTGAGGAGCTCGATATTGAAATTTGATTATATCTGTAATTGAAGCACTTCAATATTTGAATTTTGGTACTGATGTAGCCATCTGAATTATTTTTCGAATGCCACAGGTCTGACTTGATTTGGATTCTCCAAGACAAAGTTGTGTCCAATCTCCCACAATGACCTAATTATGGACTGGTTCAGTCAGCGAACTTGTACGACTTGCCATGTGTCACTATTTCGTCCTTCAGCTCTGAAATTGATATCCAAGAAACAAAAGTCCGTGTACTAGCGACCAATTTTTACGGCACTCCAATCTGATGCTCAGAGAGAGAGAGTTATGAAGATTTTCCCACGATCACCTCTTTGAGATGAAATTCAGGAGCCTGAAAAATCACCACCTTCCACAGATAATATCTCCAAAAATATTGCGAACCAAGATCTGAAATTTTTTGACGATGTTCCTCAGGATTTCGGCTTCGTACCCTATGAATTTCAGCTTCTGAGACTTCGTAGAAAAAAAAATTATAGCGCAAATGCCACGATGACCTGTTTAGGAGCTTGAAAAAAGACCTAACTTCCATAGATCATATCTCCAAAAATGTTGTGAACCAAGCTCTAAAATTTTTAGACGATCTTCCTCGGGATTTCGGCTTCGCACCCTAAAATTTTTAGCTTCTGAAACTTCGTAGAAAAAAGTTATAGCGAAAATTCCACGATGACCTGTTTGGAGCAGCGAAACCCTAGAATCCAAAGCTTTGATACCAAATTTTGTGTAACTAGCTCCAAAAATAGAATAAAAGAGATATCAACGCCTTATAAATAAGCCACTTCGAGGGGGAAACCTCCAATACATTACACAAATGAAAAATTCTTGGATGATACAATTTACAAAACCTCCTTTCTATATATAGGAGTCCATGTGGCCATAATGTAATCCTAGTGGGCCACAATGTAATCCTAGCCGACCTAACAATAATGATTTAAGGGCACAATAATAACAAAATGGGGGTTACAAGGGTACAATAATAACAATAAGGGGGTTACACTAATAAAAATAAGGGACTATACTAGTAATATAGGGACCTAACAGTAAATCCTCAGGTTGGCCTGCAACATACTGCGCAAGTACGGGAGGGGCAGATTGGTTCTGTTCAACCTCGTACTCCCAAAATACCTCAAAAGAGGCGCGGTAATGCGTAAGGCAGGGATAGTGGTGGGAATAATCGCCATAGAGATCACACAAAGAACAGGGTTGATTGGTGTGAATAGTTTTAGGGTTCTTGGCTACATTCAAGGAAGAAACAGAGGCTTCAAGGATTGTAGACTCAGAGAACGCAACTTTAACCATGTGCTTGATACGGGGCAGCTCAGGATAGCTATGGGTGGCATGACCAACAACATCACACAAAGCACAAGGCTTTGGAGGCAGAGGAGGTGCAGGGTCAGTCGGGGCAACCTTGTATTTTGATCCCCTCTTTCGAGCTTTTCCCTTCTTACCCGAAGCTGTCGCAACAGGAGGAGGTTCTTGTTGAGGTGGCTGAGGCACTGTAATAGTGAGAGAAGTCGTGGGGACCGGTTGGACCAGGGTCAAAGCAAGATAAGGTTTGGGTTGACTAGGTGGGGTAGCATCTAGAGGATCAAGGTACCAGACGGGAATCCCAAGGGTCAAGTTAGGGAGAGAGAGGGTAGATATGATAGGTACCGTGTACACTCCTAGGGGTGAGCTAGGAATGATAACTGACCGGAGGGGTAATGGCCAGGTGGGACGACTCCTAAATGGTTAAGGCCTGGAGGAACCATTCCAGGAGGGTAAAGAGGCTCATGGATACCAGATGTAGGTGAAGGGCCAGGAGGAGGAGGTCCAAAAGGTTGAATCGAAGGGCTAGGAGTAGGCTGCAGAGGGCGAGGAGGCTGCTGACTAGCCGAAGCGGGCCGCCTGAGGGCAGCCCAAGACGATTGTATCATGCAAACATTTGATGAGCTGGGATCAGAGAGAGGAGGAGGAAGACCAGGGAATGTACCAAGCAATGAGGAATCTTTGTAGACTCTGAGTGAGACACTGGTCAAAGGATCGACGATTTTCTTATTGGCCACCGAAGAGATGATGGAATCAGGGGAGGTCTGAGACTTTAGTTCGTAGTATGTCAACTGGTCAATGGTGACTATCTTTCCGTTATGAGGGAAGGACATATTGCGGTGAACCACAGATGGGACATCAGACATCGTATGGGTGTAGATACGACCCAATAGAATGTTGAAATCCAAGGGGGAATATATGACTTCTACATCAACGCAAATAGTATTGCCTGCAAGAGTAATAGGACAATCGTGGAATAGGCCAATGGGATGGGAGGCATGGCCATCCCACGCTTGGAGAGTGATCGTGGAAGGAGCCAACTCAGGTGATTCAAGTTGCTTCCAAACTGAAGCGGACATCACACAGGTGGATGCCCCCTCATCAATGATGCACCGTGAAACATTGGCGTTTCGGATCTTGACTGGGATTTGGAAGGCAACAGAAGCAGGGAGAGGAGGATGTTCTGATTGGTCAACATCAAAGATAATCAATCGATTGTCGGAAGGATCTACAACACCCATGGAAGATAGTAGAGCTTTTCATTGTGAAGGGCACAACTGGAGGAGTTCCAGCGTTGAAATGGCAACAAGAGATTGTGCCAAATCATCTACTATGCTATATGAATGGGAAGCTTTGACAGAAGCAACATTTCGATGTAGTGGTCCCTTAGGGATCTTGGTATGAACCTCTGCCTTAGGCTGAGGGATCTACAAGAGACCATTAGGTGTCGAAAGAGGCTCTGTAGAGACTGAAGGAGGTGGCTCGGGGATAGACATAGCCGGAGGCTTGTTGTACTGATGGGACCAAGTCTGAAGATTGATGTATATGGTTAGAGGTTGATCAGAGTTAATCATGATAATCTGGTAATCGGAGGTACCAGATGGAAGAGGTTGAGTGGCCACTTGACCTTCAGGTGGTTGGGTAGCCACTAATCCTTGCTAAGGGAAAGGATTAGTAAACACAACCGGCTGACTAGGCACAACACTGGGAGGGACGTAAGGGGAGGCTTGATGTCCTCGCAATCTTGCTTGAGACTCCCACATCTACTTCATTTGTGGTAAAAGAGGACAATCATGTGTGTAATGACCATAAACACCACAAAAATAATAAGGCTTGTTTGTACGAACAAGCCTGTCCTGCTTGGGCTGAGTGCCCTGTTGCTGGTTAGTAGTGTTAGGAGCATTATTTTGAGGATTAGGTCCAGGATTACCGGGAGCAGATTTATTTTGAGTGCCTTTCCTCTTATTTTTGGAGGGAGGAGGATTAGTCGCGCCCTGCTCTGCATACACCTGCCCTTGAGGGGGCAGTGTCTGCTATTGCGGAGGTTGAGAAGGCAAGGGAGGAGGACGTGCTAATGCTGGAGGAGTTGGAGCACCAGGCTGTGGATACAAATAATAAGGAGGCTGGGTAACAGTGTGGTAAACAAAAGGTTGGGCAAAAGGATGAGGCATGCCATATCCTAGATACATGCTACTGGGAGGGGGAAAAGTATAGGAGGTGCTGGCCCCCCTTGAGGAAAACCATAGCACATGGGAGGTTGAGCGTATGGATGAGAGAGAGCTCCAATGATACCGGTGCCGACATGAGATGCCCCTGGTGCGTTGGCACCACCGGGTCTAGGAATATCAGGTAACAGTATAAAGATAACCCGACTGAGCGTAGATCAAGTCATATTTTAACGCAATTTGGAGAGCGGCTTCTTCAGTTTGAGGGAAATGCGATGCGAAATATTTTCTGATAGGGGGCAAGAGAGATCTAAGGAACCAGTCTATGTAGACATGGTCTTCTAAGGTAGGGGCTTGACATAGGGTCTTTATTCTCTGCCATTCCTGGACATGATCATATAGGTGGGTCGCAGACGATTGACGGAAAGAAGTCAAAATTTTGGTACCAGTGTCATAACGAAGAGGAAGCTGGAAATAAGACAAGAAATCCCGAGCAAGAGTTGTAAAGGTGGTATGAGAGGATGAGGCCTGATCAACATACCACTTAGAAGCTTCGCTTGTACGCGTAATTTGGAACAAACGAAGATAGACAGTCATTGGTAATGGAGTTAGACAAACACCACATGTGGAAAGATCGAACATTATTTGTAGGATCTTCTCCAGCAAGGCCTTCAAACTAGGGGATGTCGGAATGGAGCTTGGTCGGCATAACAGACCAACTAGCATCATGGTGTATAGGGTCATTTATTAACTAGTCAAAATTACGAAGACTGAGGCCTACCATATAGGAGAGCTTGGGAGTAGCCGGGATAGTTCCTGTTGTGGTCCCACTAGTAGTTTTCCCAACATTAGGGCCGGGGCTACCACCAGCGTTGGGTCCTGAACTAGACATGGTGAAGGTGACAGGAGGATAACCGAGGGCAGAAGGAGAACACAATGAACCAGAAGAAGAGTCAGAGTGTGGACTCATTGGAGGACTAACTCGAATCCTACACGGAGGAGTAAGTCTTCCTACCGGAAACTAAGGATGAAGGCCAAGAAATCTCCAGGATAAACACCTTGGTGGTGCAATGATGAAGATACACACACGGCACAAAGGAAAAATAGACCGACAAGGGCAAGGAGGTGCAGGATCAACTGATTACAATGTTGAAACAAGGGCGAAGAGGTGCATGATCAATTGATTTCAATGTTTTAGTCTTTTCTTGGCAGTGTTAACCAAGCTCTTTTTCGCTTAGGGTGTGTGTGTAAAGTGTGTAAATTTTAATTTTTAAACCTAGACGTTTGTAGATAAAAATAAAAAGAGTTTTGTGTAACTGTAAATAAACCCGTAGATAACAATATATGAAACTGAAATAATAGTAAATAAACAGCTAATAATGCAATAATATAAACCTAGGGAGGCGACCCTCTCAACAAGTATTCTGTAGGTGGGAAAAAACTAGTCAAAACACACCAAAATAGCCAATAGATCTAAGGTCGGGAGGGACAGGGATCTAAAGGTCAAAATCTGCTGGAAAGTGGTGCAGAAAATAGCAACAAATCAGAGGAAAGATTGCTGTAAATGAGGTGGCGAAAGGGTATCTCCTGGAGGGAAACAGAGTGGATCCTAGAGGAAAACCAAAACAAAACTAAAGGAGGTGATTTGGATGGATAAATAGCCAATATGAAGTGGATCTGAAGGTGAGGTATCAGATCTGAAAAATGGCCGAACACTCTGAAAATTTCAGACAACCTGCAGCAGCTAAAACTCTTCCACAAAGTGTGTGGGGTACTGAAGCCCTAGGGGGTTAGGTTCCCACTTATTTGAGTAAAAAAGAACTAGTACATGTCAAAAACAGGTGGAGACGGAGGTCAGACAACCCTGAACAGAGGCCCAGACAAACCCAGAAAACTTTCAGAAAAACTCTCGCAAAAAGTCCAGGTCCCAGTTTGTGACCAGTTTTTTGCAGAGGTTGCAATTTTTGGGCTGAAAAGTGCGTCTTGAAGCTCTAGGTTTCAGATTTAGGGCCAAAAAGTGCGACCTACACTTCCATCACTCTCTATAGCAGATTTCAGCAAAATGTGTCATCTCAGCTGCGGCTAATGTCTATCACCTGCGCAATAGGTCCGAAAACACACGAAAGTTAGAATTTTTACTATTTTAGGGTTTTATAGGTTAAAAACAACATCAAGAAAATCAAAACAAGAGGTTGAAGAAAAATCATAGGGTTTGAAGGAACTGGATATGCAAGGATCAGAAAAACGACGGCGGTCGTAATCGTAAACCCGAGTGGAGTCACCAGTTGTTAGTATGAATCTTAATTGCAAGTGTACGAAAAAAAACCACTTTATCTGTGCATAACAAACAGCCCAACAAAATATTGCTACCAATATCTTCAGATATGCAATTAGTTTATCAAGATAAATGCTGCAAAAATCTAGATCTATGCATCAAAAGACATTAAACAATAAATAAAACGAGATTTACTCCATGCATCCAATAGACAAGACAAGAATATGTCAAATGAATTTTATATTAAGGGCACCTGGGAGGACAACATAGAAGGATGTTACCAATTCTCCTCAATGGGATGGGTTCTTGTAAGTCCTCAGCACTTTAGATCTAAAATTCCTCTCTCTTGATGGTGTAGAAAACCCAGACAAAAAAGGAACTCAAAGGGAGCTCACAAGCAAAAGGATAGACAAATATGACAATGATGGTGGATCAAAGTTAGACCAAAAGTATAGATCCAGAGTGATCTTAGGCAACAAAAGGTGATGAATGAATGGAAAAACCCTTCTATTTATAAAAAAATATTGAGTTAGTCTAGATATTGGTGCATAATTAAAATATTATTAACCAAATCAAGATCCAACTTTTATGAAATATTTTATTATTTTTGTTGGAGGGAAAAGGAATTTGACTTGGGTCAAATCCCTTTACTTGTAAATAATAAATAAATAAATGATTTATTTATCATTTTAAGGATGTGGTTGAGTAATAATTAAATAAATAATGATTTATTTAACTATTTATGAGTGATTTGGTCAAATTTAACAAGGAATATTATTTAAATAAGGTTTAAATAATTATTCCTAGAAAATAATAAGACAAATAATAATTTATCTAATTAATTTTCTTGTTTTGGGTTAAATATGACTAGGAATATTAATTAAAATACTGTTTAACTAATTATTCCTTGAGGAAAATCAAACAAATGTGAATTTATTTAATATTTCCTCACGGGGTTTCCTGTTTAGACCATAAACAACTTAATAAAGGTGTTTTACTAAGTTATTTTTCATAGTGAAAGCAATTTTACTTAGGGTAAAATTGGTCTTACATGGTGTATTTATGTCCATCTAATAGTAACATGTTAGATGACCAAAAAATGGCGTAACACTAGTGGGTGAGATCAGGGACACTGTCCCACCCCTCCCATGCAGTTCCATCCAATTGTACAACCCCATCACCCATGTGTGAGTCATTCGGCCAAGCAACTAACCTATGCCTGTAACCACTAACATCTCATTATAATTTGTAGCGAGGTTCAAACTGAACTTTAAAATTTCAAATACAAAATATTAATTTCCATCAAATCAGATGTCACTGAATCCTCACATGCGAGTGCATCTGGTAGCTTCCTGTCATACTTGATAATCATCAATAACATGGTTTCACAATGTTAGTCATTGTCATAACAAAATCATCAACATGACATAGTCATCCACATCGTTGTTTATCGTGAACTATAAGTAATGTAAGTAGCGAACATAAGGAACACATTCATCACAACTATCATCATCATAACATCAATAGAAAAATACATATCCATCAAAGCCACCATCGTCCTAATACTGACTACGAAATAAACACATCCAATAATAGTAGAGTCAAGTGTTTGGATCCTCAACCTGATGTCCTCAAAGAATAATGTGTGATCCTTAAGGCTAAATCAATGTTAATGTCATATCAAGGTCAGAAATCTAGAGTGGAGCACTACATACACCCCCCCTTAAATTAAACTTCGTCCCGAAGTTTCAAAACAAGGAACTGATGACATATCCCACTCTATTGTCCATAGAAATGGAGTTGGGACTATGTTCCTCTACTTTAATTAAAAATCATCTAACTAACTAATAATGAGTTTACAATTATAAAATATAATCATCTTGTGAAAAATATCCCTTATCAGAATTCTTGATGACTCAAGTAGTACCAATAGAAGGGTCTAATATAAATTTTCTGAATAAGTATATGAAAATGATCAAGTTGTCTCTTTCACCGTTCTATCATTCTATAGAATGCATCCATCTTTATTTTATTGCATTTAACCTGCATTTGGTTTGTGGCATACACAAGGTCACTTGTTAATATGTATCAATGACTCAATCATGTTTGCTATTTTCATACCCATAACATTATACCTTAATGTGCACACATACACGCATATATATTACCACAGTAAGCTACTTATTACCCACAATTCATCCACGATTAAGCTCATCCTAATACTAATGCTACAACACAATTTAATTTAGATGAGGTCTATCCATAATGATACTTAATAGAGAGAGTTTTTTTATTTTATCTATGTCATGAATTTCATTGCAATATATTCCTCTCACTACTTTCACTATGGGAGAGAGAGAGGTTTTAAAAGTTATGTCCATTACTTAGAAAATTGTCATGAGAGAGATATAAATTACAAAACTCTTAAGATATTTGTTGAATCATATTTTACTTAAATGTCATGACTTAATATCCATATTATGTAATACATTATATAAATATTCAATTATATTTGAATAAAATAAACATAGATTATTATTAAAATAAGAAGACTACAACATGCTCATCTAAACACCCCATTAGGATTCAATATTATAGTACAACAAGAAAGGTTCACATAGCTTAAACTATAATAATGTTAAATGTACTATACTATTTTAAATCCACACAAAAAAATTGGCAATATAATTTAATGACACATAAAATAATCAATTAGTTAGGCTATGAAATAAATATTCCTCAACCTATTATTCATATATGCAACCCATTCTACAATACTTTCCTCCCCCAATTAATGCAACAAAGTTTATGCCATAGAAGAATAGGTGAGTTCGGCTAGTGTTCAAAATATTTTTATGATATGAAATTCTATTTTATAGAATTGATAAATGGAGTTGAGTTCCTCGGATTAAAATATTTAGTGGTTTTTTTTTTTTTTTTTTTTGCCTTTTTAATTTTTAATACTACCTACCTCAATGAAATGTTGAAATATATGGGCAACTGAAGCCTACTAAGGGAAATAAAATTTGAAAAACTATTATAATTCATCTCAAGCTTTCATATTTTTTTTTTTAATTTTTAATTTTTTGGTTGAATGCACTTTAAGCCTATTTATCTAATTGAATTTTTATAGTTGAACAATAATTAAACAACACTTCATTACAATATCCCTTATATGCACTAAGTTAATTATTTATGATACTCATTATGTGCTAGTTATCTAGTAATTTTTTTTCACTAAGTGTGTAGAGCCTTATAAGTTACACTTTGCTGTGATATTGGTTTAGATATAAATGTGAAAATTATGCTTTTGAACTTATAGTTAAAGCTTTTCTTGATAAATATATTGACTCCATTGAAATCATAATGATATTTAAAATTTCAAAATCTTAATTATATACCTATTATATGGAATTTAATTATTCAAGATTATATATATATATATATATATATATATATATATATATATAAGATTTTCACACTATGCTATTTATTTAACTCAATTATTGATGTGACACCTACTTAAACTTGGGAAAACAATATACATGTAATACACATGAAGTAATTGTTACCCATATATGTAAGGATCAATGAGACATTCCCATATTGTAGAAAATATAATATGTTTATTTTTTCATGTAGTTATTTAAATATTAATAGGTTGTACATTTAATCCCTTTTTTTTCTTTCTTTCAAACTTCCCTTTTCTTATAAGCATTTCTATTAATTAGTTGTATATAGGTAGGTATGAACAACTCATTTCTATATAATATATACATAAATATGCTAACATATATATACCCATCTTTAGATTTTGTACTACCCATAAGTTAAATATAATATAATTGAAATATGTAATAACTAAAGTTGTTAGTCATGTGATAAAATCAAAATTTAGAAACTCACAAAGTTAATGTAAATGTCTTGATTATTCCTAAATCCAATTTCAAGGTCTTCTTGCTTAGTCTTTTGTTTTGTTTTATTCTTGGCACTATTATAATCTTAATAACATGCAAATATTTTATCGTACCTTATTTAAGGGATGCAATTATTGCTTTATCAATACATGCAATTTGCTTATCCAAATCTAAATATTTCCTTCTACTAAATTTTGTCTACTTGCATAAATTTGTAGTAGGCCATGGTAATTCAACAATTTTACTCTATTAATTCTATCTACATTTATATATTTTTACTCTTACCTAAATTTAAACAAAATTTCACCATAAACTATGGTGAATACTTCCTACATTTATGCATTTTTACTCTTACCTAAATTTAAACAAAATTTCACCATAAATTATGGTGAATAATAACTTTTAGTAAAAATATTATTTACCATCTTATTTACCTGAACGTTTTGTTAACAAATATTATTTACCATCTTATTTACTTGAATGTTTAGTTAACATCTCTTGACTTTTTACCACCTAATTAATTACAATTTTATAGTCAATACTTTCCATTCTCTTGTTAAATAATTTCAGCTACCCATTTTTATGAGTAATCACGATAAAATAATATATAATCTCTAATTCTTGTTAACAAATATTATTTACCATCTTATATAGCAGAGTTAAATGCCTAAATGATATAGGAAGAAACATGACCTTCAACTATACATAAATGTCTAATGATACAAGACAAGAGGCAATGCTATTTTTACTAATTAAATTAATTATTTAATGTATGCAAGCATCTTATCTAGCTCCCCAATTTATTATTAATTCCATACTTTTGATAACTGTCACCCAACTCTTAAAAAAAATAAGTTTGATGGATTATTATTATTATTATTAAATGAATAATTTACACATGGATTAAAATTTGATAGAATAAATTGACTTGTAAATAAAATGTTATTCTCCTTATGAAATGCCAATGAATTGTAGTTTGACTTATATCAACACACTTTTTATTTATTTATTTTAATCAAACCTTGCAACGATTAAACTACCAACTAAATTGTTTAGCCAGTTAGCTGAAAGGGCTAACCTAAGTTATTTACACAATTGAAGTGTGCTATTACTTTCATTGACCATATATCTAGATTGCACCTCAAAAATTTTACAAAAATGCAACACAATTGAATTAAAATGTGCTATTATTTCCATTGGCCATATATCTAGATTGCACCTCAAAATTTTTACAAGAATGCAAAAATACAATGATACTTCAAGAATAAAAAAACAAAGAGTTGATTGGTTTTAACTAGAATTGGTTGTAAATTGATAAGTGAACTACCATATGAATAATTGATACCATCATCAAGCACCTTTATTTATAGATTTACCCTATCCAAAGGTTCAACCAAATCATATTCACTGGGAGAAGAATTAAATTTAAATTAACTTTTTTTTTGACATAATTTTTGGAGTATCACAGTACATCAAGTATTGGGTTTGAACTAAAATTTCTTAAACAAAAAGGCTCTTCAAACTATATACAATCACATATCCTTAGTAGCACTAGCTTCATTGGTAGCATTAGCTTCATTTCCATTCATGTATTTTTCATTTAATTTACTCTATTTGGTATTGAATTGTGAAATCAAGTTTTTTCATGTCCACATAACCATTAAAATTGTCCAGTAAGACATGATTATAATATTATGAAGAATTTTAAAACATAATTATAAGTTTATGAAGAATTTTACTTTGTCAGTTTACTAAGAATTTTAATTATGTTAACACCTTGTCCAAAAATTAAATTTGGAGAATAATTAATGTTCCTTCCATGTTAACAATCTAGTTAACTTAAACTTTTGATTATCCTATGAAGGTGTAAGTCCATTGCCCATTATCTTAATGGTATGAATAGTTCATGATCAACCTTGTTAACATGAATATGAACAACATCAAAATAAATCCGGGATAGTCATCCAAAATAAACACAGAAGTTACAACCTTCCATCAGGCTGAAAGATGTTATGACAAGCCTAATTAGAGATCAAATGTTCCATCGATTCCCAAGATGCCATGCACAAGCATGAGTTCAACCTTCAATCGCCGGCCATAAATATTCTGTGGATCAAATCTGAATCTCTCCTTTGAATTACCCACTTCATATCATTCATTTTCATGAGTGGTTAAGGTAAACACACTTGTAACAAATAGGAGGCAACCTTATTATTTATTATTTTCAATTTACATATGTCCATTTTAATGATTTGATTATACAAAACGTTAAGATACTAGTTGATTTGGTATGTAACTTACGTAGATTACCTGTTTTTCTTTTACAGTCCCCAAACAATGATATTCCAAGAATGATAGATGGTTTAGCACAACAGTTTTTCGATTCACAGTTTTAGGTATGCACAAGGTGATTTTGTGATACAATAGCCTGAGAATCAGTACTAGGTTGCAATATGTTCTTCAATGAAATGAGGAAGACCACAATGACACCCACCATATTATATTATATAGGAAGATTCCTTATATTCGAACGGTTTCATGTTGCACTGTGGTAGATTATTATATTATAGGCTCTTTATAAGGAAGTAATTTTCGTTGTAAATCATATAAATTCATGCTTCCTTGATCTTATAATAAAATTCTCTGACACATTTAAGGAATTCTGCTGCATTTAATGCATGTTTAGAGAAGCACGTAACTGCATTGCAACTTATCTAGGGTGGCTGCCTCCTTGTGATTGTCTTTGGCCTATAGTCTTCATAATACTTAAGGATAATCAACTTCAACATAACCCGTTCACAATACTTGAGGATAATCAACTTCAACATAAAAAATCAATAAATAGTGAGAGTTAAACAGTGAATGTATAACCATTTCCAAATTTTGTCAATAACCAGTCAGTGTAATTCAGTCAAAAAGTGAGAGTTTTCCTTGTAAAAACACCTTTAAGCCTCATAATAACATTTTAGAAATAATAGTGGATAGTTTGGAATGATAGTGGATAGTCAGTGAAAAACTATATATTATTGCTTTTGACTTAATGAGTTGTCTCTTGTACATTCTCAGTAAAGTTTCTTGTCATCATTTTTTTTTACGATCTTATATTTGCTAATTTTGATAATAGTGAGTTAATTCAATATCATAGATATTTTAGTGTTGCACCATCTTTATTTTAAGAATTAGATTTGTTTTAATAGATTCAAAATGCATTTGAGAAAAAGAATGAAAAACAATACCCATATCTAAGTGAAATTTTCACCTCCAATATTCTATTAAAACATAAGTTACTGAATGTTATTGACTAGTTGAAACGTGACAATGCCTGGACGCTATAATCGATCTGCTATCTGATTTAGCTTTCAACTAATGAACCAGTAAGTCAACAAATTTTAATAACTACGAGATTATTATTATTATTATTACTATCCAAATCATATTTATTTTACTTCAGTTCTTGATCCATTCAATCTGCCATCTGATTTAGCTTTCAACTACCGAATCAGTAAGTCAAAAAATTTTAATAACTACGAGATTTTATTATTATTATTATCGAAATAATATTTGTTTTACTTCAGTGCTTGATCCATTCAATTGATTGCTGATCAACGAGTTCCAATATTCCATGCAATTTATAACTGAATGAATTAAATTCCTTGATATACCTGCACTTATTCCTAATTATCTTTGGCACTTATGGAAATAGGTTACGCCTTAAGTATTCCCTCCACCTGCCGTGCATTCATTTGTGTTCAGTGGCATAAATAGGGGCATCGAATTATTGTAACCGCTGAATGTACTTAGAAATTGTAAATATATACCACTATGTATTTTACCCTATGTTTTTGCAATTGATTGTCAGAGTTTTCTTGTTAGAAGGCAGATGGTTACGACCTTGGAAGACTTACATAGTTACAAAATTTTACCAGGCTTTTCATTGTTTGAAATTAAATTCATTTATGCGAGGTGAGGCCAAGTTGGGAATTCTGTCCTCATGTTCTTATCACAGGATTTTCCGCACAGAGATCATTGGCATTGGCATGGGAATTTGTGGAGGTGTGTGTTCTTGTGACAAGAACGAAAAACATAGTGGCATGTGTGTAGGTGATCCAATTATAGACTGGGCATTGTGAGATTTCTAAAGTCTTTTTTTTTTCCATTGACAAACAGTGTGTGCACACATAAATATACGATACAAAATAAAATGGAGTAATAAATCCAAAGAACTTATATATATGGTCAAAAATGCATAACATAGGTTCCTGTTACAAATATTATTATTATTATTATTTTAAAACCAGAATGCACGCATATATATATATATATTTTAATATATTTTAATTTTTAAGGGGATTTTTTTTTTTCTCTAGTAGATTTGTATAAATTCGTTGCTTGAGTTGTTCAAAACCCTGATCTTTTGGTCTTTTCTTACTTCAAAATTTACAATAGTTTCTCATTACTAGACCCTAATTCCTCGGAAAACCTAATGCAAGGGGATTGTTCAACATCTGAGCGATGAATGAATGCAGAGAGCTTAGTGCAAGTCAACATAAATCTCATGGCAAGGAAAATATCGCCATTGCATGAAAGCATAAAATGTATAGGAGAAGACATGGAAAATTTATATTGAAGGAATTCTTCTCCATGGTGTCCCTGCTAAAATCCGATCTCGTTATTGTGAAATCTTTTTATGTTTTTCGGATAGTGAAAAAAAAAACCCAGAAACTTGTGGAAAATTTTGACGGAGTGAAAAACTTATGAAACACCCTTGGTAAGAATGGTAAGAATGGACATAATGATAGATAATAGTAGTTATACATTATGGAATATTTTGAATGATGATTATGCCCATTGGGAAGAAAGAAAAAGGTGCAGAGGTTCCCTCAAACTATCAAGGTCATTCGTGGTACAAGGTCATCCATGGTACAAAGTGGAATAACTCAGAGGTTAAGGTGAATTTTACTGAAGATGAATGGTCATAATAAGAATTGTTTTCAGAACCAAGCATTACAAAAATAGACACAAAAAATAATTTTTCCTTTGAGTCTATTTATTCGTGAAATAATTACTATACGTAATGAACTAGTCACATGTCACAAGGCACTGAAGATGGAAATAGCTAGGCAGCGAATGGATGATAGCCATGTACAAAGTCTTACATACAAATTTCATACCGGTTTAATAATTAAATACTCAATGTGATCAATTTAAATTATATAGTTTACGAAAAAACAATGATATATCTTGCTTAGACATAAATGTCTGGGCCCATAGGCCTCAAGGGTTCAAACTTGCTTTGATACCAAGTGTAGGAATCATCCCTATGCTTTACCTTTTTTTTTTTTTTGAATAATATAGTAAACTAGGAATAAAACCATAAGCATACAACATTGGAAACTTAGAAATATTAATCACTTATCTCAAACATATATAAATTTAACTTCATTGCACATACATATATTTTACATGTTAATTATAGGCACAATGAGGTCATAAAAAAAAAACATTATAAATAACATAGGTACCGTTCACCCAGAGACGAGATTCAATCTTGACTTGCCGCTATTAGCACTTCCTTGTTGTCGTATGCCTCCAAGTTTGAATGTTGACGTTCTTAATCCAAATGTAGTGACTCACTGGTTGACCTCCCAACCTACTCCTTGGGTACTCTCCTTCCCCGCGGACCCCCGAGCTGCAATGAGGTTGTACAATGAAGGAAGTGTGCTAGCTGATGGAGGTGAGCACTCCTTGGCTCAAGAGTCCCCTCTCTATATTCCTCTACCTCACCAAACTCTACTATAGCTTGTAGCCACTCATAATGAAATAATCTCCTCCATCCAACAATACGGTAAGAAAAAGTCCCTTCTCCCATGGCTTCCCCCTTATTTTATAAGAGGCTTCATAGTTGACACTTGGATTTTCATGCATAATTAATTATTTTTATTAATCCAAAAGTTTGATTATTCACTCACCCATGTGTCACCCTCTCACCCAAACTCTCTAAAATCATTTACTTAAACATTAATTTAAAATAGTATTTTCCTCACCCCAACAAGGCTTCCTATTTCTTCTCCTAGTTGTCTCTTTATCCCCCCTTTTCCTAATTCTTAATTTGTGTTTATTACTGAAGTTAACTGATGAGTCTCAAATTTGGTCCCCTAAATACCTCCTAATTTAACTCAATTTGTCTCTTCGATGGATATTCTTATGTTGGATCTTGCCACATGGAGGTTCTCTAAATTTCTCCAATTTTAATTTATTAATATTATTTTGATTCACCACCTTCTTCTCTTAATGAAGTTTTAAACCATTTTATGATTAGTTTTTATACTTAACTCTATGTTCCTCTTTCCCTCTTTTTCCAAATTAAGTTACTTATGTACATTATCCACTTAATATTTTTCAACATGGAAAGGGGTAGATTTCTCAGGGTAAAATATTTTATTTCTTCATATTCTTCCCTTACCCTAAGTTTTATTCTTGATTTAAATTCTTTGGTTCTAACATCATTTACCACTTGACATGAATTAGTAGGTTTTTCATATCTTGATTATATTTATTAGTTTATTTTTACTTATGTCGAGGGTGACAAGTTTTTCATTCCCTTCAAGAACTTCCCTTCGAAGTTCCAAGGGTGCCATGCCTAAAAAATTATTTGTGATGCCAATGGTGCCAAGTCGGTCATTCCCTTCGAGAACTTCTCTTGAAGTCCCAAGGGTGCCACACCACTTGTCCTTCAAGAATCTAGTGGCTACGAGGGGAAAGTATATGCAAAATTATAGAGACTGCTATCATCTTGTATGTCACATGCTATAGTGAGTGATCCCATTTCATCAATATCAAAGAACTGAATTTTCTTATAGACAGAATGGAAATAAACTAGCTAGGGTGCTGGTAGCTTATCTCTGAGAAGAGATGTGGCGGCTAAAGGCCTTTGAAATGAGTTACAATGAAGCTCAAGGGACTATTTATTATTTATAAGCAATGGAAAACACTAAACGTCCAAAAACCTAACCCTAGGAGATGAAGCACCAAAACTATGGGCCCCGTTTGGGTAAATTGGTGTTTCAACTTCCCGGGGACGTAGGTTTGGCATACTATCTCCGTTTGACGCACATGATACATTGTTAGAAATATCTATCCGAGGACCACAACTGTTGCCACAAATGTTGATTCTAGAATGGAATCATATTCGCTGGACAAATGATGCCCAAAAAACGTCATTTAGGGCCTCAAAACGACTTCGGGAGTTTAGGACCCAAAAAACTGCTAAAAATAGTAAGTTGTGTCGAAACTGAAAAAATGAAAGAGACAATGGTGGGGCCCCAAGTGGAATAGGCGGGTGGCCACCAATATCCACTTGGATCATTCCTCCTCCCTTAGGAAGAAATGGTCCCCATTGCATTGAGTTCCTCCATGAGACGAGGAAACTTCTGCTGAACTTGGTCCCTGGTGAACCACTTGCCTTGGTGCAAGAGTTGGCCAGCTTTGACAACCCGATACAGTTCGATCTTCTATTGGCGAGTGTTCTTGATTTGAATGTCCATGATACAATCTATGGCGGCTTGTTCCATGCAGTCTGGGTTTAACTCTTTTGGTGTGAGTTCTTCTGCAATGTTAGAGGTGTCTAGTAGAGGTGGGAAGTAGGGACCAAGGCGGTCTACATTGAATACTGGGTGCAGACCAAGGAATGGTGGAATATTGATATCGAAGGCATTGTTCCCTACAACCTTGGTGATGGTGTACGACCCATATCGGAGTGGGCGAAGCTTGTGGTGAGGTCCAGTGAGGCGCTCCTTATGTAAATGTAGCCACACTTTTTCTCCCACCTGGAAGTTGTGTGGCACCCGATGTTGATCATGTCGTTTCTTGTACTTAGCATTGGATTTGTCCAATATGTCATGAACTTGTTGGAGGATGTGATGAATGCACTCGATGAAGTGGTTCATTTTGTCAGCTTCAGACTGGACATGAGCCGAATCAGCCTGAGTAGCCACAAATGGCATGGCTATGTCAATAAGACATAGTGGTTGGAATCCCAAGCCCACCTGAAAGGGGCTATGGCTAGTTGAGCTGTGGAGAGACCAGTTATAACTATGTTGTACATAGGGGAGGCTCTCATCCCATGTGTGTGGATGCTTTGAATTGTACATGTGCAGTTTGTGTACAATCATCCTATTGACGACCTCTGTCTGGCCATCAGTTTGGGGATGGAAAGATGTGGACTTGGTGAGCTTGGTGTCCAACATTGATAAGAGGCTAGACCAAAATGTGCTAAGGAACCTGCTGTCACGATTTGATATGATAGACTATGGGATCCCAAAGTTCACCCACACTCGTTCAAAGAAGAGTTTAGTAGTGGCTTCTGCTGTGATATTCTTCTTGCAGGTTGCCATAATGGCCATCTTCGAGAATCTGTCGACGACCAAGAAAACACAGTCATTTCCATGCTTAGTAGAAGGAAGGCCTGATATGTAATCCATGGAGATGGATTCCCAAGGTCGACTAGGGGTAGGTAGTGGAGTATATAGCCCTTGCTTCTTGATGGTCTGTTTGGAAATGACGCAAGCAGTGCAAGATCTGATGTACTTCCCGACATCCTATCGAAGGTTCGACCAATAGAAATACTTCTGCAGTACTGCCACTGTTTTCTCATCCCCAAAATTCCCAGTGACTCGACTATAGTGTGCTTCCCATATCATCTTAGCACGCTCGCTTGAAGGAACACAAAGGTGTCCCAGGTGGCATAACAGTGCATCTTGGAGGTGAAAATTTGGAACTCGCGCACCCCCCAAGAGTGCCTTGTATGTGTGGCTGAATTTTGGATTGCTCTTGTAGAGAAGTGGCCAATCAGAAGTCTTGTGACCACAAGAGTCGAGAACGATTGTTATGGCCACGATCGGTGGTTGGTTGAGGTAGTCTGCAACATTATTGGTGCTACCCTTCTTGTACTTGATGTTCAAATGAAATTGTTGCAGATATGTGGACCACTTCTGATGGCGATCATTCTGAAACTTCCCTTGTGTATATATGAACTGCAGGGGTTGGTGGTCTGTGTGGATGATTGTCTCCTTCCCCAAAATATAATGCTTCCATTGTTGACAAGCCTGCACAATGGAATACATTTCTTTGTCATAAGTGGGATACTTTTGAACTGTGTCGGACAATGTCTCACTGTGATATGCCATTGGATGCCCCTGTTGAGTGAGAACTGCCCCAATAGCATAGTCAGAGGCATTTGTCTCAATCTCAAATGGTTGTTGCAAGTCTGGTAATGTGAGCACTGGGGTAGAACAGAGGCGATGTTTCAATTCTAAGAATGCCTTCTGTTGAGATTCCAACCAAAAGAATTTTTCTTTCACTCCTCCCTTGGTGACCTGACTCAAGGGCCAAGTGATATGAGAGAATCCCAACACGAACCTGCTATAGAAATTAGCAAGACCTAGAAAGCTATGAATATCTGTTAGAGTGGTTGGGGCTGGCCAATCCCGAATGACTTGGATCTTGGATGGATCCACATGCACCCCCATTTCATAAATAATGTATCCCAGATATTGAACCTGGGTCATGCTAAAAGTGCACTTCTCCAAATTGGCACACAAATTGTGTTGTCGTAGTGTTTGGAGGACTTCCCAGATGTGGTGGAGGTGCTCTTCCCAAGGTTGTTTAAAGATGAGAATTTCATCTAAGTACACCACTACAAATGAGTTGGTGAATGGATGCAAGATGTCATCCATCAACCTCATGAAGCTTGCGGGAGCATTCGTCAACCCGAAAGGCATGACGAGCCATTAAAAAAGGCCCTCCTTGGTTCTGAAGGCAGTCTTCCACACATCAGAGGGTTTGATTGGTACATGGTGATACCCAGCCTTCAAGTCGATCTTGCTGAAATATTTTTCCCCTTTGAGTTGGTCCAAGAGGTCATCAATCCGTGGGATCGGGTACCTATTCCAGATAGTGATCTTGTTCAGTGCCTGATAGTCAATACAGAATCTCCAAGTCCCATCCTTCTTCTATACCAACACGATCAGGCTCCCATAGGGAGATGAACTTGGTCGGATGTGACCTTTCTGCAGCAGCTCCTGAATATGCCTCTTGATTTCATCATTCTCCAGAACAGAGTGCCTATAGATCAGTCCATTGGGTAGCGGCGCACCTGGGGTCAGGTCAATGGGGTGCTTGACCTGACAGTGCAGAGGTACCCCTGTGGGTGAGGTGAAGATGTCTCGGTACTCCTCCACAACCTTGTCCATTTGTTTTTGTCGTGCAGAGGAGCCATGTTTGGAGGTCATGGCCATAGTATTCTTCTTTCCCTGGGGGCGGATCATCAAGAAAACAAATTTTCTGGTTTGGGAAATTTGCTTACTGCATTTTTTTGCAGTAACCAAAGAGATAGTGGGAGGTGGTGGTACTTCTGGTATCCTGTACAACTTATTTCCCAAAGTAACAATAACAGTGCAAGGCCGGGACTCATACACAACATGTCACTTCCACAAGTATGGTTGGCCTAATAATACATCAGAAACATCAATAGGAGAAATTTCACACAATACCTCATCCGTGAAGGGCTTGAGGCTATAGGGCTTGACACGGAGATCCCGTCCTTGGTGAAGCCACCCGATGGTGTATGGTTGTGGGTGCGCTGTGGTCGGCAAGCCCAACCGCTTCCTAACATCTGCTGAAATGAGGTTCTTTTGGCTCCCATTGTCGACCATGAACTGTAGCAGGGAACCCTTTACCCACCTCTAGGAGTGGAAGAAACACTCTGCCTCCTCTGGATCTTCTGGTTCCTCCTTCATGATCTTCGCAGTGGCAACAGTGGTGTTGGGCTCTACATCAATAATCTGATTCCCTTTGTCATTCCCCTTGTCAGGTTCTGATTCAGAGTTGGAGCATGCATCTGATTCAGAAGCCCTCATCTCGACCACGGGTGACTGATTGGCCCGACACTCACTTGTGTTGTGAGTGGATCTCTTATGGAACTCACACCACTTTCCCATGTCCTTCTTTGGCTTCACGGTGTTGTTCTTTGCTTGTGGATTTGGCAGGTTGTCTTGGGCCGCCATACCTTGGCTTTGTCCTTTGTTCTGCAGTTTGGGGGCACCTTTCGCTTTATTTTGATTTGCAAATCCAAAGTCTCACTTCTTCTGTTTGAATTTCTGCTCAATCTTGGCAGCATACCAGTATGCCGTACCAAGCGAGGAGATGTCGAGGAACTCTATTTCCTCCTGAATTTATCTGTGCAGACAACTACAATACTTTAGCACCAAATGTTTCTTTGAATATCTGATACCCAACTTTGTGCGTAGGGTATGGAACAGATTTGTCAGCTCATGGAAATCTTGATCCCTTTGTTGCCGCAACGTGGTCCATTGTATGTACTTGTCCTCATAGCTCCCCACGGGATAGTATTGTTCCTTGATGGCATCTTGGAAATAATTCCAAGTGGGTATGGCTGAGAACATAGAGGGTTCTTTCTCATCCTTTTTCTCATAGTAGGTTTCCCACCAGTCCTTGACATGGGGGGTAGCTTTGAGGAGTGCAAAAATAATCTTCTCCTGGTCGGAAAAGTCATGAACCGAGAAATATCCTTCTAATAGATTCAACCATCTATCTACGGTATCTGCATCTATTTGGCCCTCAAATATGGGAATGTCAAAGTTTACTTGTACCTTAAAGGGAGTCGTGTCTCTAGAGTGGCTGCTGGATGCAGATGCGCCGTCAGTGGGCAATCATTTAAGGATATGGGCAAATTTATCCATTATCGCATTCCTTTGTTTTTCGAGGGCCTCCTTGAGAAATATTTTGATAGGATCTCCTGCTCCCTCATATTTCTTTTCGTCCCCCATGGGTGTCTGTCAGGGTTTGCGAGGCTGATCTTGCAAATTTTCCACCAGATCAAGCCCTAACTCCTTATACCCCGACCTCGTTGGGGACATGAAAAGAAGGATCAAGAAAAAATAGACCGCTCTGATACCACTGATCCAGATTTATGCAGGAATGCAACAGAATGCACATATAACCATAAATACAAAGATGTAGTGGAAATAAAACTTCATTTCATTAATATCAAAGAAATGAAATTTTCTTACAGACAGAATAGAAATAAACTAGCTAGGGTGATGGTAGCTTATCTCTGAGAAGAGATGTGGTGGTTACAGGCCTATGAACTGAGTTAAAATGAAGCTTGAGGGCCTATTTATTATTTAGAAGTAATGGAAAACCCTAAACGTCCAAAAACCTAACCCTAGGAGATGAAGCGCCAAAACTATGGGCCCCGTTTGGGTAAATTGGTGTTTCAACTTCCCCGAGACATAACTTTGGCATACTATCTCCGTTTGATGCAAATGATACATCGTTAGAAATATCTATCCGAGGACTACAACAATTGCCATGAACATTGATTCTAAAATGGAATCATATTTTCTGGAAAAATGATGCCCAAAAAACATCGTTTAGGGCCTCAAAATGGATCCGGGAGTTCAGGACCCGAAAAACTGCTAAAAATAGTAATTTGTGCCGAAACTGAAAAGCTAAAAGGGATAATGGTGGGGCCCCAAGTGGAATAGGTGGGTGGCCACCAATATCCACCTGGATCAGTGAGACTAATGGTGTTGGGGATCAAGGAATCCTCCTTGATGTGCGCCCCCCAGTAAAATCCTTGTGAGCGACCCAAATTTGGGATTGCCCCCACAACATCGTGATCTTCAAGGCGAAGGTGTTTCGACCTTTCCAGCCCAATTCACGGTGGGAGTGCTAGTGGGTGAGATCAGGGACACTGTCCCACCCCTCCCATGTAGTTCCATTCAATTTTACACCCGATCACCCATGTGTGAGTCATTCGGCCAAGTAGCTAACATGTGCTTGCAACCACTAACATCTCATTAGAATTTGTAGCAAGGTTCAAACTGAACTTTAAAATTTCAAATACAAAATATTAATTTCCATCAAACTAGATGTCACCGACTCCTCACATGCGAGTGCATCTAGTAGCTTCCTGTCATACTTGATAATCATCAGTAACATGGTTTCACAATGTTAGTCATTGTCATAAAAAAATCATCAACATGACATAGTCATCCACATCGTTGTTTATCATGAACTATAAGTAATGTAAGTAGTGAACATAAGGAACACATTCATCACAACTATCATCATCATAACATCAATAGAAAAATACATATCCATCAAAGCCACCATCATCCTGACACTGACTACGAAATAAACACATCCACTAATAGTAGAGTCAAGTGTTTGGATCCTCAACCTGAGGTCCTAAAAGAATAATGTGTGATCCTTAAGGCTAAATCAATGTTAATGTCATATCAAGGTCAGAAATCTAGAGTGGGGCACTACAGATACTACAACGTTGAGTTTAACTTGAATTGAAGATTAACTATGGATTGTATTAGGGTTGAATAAGAGTGAAACTAGTGCACATGTAATATGAATATAATAGGTTACTAAATCATCACTTTGCAAGACAACCCCACACACCAAAAAAATACAAAATTTCCATTTCCTAATGAAAACACATTTTGTTCATCTTGGAACCTCATTATTTAATTTTGAAAATGATTTTTGTTGTTTTCTCTTATTTGGAGATCACATTTTGTCTTATGCCCCTATTGGACTATGAGTTGGCTTACCTTCACCCATAGTTACCTTGTTAATATCTTAAGTTTGTATTAGTCTATATGAACCCCTTTTTTCCTTTTGACCCCAAAATTTGTTTTAGTGAAATAAATTTTCTCATGTGTACAACATTCAAGAATTTTTTTTTTCAAAGCTTAAGGTTGTCATTGCTTGATCTCTTTTGTGTGTATTTTTATTATCACTTGATCAAGATTGCAACATGATTTTAAAATTATATAGTAGGGGGTCATTGTATACAATCTTTCACTCCCTTGAGTCTTGGTTGTAATGCTATTTTCATGTTGTATCTCCTAATAGTTAATGGATCTCCATTTTCCAACTTTAAAACTCTATTTATGAAAGTTGTTTAACATGCTTCTATTCTTACATCATCTTAAAATTAGCAAGGTTTCTAATTTTCTCTTGATCACAAGTTGTTTCATCCTCCATTACTCTCTCTCTCTCTCTCTCTCTCTCTCTCTCTCTCTCTCTCGCTCTCTTTTAATCCTTATTTAGAGGAATCGACAACTAGGCCAGATTGGTACTTATGTGACATAGGGTCGATTCCAATTACTTCCATTATAACCTTTAGGTGAAACCATGTGTGTCCCCATGCACAACCTACCTAGTAAATCAGGGGGTATTTTAACCTCAAACCTCATACTGTCCATAAGACTTCATATCATGACTGTCGCCAATCGAGATTTCCCTTTGAGGGAAAAGAAAAAAAATGACATCGGTTGGGTTTTGATCCACTTATATGTGTATGTGTCACAAAGTGCTCCATTAGTCTTATATTTCTAAATATTTCTATTTTAATTTACAACTATACTTTTATAATATGGAATATTATAAGAAGTCAAATTTCGATTTGGAGACAATCAATTGAAATTGAAGACTCTTGTATTTATGATTAAGGCCTTGTTCAGAATAAGACACTAATATGTAGAAAGCTTATTTATGGAAACATAGTGTTAGAGTTCTTAGCTTAGGATATATAATTTATACAATCATATTCCATGCTCATTATTTTACAAGATTATATTGTTGACAAATTGTTAAATCTTTAGAGCACATATGTTGCTAGTTGTATTATTGGTATAAGAAAGATCTATGATGATTGCTTTTTCATGTGTTTGTGTTGGAATGATATTATGTTGTTGAAACAATGAGCTTGTTTTAGTGCATATAGATGTGAAAATGTGTTTTTGATTTCCAAAAAGTAGAGTAAAATTCATTTTTCATGGGTATTTCACTCATAAAAATGATTCTCTTATTTGTAAGGTGTATGCAATGATTAAAAACTTGGTAAAATAGGGAAATTATAGTGATTATACAACACATCTGTGATGACCATTGGGAACATTTCTTAATGGATTTTTTTGACTATAATACCCATATGTGATGACACTGGGGATGATTTCCTAATGAATTGATGGATCCTTCAAAATTTTTATTATGAAACATTTAAGTGGATGGATATCATTGACTTTGTTCGAAAATAACTAAATATAACTAGTTAAAATATGGTGGAAGTTTCCATGGAATTACCATTGGCGTGAAATGTTGTGTTCACTATATTGTGGTTGATGTTATATTGTAGCATGTATTGTAGAATGTTGCATGTTGTAAATATTATTTTATTGAAATTACATCTTCAAATTTCATATTTTGAGAGTTTGTAAAGAATTTTTCCTTGTGGATGATAGATGAAGGCAAACATAAAATTTTATGAAGTGCCAAATATTGATCATTAAATAGTGTTCATGAGAAAAAAAAATTCTCTTAGGTGATGTAATGGAGTACTTTAATTAATGTTTAATTTTTGATATTTGTTTCTACATTGTGAGTAAGTTGCAAGGTAAAAGGTAATATATATATTAAATAGCTAAACCACGATAGGTGTTGTTGTAAGAAAATTTCTTCACATTAGGTAGCTTTAATCTCGTCCTCATCCCCTAAACAAAGCCAATCTTTCAAAACTAAGTCTTTCTCTTAGAATCTAAATCCATAATTAATTAAAACCATAAATGATAATTATTAATTAAATAAATTAATATTATAAATTAGATAAAAAATATTATTTATTTAAAAATAAATAATGTTATAGTTTTTATTAAAATATGATTTTAAAAAAAGGCAATTTATTTAAACCATGAACTTGGGCCCAATATTTTTTGTGGAGCGCACCTACCACAAACATGTCCCTACCATCTTTCATGGGAGGAATATTCCATGAAGAATAAGATTATGTATTTTCTTAAATTTTGTAGCCATACTGTTGAACTGTTTTAATCACTGTTAATTGACTAAGGCGGTACACATAAATTATCAATCCAAGGACATATTTTATTTCAATGACAGTTTCACTGTCTGTGCCAATACATCATACCAGAAGCAGAAATAAAACAAAAAGAAATCGTCACTGAACCAATTGTTGGAAATTAACACTCATGCAGGAATAAAAATATACAAGAATGCAATCACACTTCTAATAAACCAGTATATAACGCATCACACAATAACTACACCAATTGGTACTTCTAATTGAATCTATGCAACAACATAATAAATACCTGAACTGAAGTAGATCTACTTACAACCAATACCGCAATGGTAGCACTTCACAAATACACAGAAGAAAATATGAAATATACTACTGCTACTTTATCACTGGATTCCCTGTTAAAGAGGAGGGCCCTTCCTCCCTAACAGGGCACTGGAGAAGATAGAAATTAAATAAGAACTAAATCTGTCAACACATGTAACATAAACAATACGATATTCTGTATTATGATGAGAAAAATTACAGAGTCAAAATGATGATTCTGTTCTGTGCTAACCTCTTGACTTAGAGGTCTGAGTGCTTATAAAAGTTACATGTACTAAAAATGAGGAACAACCAAGTCATGAGAATCTTACGATTCTTATGCTGATCAAAATAAAGTAATTATAATTACAACTGATTCCCCTCAATAGAGTCTTGAGTGGGAAAATATTGATTTCAATAAAAACTACCTAAAGATCTTTCCTAAAGATGATACATAATGACTCCTACAACTATCATTGGAATGCGACAATTGTAGTGTAACAACTTTTGAAGACATATCAGCATCCAGAAGTTGATAGTATGCAATCAACACTGCGACTGTTACAACAATTTGTAACAATGGGTCTGTAACAACGTCATAGTGTAACAACATCATAGTGTAACAGAAGAGGTCATGAAAGCAGAGGTGTTGACTCTTTGTGAGGTAGTAGTGCCATGTAACAACACACTGTAACAACATCCTCTCAACTGGCTCTATGCACATGCATGTTCTGGGTCTCTTGTGCTCAAAGTGGTATCTGAAATAAATAGCAAAGGGACCAAAGAACTGCCTCCAATATTCACCCCAGTTAGCCACAAAAAGGAAACAATACATCATAATAATTAATGAGAACGAAAAGATAATAAACACAGTAAAGTTACATTGTTTTACAATAAGGAGAAAGGAAAAATGCAAAGATAGTCCCAAGGTTGGAGGTAAAAAAGGGTAGAAATGAGGGAAGCAAACGTGGGAAATAAGTACAAAAATGACACCCAACATCTCCCCTAGTTGAAGTAATTGCATGTCCTCATGCAGAAAAGCTCATCTTCCTCGATAATATCTCCTGTGTAGATCAGTGAAGTCATAGGCAACGACTATATCTTCATCTGGAAATTTGTACCCCTGAGTAGCCATCAACTGTCTTGGCTAGGATTCTTCTTCATAATCGTTCAATGCATAATGTTCCTGGTATTCCTCTACTAGCAGCCATATCAAAGGATATTTTAATTTCAATCCAATCTAGGAAGCCCCGAGGGACTTATGATTACTTGGGCGTATGTTGGTACATGTGTAACAACTACGAAATTCTGAAATAGAAAAGGATCTCCTTCCAGCTATCCAACACTACTAGCTTCAGTGCATTTGAGGCATCCTGTCAGTGCTCACCTCTTCATTTGTGAAAACTTATTGAGGCATAAATCCAAAATTCTTCTCCTATAGGTAGCAACTGGTTCCCTTATTTCAAGAGTACTTAAAATCTTTCTGAATTCCCGCCTTAGTTCAGCGGCCCTTCCTGGTTCAGCTCGAATCCATAACATTGTCTTTTTTTCATTAGTCTCCATGGATTTTGTGGATAGATGCCATTCAATCTGGTTCCTCATAAATGAAACAAAAGCACGTAACTGCAAGTCTCCCATATACGAGAATACTGTTGCTACCATCTTCATACTAGTGTGCTCACAAATAATGTTTTGCAAAAACAACTCGCACAACAAGCTCTGTTCATCAAAATTAGAAGTGTGAAAAACATATAAAAAGGTGTGGGTAGAAGTTCCATAATATATTTTAACTGAAAAAAATAATAACGTTCCCATAGAAAAATAGGGTAGGACGGGGAAGGTCGCTTGCACCCCAACAAGTTGAGGGTAAGGTCAGGAAGCTTTCGTTTATCATTAGTCAAATCATGAACCTACTACTGTAACAGCAACAATTGTTCCTCTTGTTTCTTTATAGCTTCCTTCTGCTTCCATTCCTCCCAGCATCTCTTCAATTCTTCCTTTGTCCATTTCTCTTGTAGGGCACCTATTTTCTTCTGATGTTCTTTTAGTGAGATCATTCCCTCCTGCAGGGAAAGTGCCTCTTGTTTCCATTTCTGCAACTTAGATATTAGTGAAATCTTCTCGGAACTCCATCCCATAGCGGGACCCAACATTCAACTACATGAAATATCAATGACGGGTGTGACAACCTCTCTATGGTGGGACTACTCCACCTCAGCTGCTGGTTCTTGTATAACATCAGTGTCATAGGTGGGTTCTTGTGTAGTAGTCTCCTTCGTTTCGCCTTGGTCAGCCTCTATATTCACCATTGGTTCCGCTGTAACAAAAGTGGCCTCTACATGTTCTTGTGTGTCGGCTTTCAGGTTGACTACCGTGGGAGGCTCTGCTTTAACTATTGGTTCTTGTGTAACAATAGTATCTTCAACAGGTTCTTGTGGAGTAGCCTCCCCAAGCTCCCTTTTAGTCTCCCTTGAGCAGGTGCTTACTCAACAAACTGTATACCCTGCTACTGCTAACTCTTGGGCACGTGCCACACATACGGATCCTAGATTTTTCTCCCCCCCAGCTTTCTTGACAGCTTCAGCTATGGTATCTAACTCTGAGGCTTCCTATTTCCCAACTTCAGCCAATTTCTACTTTAATTGTTTATTTTATTTCTTTAAATTTTCAATTTCTGAAAGCAGAGTATGAGTTTTGTTCCTACCTGGCAAGGAGGGTTATTTTTCTTCTTCTTCTAGCTCTTCTGCCTTCTCTTGCTTCTCATTTGCTGGTGATGGTTCCGTTGGCACCCAAATCTTCACCCTTTCTTTTTACCGTTTGTCTCCAATCGACTTATCAATGGGCCTCTTCCTAATTCTGGCCTCGGTGGACCGGGTCTGGAATCCACCCTCTTCATGACTTTTTCTCGAATCGTCGGCTTGTTTCCTCCGGCTCATCCTGGGTCTTTTCCGTTTAAACTCTTCCTAAATATTTCCTTGTTGGTTTAAGACATACAACACAATCAGTTGTATACGACCACGGTTGGTAATACAAGCTTCAGGATGTGTTTCCGATTTGGATGTTGCAGCCATATGCTTGATATTTCCCAGCAGGAAATATGGAAGATTGATCTTTTGCTGGTGCCGAAGATGGTTCAATAAAGGAAAGTGGTAATTGGAGACAATTGTAGACCTTCCCTCATAGGTAATGTAATTTATCAAATTTAGGGAAACATCTACTCAAGGTTGGGGAAGTGATAGTCTATCAAATCCTCTTCCTTTCTTCTCCAGTTTTTCTTCTCCTACTGTTAGCCATCAGTAAATTTTGTTTCAGCAAATGATGGCTAAAAAAAATCTTTAGTCTTCAAGAAACAAATTTCCTGCAAAATTTGAGACTTCTTGCAGCCTCTTTGTGTCCCTTGTCCAAAAATTCCATTTCCCTAATATTTTCACTTCAAAACCTTCAAAATCCTGCTGTTCCTGAAAAAAGGAACCATTTTTTAGGCCATTTTCCATCATTTTCTAAACCTGTTTCACTCATTATTTGCCCTTATTTATCCTTCATTTTCCCCTGAAAAATCCCCTTTTCTCCTTCTAATTTTCCCTTCATTATCCTAAGAAACCTTAAAAAATTCCTTTTAAACTCATAAAAATCCTTTTTATGGTTTAAATTACCCATTTTTCCTTATTGGAACCTTAAAAACACCTCAAAAAGCCTCATTTTAGGCCTTTTTCGCTCATATTAAAGTTTTGGGTTTTTAGCCCCTTTCGATTTAGCCCCCAACTTTTTCTTCGTCAGGTGACCAAGCCTCGCAACCAGGTGCTTAAACATTTCGCTCTCAGCCCCTCTTCCCTTAGCCCCGGTTCTTCGTTCTCCCACAGAACCGCGCTTTTTCCTTACCCCGATCCCCCATCACATCGGCATTTCCTTTGAAAACTCGCATATCTTTATAAAGCTTCCCACCCTGATAACAATACCCCGACGAGATCTACACCGTAGATCCACAGGATCCGATGGTCCCCATTTGACCCCATATCCAACCCATCGCACCCCCTTTCACTCTCGAATCGCTCGACCAATATCTATCCATCCACCCTATGCACCAATCCTCTCCATTGATCTATTTGATCCAACGGCCCCGATCAAACCCATATCTCTAACCCCGCCCATTAAAATTTCACACCGCGAAAAAATAACACACGTCACTGTCGGGACCCACTTCCCACTACCCAGCCTCCTCTCCCAATCATTGCTTTCCACCTGGCTCCCACTTAGACCCTCGTCCGTGCACCTTTCCCATCACGCTCTTTCCCCCACTGTTGGATTTTCCTCGCCTCATCCAACGGTCAGTATCACGTTTCGCGTAAATCTGCCGTCCGGGGTTTAACCACCCAAACTCACGCGAAACCACAGGTTTTCTGGGGGATGCATGTCACGCAATGATTGAATCGCGTTCATTTTACAATACACCGCTTACCACCATTTATGAATGCGAAAACCATTTGTGGTTTTCAAAAAACCACCAAGCTACAATTTCATGCCAAATGCATTTTTAAACTTGGTTTTCGCAGGTTTTCTCCATAAAACCTCCTCCACATGCTATTTCCTCCTCCTCACTACTCCTTTCGCCCTCCGCCAGCCTTCAAAGTAGTTTCATCCACAATGCAGGGTTTTATAATAATTTGTGTTTTGTTGCAGGTTTCATGGCAGTTTTCTGACACAAAGTCGTCCCACGGTCCAATAAAGGGACAGAGGCTGAGGGTGGTGATCCTCAGAGCCTGATCAAAAGAAAAAGGGACAAAAAGGGCGGCGAATTTCATGTCTTAATCAGTATTTCATGAAGCATTGGTTTTGCAGCTAAAACCCTCCAGCGCAGGCCATTTGTGAACAAACAAAATTAATGAAGAATCAGTAAGGAAAATTGGAAATCAAGGATAATGGATTAAAGCGCAAAGTTGAAGATCAGAAGACTTAATCCCACAGTTTAAAGGGATAAAGCACAGTTTGAAGATAAAGTCAGTTTAAAAGGTTAAAACAGTCAAATGAAGGACTAAAAGACCAGAGAAGAATAAATAAGGCATGATCAGCCTTAAAGCACAAAATCAGAGTTAAATCAGTGTTTTAAAGTATTAAGATAGACAAATCAGCAAAGGAAGCCTCCAAAAGCCACATCAGTGAGGAAATTAAAGCTCAAAATGCCACCTGCCAGCTGATTTCACCTAAAAAGAATACAAATTGAATGCACAGTTAGAGATATTTGTCAAAGGAAGCTCAAAATTAATTTCCAACCTACCAAAAGCCTCCAAAGTCAACAAAAGTGACTAAAGTTGATGAAATTTAATGTAAAATTAATTAAAACAGAGTTAAAACATCTGAAAACTTCTCCATTTGGCCTCCCAAAGGTCGAGAAGCATTTACTCTGTGTTAATTAAAAAAATAGACCTCCTTTCACTCTACCTCCTCAAAATTATCTATAAATATCACATGAGGAGTTCATTATTATTGTTGGTTGAATACTCATTGAATGTAAATAGCTTTGAGGCTGCTGAAGCTTTGTTTTGTAATTGAATAAAAATAGGTTGAGATGAGAAGTTTGAAGTTGTAAAAGACCCACTATACTTGAAGATTGTAACTGGTTTGAACATCAAATACACAAGCTGATTTATGGGATCTTGGTTTATGTCAATGGTGATGTTTTTCTTACTGTAATTTTCATTTTTCTCATGTTTTCCATATTGTCCACTTTCTCTGATAAAGAACAACAAATATAGATTAGGATTTACTATCAAGTACCCTAAATCTCAATGATAAATATTTATCTTTATGTTTTCTACTAATTGTGTATTTGAGGATAATTTAATAGAGTGTAATCAGTCCATGTTGGCGAGAGAACAAGTCTCACAGAGAAGACCCGGGTTCAGGTTTAAGGGCCAACAAGGTTTTCCGTCGTAGTCTAGTTTCACACCGGCATTTTCACTCTGCTCCTAAGGCCAGAGAGTCTTACCCGAGGCATGCCGCGAACTTACTGTGATAGGGAGTAGATTGGTATCATCCCAACCGTGGTCCCGCAAACTACTTTTACCAACCTCATTAATCAGTTAGAGCAGACAATTGAAGAGATAGCTGGGCCACTCCCTGAGCATACTCTGCTCCAACCACCCAACTGAGCAGATCAAGAGGGGAAACCAAATATAAATATGGTGGACTCTATACCATAGCAAACTCTGCCACAGTCACCTCAGGACTAGTCAGCAAGATTAGTTGCCAGCGGAAAACCACTCCGGGTGCGAATTCTAGATCAGGGTACCTCCAGTGCCGAAAGTATGGAGACATGGGGGATAACTCAGCTGTACCATTTCATTCAGAGGGTAGCACAACAGGTTGAGAGGCTCCACTCAGAGCTCCAGCAGAAGTGTGAGTAGCAGCAACAACAGATAAGCATGCTTACTAAACAACGTGAACAACTGACAACAGAAAAGGAGAAGCTACAGGAACAACTAGAAACATTGACCAGGGTTTTCAGGGAAGTATGGCCTATAGTAACGGTCAACAACAAATAGTTACCAGAAGACATGCAGGAGATTGACGTAGTCGGGCAAGCGATCCACCTTAGGGTGGCATATTCAAATCTTCACCAAGAAAATGTGGAACTCAAGGCGACATTGGTAGCCTGACCTGCATTGCCCAACCCAGTGGTTGTGTACTCAGCGCAAATATCAGAGAGACAGGGCCAAGTAATGAAGATGCAGGAAGTTTTGAGTACTGTAGCCAGAGAAGCATACGACCTATTGAAGTGTCTACAAGAATGCTCAACAACCCTTACTATGAAGGCACAACCTATCTCGTCCCAACTAGAATAGATCTCCAAGGAAATCCAGGAAGCAACAGACCCAACTAGACTGGACCAAATCTACGCCCAGGCAGATGTGTTAGAGGTCCAAATACAAAAAATAGAGGAGACTTCGACGGCGGCCAAGCAGGCCATCCGGGAGCTTCGGAAACCCGTAAAACTCAGCTCACAAAAAATGTAGCAATTGGCCTCTGAGGCCGACACTCAGATCAACACAATTTTCGGTGCCTTGTCGCCGAATGCCAAGGAGGAAGTTGTCACAAAAATCACAGCTGAGACTGAAGAGTTAATGCAAGGGTGGCAGCAGGCCATGGCAACCTTCCAAAAGCTCAAAGCTTCATATCTTACCAAGGTCCCAGAGTTGGGGCCCTTGTTTGGACAACCAGGAGGAGGCGCGCAGCCAGAACAGGGCACAGGGTCAAGCAGACCCATGGAAGTGGAGACAACACAAGACAATTGACTCGGGGTGAGTTAATGGGATGTGGTCGGGGCCTGTTGGGGCCCTTGTTTTGAAATTCAATAGATTTTGAGTTGCGGCGAGTACGTGGTGGAACGCAACCTCGGTAGATAGAAAGGTGTCAAGGTTGCGAAGGAGCATAGGACAGGTGTTGCGACTGTTGCGGGAGCAAGAATAGATGGTGGAAGAGAACAGAAGGAAACAAGAAGTGAACTCCCGATGAACAGAAAGAAACAAAAGACAGCCGAGCGAGAAGAAAGGAGGAACTGTTAGTCGCGCTGGCAGTAGAAAAAATAGGCAGCCAGACAGTGAATAGGGAGGTTGGCACAGACGAGCATAGGCAATAGGGAGCCACAAGAGAGCTCTATCCGTGTTGCATTGTTCTCCACTCCTCTGTGTTACTGTGTTTTCTCTCTTTGTCCAATAGGACATATTTTATTCTGTTTTGTTTATGCTCATGTAGCTATGCCTTGTAATAGTTCACCACTGACGGCTGATGATTAATATATTCAAGAGTGTTGTTCCGAGTATATGTTATGGGTTTGAATGAATGATGTTACATCACCTTTTAAAATTTTATTTACTGTAAGTCTGACTGTTTTCCTGCAAGGTATATGTTAGGGAATGCTGTGTTATGGCTGTCTAAGACTTTAGTTTAGTTTTGATTCAACTGTATGGATGTTGTCAGGTTGATACTGATCTACTCCCTATCATAGTAAGGTCATGGCACACCTCGGGTGAGACTCTTTTCCCTTCAAAGCAGAGTGAAAATGCCGGCATGAAACTAGACTACAACGGAAAACCTTGTTGGTCCTTAAACCTGAACCCGGGTCTTCTCTGCGAGACCTGTTCTCTCACCAATAGTCCAGGAATGTTGGTGAGTCCATGTCTAGTTGAGTAACACTTGAGATTTTGTACTTGAATGTTCTTGAAAATTCTGCTAAGTAAAGTTGAATTAGAGAAGTCTATGGTTAGCCCTGTCCTCTAGTTTCTTCCCCAACAGTTGTTTTGAAAAGTTTCCTTAAGAGTATGTCAAAATCAGGCTAGTTTAAAAGTACTTACTTGATATTATGCTACTTTTTATGTTTATCATGAATGTTTTCCTTTAAGAATATGCTGAAAGCAAGCTAGATTCAAAGTTCTTACTTGATCTTAAGCTATTATCTGTTTTTAATGTTTTCCTTTAAAAGTATATCAAAAGCAGGCTAGTTTAAAAGTACTTACCTGATCTTAGGTTACTTTTGTGGCTTTCCATTAAGTTCATGCCAAAATCAGGCTAGTTTAAAAGTAATTACCTGATATTAGGCTGTCCTTTGTTTTTCTTGTGTGTTTGTTTCTTTCACAACACTTTTTATGTTTCCATATCACAAAATCAATCTAAAGAATCCTTTGACATAGATGACTTGCCCCATGGACCACTTTTGAAAATTTTTGTGCAATTAAATCCTTTTGTGAATCCATAGCCCAATGGACTGATATTGTTTCTTACCTATATTATGAGATAAACCATTCTTTCAACCTACTCACACCTTTACCCTTCAAAAGACTTCCTTCATTTTGATGATATTCTACCCAACCAAAACTAAAACAAACCCTTGTACTTCATAAATAGCCTAATATCATATCATAACCCTTAAAGAAATATCTTTGAAAACAATTATATAGAGAGATCCCTCTCTGAATCCAAGAGGGCTAGATCCTAGGATTCCAAAGTGGTTTTGATGTTGGCCTCTGCAACATTTGTTCTTGCCAATCTTGCAAACTACGAAGACCTAACAGAGTGGCGACCATACTAGGGAGATTACTGAGTAATAGATAACTTCACAACTCAACTAACCACTATTTATAAAATGAAAAAAGTGTCACCAAGACTGGTTATTACTGATTTTTGATGGTGAACAACAACCAAACTTTGAAAAAACAAGTAAAAATCCTTCACCTAGCGACTCCATTGGTTTTCAGTAGGCTTGCTGACCCCACTGGTTTTTCCTAAGACTCCACTGGGAAAATTTTATCATAACATCATTCAAACTCAGTTAAGAAGACTTTGAGGATTAAGTTTTATTTGAAACGATTAGTTAGCCTTTAAAAGATTGTCATACTTGGCTGAAATTTTCTCATCATTTGGTCTAAAAACACCACATAGTGGCTTCTAGAAGAGTTTATACTAGAGCCTTTCTTGACCCAAATCCTCTTGAGATAGTTGATAATCCAGAAAGTATCCTTAGGAAATCTCCTAAATTCAAGACTTCAACTATTGTCAGACCAATTTATAGAGCTAATTCTGTTCCCGAAAATATCTCAGCTCTACAAGATTCACAAGTTGACTTAAGAAACCCATCCAGAAATAAGTCACTTAGTGATATAGGTCATATAGACTTTGAGCCTTCACACTCACCCCAACATAGTGGTGAACATACTGATAGTAGAGAAACCACTCCACCTGACCTTCATTTCATTCATAACTTTGGTTTTTCTCATCCTAGATCTACTCAATAGTCTATGGCTAGTCCAAGTACCTCTGTTATCCATACACCCACTGTTCAAACTACTCCATTCCACCCTCCCCCTCCTTTAATAAACCCTCCACTTGTTAACCCCCCATTTTTTCCACAACCTCCCATCATGGCAGCATGGTATGCTCCTCTAGTCCTTCCTTTACCTTTAGCCAATTTTCCACAGGACTATCAGTCCAAAATCCCATTATATGATGCTAATGGTTCCATTACTGCTCAAATACATGTGGACAAGATGAATGAATATTTTGATAGAAATGAGATAGATGATGAGACCATTAAACTTAGATTATTTGCTCAAAGTTTAGGGGGAGAAGCAAGAAAATGGTTCAAAGGCTTAAACCCTCATAGTATCAATAATCTCCAAGATTTTCATCAAAAAATCATAAACAAATGGAAAGTTAGGAATAACCCTCTCCAAATAATTTCAGATTATAACAACCTCAAGAGAAATACTGGGGAAAGTGTGCAAGATTATTGCACAAGATTTAATAGTGTTTATAATGCACTACCCCCAGATTTGAAACCTCCACAAGGCTCAGATTTGGCCAAATTCCTGAAGGATTTGATCCTGAAATGGCCTATCAGCTAAGAGAAAGGGACCCCTTAACTTTAGAAGACATGCCGAAGGGATCTCTTAGTGTGGAAACAAATCTGATTGAGAAGAGAGCTAGAATGAGGACTGAGAAGAGGGTATCATATAGGGATGTAGCTGCACCTTCTACATCTGACTCAAAACTGGAAAGGATGATGGAGAAGATGATGGAGAGAATGAGCATATACGAGAGAGCTCAATCTAGGGAAAATCAATCAGCCTCTCAAAACATAAATTAATCCCAAAACCAAAATCATAACTTTAGGAGAAATCAACCTCAGATTAGACCTCCTTTCCAAGAAAAATGTGTTAATGAGGATGAAGAAACAAATGAAGAAAAAGAGGATGAGCACATGAACATGTTGGGAGTAAGAAATGAGGATTCTGATTTCATTTATGAAAGAAAACAAGGTCTATATACACCCTATGATGATAGAAGACAAGAAAATGAATACTATGAACCAGGCTTTGAAAATTCCATCATAGGATCACCTAAACAATATGATATAAGAAGTAAAAAGAATCAAGAAAATCCCAAGTAGAAAACCTCTGAAAATTCTGCCAAAAATAGCCCTGTAAATACTTTTAAAAAGACAATAGAAAATCATCAAACAGTGGCTGAAAGCTCTGATCCAAACAAGGGACAAAACACCCAAATCAATGAAAAACACAGTGGTGACCCTAGCAGCACTAGTATTTCAGCTAATGCTCCTAAAAAAACCATTTTAACTGCTGTAAATAGTAGAAATCAGCAAGCTGATTTTGCTGATAAATCAGTGACTAAGAAGGCTGAATCAAACATTGTGAAAAATCAGATTCCCTTTAGCCTAGAGAGTGAAATTGCTAAAATTAAAATCTCTGTCCCACTCACTAAGTTAGTCACTAAAAATGTATATAGATGTCAAGTTCTGAAAGCTCTAAACATAGAATAAATTCATGATACTGTTAACTTGAATGATGATACACCAGAGCTTCTATTTGGTCGTAAAATTGAAGGAAAATTTCAAGAAGGAACTACCCCTCCATTTTACATCAGTTTGAACATTCATGATAATATTTAGCACAATGCCATGCTTGATTCAGGGGCATCACATAATCTCATTCCTAAAGTAATCATGGAAAAACTAGGTCTTGAGGTAACCAGACCTTATAAAGATTTATATTCCTTTGATTCAAGCAGAGTAAGATGCCTAGGCCTTATAAAATATCTCTTTGTTAACTTAGCTCAAATTCCAGCCAAACGCTTAGTAATGGACATTGTAGTGGCTGATATACCCCCCAAATATGGCATGCTTCTTTCAAGATCATGGGGTGCTAAGTTACAAGGCACTATGCAGATGGATATGACTTATGCCACTATCCCCGTTTTCAGTCAACCTAGAAGACTCTATAAGGAGACACACATGAAATACATGGTGAGTAACCAAGAAAGACCAGCAATTTCTCCTCTCTATTCTATACATACTAATCTTGACTCATTCATTCTTTTCAATGATGAGATTCCTAATGAGCAAGAGTTAGTCAATGAAACATCACCCAATATGATTTCCCCTTCACATCCAAACATAGGGGCAACCATAGAAGAAGAGGAAAACGAGGAGAAAACTAAAAGATAGTTTGCTGATTCAGAAAATCACAGCAAACAGATTATAGGTCTTGAGGTCCAGAACAGTCATAAACACAATACAAATCATGGAAATAAAAAAGTAAAACTTAAAAATATTGAAAATCTTGAGGGAGAAAAAAAAATTTAGCATAGAATAGACTTGCAGGAAAAACACAATGACAAATTAGGCAAACAAAATAGAGAGGACAACAATGAAATAAATGACAAATCTGAAAACAGTCCTCTTTGGAGCATGAGTTTTGATGGGTCTTGCTCTAAAAATAGTGCAGGAGCAGGCATATGGGTGCATAATACTGAAAACAATCATGCTGAGGGTCATTCCTATAGATTAAAATTCCAATGTACAAACAACATAGAAGAGTACGAAGCTCTCCTTTTAGGCCTGCATTTATTGAAGAAATTAGGGGCCAAAAAAATAAAAGTTCATGGGGATTCAGAATTGATAATTAGGCAAGTAAATGGGGAATACACTGCTAAACATCCCAGACTTAGGGCCTATAGAGATGATGCCATGGACTTGTTAAAAACTTTTGCTGAATTCCAACTTACCTTTGTCCCAAGGAACCAAAATGTTATGGCTAATGGATTAGCCTTTGCTGCTAGAACTTGTATTACACCTTATGAAACCAAGTAATGCACCACCCAAGTCAAATATAGACCAGCTATCCTGGATAATGAAAAATACTGGCAAGTTTTTGAGGGAGATAAACAAATAGAAGACTTCTTACAGTCCAAAAATGAATTTGAAATACCAAACTTAGATTCAGATTATGAACAAGACGGTCCTACTGAAGAAAATCCACTTTCTAAAGAAGAAAATCTACTGAAATTGCTGATATAAATCTGTTAACCCATGAACCCAAACATGCAACAGAAAATAGCACAGATGTACAAAATGAAGACTTAAAAATGCTGCAATTTAAAGATCACAGCTTGCCAAAAGGACTAGTCCCATTAGAAGAATTGTTTGACTTGAATGATGTTGCCAAAAAGCCGAAGCTAGAACCCATAGAAACTGAAGTGGAAGAGTGCAACATAGGCTGTGAGGAAAAGCCCAAAATGATCAAACTATCTAAAACACTGCCAAATCACATTAAATTGAAATACATTGAGATTTTTAAAGAGTTTTCTGATGCGTTTGCATGGAGTTATGAAGATTTGAAATCATATGATACATAAATAATCCAGCATAAGATACCCCTAAAAGAAAATCATAAGCCTTTTAAACAAAAATTGTGCAGAATTAACCCATTCAATTACCTCTGGTAGAGAAAGAAATTAGAAAATGTATGATGCTGGAATTATAGTACCAGTTAGATACTCAGAGTGGGTGTCTAATCTTATATCTATTAGGAAGAAAACATGAGAAATAAGGCTTTGCATTGAATTTAGAAACTTAAACAAAGCCTCATTAAAAGAAAATGATCCCTTACCCAATATAGATCATATATTACAAAGGGTAGTTGGTTCTAGAAGAATTTCTTTGCTAGATGGCTTCTTAGGTTACAATCAAATATTGGTACATCCTGATGATCAACTTAAAATAGCCTTTACTACACCTTGGGGTACTTTCATGTATTTGAAAATGCCCTTTGGGTTAATGAATGCTGGTGCCACATTTTAGAGAGCCATGGATATTGCATTTTTAGAAGAAATAGGTTACTTCATAGTGATTTACGTGGATGAAATTATTGTCTACTTTAAAACAGATGAAGAACACCTAATACACTTGATAAAAGTCTTTGAAAAATGCAGAAAATATGGGTTGTCCTCAAATCCAAAGAAAACATTGTTTGGTCTCCAAAAAGGTAAACTTCTTGGACATATCATATCTGAAGAGGGAATAAGGATAGATCCAAAGAGGATTGATGGTAAATTGCAAATCAAACATCCTAGAAACATCAAGGAACTTCAATATTTCATTGGGAAGATTAATTTATTGAGAAGGTTCATACCCAATCTAGCTAAACTCCTTAGAAACATGAAAAACATGCTTAAAAGGGAAGGAGTTAAATGGACCTTAGAAGAAAATAAATCATTTGAGCTGGTAAAAAAAGCCCTTACCAAAACACCAGTTCTCATTAGTCTTGATTTTACAAAGGATTTCTTCATTTTTTCATTTGCATCAGAACACATAGTAGCTGCTGTCCTACACAAAGAAAAACTTGAATGGACAAGAGCAACCAATTGCATTTTTCAGCAAGGCATTAAGAGATGCACCTCTGAAGTAGAATATAATGGAAAAACAAGCCTTTGCCTTAGTAAAAGCCTTAAAATACTTCAGACTTTACATTTTACATTCCCACATCATAGCATTTGTGCCTCATTCAGTTGTAAAAGACATATTGACCCAAGATCCAGATGGAAAAAGAGGAAAGTGGATTGTTGTAATTTTAGAATATGACCTAGAAATCAAACCCACTAAACTTATAAAAGGTCAAGGACTAGCAAGACTTATGGCTGAATCCAACTTTCAAGCTCTTGATATAAACATGTTTAATGCATTAGATGAACAAAAGGATTTGACAGCTCCAATTATTGAAGATCATTTTTTGAATTCATCTTGGTATGCTGATATTTTGTATGTTTTGCTCAATTTTAATATCCCTCCTGGTTTGTGAAAAACAAAGGCAAGATTCTTAAATTTAAAGGCTGTAAACTACTGTATTTTGGATAAATGTTTATATTGGAAAAATGCTAGTGGAATATTGCTTAAATGTTTGTTTGAGAATGATGCAGATAAGATCAAGCATGAGTTTCATGAAGGATAATGTGGAGGCAACCTCTACTGGAAGTCAACTGCTAAAAAAATCCTTAGAGCTGGTTACTACTGGCCCACTCTCTTTCAATATGTCCACAAAATGATTACTTCCTGTCACAAATGCCAAATTTTTGAAGGCAAAAAAAACTTTCCTCTACCTCTGCAACCAATCACTGTTGAAGCTCCTTTTCAACAGTGGGGTCTAGACTTCATTGGGGAAATCCATCCTTCCTCATCTGCCCAACATAAATGGATTCCCACAACAACAGACTATTTTAACCAAGTGGATAGAAGCCATCCCATCTAGGAATGCCACAGATTCAGTCATCATTTCATTCCTTGAAAACCATATACTATCTAGATTTGGCTGTCCTATGAAGATCATAACTGATAATGCTGCTGCATTTGGATCTAAAAAGATGGTGGAATTCTGTCATAAATATCAGATCATATTGGGTCATTCTACAGCTTATTACCCTCAAGGTAATGGGTTGCAGAATCATCAAATAAAAGTTTGGTAAAAATTATCAAGAAGTTGCTGGAAGATAACAAGAATTCATGGCACAGTAAGCTAGTACATGCATTATGGACAGACAGATTGACAGTTAAAAATTCAATTAGGATGTCTCCTTACCAGCTAGTTTATGGGATAGATGCAATATTTCCAACCAGTCTAGGAGTGCCAGTCATGAAGCTGATCCAAGAAGTACAGTCTGAAGATGATGATATTACAAGAAGAATTAATCAGACTATACATCTACGACAAACCAGAGAAGAAGTATACATCAGAGCACATCAACTACAAGAAAACATCAAGAAGATGTTTGACAAAAGGACCAACGCAATTGATTTTAAAATTGGTGATAAAGTTTTAAAATGGGATTCAAGAAGAGAAGATAAGGGCAAACATGGAAAGTTTGATAATTTATGGCAAGGCCCTTATCTTATTCAATTTGCTGTTGGAAATAATGCAGTTTTTTTACAAGAGTTGGATGGAGCTAAATTTTTTGGAGGTCCTGTCAATGGCAGGATGCTCAAACATTACTTTTGTTAGCTGATATTTTAGTTTTAGAGATTTTTGTTTCATTGTATATAACACTGCTTTGAATTTGAAAAAAGAGAAATATAAAAACAATAGAAAATAGAAAAAGAGGGCAGAGATAAAAGAAGAAAGGTACAACCCCATACCAAAAAAGAGAAATCTGAAAGTGTGCAAGCTTAAATGCCACTACCAAAAGAGCACTGCTATTTAGTCATACAACCTAATCATGACTAGATGGATTTAAATTTACTACTGATAGGTTAGTGAATCAGATTTGCCAAAACTGTTTAATCTTGGCTTATCAGTAGATTAGATTAGGATAGAAATAAATGGCTCTAATCAGACCAAAATATGAGCCAAAGAAAAGAAGAGAATGGTTCAAACCTGCTTAAAATCTGAACCAAGAAAGAATAGAAAAAGAACAGCTCTAAATGATCAACACCAGAGCTGAAAGAAAGATTGAAGGATGTTTTTTGTTTTTCAGATCTTAAGCCTTGACAATTTTGTTTTAAATTTTTGCAAATAAAGTCTATGTGCAGCTTGTACATACAGCCATAGACACCATGGCAAATCAGATAGTATAATCCTGATTTGAATGTGTTTAAATTTTTGTTTTAGAGAATAAAGAATAAAATCTGCCAGATAGTTTAATGCTGGTAGATAGTAGCTTAGGTAGATAATTAATGAGTTCAACTGCTTAATCTGGACTCATGGAAGAAATAAGGGTAGATTTAGATTAGTTTCCTGTTTTTAATAAAAGAATAAAATGTGATGACAAAGGTTTGCAAGTCCAAGTGCACCTTATAAAGAAAAAATGTTAGGAAATTAGGCTGTGTAGGTAGAATGTTTGGGAGAAATTTGTTCGCTGATATGAAATACTGATCATCTTTTCTAAAGCAGCATGATCAGAGAAGAAAGGTTGTCAATGGATAAAGGCACAAGTATACATCCCAGAGATCAATTTATGAAGTTCTTGACACCTCCAAGGAGCTGCCATCCCCAAGTGGATCCACTGTTAGCCATCAGGAAATTTTGTTTCAACAAATGATGGCTAAAAAAAATCTTTAGTCTTCAAGAAACAAATTTCCTGCAAAATTTGGGACTTCTTGCAGCCTCTTTGTGTCCCTTGTCCAAAAATCCTTCTAATTTTCCCTTCATTATCCTAAGAAACCTTCAAAAATTCCTTTTAAACTCATAAAAATCCTTTTTATGGTTTAAATTACCCATTTTTCCTTATCAGAACCTTAAAAACACCTCAAAAAGCCTCATTTTAGGCCTTTTTCGCTCATATTAAAGTTTTGGGTTTTTAACCCCTTCCGGCTTAGTCCCCAGCTTTTTCTCCGTTAGGTGACCAAGCCCCACAACCAGGCGCTTAAACCTTTCACTCTCAGCCCCTCTTCCCTTAGCCCCGGTTCTTCGTTCTCCCACAGAACTGCGATTTTTCCTTACCTCGAGCCCCCATCTCATCGGCATTTCCTTTGAAAACCCACATTTCTTTATAAAACTTCCCACCCTGATAACAATACCCCGACGAGATCTACACCATAGATCCATAGGATCTGACGGTCCCCGTTTGACCCCATCTGCAACCCATCACACCCCCTTTCACTCTCGGATTTCCCGACCAGTATCTATCCATCCACCCTCTGCACCGATCCTCACCGTTGATATATTTGATCCAACGACCTCGATCAAACCCGCATCTCTAATCCCGCCCATTAAAATTTCACACCGCGACAAAATAACACACGTCACCACCGGGACCCACTTCCCACTACTCAGCCTCCTCTCCCAATCATTGATTTCCACCTGGCTCCCACTTAGACCCTCGCCCGTGCACCTTTGCCATCGCGCTCTTTCCCCCACTGTTGGATCTATCTCGCCTCATCCAACGGTTAGTATTGCATTTCGCGTAAATCTGCCATCCGGGGTTTAACCACCCAAACTCACATGAAACCACTGGTTTTCCGGGGGACGCGTGTTGCACAATGATTGAATCGCGTTCGTTTTACAATAAACTGCTTACCACCGTTTATGAACACTAAAACCATTCGCGGTTTTCAAAAAACCACCAAGCTACAATTTCATGCCAAATGCTTTTTTAAACCTGGTTTTCGTAGGTTTTCTCCATAAAACCTCCCCCACATTCCATTTCCTCCTCCTCACTACTCCTTTCGCCCTCCGCCAACCTTCAAAGCAGTTTCATCCACATAACGCAGGGTTTTATAATAATTTATGTTTTGTTGCAGGTTTCATGGCGGTTTTATGACACAAAGCCATCCCACGGTCCAATAAAGGGACAAAGGCTGAGGGTGACAATCCTTAGAGCTCGATCAAAAGCAAAAGGGACAAAAAGGGTGCCGAATTTCATGTATTAATCAGTATTTCATTAAGCATTGGTTCCGCAACTAAAACCCTCCAACGCAGGCCATCTGTGAACAAATAAAATTAATGAAGAATCAGTAAGGAAAATCAGAAATCAAGGATAAAGGATTAAAGCGCAAAGTTGAAGATCATAAGACTTAATCCCACGGTTTAAAGGGATAAAGCACAGTTTGAAGATAAAGTCAGTTTAAAAGGTTAAAACAGTCAAATGAAGGACTAAAAGAACGTAGAAGAATAAAGAAGGCATGATCAGCCTTAAAGCACAAAATCAGAGTTAAATCAGTGTTTTAAAGTATTCAGACAGACAAATCAGCGAAGGAAGCCTCCAAAAGCCACATTAGTGAGGTAATTAAACCTCAAAATGCCACCTGTCAGCTGATTTCACTTAAAAATAATACAAATTGAATGCACAGTCAGAGATATTTGTCAAAGACAACTCAGAATTAATTGCCAGCCTACCAAAAGCCTCCAAATTCAACAAAAGTGACTAAAGTTGATGAAAGTTAATGTAAAATTAATTAAAACAGAGTTAAAACATTTGAAAACTTCTCCATTTGGCTTCCCAAAGGCCGAGAAGCATTTACTCCATGTTAATTAAACAAATAGACCTCCTTTCACTCCACCTCCTAAAAATTACCTATAAATATCACATGAGTTCATTATTATTGTTGGTTGAATACTCATAGAATGTAAATAGCTTTGAGGCTGCTGAAGCTCTGTTTTGTAATTGAAGAAAGATAGGCTGAGATGAGAAGTTTGAAGCTGTAAAAGACCCACTGGACTTGAAGATTGTAACTTGTTTGAACATCAAATACACAAGCTGATTTATGGGATCCTAGTTTATGTCAATGGTGATGTTTTTCTTACTATAATTTTCATTTTTCTCATGTTTTCCATATTTTCCACTTTCTCTGATAAAGAACAACAAATATAGATTAGGATTTACTATCAAGTACCCTAAATTTCACTGATAAATCTTTATCTTTATGTTTTCTGCTAATTGTGTATTTGAGGATAATTCAATAGAGTGTAATTAGTCCAGGAATGTTGGTGAGTCCATGTCTTGTTGAGTAAAACTTGAGATTTTTTCCTTGAATGTTCTTGAAAATTCTACTAAGTAAAGTTGAATTAGAGAAGTCTATGGTTAGCCCTGTCCTCTAGTTTCTTCCCCAAAAGTTGCTTTGAAAAGTTCCCTTAAGAGTATGTCAAAAGCAGGCTAGTTTAAAAGTACTTACCTGATCTTAGGCTACTTTTTATGTTTATCATGAATGTTTTCCTTTAAGAATATGCTAAAAGCAGGTTAGATTCAAAGTTCTTACTTGGTCTTAAGATATTCTTTGTTTTTAATGTTTTCCTTTAAAAGTATATCAAAATCAGGCTATTTTAAAAGTACTTACTTGATCTTAGGTTACTTTTGTGTCTTTCCATTAAGTGCATGCCAAAATTAGGCTAGTTTAAAAGTACTTACCTGATCTTAGGCTGTCCTTTTTTTTTCTTGTGTGTTTGTTTCTTTCACAACCCTTTTTATGTTTCCATATCACAAAATCAATCTAAATAACCTTTGACGTAGATGACTTGCCCCATGGACCACTTTTGAAACTTGTTGTGCAATTAAATCCTTTTGTGACTCCATAGCCTAATGTACTGATACTGTTTCTTACCTATCTTATCAGCTAAACCATTCTTTCAGCCTACTCACACCTTTACCCTTCAAAAGACTTCCTTCATTTCGATGATATTCTACCAAACCAAAACTAAACCAAACACTTGTACTTCATAACTAGCATAATATCATATCATAAGCCTTAAAGAAATATATTTGAAAACACTTATATAGAGAGATCCCTGTCTGAATGCAGGAGGGCTAGATCCTAGGATTCCAAAGTGGTTTTGATGTTGGCCTCTACGGTGTTTATTCTTGCCAATCTTGCAAACTACGGAGACCTAACACCTACAAAGAAATCCTCCTTCAGAGAAGGATCATTAACCTTCTTGTTAAACCATATTCTGCCCTTGGCCGAAAATGTGGTGACTTGGGAGACAACTTCTTCTGTAACTTCGATCCGAAGACCCCTGACTTGGGTTTGATGGTCGTTCGAATTCCTGGTGAATTCCATTGAAATTGTTTCATCTGAGCCATTGAACCTTTGAAATTACTTGAGCCACCCAACGTCCCTAAATATTTGATATGCTTTTGGGAAACTCTGTAAAGCTTCAATGGAGTTCAGCTCATGTCTCACTGCTAATCCTCCCATCTTGTTGCTATCCTCAACTAATCCTTAAGCTCAAACAACCAAGATATCGATGCACTCATTGCTACCTCCCAACAACCTTCTATGCTATCTTGGATTGAGAATTTTGACTGAGGGTACACAAACTTCTAGCGGAGGGGGATGATGGAATGTCATGGCACTAGGTGAAGAGATTTTAAATCACTGTTTCGTACTTGCACATACCTTCTATTAATGTCCAATTATAGAAAGTGACGTGCTTCGAGTACGAATCCCATTTTCAGAAATATCTGTCATGATTGGTTGTCATAGTATTTAATTCGATGCATGCGGGATTTAATGGCGGCTTTAGGGCTAACATATTGCTTGTAATCATGACAAGATTTAACCCCCCCCAGTTTAGTGATGATGACAATCCACGACCGTCAAAAGGATTGTTATTAATCTTGCCATAATCATGAAATTATTAGAGGATGGTGATGTTACCTTTTTAGTGATGAACCTGAGAAGACGTGGAGGGCGAACTTGATATAATGGGATGATTGCTCCAACGATCATGGCAGTCTCCTTTAAATATTGTAATAATGACTACATATCAGGAGGGCAGCCAAGATTCAAAACACTGTTCACGACTATTGGCTATTACATATGTAACAACCAAGACAACCACTGCGCTATCCTTCATAAATCATTTGGTTAGGAAAAAAAATAAATACTGAAAATAATTGGGTAACATCATCTTTATAGAACATGTAGGAAATAAAGGATGATGTTCTGGAAAAAATGGGTGTATCAGCCGCTATAAGAGTGGTTTTCAAATGCTACCAACCATCTGACTGTGCCCCAAAAAAGGTTTTCACAGTTAGTCTCTTTTATTATATATATATATATATATATATATATATATATATATATATATATATATATATTTAACCACAAGAGTGGTTTTTTAGCTATAACACTTATTGGAAATTCAAAGTTCGGGCTGCACAGGGGAACATCCCCCTGCTGCTGTAACATGAAGATCAGATTCTGCAATAATGTTAATAAATGAATCCTTCGAAGAAGGTTGATGATATAACCTCATACGGTGCCCATTAACCAGTAACAATGTCTTAGCACTATCAATGGTGACCAATTTTACAGTCCCATTGTCAAAGTCTGTGTCTACTTCGTAAGGACCGAGCCATCTAGTGCAAAGCTTGCCCTTGAAATCCTTGAATCTTGAATCATACAAGAGAGCCAAATTTCCTTTCTGAAATTTCTTCTTCTCAATGAAACTGTCATTCCATCTAGCTCTTTTCTGCTGAATGATCTCTGTCTACTGAATGGCATCCAACCATTTCTCTTCCAACTCATTGAGCTGATTCAACCAGATTGAATCCAGAATGACCTGTAATGCTGTTCTCAATGTTTTTATTTTGAACTCTATGGGGAATAAGGGATTATTACTGTACAACAATTTGTAGGCTGAGAAGCCCGTAGTGTTCCTCCATGTTGTTTTGTAATCCAATAGTACCTTTGGAAGTTTTTCAGCCCAATTTCTTCAGTGACTGGCTACTGTCTTTGTCAAAATCCCCTCAATAACTTTTTTGGTGCTCTCCACTTGACTATTTGGTTGTGGATGATAAGGTGAAGTGATCTTGTGATGAATTACATACTTCTCAACTAGTTTCTGAATCAAATGAGTTGTAAATTTGGGCCCTCCATCCATCACTATCTCCCTAGGAATCCCGAAATGAACAAAAATATCTTTGAACGGGAAGTCTAAAACAACTTGCTCTATAGCTCTAGTTAATGCCTTTGATTCAACCCACTTTGTGACATAATCTGTATAGACCAATATATATGATCTTTGTTGTGAGAAAGGATTGATTGGCCCTAAAAAATTTGGCGCCCACTTCTCAAATGGCTCTATCACTACTTGAGGTTTTAATGGCATCTCATTTGATTGCAAAGGCTGTCACACCCCTTTACAAACTTCTTGGAATCCTAGAATATAGTTGGCTAGTAGTACATGTTGAGAGCACTTTGTACCCCGTCCTCTTGTACGCGAAGTGCCCTCTACAAGGCTCCTCATGGCAAGCCTTCAAGATATCGAAAATCTCGTCTTCTCTAACACATTGCCGAATCTGAAAGTCTGGTCTAGTGTGATAAAGATTGCCCTCTATCCAGGAGTAAGTGGCACTCTACTATATGATTTTCCTTCTTTCTCTGGAAGATAAATGATGTGGGAATTTACCTACAGTAAGATAGTTGGATATATCTACATACCACAGTGAGTGAGTAGATATGGAAAAAAGATACTCATTCGTAAAAGAATCCTCAGTAGGAGTGCAATTATCACCTATGGTTAACCTAGAAAGGAAATCAACAACTACATTTTCTTTTCTAGGTTTATCTAGAATAGTGATATCAATTTCATGTAACAACAATAACCATCATGTAACTCTACCATTGGTAATAGGCTTATTCATTAAAAATTGAATGGCAGAGTGGTCAATGTGTAAAAATACTTGATATGCGTTGATGTAATGCCGAAACTTATTGATAACATGCACTACTGCCAGGAATTATTTCTCGGTCACTGTGTAATTGAGCTCAGCTGGAGTTAAATTCTTGCTGATATAATCGATGGCATAAGGCTTATTTTCCTCCAGTTGACCCAAAACCACACCTTCAGCTATGCCAAATGCATATGTAGAGATATGAAATGACATTTTCCAGTTTGTTCCTCGTAAAATAGGTGTTGCTATTACACAATGCTTTAGCTTCAAAAATGATTTCTTACACTTCCATGTCCACAAAAATTCCACATCTTTCATTAGAAAAGAAAACAAAGGAGATGAAATATTTGAAATTTTTTCTATAAATATTCTATAGTACCCTATATGTCCGAGAAAGCTACGTACCTCATTTTGAATCACGGGAGTTGAAATTTTTGAGAATACCTCAATTTTTTCAGGGTCTACCCCTATTCCATCTGCAAAAATGAAGTGTCCCAACACAATTCCCTTAGTCATCATCATGTGGCACTTCTCGGTGCTCAAAGAAATATTATTTTGTACACAACGTTCCAACACCTTTTCCAAATTACTTAATTGTGTTTCAAAAGCCTCTCCATAGGGTTTAAAATCATCCATGAAAATTTCAAGGCAGTCATTCAACAAATCCAAAAATATACCCAATATTTCCCTTTGAAAGGTTGCAGGTGCATTGCAGAGGCCAAAAGGAAGGACTCTGTATGTAAAAGTACCCCATGGACAAGTAAAGGTTGTCCTGTATTTGGTTATAGCCACTGAATCCATCTAGGAATGAAAACAAATTTTTCCCATAAAGAGTATCCAAGACCTAATCTATAAACTGAAAAGGAAAATGGTCCTTTTGGGTGGCCTTGTTAAGTTCTCTAATCTACAAAGACTCTCCCTTTTCCATTATTTTTCAGAACAATGACGAGCGGAGACACCCACTTACTGTCGGAGATGGGATAGATGAAGTTAGCATTGAGGATTTTTTGTAATTCCTCTTTCACTATCTCCTTAAGTGTGGGATTCATTTGACGCTGCATTTTTCTAACTGTTTTGCAACCATATTTAAGGTAAATGTGGTGAGTGCACAAGCCAGGATGGATTCCTTTCATATCAGTATAATCCCATGCAAATGCCTTTTTATACTTGTGTAACAGTTGTATCAACAATCTGTTCTATTCATCAGTCAAATTAGGATTAATGTTTAAATGTTTACCTGGCTCAATTTCGACAAGACTGTTGTCAATATGCGAATTGTTTCTCATATGTTCAATATTTACATCATCTACCACATCCTTCTCCCCATAATCTCTAATGGAAGCAATAGAAAGGGAATTTCTAATACAACCGTTAATAATGTCGTCCTCTGTTTCATTCTTAAAATATTGTGCTTTTACAAGTGTGAGGAGAGGTAGGGATAAATCAAATTCAGGTTCAAATTCGACCCACCAGGGACTAGTCAAATCCATGTGTGGTTTCCTTGGGGGGTAAAGGTTCATATTTTTAGTGGCTTTCCCATATGAGATCATCATAGATCAAGATCTACATTTGATAAATGCATCTGTAGTGGTTAGCCATGTTCTTCCCAAAATTAAAGGATGACCCCCCAGGTTGGATTTGATTTGAAAAATGAGAAAATCAACTGGGTATCTCCAAGAAGCTACAATAATCACCACATCTTCTATCATTCCTTCAGGTTTGACACGGGACCTATCTGATAATTCAAGTACTGTAGGTGTAGGTATGAGTCCATGAAGTCCAAGGGAGATAAAAATATCCTTGGTCATTACATTAATGGCCGCCTCTAAATTGCTCCGAGTATTCATTATGGGCTGGTCATCAATATGGAAAATATCTGTAGGATTTACTGGGTCATTATATTTAGTTAACAAAGGTTGATCAATCATTAGCTCTAATAGTTTCCCCATAGCATGGATAGTAGCAGGGTCCTTCGGGTTCCTTCCAGGATTTTTGACACACATATCTCTCACTATTTTGGCATAAATAGGTACTTCCTTGAGGGCTTGTAATAGTGGAATACACACATACAAATTCTGTAATTCCTTGAGAAACTCTGATTCAGTTTGTGAGGCTGGGCTAGTTTCAATTAATGGTTGAGGGTATGGAGGATCCTGAGCTCTTACAGCTAAGTTAGCTATCACAGATGCACCAGCCCTACTTGAATTGGCTATTATAGGAACATCAGACATTTCCGAGCTATCTTCTACAGGTGTAATGGTTGGTGCTGTATCAACTGTTACAGGTGTAACAACCATTTCAGAATCAACTATACCCCTTCTGGGTGACTCAATTTCTTCCTTGGTAATGATAGGAGTGTGGCCAGGTCTGATTAATTTTCCCGATCGAAGTTGAATCTCATTGAGACCAATAGGAGTAATAAGGTAAGTCTGGAAAGTAGCTAGAGTGTCTATGCTCTGGGCTGCCTTGTTATTCAAATTGGGGTTAGGTTGCACAGGAAATTGGGGTCAGATAGGAGGTGTAAGAGTTTGGAGAGGAGGAAGTTGTAACTGCTGCTTTTGCATTGGTAGTGCAGAGGGGGATGGACCTTGGCCATTACCTCTCAAATTCTGGTTCCAAGGATAATATTGTGATGCGGGATATTGTATTGGTGGAGGGGAATGCCACTGGTTCCAGGGTGAAGAAAATTTTGTGGAGGAAGGAGTAGGATATGGCCATGGAAATTGCTGACCATTATAAAAATCATTCCAAGGATTAAAAGAGAAAAAATATGGAAGCATGCCTATAGTTCATGGCTTGCATGGTCTCTTTGATCTGATGAAGTAGGAAGACTGGACTTCCTTGCTGGATTCCTTAAGCATTTCTTTCAGTCTAGGTATTCATAGGCATTGACCAGTGGAATGCACCAACTCAAAAATGTTGCATAAACTAACGCTATTTAGTTCACATTCCCTTTGCAATGTTTCTTTTTGCATCAAGGACATAATATTGCCAAAGCTGCTTCAACTTCTGCTTGTGCTTTCTTGACTTGTACTATGGTGATTTGGGCAGATAGAGTACTGAGGAGGTCAGTTTTAAAATCCTCAAATATATTCCCGATCTCTGCTCTGGTTACTCCTCCACTTGTGGAATTCTGTATCCGAACTGAAGGGTCCCGAACTAAACTCCTTCCCTTGACCAATCCTCTTGAACTCTGCAGACAAAGCTTCATTATTTATTCAAGTGATTCTTGCGACATGTCTCCTTTTCCCAACATATTAAAATGTTCCAGACAATCATCTCTCATACCTCATAGAAGTATGTTTTCAGGATTTCCAGGGCTAAGTCACCAAAATTAGACCTTTGTAAATTATAATGGAATCATTCCATGTAGTCTTCCAAGCTCTCCTCTTCTTTATGTGTAATTCTAAATATTTATTCCTTCAAATACCTGGTTCGACAGTAATCCTAATACTTAGAGAGGAATACCTCCTTCATGTCATTCCAGGCTAAGATTGTGCCAACACCCAGTCTCATGAACCATCTCAACGCTGCTCCTTTCAGAGTAGCAGGAAGCAATATTAGCTTCTGGCCATCCAAAGTGTAGTCGTAAATTCTACACAGGACGTCGAACTCAAACATGAAAGTGTCAAGATCTTCGATGGCCATCCCTTGAAATGATGGTAGAGATGATAAGGGAATATTTTTCGTAGGATCTCCATCTCTTGTTTTCGGTATTGGGAATTCAAAAGTAACAATACCATCTTTTTTAGTATTTTCATCCCCCATAGTTGATCCTTCCTGATGAGATGAGCTAACCTCAGAATCTACAAGGGATTGACAGAGGTATAAGAGATCAGGCTGTTCCAAGACTGACTACTTCACCGCACTACCCGAATCCGGATGATGATAATCAAATAGGATTTGTTCTGGTTCAGGTCTTGGCTTCCCTTCACTGGTTTCCCCTTGTCCTTCAATTCTCAGATTTTGATCAACAACTTTCCACTGTTGTTTATGAACTGGAGTCTTAATATCAAGAGTGGATATGTCGAGTGAAGGATGGTGAGGTCCAGATACTGAAGGTGTAGATGCCTCCAGCCTTGATATAGTTCCAGATTTCTGTGGTCCTATCTTCATGGTGTCCTTGTATGAAGTGGAATTTTCTTTCTCTGCTTTTAAAATCAGATCCCCAAAGAATGTCTTCCTTCCCAAATCTGCACTTTTCTTTTCCTTTTTACTACCTGTCTTTCCTATAGTTAGTTAGAGTGGGGGTTGTCTTGGTTTCTCTACTATCCTAAATGCACACATGGACCCTATGTGTATCAATCCTTACTATGGGTACCTTAGTTCTACAGTGGTGAGCCCACTCAGGTATATTAGAGCGATGAACAGGTTTTTACCTCTCATCTTATTGCCCAACAATTGTTGACTAAGAACACCTTACCATTAAACAAACAATTCTGGTTGATTGTGTCGTCATTTCCATCCCCGAAAATGACGCCAAAATTTTTAACTGTTTTAATCACTATTAATTGACTAAGGCAGTACACATAAATTATCAATCCATGGACGTATTTTATTTCAATGACAGTTGCACTGTCTGTGCCGATACATCATACCAGAATAAAAAATAATACAAAAAGAAATCGTTTCTGAACCAATTGTTGGAAATTAAAACTCATGCAGGAATAAAATATCTACAAGAATGCAATCACACTTCAGATAAACCGGTATCTAGCATGCCAAACTATAACTACACAAGCTGGTACTTCTAATTGAATCTGTACAATATCATAATAAATACCTGAACTGAAGCAGATTGACTTATAGCCAATACCACAATGGTATAACTTAATAAATACACAGAAGCAAATATGAAATATACTACTGCTACTTTATCACTGTAGTCCCTGTGAAAGAGGAGGGCCCTTCCTCCCTAATAGGGCGCAAGAGAAGATAGAAATTAAATAAGAACTAAATATTTCAAAACATGTAACAACAACAATACGATATTCTGTATTATGATGAGCAAAATTACAAAGTGAAAATGATGATACTGTTCTGTGCTAAGCTCCTGACCTTAGAGGTCCTAATGCTTATAACAGTTACATGTCCAGAAAATGAGGAATCGATCAGTCATGAGAATCGTATGATTCTCATGCTGATAAAAATAAAGTAATTATAGTTACAATCGATTCCTTCAATAGAGTCTTGACTGGGAAAAAACTGATTTCAATCAAAAATACCTAAAGCTGTTATCCTAAGTGATGATACATAATGACTCCTACTGCTGTAGCGTAACAACTTTTGAAGACAGATCAACATCCAAAAGTTGACAGTATGCAATCAACAATGCGACTGTAACAACAATTTGTAACAATGGGTCTGTAACAGTGTCGCGATGTAACAACATCGTAGTGTAACATCAGAGGTCATGACAACGAAGGTGTTGACTCTTTGTGAGGTAGTAGCACCATGTAACATAACACTGTAACATCATGCTCCCAACTGTTTCTATGCGCCTGTATGTTCTGGGTCTCTTGTGCTCAAAGTGGTATATGAACGAAATAACAAAAGGACCAAATAACTTCCTGCAATATTCACCCCAGTTAGCCACAAAAAGGAAACAATACATCATAATAATTAATGAGAATGGAAAGATAATAAACACAGTAAAGTTACATTGTTTTACAATAAGGAGAAAGGAAAAAGGAAAAGATAGTCCGGAGGTCAAAAAGGGTAGAAATGAGGGAAGAAAATGTAGGAAATAAGTACAAAAATGACACCCAACACATACCATAAAGTGTTTTTTTTTGGAGGGGGGGGTTATATGTTGTTTTAGGAAACCTGCGGTCCCCCCTATTTTCTACTCCATTATAGTGAGATAAACCCAAGTTCAACTTACCTCATTTGTTGGCTATAATGCATCCCCTTTTCACCTTTTCTTTTACTTATGTGAGATTTTCCCATGTTAAAAGGGTTAAATTACAAAATTGATCAATTTCTCATAATTATTTCACCAAAATATTATAATTATGAGATAATAATTATTTCATAATTGAGATAATTGATAAAAAACTCATAATTGTGAAAAAGGTTTCTAGAGTTTTCCATTCCCAAGGAGACAAACTTGACCCACTTGTGTATGAGTTGGCTAGGGGTCCATTATTGTAGAAATTTCCTAACTTCTCAAGCCCCTACATGTCTAGATACATTCTCCCAAATAATATAAAGAACCTATATAATCGCACTAAGAGGACATGGGGTTGGAGCTAGTATCCACACTATAGCACGAGAGCTCTTCTCTATTGGGAGAGGAGACCATGCTACGAGCTTGAGGAGAGGATCTTTTTTTTTTTTTTGAAGTTATAATTATAGAATTTGATTCATGATTAATGAAATTACATGTTACTTCCAATTAATCTATGCTTATGGTTGATTATACATGTTAATGTTGATTTGAATTACTAGTATTTTGTAGAAGGCTATTTTTGGTCTTTGTTTGGTGATGCATGAGTGTAGGTAGTAGTTCTATTGCAGGAGGTGAGATCTCTTGGTTGGAGCATAAAATTTCTTCATTGAACCCAACACCCTTCACTAATCTGTGAGGGCTTCAGGTGTGAACTGAAACCCTTAGTGTAGGGCCTACATGCATAATTGACTGCTTGAGCATTTAGATAGGGATTTATATCTGTAATTGAATTAGTCATTCTCTCTACTGTATGGTAACCTTGCTAGGGCCATAGGGTTACAGAGCAATAAATCCTTGTGTATGAATTTTTCCACAACAGAATTGGTGCTTTCAATGAGAGTTTGTCCTAATTGTCTTTGGATCTCCTCTTCTTTGTGTTTTTTTGTTTTCTCTTATTTCCATTGAGTTCTCTGTGGATTTTTGGATTCATTTTGATCTCCATTGGTTAAATACTTGCTTTAGATATGAGCTGATCTTAGATCTAGAGTTTTGTTTTTGATTTTATATAAGAGAATAACGTATATGGGAATTAGAATAAAATTTTGGATTATTTTGTACATAATTTTGTTGAATTGACCATAGATTTGGATTCCTCTCTAAATTTATTCCAAAAAAAAAATCACTGAAAACAAACTTCGTATGAGGATTTTATGGCTGATTGAAGTTAGCTAGTCGAATTCTTTTCCTAACCGCACACACTGAACTTTCTCTGTGCGGTTGAGGGATTTTAGTCGAAATGTTTCCTTGTTAACATTACAGTTATAACCGCATTTCACACAAATTATCCATGCGGTTGTACTTGTAACCCTAAAACTCAAAACTTCTTTCTGAAACCTGTTGTCTCATATTTGTCTTTCTTTTGGCCCTCTATTTGGAGCTTAGTTTTGTCCCAAATCTGGTTTTGTTGACCGGTCTACTTGATTTGGAGCTTTCATTGTTGAAAGGGTTTCTTGTTGCATCTTGTCTTTCAAAATTTCATTTTCTCTCTGGTTTTTTGTGATATTTTGGATCTATTTCTACTGTCTGCTGCTACATCTATGATCTAAAGTCACATTGCTTGGTTTTTTCAGGGTCTTCCATTGGTTGTGTTATTCAAGGTGTTTTTTGAAGGTATTTTGTGTTTTGGTTGGGGATAGTGTCCTCATTTTGAGATCTCATCCTTTCGGATATGTGTGGCTGCTTGAGTGACAATCTAAATCTATTTTTCATCTCAGTTTTGCAACCTTGTTATCTTTGTTTTTCTTCCATCACTTTTGCTTGAGTGATTTCCCGTTTGTTTACTTTTTTTTAATCAAAATTGGTGGTTTGTGTTTGGTTGTGCATTCATCATCTAAAAAAGACTATTTGGGTGTGTTTTGTACGTTTGTTATCACTCCCCCTTAATCTTATTTAAGCCTTATTTCCACTAGGGTTTGGTTTTTACCTTTGTAGAACATTGGCTCTTGTTGAGACATTGTACTACAACCCTAGCTTGTTGACATTCCCTTCCTCCTTTCACTTTTGGATTTCTTGCTGATTGCTTAAGAGTGCTTGTTTGGTTTTGAATTTCTATCTTTGATGTTGTTGAAGTGCTTTGCATTCTAGCTTGGGGAATTTTTTGGCCTCTCTTTGGTTTTTATCTTTTGGTTTATTTTTGGGTCAAAATTGGTATAGATTTGGGATTTTTTCATTTAGTAATTAGTGAGAGGTGCATATTGTAGGATTTGGTGTGTTTTAAAGTGAAAAGACTCTTACCCTTCTGTAGTTAGAATTCATTGAATTGAAAAAGAAAATTTGCTTATAACTGCATTAGGGTTACTAACAATAGTCACTCACACCATCGAAGTTTCACGCTGCATCCCAATTATGTAAACAATAACCACTTAAAATAAATGCGCTAATAAAAGCAGATAGACAAGTATTTTTATTTTATTGGTACTACACCAACATTAGATTATGCTAGTGTCTTGTAGATAGGCATGTGAGTCAAATTCTCCAAGACTACAATAAAAACTTAGCAGCTTGAGTTAAGGAGTGAGAATACCTTCATCATCCCATGGAAAATTTGGATCATGTCAGAAAATTCGGTCAGAGGGTGTTAGGCTAGGTCATAGTGTGAGTGGTTCTCCTCGAGGCCACCCACCTCATCACAGGGAATATCATGTTATGGATGGTCACCAAGAAGCTCAAGATTCACGTGCCCCTATGGGACGAAGGTACCCTAGTGACCATTCTTAGGAAAAATACCCTATAAGTGGTGGTTGTGGGAGGAAACCATACCTCTTCCTTACCTTCCTCTAGAAAAATTTGCTTGTGGAATGAGTAAGAAGTCTATTGGAAGGCCATTTGAAACATATACTAGGATTGGTTTGCATGTGTGTTCACCTTCTAGGAATTTTCTAGTGCGTGCTGTTTGGTACGAGTCAATAGTCTTGTCCTTAGGGTGTTTGTACTAAAATTATCTTGTTAATTTATAATTATTCACCCTGGATGAACATACTCACTGTCAGTCATGTCGTATTTATGGTTTTCCTCCTGAACGAGGTGGACTCTCTACTTCTGCACGGAGAGTATCTGTTGGTGCTCAAGATCCTGATCAACCCATAGTTGTGGAGTCTATACCTGGTCCTTTTGGTAGCGATTTGATTTCCATTGACACATTAGAAAAAAACTCAACTTTGACTACTAATCCACCTTTTCCCGATCCTATACAACCTAAGTTATTGCGGCTAAACCCTGACATTTGTACACCTACCTATACTTGTGTTTTGTTGTTAGTATTTTATCCTATGGATAATTCTGAGTCATATTTACCTTCTGCATTGAAAATATCCTTTTCCATGTCATTACTTCTATCAATTAGTGTGCCTGTACCTACCCCTCTATTTATGCCTCTCACATCTTCTTGGGGAATTCAACTAGTATCATCTATATCTCCCACAAATTTTTCTAGGATCTCCATGCACACTCCATCATATACATTGACCATTTTCGTTAATCCTTGTCAGCCGGTAGGGTTAAGAATCTTCTCCACTAGCTTTAGTCAACCTATGATTCTTGTTCCTCAGTTAGGGTTATGTTGGTAAATATTATTATTGTGTGTTTAATAATAGTCATCGGTACTTCTGGCAGCTGAGGCAACGTTGCTTCAAATATGTCACAATCCTTGTAAAATTTTTTGTTTGGAGGGAAGTCAACTTCCAATACTTTTCCCCAAATAGCTAGTTTACCCCGGGGAAACCCTACCGGTAGCACCGTCACTTCTATGAGTTACCCTCCTTAAGTCGGTTTTACTGTGTAGGCTAGTCCATCCATTTCTACGAGGTACAAACCTGTTAGAAGTCATGCTCTTGGGGGTCAGTTTCTCTCTAGAGGAACTTACCCTATGGGGAAAAATCGTTTCATCTGTCATCTTGACCCACATCATTTATATGTAGGGGAAAACCCTTACCAGAGCCAACAATCGTTACATCATAATCCATATATGGGTGGACCTCAAGGTTGGTGGGGTAATTCTCTTACCTATGACCCATTTAATCAACTTCACAATCCTTTTTAATATTCTATCGATTTATCAGATTTGGATAAGTTGAAAAAAGACCCCATTAGACACGACCCTTGATGGCCACCTATGCTTGAAAAATTAGCTTATGATTCTCCAAATTTGACGGAAATCCTCGAGAGACTCCATCCACTCATATTACCACATATCATTTGTGGTGTTCATCCAACTCTTTAGTGGATGATTCAATTAAATTACACTTGTTCCAACACACTTTAATAGGGGATTCTTCCAAATGGTACATCAAATTGGACACATCATCCTACAATCATTTTTCATCCTTAACTCAAACCTTCTTGACACACTTTTAGTTTCCTACGAGGTATGATATCGATTCCGACCTCTTTCCCACCTTTAAAGAAGACGATTCCATGTTTATTTTGGATCATATTCATGAGCGCCTTCATCGCAAGAGGTAGGTGAGAACCAAGATTCCTGATGAAATATTACACAAATGGTTCATTCGATCATTATGGCCTCAAATTTCCAAAGATGTCTCTATGTTTAGATATGTTACTGAGGAACTAGCCATCTTAGATTCCCAACGACTAGATTTTATTTATTCTCAGTTGAGCATGCTTTATGAAGTACTTCCAAATGCTCCACGAACTTACATTGACCCACCTAAACTTGTTCCTGGCTCGCACGTTGATGGTGTGATTGTGGTTGTTTCTGATTCCATGAGCCAAATTTCTGCCCAACTTGGGAAATTGATTGTTACATCACAAGCCCCAATAAGTGTCTATGGATATATAAAAGCACCGCCTTCTGAGTAGTCCACTAACGTTCTTACGATGAAGTCCACAACACCAAAAAACATTCAACAACTTGGTGGTAACAAGAACAAAAATAATAAACAAAATAATCAAACTTCTCAGGAGCTTCAAACGAACCCACCTAATCAAAGAGGGGGACACATTTGAGCATCGTCCTAAGATTAAGTTCCCTTGAAATATTTGTTGATGGGTGGTTGTCGTTGATGTCAACCAAAGCAGCACCAGGGGCCACCCCTATCTTGCATGGGAATTTTGAACTACCAAATTACTATATTCCATGTCAAGGATATTTTTGATGGTTTCTACTTGTCGAGATGTTTCCTTTGATATATGGAATTCCATGTAATTATTCACGGTTTGAGAGATATTAATGTTTGAATTTAGTAACCCCAGTAAATGGGCTAAAACCCCATGGGGTTGTGGCATGAGACTAATAATTGGTTGTGGTCATTGAAAAATCAATAATTAATAATTTTTAAGCTCCTAAAATCCCTCCCACGTTCACTTCTTGAACTCCCTCTTAACCTAAGAATTTATATAAATTGTGATCCTCATATCCTCCTCATGTGGGGATTTCGCTACTTGAAACAGAACATCGTGGAGTTTTTGATATAAATGTTTTTATACAAAGGTTCAGAAGTTGAAATTTTTATGAGGTGAAGCTGAATTCCTAAGGACACTCCTATAAAAATTTCAGATTGTAGTGCGCAATATTTTCGGAGATATGATCTGTGGAAGTTAGGGTTTTTGCAGGCTCCTAAACTTCATCTCAAAGAGGCGACCTTGGGAAAATCGTCATAACTCTCTCTCTGAGTATCAGATTGGAATTTTGTAAAAAGTGGTAGATAATGCACTGAATTTAGTTTTCATTGTATCAATTTCAGAGTTGAATGAAGAAACAGTGACACGTGGAACATCGTATAAGTTCGCTCTATTGAACTAGTCCATAATTAGGTCATTGTGAGAGATTGGGCATAAATTTGTCTTGAAGAATCCAAATTGGGTCAGACTTTTTGATGAGATCCATCATTAGAAATATTTGGAGGGGTTAATAGTCACATTTTTCCCTTCTTAGATCTCTTTTTATTGCATTTTTATTATTATTTGGGTTTATGATGCTAGTATAGGTGGTGATTACGGCTAACATACTCTGAGTGCCTAATATAAGGTTGAGTGCAGAAAATCATGATTTATTAAGTACTTTTATAAAGATTTATCACAAAGACTTGGAGGAAACAGTAAGGAGAAAATATAGGAGGATTTTCCACCCTCAAAGGCAACCTAAGGATCCCAAATATTCTCTCGAGCAATTCGAATTCCACAAGCAGCCAAAGGATCCCCAAGGATTCTCTCCAGCAATTCAAATTCTAGAGGCAGCCAAGCAACTCAAAGAGGAGAGCACTCAATCTATGTTTGCTTGGAGTCAAAGTGGACTTAATCACCATTTTCAAGGGAGATTTTGGTAGCTTCCCTGTAGAATAAATAGAGCAGAGCTAGAGCTATGAGGAGTTAGTCTATTCTAGTCTCGATTCCATTCAGAACTATTATTATGAGCTATTGAGATTTTTGTTTTATTCAAGGATCAAACTTTTAAAGATGTATGCAGTTATTATTTTATTAAAGGAGCATACTGGTTCCATTCGACTGATTTAAGTCTCAGAGGGCTAGGTTCATGGGTTAGGGCCCAATCCATGTGCCTCAGCTTCTCTGTTGTTACTATCTTTTCCTTTCTGTCATTTAGCTAGTTTTTCTTTTTCCATTTAAGTTAGATTTTCTTCTGATAAGTTTCATTGCTATTTAGTTTTTGTGCTTCTGTTGTTTTAATATCTTATGCATAGTGAAATAGAGGAAAAACTCCAAAAATGTGGTCAAGTCTCCCGCGCTCTCATCTCTGTCAATAGAGTTCGAAGTAGGGAATACCTTCCCACAGGCCAAAATTTCTTTCTGTTCGAGATCGGGGAAGAATTTGTAGTTACCAAGTCCAAGCCTTTTCATCACTGTTTCATCCTAGATTTCTGTCTGTCTCCCATGCATAATCCACAGGTGTGTTTCATTTCTAAGCATTGCTCTTACGCCTTCATTTCCCTCCTTCTCTTCTCATATTAATGATGTACTTACATTTTTTTTTGTTCCCAACACACTTAGCCCTGCAAAGTCTTATTTCTTTGTTTTCTTCATTCATGACCGCCTTATCCTTCCTATGAAAAATGTATGAAAAACCATTCAAAACCATCGAAACCCAACCTCCACCTTTGCTCCTCAAAATTCCCTCTACCGTACGTCACACTTTTCAAATCACAACATTTGGCTTTTACCTTCAACACTTACCGCTCGTTCCTTGTGATTGTGATATTGCGAAATCGCAATTCGCACTTCGCACCAGTTATCCTTTCACACTTACCGCTGTTCCGGCCAATTGTGATAGTGTGATCTTTCCCTGCTGTCGGTCCCACCGCCACGTCGCCATCGTAAATCGCACTTCGCCTCCTTTAGGTTTTTCCCTCAATGCTTACAACTCATTTTTGCAATTGCGGTATTGTGAAATCACATCCCGCAGAACTTACCATATCGCACATCGCACGATGCACATTTTAGTTTATTCCTATTAAATCCTTACTGCTATTCATCTAAACTTGCAAATTTTTGATTGCGACATTTCACATCACAACTTTTACCTCCATCGCGTCTCTGCCATCGCATCTTTCGATTCTTTCCGCTCCAAAGCCATTTCTTGCACTATACTAAGGTTTTAAACCCCCTTTTTCCTCTTCTAAGCCTTTTCCAATCCTTTCCGCTCCAAAGTCATTTATCACGTTATAATAAAGTTTTCTAAGGTTTTAACCCCCGCTTTCCATTTCTAAGCCTTGTTCCATGCACTAAGCCCTCAATTAGCTCCTTTAACCCTTTTTCTTCCTCCAAGCTACACATTACTTCTTTTTAGTTATAATTAAGTCATGGATAGTTTAGTTGCATGGATAAGAGAATGGTATATAGATCATAGGATAAGTAGAGTGAATTTATCCGTTTGGCCAATATAAGTGTGGTTTAGAATTAGTTTAATTTATGCCATTTACTTTCAGAAAGTTAGCTTAGTTTCTTTTTAGTCATTTCCCTTTCTGCCAATTAAATTAGTTTCATTCTTGTCATTTCTTTTTAGCACTTTAGTTTAATTTCCTTTTTTTCTTTTCCTTCTAGCAATTTACTTTACAGTTGTTCTCATCATTTAAGAAATAGCACCCTTTCGTAAAGGAAAAGAGGATGACATGAGCATAATGCATCTACTATGTATATAGCTTTGTCACATCAAATTTTGTACGAACCATGGGTTGATAAAGTAAAGTAGGGCAGCCCCTAGGAGTTGCAGCACTCTTGGTGCAATACCAGGGCTCACCACTTTTTGGCACCGTTTCTGGGGTGGTGTCTGGCAGATATTTTGATTTTGTTTTAGCATTATTTTCTACTTTCCTTTCTTTTCATGTCACTTCAAAAATATTCAAAAAGTACAACAAAGATATGATTTTCATGCCTCGTAGGACTAGGAATACTCAAAGACAAACCTTACCTAAAACCCCCACATCACCTCCTAGCCACCCTTCACTCTTCTTCAGTGGAAGTGAGATTGAACCCCCTCTAGGAGATCCTTCTGAATATTTTGAGGATCCTATTGGGGAAGAAGAAGAAGACCTTGTTTCAACTGAGGGACCCGCTTCACCTATCTTAACCATGCCTAGGACCTAGAGAGCCTTTCCAATAAGAGAGACATATGGGGACACTATGATGAAAACATTAGCCCCTCAACTCTTCCACACTTCCATGGACTTACCTCTGAGGACCCTGACACATTCATGTTTGATTTTTTTTGTTTGTTTGTAGGACTTATGACTACAGATCTGATGACCAGAGGTCGAAGCTATTCCCATCCATCCTTAAGGATGCAGCCTTGCCCTGGTTCATGGGTCTGCTTGGGGATAACATCACTACCTGGGCATAGATGGAAGAGACCTTCAGTAGCAATTACAAATACTACTGTAGGTCCAAGGAAACTAAGGATGAGACATTTAGGATGAATCTAGGGCCTGATGAATCCCTAGAGGATTATGAAGAGAGGTTTCAATTTAACTATAAGAGAGCCAACTGTACTCTTGATCCTGACTCACTTAAACTTGTACTTATTTGAGGGATTAGTCAGGAGATGATAGAAAAATTGAATATGTTATCAGGAGGAGATATCTACCAAAAACCCTATGAAACAATTAAAACTGTCTTCCAAAACGATGCTAGGGCATTTAGGAAGAAGGGTAGAGCTAGCCAAAGTATATTCAATACCCCTTCCTCTTCCACCTTCATAAAACATGAGATTGGAAACATGATAGTGGACTTCAAGAGTGACATATTTCACACCTTTGCTTTGCAAATGGACATAATGAAAGTCAAAAGGAAGCAAGAAGAAGCAGAGAGAGCCCTGGCCATATTTTTTCCTAGATGTACTTGGAAACACCCAAGAAATGAATGTCCAATAAATGCCATAGAGGTTTTCTTAATATGTGAAGAGAATCATGCCATAGACAAGTGTCCCTCCTTACCTGTACTTAAAGCTATATATCAAGGTGGGGAAATAATGCCAGAGCAACTCTATTTCATCAACCAGAGAAGGCCTTAGGGCCCTCAGCCATACCAACAAGGTATGCAAGGTGCACCTCACTCTTACTATTACAAAAATCAGAGTGCACCCATGAAACCTTGGTACACCCCCACTCCTTCATCCTGGTCTACGCCTCCTACTTGGCCTTCCAACCCTTCATATCATCCTCAGCTAGTAAACCAACCATTTTAGTAGTACGATCCACAACAACCTCAGTGGAACAATCCATCCCAAGTGTGGAGGCCTCAACAAAATCAACTACCTGCTTTAATGCCTCCACCCCAACCTCAACCTCAACTTACTAATGCTGCTCCACCTAGGCGACCTATACCTGCACAACCCAACCTGAACCCGAACAACAGACATACACAACAGGATCCTAGTGGATAAACATCCCATCCAGCTTATGCTGTGGAGATACAGGAGGTTAACCTCAGGTCAGGAAGAGTACTCCCAGAAAACCATCCCCCATCTCTACCTATAGAGGTTGAGGAGGAAAAGGAAGAATATAACAATAAGATCCAACAACCTCCTTTTCCCGAGCACTTGCTCCACCCTAGTCAGCACACCCTAGAGGAGACTGAACTCCCGGGAGAATTGGAAAATTTCTATGTAATATACCACTTCTCCAGGCCATTAAGGATGTCCATATCTCCAATAGTCTCATCAAAGAAAAATGATTCAAGAAACCTGGAAGGAGGAAGATAGATACCCCCAACATCAATGTGGTAGGACAACTGTCTGACCCGATGATGGGGAAGGTGATATTTCCAAAATACCTTGACCCTGGTAGTCCAGTTTTTGATGTACATATAGATGGTGTCATAGTCCCCAACGCTCTGATTGATTTAGGGGCTGCCATCAATATCATGACCAAGGAAACTATGTTGAAACTTAATCTCCAAGGGACTTTGAGGAAAACCACAATAGTTCTGCAACTTGTAGATCAGTCCATAGTAACTCTGGAAGGAATTGTTGAGGATGTTATGGTTACCATTTAATCTTGGGAGTATCCTACAGATTTCATATTCCTGCAGCCAAAAACCAAGTTTAATGGTTATCCTCTCATCTTAGGGAGACCTTGGTTAGCCACTGCAGACACTTATATTAGTTTTCAGGTCGGAAACATGACTATAAAAAATGGGCCCTTGTCTAAACATATAGTGTTATATCCTCCAACCCAACCTTCCATTGATCATGATCTCCCTATATGGTTGGAGAATGAAGAAGATGAGTTATATAACACTACCCCTATGTTTACCATCGATGCTATCCTTAGAGGGGGGCAACTTGAAGAAGATGAACTCATCGACCATGCCATTCAAAACCAGTCCTCCACTAACACTCCTCTCGAAACCATAGTCAAAGAGTATGAAATCTAACCTTGGATGGAGTTCAATCAGTTGAGAAAACCTCTGAAACCACCAAGGCTGTCGAGTTTGGTCCATCCATATCTCTGAAAATCAACCCAAACCTCTCAAACAAAGAAGAGAAATAGCTATGCCAGCTTTTGAAAGAAAATCTTGAAGCATTTTCTTGGGATTACAAGGACATGAAAGGGGTGCATCCTTTAGTATGCAGACATCACATTTACATCAAAGAAGGATGCAAGTTTGTGAGACAACCCCAAATAATAATAAACCTGACTCTAAAGGACATAGTCAAAGAAGAGCTTTAAAAACTATTGGATGCGGGGTTCATATATCCTATATCCGACAGTGAGTGGGTATCTCCTCTTGTCCTAATCACAAAGAAGAATGGGAAGTGGTGAATTTATGTTGATTATTGATAACTTAACAAGGCCACCAAGAAAGAACATTTCCCTTTTCCCTTTATAAACCAGGGCCTGGATGGTCTTGCAGGGAAGAAGTTATTTTCCTTCTTAGATGGGTTTAGTGGGTACAATCAGATTCAAATCAACCCTGAAGACCAAGATATGACTACTTTCACCTGCCCTTGGGGTATCTTTTCTTATAGAGTCCTACCTTTTGGGTTATGCAATGCCCCAACCACCTTCCAGAGAGCTGTCCTGAGCATCTTTTCTGAGTTATTCAACAACTCTGTCGAAATTTACATGGATGATTTCACACCATATGGGTATGAATTCCAGAAAGCTCTCTCCAATTTGGGTAAAGTAATAAGAAGGTGCATTAAAATGCATCTCTCCTTGAGCCCAAAAAAGTGTGAATTCTTGAAGAAATTAGGGCTTATATTAGGACACTCCATATCCCAAGCAGGAATACAGGTAGACCCAAACAAAATCACTATCATCAAAAGGGTACCTTCTCCTCTAAAGCAGAAATATGTCAGGAGTTTCTTAAGCTTAACTTCTTACTATAGAAGGTTCATCAAAAATTTCAGTAAGATGGCTTCACCATTATTTGGGTTATTGGCCGAAGATTCTGATTTTATTTGGTCCAGTCCTTGTCAAGAGGCTTTTGAGCTCATTAAGAACTAGTTGACTACTGCCCCCATCCTCCGAGGTCCAAATTGGACTCTGCCTTTCCACATGCACACTGATGCATTCGAAAAAGATGTAGGGGCATCATTAGGACAATTATAGGACAAAATCCCTTATGCCATTTATTTCAAGAGCAAGAATTTGTCCAAGGCCAAGCTGAATTATACTATTACTGAGAAGGAGATGTTGGCCATTGTACATACATTGAACAAATTCAGGAATTATGTCACTGGATATTAGACCTTTTTTCACACTGACCATGTAGCCATCAAGTATTTAATGAACAAACCAGGTATTAATGATAGAGTAATTATATGGTTGTTACTTTGCAGCAATTTGATTTGTCTATTGTTGATAAACCTGGAAAGGAAAATGTTGTTGCATATTTTTTGTCCAGGTTAGTTCTCCCTACAGGTGAAGAAGGAATGGTGGAAGACCAGTGTTGGGTGATAAAAGGTTCTTCTTAAAACTCCTAATTATCTCACATTAATTATCAACCGGGGTAAGTTCTTTTATTTCAAGAGTGTACACAATATGTGCAAGCTATAACCTAAAGAGTAATTTTTCCTAAACTGTAGTATAGATCTTGACACAAGAATAAATGGAAGCATATAACAAACTCCAATTGAAATTATTAAAGGGAATATCAAAGTTCAAGCTTCTATTGAAATCAAATCTTTAACAATACAAAGAATGGCATCATCAGCTAGGAGCACAGTAGCAATAACTCACTCCTACTTAGCTGGTTCAATTCTAAATTATATTAACTTTCTGCAAAGAAATTAAGACAGAACCAATATCACTTCCGAGAATCCAATAGCGATAATTAGACTCTTACGGATGATCTAAGTAATGCAATATGCTGTCTCAAATAACCCACACTGTAACAAATAAGATTCAGATCACACGATAATGAAATAACTCATAAAAATAATGCGTAATACATAAATACAGTAAGATGATAAACAACTAATGAAATGAACTCATGGTAGCAGGAATTTATCAAATCGATCACACTCTGCAAGAATCAGAAATATAACACAGAGGAGCAGTTAACGCTACCAGGGGTTGGGCCCTTAACCACCAGTAGGTACTGCTCAAGCTAATTCAGATGATGTGAATGGAAACCAAAAATTCAATTAATCATTAAACTGGATCAGCATTACAATGTAATCATTTTTTTCAACAACTCAGTTCGTGATTAAGTTTACAATTCGAAAAGTAACAACCCTCCCCCTTTCTTTTACAAATGCCTCCTTTTATAACCAGAAAGAGGAGAAGGTAAATAGTAAATGTGATCCCTCATAAAAAAATTGGATTGTTCCCAACAACTTGATCAACAAGAAAATATATTTCCATTGATCATTCAACAGGAACAAGTCGAATTTGGTATTGCAACTGACATAATTTGGAAAACGGCCGCAACGGCGAATCTAGGAAAATAGTCTTTAGGGAACCTTTGGTTTCTCTTAATACGAATCGAATTTGGGCAAACGACTAATTAGTAGAGTTAATTCGGTCCATTCTGGACAAAACCCATGTTTCTAATTTTCCAGATTCTTCTCCATTTTCCCACAATGTCCAATACAAAAATGTCACTTCTTATTCCAGCGAATTTCTGAGTTGGAATATTTAATGATGAGTTGGAGATCAAATCTGCAATCTAGAAAATATCTTGGAGGCTAAAATGGTGAGTGATGTTACAAAAAATTTATTAATAAACCATTATTGATAAAATCATGCATAATAATCATCAATTTATTAAAAATAAAGGAGAAGAAATAATGTTTATCCACAAGAGCATAAATAATTATAAAATGGAATTATATGATAAACCATGATAAATGACGTGATAAAGAATGGTAGAAATGGATGAAATAGGTTTTAAAATGTGATAATAATAATGAAAAACTAGCGGCCCAACAACCAGCTGCCAGATGAGTACCTCTTTTCCATATCAACACTCTCACCATGGTTTGCTAATATAGCCAACTACTTGATTGTTGGAAGACTCCCTCCTAATATTTCATTCAGGGAGAGGAGTAGAATCATCAGAAAAAGCACCCCTTTCACATATATTTGGGGGAATCTGTTAAAGCTAGGCCCTGATCAAATCCTAAGAATATGTGTGAGGGAGGAAGAAGTTTTTGATATCCTCTCTGAATGTCATGACATCCCATGTGGAGGCCACTTCCCTGCAAAGAGAACTGCTTACAAAGTTTTTCAGGTGGATTAATATTGGCCTAACCTTCACCAAGATTCCATAAGATACACCAATAGGTGTGACCAATGCCAAAGGATGGGGAAACCCACACAAAGGGATGAAATTCCTTTACACCTTTAGGTGGCTCTTGAGCCATTTGACAAGTGGGGCATGGATTTTGTTGGACCTATCGATCCACCATAAAGACAAAAGAAGCATATCATAGTCTGCACTGATTACCTGACAAAGTGGGCTGAAGAAAAAGCAGTGAAGGTAGCAACCAAAGAAAAAGTAGTTGAATTTCTGAGGGAGAATGTGTTTTAAAAATTTGGATATCCCAGAGAAATAGTCAGATATCAGGGATCATAGTTCACCTCTCACCTCATTAAGAATATTTTGAGGAAGCACAAGATTAAGCATAGAACTTCTAATGTCTATCACCCTCATGCGAATGGACAAGTAGAAGTAACTAACATAGCTTTAGAAAGAATCCTCACCAAGATTGTGAGCAGCAGTAGAAAATATTGGGCAGATAGATTGGTAAAAGCTACTTGGGCCTAAAATACCTCTTGGAAGACAACAACATGATTCACTCCTTATGAACTACTTTATGGTAAGAAATATCTACTTTCAATTGAGTTTGAATTCAATACTTTAAGAATGGAAGCTGAATTAAATCTAGATCTAACAAATGCCCAAAAAGAGAGGTTTCTGCAACTAAATGGATTGGATGAGTTCAGAATGCAAGCACTTCTTCTTACAGAGTTAGTTCAACTACAAAGGAAGGTATGGCATGACAATAACATCAAAGAAAAGACCTTCCAAGAAGGATATTGGGAACTGTTGTATGATTCAAGGTTTAAAGACGTCAAAGGAAAGTTGATGACAAGATGGTTGGGGCCTTACATAGTGGAGAAATGCTTTGATAATGGCGCAATTCAAATCAGGACCATAGATGAGGAAGGGATACCCTTTCTTGTCAATGCTCACAAACTTAAAATTTACAGGAAGCCTTTTTAAAGGGAAGAATTCATCAATTAAATAAGTAGAGAGGTGTATGTGATGGGAAAATCCATAGTTTCCCACACCTCCTAACAGAAAAAAGGAAAAATAATAGTCTTGTGGGTTGAAAACCTCGATGGAGGCAACTCACTGGCTTAAAAAAAGAAGAAAAAAAAGAAGGATCCATGGGTGAAAATCTCTCTGAGGCACCCAAGGCAAGTTTGTGGGTTGAAAACTTCCATGGAGGCAGCCCACTTTCTTTCGAAAAAAGAAAAGAGAAAAAGAACAAAAAAAAAAAATGCATCTACATCACTGTGCTTTTCTGTGTTTGTTGTTTTGCAAGTTGTTAATGGTTTTTGGAAAACACAAGGACGAATTCATCTTCTTTTCCATTCTTCTATATTTCCGTCCATCCCATCATTCACTCCATTCATCTTCATAATTTCCTCCATCACCTCCATACACCACACTCCTCCATTCATGATCACAATGTAGCAAGAGAAGCATCACACAAATAGACTGCTACAAACATCAGGAAGTTCCTTAAAAAAAAAAATTGTTCATGGATTGCCAAGAATAAAAACAATGGAAAATTCATAATAGACTATCGGAGAACGAGAATTCCACCCATGGAATCTTAAGCACCCCACGCGACATCCACAATGGAGAGAAATAATAGACAAAGATTAGCAGATCATTCACTAAGCTTCTCCTTCAACAAGCTGCTCACTAAGAGAACTGGAATATGGTGAAGAACATAGCATCTAAAAAGGCTTGTCTCAAACCTCCAGCTGCTGCAACTGCCTTGGAAAAAATAGGTAAACTCAGGTATAAGCTCTCACCCCTTGCTACGAATTCATAATATCCAGAAATAATTAATTTGCAGACTTAGAGTTTGAGGGGCAGAAATGTGGTCAGTTAACTCGGCGACCACCGTGAGGTATTAATGGAATAAAATTGGGAGTACACACCACCTGGGCATGCAAAAGAAAAAATTTAAATCAGTGGACTAGAGGAGAATGAGGGGAGGAAAACACACATTCCATCCTGAATTAGCAGGGAGGAGGAACCAATTGTCTACAACAGAAATGGAGTTGAGAAGAGTTATATTAGCACTCCAAATTTATTTGCGTCATCAAATAAAAGGAGGTGTTGTCTCATCCAAACTAGTGAATTGATAATTTTTAGAGGGAGAGGACCGACGAAAGCACGCAAAGCTTGAAGAAGAAGAAGAAGATACAGAAAGAAAAATAAGGAAGAAACCTGAGGAAGAACCCACAGAAACAAGAAGAACCAGAAGAAGAGAGAAAGACAAAGGGCCAAATAAAAACAGAAGATATCGCCATAGAAGTCATAGAGATAGCAGAAAGTAGGAAAGACACAAAATCCCAACCCAACGTCACATCCCATTACTACAAAAAGATAATTGCCGCCATGGCTCCTTTGAGCACAAAAACAAAATGGAAAACCTTTAGGTATTCTAGAGTTGACAAGAATTAGAGAAAGCCATAAAATTCTCCCCTAAGACCAATCATCATTGAAGAATCTCCAAGGGGGGAGGAAAGCATCAAAGAAATATCTCTGAAGGAGTAGTTGCAAAAGGCATAGGCAGAGAATGTAGCGCTAAAAGAGAAATTGCAGCAAAAATAGGAGCAAGTAGCCACCATGATGGAATTATGCATTAAAGCCCTTTAGCATAGATTCCCCTCTGACTCATATGATGTGTATGTCAAAGAAAAATGGCTTCTACTTCAAATCAACACTCTAGCATCCCATGGATCACTCCCTTTCCAAGATTGTAGGCAATTCATGAAGTTCTACAAGCAAGCCAACATAGCTAATCAGGAAAATATGGCAGAGTTTTATATGCATAACTTGGTGTTGTCCAGGTAAATCCCCTCTACGGCCAGAGGCGATCCCTCTAGCCCTAGGGTGGGTCTAGAAACTATGGGAACATACTAACATCTACCTTCCTAGATTGTAAATGAAATTTAGAGCAAGGAAGATGACCTACCTCGTTCTGATGCTATGTTCTCATATTCTATTGAAGCTTCTTGATCTGTCACTCTTCTCAAGCTTGATGGACACTGCTACCAACGTTTGATTACCTGTACAGACAATCAAGACACCACGACAAATGTAAAATCACGACAAACATAAAAAAATTACAATCTATCTAACTGATCATGGAATGCTATAAATCTCATTATAGATGTAAATGAGAGTGGAAGATAAACATCAGATGCATTTTATTATGATAAAGACAAGGGGAGTTTACAACCAAGCCTTGATGTTGAGGCTCTCCTTTGGTAGGTTCGTATCCAAGCACGTTTGCAACACCCTCACACACAAAGATCCAAGATCTCACTATGTTCCCAACACACAAAAACAATCACAATCTGCACTATTCTCCCGAAGCTATAATTGCTTCTCCTTTCTATTATCACTCACTAAGGGTGTAAAGCTGAAGGAGGTCTCCTTATATAACAATGGAGGAGGAGGTTATGTACCCTCAAATAATGGGAAAAGAGCTTATCCTTTGGAGTAGTTCCTATTTCTTGGGAAAAAGAAGCCCAAAGGGGAACTCCTCGGCCATATCCTCAAAACAAACTTCCAGCTCGCCGCCTCGCGAAGCTTCTTGTCACGAAAAATTCCTTTCTATTTAAAATTTTTTCTAAAAGAGGATTAGCGCAGGTCCAACATTAAGACAGAGCGCCAATCGGCGTGGGTCTTAGTGTAAATCTCCGCTATCGGCACGGGTCAAACACTGAGAGAAAGCACTGACCTTGAAAACCATGCTTTTATAGGGATCTTCAAGGGAGATGATTTGGCAGACAAAATGTGGTTAAGGGGTATGTATTCCATGCTTGGAAAGTACAAAAGGGTCACTGTATGGGTCATCCAAGATCAAGGAATGGGGAGTACAGGGATGGCAACAAATTGCTCTGTAACAGATGCCCCCTAAAGTATGAAGTCCGAACATGAGTGAGGGGTGAAATTCTTTACAAGTGCGTGCAAGGAACCAGACACTGCTATCGGGAGACCTGCAAATCAAGCATAGATACATATACATAACCAAAATCTCTAATGAAAATACATGAATCAAGGTATGGACGCAGCCATCCGTAAAAAGAGACCATGGTATGGTTGCAGCTATCCATCTGAGAAGTATCCCATATAGACTCATGGTATGGTCACAACCATCCATCTGAAAGAAACATGTATCCAATCATGGGAAAATCATATCGCCTCGCAACCTGGAATCTAAAGAATAAAATCCAGGGTCTTGCACTTCATCACGACCCGATCAAGTACAATTTCAAGCATGTGAATAAATAAGTTGAAGTCGAACATGCAAGAAAGTCACCTGATTACCAACCAATGATGAAATCTGTTAACAGGTGCGAGAGAAACCACCAGTAATGACAATGGCTCTCAAGGTATAACAAGTACAATCCACAGAATGTGAACAGTGAGCTGGCATCGACCACCCACAGAGTCACTTGATCGAAGGCCAATGATGAGGACCTGTCGTCAAATGTGAAGAACTTGCCATTGAGGCATGCAAGCTCCAAGGTACCAGAAGGGAGTCTCTAGATCGACTTTCTGGATAATGAGCTGAAGTCAACAGAAAACGATCCATCGAAGGAGGGTCATAATGAATCACACATCATCGACACGAAACAAAGAATTTTATATGAGTGTTAATCAAGACTGGAACAGAGGATCAAGGAATGTACAAAATACAGAAGGATTTTCTCTTGAACATATTGGTGACACAACTCTGGAATTTGGCAGCATTTTTCTCAAATAGGATCATAGGTCATGTTGACAAGATTGGTAATTGAATGTGAGGCAACTGGATTTCCCAAACCCATGGAGGAAAAGTGACAGAGTGAAGATATCCCAATCCGACATGAACTGCAGAAAAGTGTCATGTTCAAGAGTGACATACTACGAACAAAAATGATGAATAACTTCCATTTTCCCCCACCATTTCTGGCGAGTACCTCTTTATTTTTACACAAGCTTGAAGACGATAGCATATGCTTGTCATATAAGTTTGTCCTTTGGACAAATACATCCTAGTACATTTTATGAGCCCTAGGAAGGAGGAACTTGGGTACGTCATGGTGATGATTTCCGATGTCATTCATTTTTAACGAGTCTGACAAAGGAAGAACTTGAAAAATTTTCATGTTTAGAGAGTTTGAAAATAAGAGGAAAAGAAAACTCCAGCAGGTCCCTTTTCCTAGGTAGTCTCACAAATCCGAAAAGGTAGAAAACAATATCTGAGAGAACCTCTTAGTCGCGATAGGCTAAGGTATTCATTTTTAGTAAATAATCTATCCCAGCCTGAAAAGGGGTAAACTTATATTGGGTAGATATTATGTCGCATCCATTTAACGAGTTAAAAATGACAAGAGTATCGATAATCTTTTCAATTTTCGAGAGTCATAAAAGAGCTAAAAGATCACTCCTCCTGGAGGAACGAGTGGTATTAAGGGTAGCCACTGGTTCCGATGATGGTGGAACTTCTCAGAACAAGTAAAGGTCAAGAGGCAGGCTAACAAGACCACTCATTGCAGTGGTTCCTCAGAAATGGGTAAAAAATCGAGTGATGGCATATGATCGGCTAAGTAGATGGTGACGATGGAATGAGAAAACCAAGGTTCATCTACAAAAATAGGTTGATAAAATGGAATCATGAGAGGTAAAATGAGAATGGTTTCATTTTTACACAAGCTTGAAATCAAGAAACTCTGCTCGAGGTTGGTTTCATTTTTACACAAGCTTGAAACTTTGTAGAAAACTATGCTTGAAACCAGTTTCATTTTTACACAAGATTGAAACAGAAACAAACTATGCTTGAAAATTGGTTTCATTTTTACACAAGCTTGAAAAAAAGATAAACTATGCTTGGGATTGGTTTCATTTTTACACAAGCTTGAAACAAAGATAAACTATGCTTGAAAAACAGGGAAAAACAGGCATGCCCCAAGCATGGTGACTCAATTCGAAGTACATTCCCCCCCAAGCTTCAGTCCATATGTAATGAATGAAAAGAATATGGAGTGAAGGTTTAAATTACGAGATCAAAGAAAGTCTCGACTAGGATCTTACGAGATCTAATCAAAGACTCGAATTGAACGGGAATGTGTTTCATTGTTTTAACGAGGTTGTAACATTAAAATAACTATCCTCATGAGCTAATTCATTTTTTAACGAGGTTTACATAGAAGACAAACTATCCTCATGACATCTTGATTCATTTTTTAGGGAGCTTGACGCAGGGAAAGGAACTATGCTCTGTTGACCTTGTTTCATTTTTTAAGGAGTTTGACACAAGAAAACGAACTCTGCTCCAAAGAGCTTGTTTCATTTTTTAAGGAGCTTGACACAAGAAAACAAACTGTGCTCCGATGACAACTCATCATGTCAAATAAGAAGTCATGGCTTCCAAGAGGTTCTCATCTGATGGGAGAACAACATCTTAGAAATCAGGATCCAATGCCCCTAACACACGATGTACAACGACACTATCACTGAATGTGAGCACGAGATAGGTAGAAACATAATTAACCTACGACAGGGAAGATACACCATCAGATAAATATCCGGAAGAGACGATGGCGGGCCAGTTGCCACATCGGTACCAAAGAATGAAAGCTGTTTAATGGTCTCGATCTGATTTTTGTGTGGAAAAAAAATCACATGAAAGAGGGAGGAGACAAGTGCACCAATGGCATAAGCATAATCGTGTCCCAAGAGTAAATTAAAATCCAAAGGAACTTGGACCACCATCACATCTATATAGACGGTTTTCCCTCCCAAAGTAATAGGCAGCTTTGGAAGGATCCCTAATGGTTGACTAGTTCTTTTGTTAAATGCCAACAGATTTTGCGTAATCGGAAAATTGGTGGAGAACCAAAAGCTTTCCAAGTAGTGGAAGACAGAACAGTAACAAATGCACCTTCATCTATAATTGTGCTAGGTATGTCCACATCTAGGGTCTATACCGTGATCTCAAAAGGCACATAAGAAGGAAGGCAGTATCCCAAATCGACTCCAATCGAAGGAAGCGACCAAAATACTTGGATGAGGCACCATTGAACTGAGATGGTCATCCCCTGGTGTTACGGCAGCAAGAGGATCATCCTCCTGGACCTCAGACATGGGAGCAAGAAGAGAAAATTCTTGAGTTACATGGATGGGAGGATCTTTCTCTAGTCCGAGGAATCTGAAGAAACAAGAAGAATTTGAGGGGGATGAGATCCACTCTCGACAGAAAATACCTGAAGAACCATGGGTGGGACCAGATCGATCGATTCCATGAATAATGGTTGGTCGGGAATGGATTCAGGAATTTGAATTTTTGAGGGAACGAGATCGACCAAGGATTAATCTTGACCAATCATTGAATCAAATAGCGGAGGACTCAAAGAAAGTTTATGGTAACCAACTGGAAGGTAGGGTGCAGAAACAACAGGGTTATCCAACACTCTCTTAGCCTCATCCATGTACAGACAAAGGTGAATGGGATGTTTCCCTTCACACAACTTACATGGATTGGTAATATTACCCTGTTTCTTATGAGTCTTATCAAGGATAGTCGAAGATATGCCACCAATATGACCTCCATATGCCAAAGACAACGACGGACGACTATCAGACCATGCTTCAAGTACTTTGGGAATTCCAGGGCAATCTCGAAGAAGATGGTCACCTTTGCACAACATGCAAGGGAATTTGAATTTCCATGGAAGGTTGGATGTTTTATCAAGTGAAGGTGCTTGAGGTGCGATAGCTGTAGAGTTAGCCTCTCTTTTATCTGACTTCTTCTTCTTTGTCTTCTTCTTCTTCTTCTTAGCCACTGGGTTACTAGAATCCAGACTTTCACCAAGCGAAGTAGAAAAGGAGGACGAAGGAACAGGAAAAGAAGGGGATAGGTCCACGTAGAATCAACATGACGTTGTTCAAGTAGAGGAGATGGTTTTACAGAGGGCAGGACACTAGAGAACACAGAGGTCGAGAATAACCAAACAAGAAACCCAAAAGTTAACCTAGGAAGGGACAATATTGCCATATAAGGAGCACCAACATTCCCAAAAATAGGAAAAGGACCAAAATTCCCTTCAAAGGGGATTCCTTGGTTGGGAAATTCCGGAAACGTTTCCATTGGAAACAACCCTAAAACAAAACACTAAGGAAGATAACTTTAACTAGGAATCTTTCATGGGTAGTTAATATTTTAAGACATTGAAACAAAACTCCGCCGTTTCAAATTTCAAGAGTCGAGAAATAGGCAAAAGGTGACTTTATCACTTTCCAGTTGAAACGAGCGTGAAAGGACAAGTGCTAGATGATCTTTTCACTTTTAGAGAGTCACGAAAAGACCAAAATTACTACTAAGGTAATCTAAGAAAGAGGGCGTACCAAGTTTCTGTGAACTGCCATATACACCTTGGTGATCAAATGAAAGAGAAATGACTAAGGACTTGACGTACGTGTAGGTAGTCTCCCCGAATGCTTCGTTCGGTGTATCACGGTCACAGGGCAGCAAAATTGGCTTCCTATGGATAAAAGGATATTGAACCTATGAGGGTATCCCTTTATATACACGATGGTACGAGGAGCAAAAGTACATACTAGTGCTGTCTAAAGCCAAGCGGAAAATGAAAGCTACTAGGTTTAACGACGCCAGAACACGTCACTATCCTAGACCTCTAAAAATGTTTGTGTTAGTTTCCAATGATTCCTTAGGTTAATTGAATAAATTTTACAGTTGATATTGAATTAATGTTTTAATTTCAAGGTCCTGCCGAATTTTATCTCAAATTTCCTAAATGCAGCTATATGAGAAAATAAATATTTCAATTCGATGAATGCTATCTAGTTAAGGGAAGAGTCTCAAAAAATGATGCAAAAAACATTAATACTACAAAAAAAAACTTTTTCCTAACTATATGAATTTCACTATCCCAAAAGTAATCTAAAACATTCAACGATACGAATTATGCAATATAATCTATGCAAAATTTTATTCTTTTTGAAAACTATGTAATTTCCTTTCTCTTTTGAAAGAATAATAATGCCCTCAATGCATTTTTTGATGAAATGAGAATCTACTTAATGCATGATTTTAATGAAAGAGAATGCACTCAATGCGATTTTTAGCTTTCAATCATTAAACAATGTAATCTAAGTTCAATGATGGATCTCAAAAAATACTTTTCAATGCAATGTTATCTAATGCATTTTAATGAAAAGAAAACTCCGAGACAAAAACTAAATGAACACAAGTTTCCTTAATGGAAGGATGAATGCAAAAGGGATGCAAACAAACACAAAGAATGCAATCGTTGTTGTAAACACTTTGTAATGAATTTCCTCAAAAGGCTACAAGACATATGAGTTCAAGAAAAAGAGGACTTCCAAAGTGTGGGCTCAAAACAAGGCATTCATTCCCTTTTACATCAAGCAATCATAGAAAGAAGACTTTTCAGTTGAAAAATGAGCAATGTAATCTATGCTCACAAGTGAACAAGCGGACCAAATTAACTTGGAAAGACACTTGAAACTTGAACACTCAATCAACCAAAAAGAAAAAGGAAATCAACTAGAGATGGCTCACCAAGCAAGGATATCAAACCCACTTGAGTAAAGGGGAGAACATGTAAATCATACATAGAAAAGGACCGGAAGGGAAAGACACATTGGTGAAAGATTTAGGGAAAAAACCTTAATTTTTCACACACCCTAAAATTGGCACAACTTTTGTGGGTGAAACTAGCGCCAACTGGCGTGACTTGCTAACTGATAACTAGCGTCAATGGCCAATTGGCGTGGGTTGCTAACTGACAACAAGTGCCAATCGGCGCAACTGTCAGAAAAATAAAAGTGCCAATACCTAAAAAATAAAAAAACTAATAATTTCTCCTAACCAAGACTAGAATCACCACTTCAAGCAAAAACTAAAAGATCGTAAATGATTCAAAACATAAGAAAAAACAGGGAAATGGTCGTTCAAATAAACTCATCGAATGACTGAGACCTCAAAGAGTGACAAACTCAAAGGAAACTCCCTAGTGGAGTCACCAATTTTTTGTCCAGGTAAATCCCCTCTGCAGACAGAGGTGATCCCTCTAGCCCTAGGGTGGGTCTAGCAACTACGGGAACATACTAACATCTACCTTCCTAGATTGCAAATGAAATTCAGAGAAAGGAAGATGACCTACCTCATTCTGATGCTATGTTGTCTTCTTCCATTGAAGCTTCTTGATCTGTCGCTCTTCTCAAGCTCGATGGACGTTGCTACCAACGTTCGATTACCTGTATAGACAGTCAAGACACCACGAAAAACGTAAAATCACGAAAAACATGAAAAATTTTACAATCTATCTAACTGATCAAGGAATGATGGAAATCTCATTATAGATGTAAAAAAGAGTGGAAGATACACATCAGATGCATTTTATTATGATAAAGACAAGGGGAGTTTACAACCAAGCCTTGATGTTGAGGCTCTCCTTCGGCAGGTCCGTATCCAAGCACGTTTGCAACAGCCTCACACACAAAGGTCCAAGATCTCATTATGCTCCCAACACACAAAATAATCACACTTTGCACTATTCTCCTGATTGCTTCTCCTTTCTATCATCACTCACTAAGGCTGTAGAGCTGAAGGAGATCTCCTTATATAAAAATGGAGGAGGAGGTTATGGGCCCTCAAATAATGGGAAAAGAGCTTATCCTTTGGAGTAGTTACTATTTCTTGGGAACAAGAAGCCTAAAGGGGAACTCCTCGGCCATATCCTCAAAACAAACTTCAAGCTCACCGCCTCGCGAAGCTTCTAGTCACGAAAACTTCCTTTATATTTAAAAAAATTTCTAAAAGAGGATCAACGCGGGTCTGACTTTAAGATAGAGCACCTATAGACACAGGTCTCAGTGTAAATCTCCGCTATCGGTGCGGGTCAAACACTGAGAGAAAGCATCGACCTTGAAAACCAGTCTTTTATAGGGATCTTCCAGAAAAGTTGTAAAGGGAGATGATTTGGCAAACAAAATTTGGTTCAGGGGTATGTATTCCATGCTTGGAAAGTACACAAGGGTCACTGTATGGGTCCTCTAGGATCAAGGAATGGGGAGTACAGGGATGATGACAAATTTCTCTGTAACACTTGGTGCTGAAAAATATGGAGATTTGGGACCCCAATCCTACAATGGGGGATATGCAGTTAATGGCTCTGGCATCTTGGATGGTGAATGAGGACAATAGAGCCAAAGAGATATGGAAGGTCATGGGAAGAAGAAATAGAGAACCCTTATATCTCATAGCAGAAGTGTTCAGCCCAAGAGGAGTCATACTTAACCATCGAGAGATTCAAAGGACCCTACACTAGTTGAAAGCTTCCTTCAGACTCAAAACAAGGTGATAGGCCACTTTGATGATGTTTCTAGGAATATAGAAGAGGAGTTCATTATGGCCAGCCAGAGGAGATGGAACAACCTCCCACATAGCCCCAAGAACAGGGAGTATCATACTCCAAAAAGACTGAGGGGTGAATTGGAGAGGGCACCATTATACAAGAGGGCCATGAAGGCCAAATAGATCCAATGGTTGGGCTAAAGCTCAACCCACCTTTGCTGCTGGGGCTGACTGATAAAGAGGACACAGATGCACAAGATAGAGAATGGGATAATGCAGAAAAGAATGATGGATTTTACCCCCTTGGGGAAAATCCCACACTTCTTCCTCAGGAACTCAGGGGGGCTGTAAAAGATTTGAAGGAAATGGAGGAGGAGGATCCGTTTCTCAGAGGATGAGAAACCATTCAGTAGGGGGGTGATGATGAGCTCCATCAATAGACATATTTGGAGGGGTTAATAGTCACCTTTTTTCCTTCTTAGATCTCTTTTTCTTGAATTTTTATTATTATTTGGGTTTATGATGCTAGTATAGGTGGTGATTGAGGCTAACATACTCTAAGTGCCTAATATAAGGTTGAGTGCAGAAAATCATGATTTATTAAGAAATTTTATAAATATTTTATCACAAAGGCTTGGAGGAGACAACAAGGAGAAAATATAGGAGGATTTTCCACCCTCAAAGGCAGCCGAAGGATCCCAAAGATTCTCTCTAGCAATTCAAATTCCACAAGCAACCGAAGGATCCCCAAGGATTCTCTCTAGCAATTTGAACTCTAGAGGCAGCCGAGCAACTCAAAGAGGAGAGCACTCAATCTATGTTTACTTGGAGTCAAAGTGGACTCAATCACCATTTTCAAGGGAGTTGTTGGTAGCTTCCCTGTAGAATAAATAGAGCAGAGCTAGAGCTAGGAGGAGTTAGTCTATTCTAGTCTCGATTCCATTCAGAACTATTGTTATGAGCTATTGAGATTTTTGTTTTATTCAGGGATAAAAATTTCAGAGATGTATGTAGTTATTCTTTTATGAAATGAGTAGACTAGTTCCATTCGAAATATTTAAGTTTTAGAAGGCTAGGCTCATGGGTTAGGGCCCAGTCCATGTGCCTCAGCTTCTCTGTTGTTACTATCTTTTCCTTTCTGTCATTTAGCTAGTTTTTCTTCTGCCATTTAAGTTAGATCTGCTTCTGATAAGTTTCATTTCTATTTAGTTTTTGTGCTTCTTTTGTTTTAATTTCTTATGCATGGTGAAATAAAGGAAAAACTCCAAAACTGTGGTCAAGTCTCCCCCCCTCTCATCTCTGTCAATAGAGTTCGAATTAGGGCAGACCTTCCCACAAGCCAAAATTGATTTCTATTCGAGTTCGGGGGAGAATTTGTAGTTACCAAGTCCAAGCCTTTCCATCACCATTTCATCCTGCATTTATTTTTGTGTCCCATGCATAATCTGCAGGTGTGTTTCATTTCTGAGCACTGCCCTTACGCCTCCATTCCCCTCCTTTTCTTCTCATCTTAACGTTGTAATTACCTTTTTTTTTCCCAACGCACTTATCCCTCCAAAGCATTATTTATTTGTTTTCTTCGTTCACGACTGCCTTATCCTTCCTATGAAACATGTGTGAAAAACCATTCAAAACCACTGAAATAAAACCTCGGTATTTGCTCCTAAAAATTCCCTCTACCGTACGTTGCACTTTGCAAATCACAACGTTTGGATTTTACCTTCAACACTTACCGCTCGTTCCTTGCGGAATCACAATTTTCTCTTTGTATCGGTTATACTTTCTCCTTTAACACTTACTACTGTTCTGGATGATTGCGATAGTGCAATCTCACCCTGCTGTTGGTCCCACCACCACGTCGCCATCGCAAATCAAACTTCGCCTCCTTTAGGTTTTTCCCTCAACTCTTACCACTCGTTCTTGCGATTGTAGTATTGCGAAATTTCATCTCGCAGAACTTACCATATCGTACATCACACGACGCACATTTTAGTTTATTCCCGTTAAATCCTTATTTCTATCCATTTAAACTTGCGAAGTTGCAATTTTGAAATCACACATCGCAAATTTTACCTCCATCACGTCTCTGCCATCGCATCTTTCAATTATTTTCGCTCCGAAGCCATTTCTTGCACTATACTAAGGTTTTATAAGGTTTTAAACCCCCTCTTTCCGCTTCTAAGAATTTTCCAATCCTTTCCACTCCAAAGTCATTTCTCGCATTATAATAATTTTTTCTAAGGTTTTAACCCCCGCTTTCCATTTCTAAGCCCTGTTCCATGTGCTAAGCCCTCAATTCGCTCCTTTAACCCTTTTTCTTACTCCAAGATGCACATTACTTATTTTTAGTTAGAATTAAGTCACAAATAATTTGGTTGCATGGATAAGATCATGGTAGATAGATCATAGGATAAGTAGAGTGCATTTAGCCATTTGGCCAAGATAAGTGTGGTTTAGAATTAGTTTCATTTCTGCCATTTGCTTTCAACAAGTTAGCTTAGTTTCTTTTCCGTCATTTCCCTTTCTTCTAATTACATTAGTTTCATTCTTGTCATTTCTTTTCAACACTTTAGTTTAATTTCCTTTCTGTCTTTTCCTTCTAGCAATTTTCTTTACAGTTATCCTCATCATTTAAGAAATAACACCATTTTGTAAAGCAGAAGAGGATGACATGAAAAAAATGCATCTGCTATGTATATAGCACCATCACCTCAAAGTTTGTATGAATCACGGGTTGATAAAGTAAAGTAGGGAAGCCCCTAGGAGTTGCATCACTCTTGGTGCAATACCAGGGCTCACCACCTGTGGCATTGGAAATAAGACTCAAAGGACTAATACAGGACCAAAAATCACATATTGGGGATCTGAAATAACAGAGATACACCAGATTCAATATCGAGCTCCTAGAAGAAAAGAAAAAGCTAGATCATGTGCTGTCAAGGGATGCAAAGGACTAGAATTTCTAGGGCAGCAAAGCAAAGCAATATGTAGTAGAGGTAAGTTCCAGGTAAGTATATTCTGTATATGCATGTTCATCTATTAATTACATTAGGTTCTTTGTATTATATTTTTTTTTGTTTAGCACTGACATATACTTTGCAGGATGAGGTAAGTTTTTCTATTATCATGTCATGGGTATTTCCTTGAAGAATTTTTCCAGGTATTATCTATTCATCAAGATAAGACTCAATGCATGATCTAATGTTATGAAGAGTGAGAAAGGGGTAGCATGACAAGAGAAACAATCAAGGTGTAGAACAACAACAAGAAGTTCACCACATTTAGTCTTCACATGGGCAGCACTGCATACAAGCATTGTAAATGTATCATTGTACTGAGTCATTGTAAAATTTTTACAAGTGTCTATCTGCCAAGAATTGAAGTGACAGTGTTGGGAGGTCGAGGTTCATCATTAGGTATTTGTGTCATATTTGGGGTTATGGTCTAGTGTGTCTTATTATTCTACATCATTCTATATCATTGTAAAGTGGACCATTTTCCTTGGTACAAGAGTCCATTATTATTTTATTCTTATATAGGGTGGTAGGGTGGTACTAGGCTGGTGCATGAATTCACCAACAGGTTCAAGCCTGTGAAAAATTTAGGGTGGTAGGGTGGTGCTAGGGTGAGTTGTAGCTCATTGGGTGTTGGGGCATCTATTCAGTTGACTACTGAAGAATCTCAGGCTTTGGAGTGTCCATCGAGTGGGAGTTGGAGAAGAATTATTTTATAGATACTAGGAAGTTGGAGCTTTATTTTCAATTGGAGTTTAATATTAAAGAATTATTAGAAAAGAATTCAGGTGTTTTTTTTTTTTTTGTCCCAGAGAGGGTTTCCACCTTAAAAACCGTGTGCATTTGTGTTCCTTTTGTTTACCACTATCACTATACACACACTAATAATAATTGAATATTAACTAATGCTATGAAAGATTAATAATAATACTAATTGAAAGGAATAGTGATTCACCCCCTCTCTCAGTATTTCCAACAATTGGTATCAGAGCTTGGTTCCTTCAATAGCAGGTTAAAAACTGGAAGGAGGTCATGGAGCATACCAACAATGGTGTACCTCTGTTCAATGAAAATAAGTATGCACTTTGGAAAGGAAGAATGGAGGTCTATCTCTTGACGCAAGGTTAATAAATATGGGACACTGTTCAAAATGGCTTTACACCAACCACGGATGAACACGGTAAGAATAATTTGGTAAATGACGCAAAAACAAAGAATATTATTATCAGTGGAATTATTGAATTTGATTTTCATAAGGTGTTGGGTTGTAAAACTGCCAAAAATGTATGGGACAAGCTTGAGAATATATATACAGGTGACTCAAATGTCAAAGAAGCAAAGCTTCAAATCTACAGAGAAAAATTTGAGCAACTCAAAATGAAAGAAGATGGAAACATTGCTGCATACTTCCAACATGTTGATGAAATAACCAACACTCTGGAAGGATCGGGAGAGCCTGTTGATGAGAAGACTATTATATGAAATATTATTAGAATGTTACCAGGGAGATTCAACCCAAAGGTATCGGTCTTAGAATTCAGTGCAAATCTGGACAAACTCAGCAAAGAGGAATTACATGGAGCTCTCATAGCATATGAAATGGGACTTGATGAATAAGAGGGTACTTCACATTTGCATTCATTGCATATAAGAAAACCAATGAGGAAAAACAACGTTAAAAGGAAAAGACCTGCACCTGCAAGTGTGAAGAAAAGGAAGATGATGAAGAAGGTATTTCAGATGGAGAATATGCTTAATTTACGAGAAAACTAAAAATTGGTAAGGGAAAATTTGAAGGTAAAATTCCTTTGATATGTTTTGTCTGTGGTGAGGTTGGGCATTTCCTAGAAAAATGTCTGAACATAAGTGATGGAAACTCAAAAGGAAAGAAAGGCTTTAATAAATTCAACAAGCAAGGCAAAAATAAAGGATTGAAAATGAATTTTCTCTCTAAAGAAGATAACTCATCATCCGATGAAGATAGTGACATTGAATAAGAAGCCAATGAGAGAGTATTGTTTATGGAAAAGCATAATAAACAAGAGGTATCAAACAACGAAGAAGAAGGGTTTACCATAGAAGAATATTCTAAGGAAGCAATCAGGCTTATAAAAGAGCTCAAGGCTGAGAAAATCCATTCCAATACTCTTGAAGAACAAGTTCAAGGTCTCAAAATTGAAGTTGAAGAACACAAATGCATTGAAGAGTCACTTCAAAAGAATTTGTAAGAAAGTAACCAAAAAAGGGAAGAATTAGAAGCCAACGTAGTCTCGCTACGTAAGGAAGCCGAAGTAGTCTCACTGCGTAAGGAAGTGAAGAAGGGAAAAACTGTCCAAAACTATGCCAGCAGCTCAAGGGCATTGGAAGAACTCATCAACAATCAACTATCTTACAACAAAAAAAATGGCCTCGGTTAAAAAGAAGAAGAAGTAGGACCTTCTACAAAAAAATAAAATGAATCTATGAGATCTGACATGAATGTAGACTTCATTAGACAAGATTCACAAGAACATCCTTGGAATACAATTCATCGATGAATATTTCCATCCAGGTACCAACATATTTTTCATGGTTATTGTTATTCATGTGGAAAATTTGGTCCTGATGTAGTAGAATGTCACACGTACCCTAGGAACCAATACAATTCCAGGATATCTGTCAAATATGAACCTCCCAGGGCTCAAAGAAACATCAATAGATTTGAAAATTTAAGAAATAATATGGAATGTTACAAATGTCGAAACTTTGGACACCTAGCCAGAGACTGTAGACTTGAAAATTTTCCAGAAGAATCTTCGAAGCCACAGAATGAACGAGCATGGAAGAAGAAAAAGACTATTAATTGTGCTCTCGCTCTCAAGGCTCAAACAACAAAGATCTGTGGTATGTTGATAGCGGTTGCTCAACGCACATGATTGGAGATAGAAATAAATTTGTATCTCTGAAAGAGAAGAAGGATGGAGCCGTATCCTTTGGAAATGATGGATCTTCAAATGTTATAGGATCAGGTACCGTCACTCTCGGAAGTAAATATGATCTAGCCAAGATTGTTTTATTGGTTGAAAACGTGAATGACAATCTGCTTAGTGTTGGAAAAATGTGTGATGAAGGACACACAATGCTATTCAAATCCACAAAATCTGAAATCAGGAAAGGTAGGTATGGTAAAATTGTGGCTACAGTAAGTCGAGCTCCAAACGACATATATGTTCTGGATGAAGCAACTAAATCATGTCTACTAGCTAAAGAAGATGAAAGCTAGTTATGTCAAAAATGAATGGGTCACATAAAGTTTGACAATCTTGTCAGGATAAGCAAAAAGGAAGCAGTACGAGAAATGCTGAAAATCTCAAAACCTTCCAACACACTATGTGAGGCCTGTCGGTACGACAAGTAGACAAAATTCAAATTTAAAACAAAAGAACACTTTGCATCACATCCATTGGAATTGATACATACTAATATATGTGGTCCTGTGAGAACAAAAGGCTTAGATGGAGAATTATATTTCATGTTAATGACAGATGAATATACTAGGATGACAACCGTTAGTTTCCTAAAGAAAAAATCTAAAGCATCCGAGTGCTTTAAGATCTACAAGGAGTTGGTAAAAAATGAAACAAATTTGAAAATAAAGTGTCTAAGATCAAATAATGGTGGAGAATTCACTTCCAAATTATTTCAGCAATACTATGATGAAAATGGAATAAAAGATAATTTTCAATAGCATGAACACCTCAGAAAAATGGAGTTGCTGAAAGAAAGAACATAACCATACAGGAAATGGGTAGAACAATGTTGAAGGACTCAAAATTGGATGAAAAATTCTAGGTTTAATCAATTGATATGACAGTCTTCATTATCAACCGAAGTCTTCTCAGAAATAATTTCAACAAGACCCCATATGAATTATGGAAAGGAAAACCGGCTAATGTAAAATATTTCAGAATCTTTGGAAGCAAATGTTATATCAAAAGAGAAGATCAAAATTTGGGTAAGTTTGAATCACGTGTTGACAAAGGTATCTTTGTTGGTTACTCACACAAAAGAAAGGCCTATAAATGCTATAATCTAAGATGAAAATAGATAGTGGAGAGCATAAATGTTACATTTGATGAAGATGGTGTTCTAAGGAATAACGGTGAGGATCTAAAATATTTGAAACATGAGAAAGAGGCTGAAAAAGACACACAGAAAATTTTAGAACAAGAAGCAACTATCAACCAGGAAGAAGTAAATAATGATCATCAAGATATACCAGAACAAAAACAAGAAGCTCCTCCAAAGAGAACAAAATAATGGATTCAAAATAACAATCCATCAAATCAGATCATTGGTGACATAAATGAAGGTCAACAACTTCGTTCATCACAACAAGCTCACATTGCTTTTCTAGCAACCTTTGAGCCTAGTATTTTTGAGGAAGCCAGCCAGAATGAACATTTGGTAGCAGCTATGAATGAAGAATTGGATCAAATCGAGAAGAATAACACTTGGGAATTAGTTCCATGACCAAAAGATAAAAATGTCATTGGGACTAAATGGGTGTTCAGGAACAAATTGAATGAAGATGGACATGTTACCAGAAACAAAGAAATACTGGTTTTCAAAGCCTATGCACAAGAGGAAGGAATTTATTTCGACGAAACATTTGCACCAGTTGCCAAAATGGAAGGCATCCGAATGTTTCTCGCCTATGCATGTTCAAGAAAAATCAAATTCTACCAAATGGATGTTAAGTCGGAATTTTTGAATGGAGAATTAGAAGAATACGTTTACATCGAACAACCTGAAGGTTTTCTACTATCAGAAAAATAAGACTATGTTTGCAGGTTAATAAGGCTCTATATGGTCTCAAGCAAGCTCCCAGAGCATGGTATGCTTGTCTTGATGGATATGTACATCAACAAGGGTTCAAGAAAGGAACTGTTGATAGAAATATTTATGTACAAATATATAAAGATAATTTAATAATCGTTGAGGTATATGTGGATGATATAATATTTGGTAGCAATGATGATCGACTACGTAAGAAATTTGCTACAAAGATGCAAAGTGAGTTCAAGATGTCTTTACTTGGTGAGCTGACATACTTCTTAGGGCTTCAAATATCTCAATGAGAGAAAGTAATATTTATATGTCAAGCCAAGTACATCAAGGAAATGCTCAAGAAATTCAAAATGGAAGATTGCAAACCCATCCTTACTTCAATGGTAATAGGTTTCAAATTGAGCATAGACGATTCATATAAGGATGTGGATCAGAGGTTGTGCAGATCTATGATTAGTAGTCTTCTATATGTAACAGCCTCCCAGCGATATGTTATACAAGTTGGACAAGTAGCAATATTCCAAGCAGCACCAAAAGAATCACATATTATTGGCCTTAAAAGAATTCTTCGATATATAAAGGGAAAAACAGAATATGGCTTGTGGTATCCCAAGGGTAAAAATATCATTATTAAAGCCTTTACAGATGCAGATTGGGCATGAAGCATTAATTATCGTAAGAGTACTAGTGGAGAAACATTCTATCTAGGTGGTTGTCTTGTACCATGGTTGAGAAAAAATAAAACCACAATCTCGTTATCTACAACGAAAGTAGAATACATTGTAGCGAAAACTTGTTGTACTCAAGTCCTTTGGATGAAACAAAATTTTCAAGATCTTCAAGAAAAATTTAGTGAGCCTATTCCCATCTTCTGTGATAACACCAGTGTCATAAGTATCTCCAAGAATCATGTCATGCATTCAAAAACAAAATACATTCCAATCAAATATCATTTTGTTAGAGGACAAGTCGGTGAAAAGAATATCAAACTTGAATATGTTGGTACAAAAGAACAAATCACTGATATCTTCACTAAACCTTTACCTCGTGAAGCATTTGAATATCTTCGCCAGAAGCTTGGGATTATCTCGATTCTCCCAAGTTCTCATTAGATTTTCCTTATTCAAAATATAAAGGGGGAGTGGAAGTGTGTACAGGTCCGCAGGATGGTTGTGTGTAAGGGGGAGTTACCATTTTCCATTAATGTCAAAGGGGGAGATAATGTTACAAGAAGAGGTGTCATGATCGCAGGGGGAGTACTTGTGTTGCCATCAATGCCAAAAGGGGAGATTGTTGATCAATGATTATCATTGATGTCAACCCAAGCAACACCAGGGGCTACCCCGATCTTGCATGGGAATTTTGACCTACCAAATTACTATATTCCATGACAAGGATATTTTTGATGGTTTCTACTTGTCGAGATGTTTCCATTGATATATATGGCATGCCATGTAATTATTCATGGTTTGAGAGATATTAATGTTTGAAGTTAGTAACCTACTTAGTGGGCTAAAAACCCATGGGGCTGTGGCATGAGACTAATAATTGGTTGTGGTCATTGAGAAGTTAATAATTAATATTTTTTAAGCTCCTAAAATCCCTCCCATATTCACTTGTTTAATTCCCTCTCAACCTAAGCATTTATATAAATTGTGATCCTCATATCCTCCTCATGTAGGGATTTCGCTACTTGAAACAGGTCATCGTGGAATTTTCGATATAAATGTTTTTATACGAAGTTTTAGAAGTTCAAATTTTTCTGAGGTGAAGCTGAAATCCTGAGGAAGCTCCTGTAAAAATTTCAAATCATGGTAGGTAATATTTTCGGAGATATGATTCGTGGAAGTTAGGATTTTTGCAGGCTCCTGAACTTCATCTCAAAGCCTGTGACCTTGGGAAAATCATCATAACTCTCTCTCTGAGTATCGGATTGGAATTCTGTAAAAAGTGTAGGATAGTACATAGACTTTATTTTTCTCTGTATCAATTTCAGAGCCTAATGAAAAAATACTAGCATGTGTCACTTCGTGCTAGTTCGATCTACTAAACCAGTCCACAATTAGGACATTGTGGGAGATTGGGCATAACTTTGTCTTGAAGAACCCAAATTGGGTCATAAATGTGGGATTAGAAAGAAGACTTAGAGGAATAATATAAGACCCAAAATCACGTATTGGGGATCTAAAATAACATAGATACACCATATTCAATATCGAGCTCCTAGAAGGAAAGAAAAAGCTAGATCATGTGCTGTCAAGGGATGCAAAGGACTAGACTTTCTCGGGCAGAAAAGAAAAGAAAGGTGCAACAGAGGTAAGCTCTAGGTAAGTATATTATGTATATGCATGTTCATATCTTTATTGCATTAGTTTCTTTGTATTCTAATTTTTTTTTTTGTTTAGCATTGACATATGCTCTGTAGGATGAGGAAAGTTTTGCTATTATCATGTCATGGGTATTTCCTTGAAGAATTTTTGTAGGTATTATATATTCATCAATATAAGACTCAATGAATGATCTAATTTTTTGAATATTGAGAATGGTGTAGCATGACAAGAGAAGCAATCAAGGTGCAGAACAATAGCAAGAAGTTCACCACATGAAGTCTTCACATGGGCAGCACTGCATACAATAATTTTAAAGGTATCATTGTACTGAGTCATTGTAAGAGCATCATTGTAAAATTTGTACAACCGTCTATCTTCCAAGAATTGAAGAGGAAGTGTCGGGAGGTCTAGGTTCATCATTAGGTATTTGTGTCATAGTTGGGTTATGGTCTAGTGTGTCTTCTTCTTCTACATCATTCTATATCATTGTAAAGTGGACCATTTTCCCTGGTACGGGAGTCCATTCTTATTTTATTATTATATAGGGTGGTAGGTGCTAAGCTGGTGCATGAATTCACCAACAGGTTCAAGCCTGTGAAAACTTCAGGGTGGTAGGGTGGTGCTAGGGTGAGTTGTAGCTCATTGGGTGTTGGGGCATCTGTTCAGTTGACTATTGAAGAATCTCGGGTGTTGGAGCGTCCATCCAGTGGGAGATGGAGAAGAATTATTTTCTAGATTCTAGGAAGTTGGAGCTTTATTTTCAATTGGAGTTGAATATTAAAGATTTATTAGAAAATCATTCAGGTGGTTTTTGTCCCAGCGAGGGTTTCCACCTTAAAAACTATATGCATTTGTGTTCCTTTTGTTTACTGCTATCATTGTACAAACACTGATAATAATTGAAGATTAAATAATTCTATGAAAGATTAATAATAATACTAATTGAAAGGAATACTTATTCACCCCCCCTCTCAGTATTACCAAAAATATTTTTCAAGGCAAGAATTTGACTCCTGAGTTCCCTCAGATGGATGAAGTTCATAGGCTTCTTGTACCGCCACCTGCTACCCAACAACCTGCTATTTTAACTCATCCATTTCCTACACAACCTCAACAAAGAATGGTTTCACAACCTCCTCAACCTCCTCAAGGAGGAAATTAGGGGCCGATTTTCAATCCTTCTCATAATTCGTCCATTCTTATGTGCCAAGAGAATGTAAATGTGACCACGCAATCTAAATCTTGTGATGTTCCCGGGTCGATTTCTTCTCCTAAGGAATCACCCACTCCACCTCCTTCCACTAGATCTCTCTCGTTAGATAAGTCTGTGGAACCTGTTTATCGCCAACCTAAGGGTGTCACTTGTAAGACAACACATAATCCATCTACCTGGGTTGCTCAACGCTACAATATTGTTGAAGATCTAGCCCAAGCTCTCTATGCCATGTCTACCTTGGAGGTATTGCAAAGTTTTCCTCAGCAACACAAGTCTTCGTTGTCTACGATTAGAGGAGTGGAACCCTCAGATTCGAATATTATCACCTTTAATGTTGACAAGATTGTCATTCAACTTTCCCACCGAATCACCTTTCATATTACCATGCATGTCTTTCATAAGAACATTCATCACACTTTGGTGGATGAAGGCTCTTCCACTTGTGTCATGTTAGCATAATGTTGGAAGGCTCTCATCTCTTCAACAATTGCTAAGTATAATACCATTCTTCAAGTATTTGATGGACATAATTTTGTACATAAGTGGGTTCTTCCCAATTTTTCCATTGAGCTAGGAGGCAAAGTTTCTCAAGTTTGATGTCGAAGTTGTCAATGCCACTTTGGATTATAACCTACTCCTAAGCCGTAGCTGGTTCTATGCAATGACCGCAACCATCTGATTTGTATTCCATATCCTTTGATTTCCTCATGAAGGCAATATTGTCACCGTTTATCAACTTGATTATTGCATGCCATCGACCAAACTTTCCACTATGAGGAAATCAATCCCACTTGTGGGAGATAATACTGGGTAGTATTAGAGTTTTGGCACGAGATTGTTTAAAATTTAATCTCTTATTGAGGTATTTCATTAATTACCAGTGCCTAAAATTCCTTCCTCCTCTTCTAAAGATCCTATGCATATGATATCTTCTGACACCTATGGATCCAATGGAACTCCTAATCCTTTGGTGGTGTCTCCTGATCTTATGGAAGTTGATCAAGCTAGTGAGCATCCTCTGCCACCTTTAATGGAATAAATTTCCTCTTCGACAATTGTGTCAGTACCTCCTGACACTGGTTAGAAACTCCATCCCAATATGGAATATGACTAGATTCCCTTTCCCACATAGGCCATTACTCCACCTGCTCCATGTGACCTCTTTGATGAAAAACCCTCCTCGCTACTCAACTTGAAGGTAATGGATGTACCCACTGATAATCCTAGGGAGATTATGCCTCTTTCTAACTCTAGTATCCTCGATTTGAAACATACAAATATTGGAAACATAAATCTTCGAACGATTCAAGGGGAACCTCCTCTACCTTCCTTAGAATTTCCACCCCTAGACCGAGTCAAGTCTTAAGATTCTACTACCGAAATTTCAAACTAATTACCTAGTTCATTACCACTTGTTGATCCTCCTTTATGTCCTCAGGTTAATTTTGAGAGTGTGACTATGTTATAATGTCACTTGTATGGTCAACCTTTCTAGATTGGGTAGCTTAACCTTCTTTGGCATGGCCCACATTGGTGAGCAATATGGTCCCCTTACCCTCCATGAGTTCGCGTATAGAAACCCTTGGCCTATGCCCAACTATGGGCACATCTTAACGTGAGATAATAGACTGAGTTACGCTTGTACATATTGTACATAAGAGTGTTATTTTTTATCTATTTTTTTTTTTGGTGTGTGATGCAAATATTTTTCATCCCTTATTTATGCCAAAAATCCAAAAAAATTATAAAATTCCAAAATATAAATAAAAATATGGTCCTGTTTTTACCTCATACATGTTTATTTATTTCATCATATGATTTAACCATGGGTCTAGTCTTTATAGATTATTTTTATAGGAAATGCTGGAGTTTTTATTGTGACACCCATGAACCTTAGGTACATTTCTCTTGAAATGGCACATAGCGGTAGGTAATTTTCGCTGTCATTAGTGCATTTTTACCGTCAGTATCACATTTACGCCTTAGGTCCAACCCTGCCAAGTTGCAACTTTAGTCGTTTTACATTATGCATGTTGTTAGGTTCCTCTAATAATAGGGATCATAATTTTTAATTGGCTATGTTTAGTCTTGTAATATTGTACATACATTTTCATTTTTGTAAATTTTTTCCCATACTAAAAAAGGAAAAGAGGGTATGTCCTAAAATAATAATCAAAGGACCAAAAGAAATAAAGATTAAAACATATATAAAATATGAACCCCATGAAAAGAAGCAAAAATAAATTCTGAAAGTGTTGCATTTTTAAATGACACTACTCTTAGCTTACTTTACTTTTGCAAATAAATTGTGTGTAACTTGTTAAAAATTCCACAATTCATGATGATCATGCAGTCTAATTTTGATCATTCATGCCTTTAAATTTTATGTTATGATAGTTAGTGAATAAAGATCTGACCAAACCATTTAATCTTGGCAGATCAGTAGTTAGGTAGAGAATAAAAATGAGCTCATAAGTTTAATCTGAGCTGTTAGAAGATATAAGGTTAGAAATAAGTTAGTTTTCTTATCAAAAGAAAATAAAAGGGTAAACAAGCTCAAATGCACCCAATAAAGGAAAGAAAAAATGTTAGCATAAATAAAGGGTAGGTATAAACTTTTCAAAATTTATATAAGCATAATTATGCTTATCAAATAATATCTTTCCCTTTTCATTTTCCCTTATCCTAACCCCTTTCCCCACTTAAAAAATCATTTCCCCACTTCCCAGATCTAAAAGCCCCATCCCTTAACCTTTTCCCTTCCTAAAACCTCAAAAACCTTTTCTAAACTCATTTCCCCTTTAAAAATTGCCTTCCAATTGCTAAACCCTTTACCCCCTTCATAAAACAACAAAACCCAATTTACATTTGTTCAAAGGGCGAAATATTAAGTGGACCCCCTTTTTTTTGACTTAGCCTCCTGCCTAATATATTTCTTAACTGCCCTACTTAAATAAAATTCCCGACCCCCTTTCATGTTACCTTCTGCATAACCCTTTTCCAAACCCCAAATTCCTTTGAAAAAAGCCAAACCCTGTCAGCCGTTCAATCATCATCGATCAGATCAAACAAACTCCGATTCCTTTCACACTCCCCGACGATTTGATCTTTAAAACAAAGGGAGGGGGGTGCCAAATGGGTGGTTTTATCGACCCACTACCCTGCCACGTGGCACCTCCATGTTTTATCGCACCCTCCCATTCCAAAACCATTAAACCACTTCCAAACCATGTGATAAACCATAAAACCACCCGCGCCATGCAATAAACCACCGAAATTTCAAAATTATAAAAGCCCGTCGCTATTTCGTTATTTCCCCTATCTCTGTTGATTTGTGAAAGAGATCAAAAGTCATTTCTAACCAGAATTGAAGACCGACTACTACTTGGACCCATTACACAACCACATCTTTGGTATTCAAGGTAATTCTAAATACCCGACACCATAAATAAGCTTATCAACTCAATAATTGAACCAAATTGATGGCTTCCCAAAGCATGCAAACCGTAAACCCTTTGCAACCACCCCTGTTAGATGTTGACCACATTCCTTTGGCTAATAAAGACATTAAAATAAATGACACTGTGACTGATAACAACCTTTTGGAGATTCATTGCTGGAGCCATGAAAAATTTGTTGATCAGGTAGATGATATTCATCTGTGGGAATCTAACTTGCCCAAATACACATTTCCACAGACCTACCAATTCCCTGAAGTCATCAGACTGTGCCAACTCAACTATTTTCCAAATGAAAGAGCCATAGTCACCCCTGACCAAGAAATCCTGATTACAATCACTGCTCAATCCATTAATCAAATGCTACAAATTCAATCACAACCAGAGGGAGTGCCTTTCTCCATTGAGACCCTTATTGAGCTTTACCTAAGGCTAGATTTACCTAAAAGGTCTCAAATCTTTCAGAATTTCCTCCCCGAATCAACTCAATTTCCTAAGAACAACCCACCATACTCTGCTACTGTGTTTCCAGAAATAACCAAACAAATTGTGACTATGCTATCCTTATCCTAGGATATTTAATCGATGAATGGGTAGATGAATCCATCATTGGTTTCCTCTCTACTTTTTTCCTAGGCCAACCTCCATATATACTCTTCAACTTTTCCCAATTCCTGGAAGATATAATGCATGATCAATTGATCAAACTTCAAGAAGGAGTGTTAAAATAATCGTCAGTATTATTCCATTTGTTCATATAATTTTAGTTAGATAGGTTTGCAGTTAACTTACAAAAACTGGACACATCGGGTAATCCCTAGTTTGCAATATTTTGGACATCCTTGATCAGAAAGGACTCCAATAAATTTAGTTTCAAAGACTTTATTGATTCTTTTGTATATCCACTGGTTAATATGCTCAGGAACAACATTCAACCCAGAATGATGAAATAAAAATTGTTCTACAGTTATCAGATCAGAGAAAGACATGAGACTGGTATTTATACCCGAATCACACAGAAATCAGAGTGTATGGAAGCCAATTAGTCCCTTACAAGCTTCCAAAATACCTCCCAATGAGGATATTTTCTTTCGAGTACATTAGGAAGATCTTGAATTATGATGAGATAAATTTCCTTTTAGCCAAAAATAAAACTCAGTTCAAGATAAAAAACCAACTAGGGCCTTTTATATGAAACATAAGGAATGCTGGAAAGGAATAAGAAAGATGTTTACAAGAGTTAAATTTCAACAACAGTTTCAAATGGTCATATGACCCATTGGGTGTCATAAGTAAATTAAGATTTAAGTTTAAACTCACCCCTTTCATCCATGAATCTAAGCCTAAGATTGAGAAATATTCCAACCATTCAGAGTGGTTGGAAAACATTCTACAGGAGGTGGAGAAGCAGCTTGATACTAGTTCCATCCTACTTGTTAGGGTCTGATGATTTGGCTGATTTGGCCGATTGGTGAGCCAAATGATGATGTAACATCAAACCAAGCTTTGGAGCCCAAGGACCTAGCCTTCCCGGACTCAGAGAGGGCTCTCTCTATTATATATAAAAGATATCGGTGTGTTTGCTTGTGGTGTTCTGATATTAGGCTAGTTATGAAGTGAGTTTTTTGATTTTTGGTTTTTTAAGTTTGTGAGGGATAAAACTGATCAAAGATATAAAGATAACAAGAAGTTAGATCAACTGGGCTATGGGGTCAAACAGGTCAAGGAAGCTATCAGATGATGATGTAAGGCTGCTGTAGGGCCGATTTGATTCAAGGTAGAAAGGATATTTGGGCAAAATGGAGTAAATGGACATCAAGTTTGTGAAAGACGAGGGATTTCAAGTGTAACTAGTTGATAGCAGACATAAACATGTTATAGCAAGCCATTAATCATGCTAGATGTAACTATGAGCTAATTAATACATAGAAATCAAACATTCCAGCCATGCATAGAAGTATAAGACCCTCTAACTTTGGGAAATGGCTATCAGAATTTGGGGAAAACACATAAGAAGGACTAACAACTCAAAATACTATGCCGAAACGCCTAAACATAGTCTCTAAGTTATTGGGCACTTTGACAAACAAGCTTTCATAGTTTTAGGCAAAGGGCTAGATCGGGACTAGGCCTCCTTGGTTCAACAAGATGATAATCTTAATCAGTCAAAGAGATAGTTTTATGGACAGAACTATGGACAGTCATAGGTAAGCAGGGCACACCATACATCCTACTCAAATGCATAGAACTTATGAATAAAACTAGCAAACAGTATCCTTAAGTTACTAAAGAGCAGTTAAGAATTCTTTAGTGCAACTAAGGAAGAAGAAAACATAAAAGCTATGAAGATTCAGGAAATTTGAGGTGCCTCCATGGGCATATCTCAAATTTATTCTCCACTGATCTATAGCAAGCAAGAAACATGTATCATGAATGAAAACTAGAAGACAACAACAAAGCAAGACACACTATACCATTCTACCATGTCATGGAATCCATCAACAATCCTTCATCATTCATCAAAAGCATCCAAGAGGCAGTCCAAAATCATAACACAAGTATGTTCTTCGAAGCTCATATGACCAATATATTGATTCTTCTCTCAAGTTAAACCCTGTTTTACATTGAAGCCTTGTGGAATAAATAGGCTCAAGTGAGGAAAACCTCATGGTGCAACTAGCTATCCCATTGGCCTAATCAAAATATCTAAACTTGTCCTTGAGGCTTTGCAAAGTCCAAGGCACAAAATATCCCATAAAATATCTAAAAAAATGCTAAAAACGGAAATTATATTGACTTTGCATCATTTTCCAAGTGTAAAAATAGCTAAACGCACATTTGGAAAAAGCAGATTTTTGAGGTTCAAAAATTGCAAAAATACTTCAAATTTATATCAGAAAAAGGTCCCCTGACTTGCTGGAGACAATTGGTAGCCTTCCCGGTGTCGAAACGAGGCTCATGATAGCTCGTTGGAAATATTTCTGTGTCTACTTTCTGGCGCAACTGAAATCACCTCAATCTGATGTCTGGAAGTCCTCCAAATCTGTACCTGTGTGTAAAAAGCCAGGAAATAGCAGACTGCTGATATGACGGGCAGAATGTGCAAAAAGTGAGCATTTTTCGCCGTTTTGAGGGGGCGAATGATCTCCAAATGCTCTGAAAATCGCTGAGGACCTGCTCATAGAATTATGGCATCAAATGGTATCATCCTCCTCACTTGAAAAATCCTCAAACTGAAATGGCGAAATTATGAGTTTTCGACCAAAAACCCAAAAAATGCCAAAAAACAAAAAGTTGTCGAAATGGGCCCAAAATTGGCACGCATGACCCTCAAGGGTCCCTAGCAACATGCTCCGAAGTTGAGGCCAAAATATCAAGTGCTGATGTGCCTTTCTCCTCTTTCCGTGCCGGGCGCTTCCCCTTTGCTTTCTTCAATTTCTCTTGGGCTGCCTTTAGTTTGCGCCGGGCAAACTGATTCAACTTTTGAAAGTGATGTGTCCTCTTCCTTTGTAGCTCCAGATCTCTATTTGCTCTTTCAAGCTTCATCTCCAAGTGTTTGTTGGCTCTTTCAAGCCATGCCTCTTTGTTTTCTTCAATTTCCTGCTCAAGGAGTGCAGTGAGAGGAAAGGCTTGGAGATGGGCTTGTTCTTCTTCTTTCTGCTTTTTCAAGGCTCTTTTAAGCCCTATGGTCCTAGGCCTCTTTCGCTTAGGCTGTTCTTCCTCTTCTTCCTCATCAAAATCACCAATGAGTTCTTCTATCCTCGCTTGTGCCTTGGCAGCTTCTTTCTTGTATTTGATAGCCCTTGCCTCATGAACTGCTGTGTGAACACTCATCTGTTTGTTTTGGGTTTCCAAGAAATAGTTGAAGTTCCTTGCCCGTTGAAGATCATTCTCCAATGTCTCAATTTTCCCCTCTTTATGGATTAGGAGGTTTTCAAGAAGGCGGGCCTCATTATCGCTGTCATCGCTTTGGATTGGGATGACAGCCAATGCACCCCCATGTTTTGTACTTTCTCCAACTTTGCTTTTCCCTTTGAAGGCCAATCTTGCACTTTTCCTCCTTGGCATGCTAGTAGGTGTCCTTTTGGGTGATTTCCTTTTGCTAGGAACAACCTTTGTCACTATTGGAGTGGCAGCCTTAGACCCTCTCTTCCTTGCTGTGCTGAGCTTTGTTCTTTTGGGAGGAGGAGACACAACTGATTTACCCTTGACATCTTCTTGAAACTGCTGCTCTCCTTTAGGCTGCTGGATGCTTTCTTCTTGCTGTTCACTTTGCTGCCCCTGTTCGCCAACATTAACTTGTTGTTCTACTTCAATGCCTTGTTCAATTGGTGTTTCAAACTGCTGCCCTTTTTCACCAAAATCAAGCTGCTGCTGTGCTTGGATTTCCTGCTCATTTTGTGGCTCAAGATGTGGTTCAATTTCTTGCCCAAGCTGCTATTCCTGTCCTTCAACAACAAGCTGCTGCTCTTCCTCTTGTACCCGCTGTTCATCATCTTCTGTTCGCTGCTGATCATCCCTTTCCTCTTGCTGCTGTTCATCCCTTTCCTCTTGCTGCTGTTCATCCCTTTTCTCTTGCTCATGACCTTTATTTTTTTGTTGTCTACTCCCTTCTCCTTCTTCCTGCTGTCCTGGCTGTCTCGTAGTCATTCTGAGCCTTCTAGGAGTAGGCCTGTTGGACAAAGGTACCTGGCGATGGATAGGCTGAGTGGGAGACACATGGACAGGAGGAACAGTAGAGAAATCTGGGTGACTGATGAATACATCCCATGGAACTTCTTTCTTCTCTAGCTGATGTAGGATGATAATTTTCATCAGAGAATGATGGAAAAGGGAAGGTATTTGCAGAGGGGGGCCTTCTTCTGGACTGTGGATGCCATCTTCTCGATGCTCTTGAATAAAAAGTAAGGGAGATTTAGTTGCCTGTTTCTAGTGAAATGCATCAATAGGCGGACATGGTAGGCATAAACTCGATCAAACCTCCCCTCACAAGTAAAATATTTCATTATGACTTTCATAAGAGGAGCATAGCTATCAAGAAGATAAGAAAAAGGGAAAATAGCAGTGAAAGCATCTCTATGCTCGGGCTTGATGAAAGGCTTGTAATCTTCTAAGTCAAGATGGGCCTGTTTGAACCATTTTTTGCCATGATATGGAATCTTCGTGGCCTTGGACACTGATCTTGGAGAAAACTTGAAATCAAGGTCCGCTACCCTGAAATGCTTGTTCTGGAACCTCAGGGCACATAGGTGTGTTAATGGCGAAAATTTTTTGACCTCTTATATCTTCTGGCAGAAGTCTAGACAACCTAATTCATGGAAGTTAAAAAGGATGGATGGATGAGCATTAACCTCTTCTGTAGAGATTGGCTCATATCTTTTATGTGGACCACTTCTGCTGTCCTGCCTTGGAGGCATTTTGACCTAAATGTGCTTTTGAAGAAACAAACTGCCTTATTGTGTGTAAACTGCCTTCTTGGAGTCAAACTGTGTCAATTCACTGTTTAGATAGTGAACAATGTCTTTGGATGACTGCACATTGTCCCCTCACAAAATAAAGAATCCCTGCTTCCTTAAAAAGTGACCTTCTACTTTGAATGTATCTCTGTCAGTAGATTTCTCAATAAGAGACTATACAGTGAAAAGGAGACAACAGTTAGGTGAAATGTCTGTGCAAAGTATCAAGAAATCACCTTGTTCTTGTGAAGTTAATAGGTCAACAACACATTTATATCTTTGTCCCAAGGTAGACCTTTCAATCATTTCAACCCTGCCTTTCCTAGTGTGCCTCTCACTCAACACCCTTATGTTTTATGCAATCAACTCTTAGTGCAATTAGACAGTCAATGTCACAGTTCTGAACAAGTTGACAGAGTAAAAATGCTCCAAAAGTTCAGCCAAGCCTGCAATAGTCTTCTCTTTTCAAAATAACTAGGACCTCTTATAAATGTAATACCTTTGGCTTTGTAGAAAAACCTTTGCTCTATATGGACATCTACTTATCAAATAAGCTTTGAGGAATAAAAGACAGTCAGGCAAACTACACAGTGAAAACTGTCTTTTCCATGAGAAATAGTAGCAACATTTGCCCTGTAACTTTCAACCAATAACTGCTCTCTAACCAAAAACATTTTTCTCATTATACTTACTATCCTCTATTGGTATTTTACTCCATCAAGAAAAATCATACCACTTACATGGTCAATCTCCAGTGTGGGCATATAGTCAATCTTATTGGTATGGAACAAGGTGATAGAATTTAAACAAGCTCTAAAGTTTCAACAGAGGCTGTAGCAGCTTGTTTCTTCCCCACAATCAAAATTCCTATTTAATATGGAAACCCTGTCCTTTGTAGAAAAAACCCCTACCCCATCTGAAAATCAACTTGTCAAAAATAAGCTTGAAGAACAAGACAATCAAGTGGAAAACTCAGGAAAAAACTGCCCCTTTTGTGGGCTATAGGGTTAACTTTTTCCCTTTGGTATCTTGAGGAATAAAACACCTTTTTCTTTGATTTAGGAAAAGGTAGGAACACACAGTTTGGCTCAGCACATACTCTTTCCCTGTAGAGACCTTTAATAGTAATCTTACACTTCAGCATAGTCTTTGAACAAGGATATTCACACAGAAAAAATTGTTTGTTGTATATGGTGTTGTAGCAGTCTTTATGTGGAGCAGCTCCTTTTCAATATGAAAACCTATCTCCTTAGCAAATATCTTTATATCCCTTAAAAAATCAACTTGTCAAACGAGTTTGGAGAGTCACAAAGGCAGCCCAACAGAACATAGAGAACAACTTTCCTTTCCTGTGATAGTAGGGGTAACTTCGTCTTTTGATGCTTTGAAGACATAAGGTATTCTTGTTCTTTGATATGCAAAGGTGAAAAACACACTACTCTTATTTCAACACACTTCTTTCCTGTAGGCGCTGTTAACAACACATTCATCTTTTAACCACAGTTCTAACCCTCAGATCACCACACAGCAAAAACATTGTTTTTTTCAGATGTGTTGAAAAAGTTTGAAAGCTTTGTATGCTGTGGTATGAAAGAATTGTAGTAGTTCAACACACTGTTTTCTTTACACTAATCTGATCCAAACAAACTCCAACTATATATGGAAAGCCTCGACTTTGCTTCACCACGGTAGTGAGGGTGTTTTGATGAAAAAATACAGCTCACAGGTGTTTTGATATTGCAACAGTTAGTCAGAAAAACACTATTTTTCCCTCACACCACAGCTTGAAAACAGAGCTTCTTAACCCTTCATATCACTTAGCACTTTGTTTGAAAAACTGAGAGGGTTCATGGAAATACCTCGAGAATATGATGAAGAACCTTATTGATGCGTTTTAGGCTAGCTCCAGAGGTGTTTGAATAGCTTAAGAGGGTCACACATACGCGCGACGTGCTTGGCTTTTAGAGTGCCGCGCCCAAAAAAGTTGTCGGGTGGCTCTGTCGGGTCGGCCGGGCACCGTGTATAGGCGCGTCACGCACACGTACAGGCGCGTCGCGCGACCGTTGAGCGCCTATGTAAAGTTGCTTCTGAGCACGTCGCGCAAAACTCCAGGCACGTCGCGCTGTTATAAAAACCTTGCAGACAACAAAAACCACTGTGAATTCGTCTTCAATCTCTGAAATGGAAAGAGTGAATCGACTTTGCACTTCTTGGGGAGTCAAAAGGTGGTTCAACGGTCTTACAACTTTTTGAAAAGATGTGAAGGCCAACGGATTTTTAGAAATGAAAAATTGACATTCAGCTCCGTTTTTAACCTTTGTAAGGCCTCTTTAAAGGTTTGCCTTTGTAATGCTGCCTTGGTGTATCCTTTGAAACTTGAAAACACATTGACTTCATTCGAGAGGTGCTCCCTTTTTTTGAAATGATTTCGGCAATAGAATATTTATGCCCTTAAAAAATGCCAATAAAGTTTTCAACTCTTTTTTAAAGAAAGCAAATACAGTTTAAATGGTTAGAACTCTGTCCATTTAGGCATATAGGTCTGAGGAGTGGTTCCTGTTAATTCTGTCTTTTTTGGTGGAAATTTAACACCGAAATTCAAACTTTGAATAATACCCTGCTGATGATATTCATTGTGTAAACCCCACTTCAAAACTGTTTTGAAAAATTATGAAGACTGCTTTGTTATTTGAAAGAGTAGGGTTTGTATTGTCAACATGCTTTGACAGTATCTGTCTCCAACTTGCTCCTTCAACCTCTTTCTCAATGCAGGTGCCCACATTTGCTGACATTATTTGGATTTGGTCATGGCTCTTTGATTTAAGAAAGGCGCCCCTTTTCAATATGCTTCCTCTTCTCAAAACATATCATTTATGATATGGCTGTCCTTTTGAATAATGAAAAACTGTGTTTGTTTCAAACCATCCAAACAATGAAAATATGTCAAATGACTCTCTTTTGGACACTGATTTTCTTTTCATGCCTTTCAAATTTTCCAAAACTCAGATCATAACTTGTGGAGAAAAATGTCCTTTGAAATTTTGACTGTTCTCTCTTAAAGGAGGGAAAGTATTTTTTTAGAGCAGTGGCATTTAGACTTTTCCTTTGATGACTTCCAGAACCTGAAACACTGTGCCAAAGCTCTTTTTTGTACTTGATGAGCTTGTATACCTGTGTGTAAGAGACAAACTAGATCAAACACATTTTTGCTCTGGGTATTATGCCAGAATCTTGCCTGCAATGTAAATCTAATTTTGTGACAGGTTTTGCTTGACTGTAGATACAAGTGCTAGGTCTCTTTGAGCTTTCTTCTTTGACTGTGGGTAGAAAAAAAAACAAGGGATGATGCATGAGAGTTAGAAAGTGAAACAAGGAGAACTGCTCTTTATGTTTCCTGTGAGGGAGTTCTTCATTGTCTCATTGCACCGCTCTTTGCTGAGGGGAACTGAAATGTCACCATTTTCCTTGGTCAACTTATGACAAGTCATTTGAAAGATAATCTCTGTGAGTAGGGAGGTTAGCACCCTTGAAAAACAACCACCTTTTCTTCTACCTGTGTAATGACATGACTTGTCAATTTTTCTTCAATTTGGTCTTGTTGGAACAGCAGGCTGCTTATGATTAGAACTCTTTTCACTAATGATATGTCTCTCCAAGGTTTTAACAATTCATATAATTTGAAAACTTCAAATGACTTCCTTTACAAGACCAAAACTCTGTTTTCCCTTTTCTTACACACTTCAGATCCTAGCCCTGTTATGATCATCACTTATACTCATAAAACCTAGAGTCACTGTTTCACTGTTTAGTAAAATGCAAACCTTGGCTTTTGCAATCCTTAAAGTCAATATTGGCCGGCGCCCTCTACTTGTGGATGAAGGAGGCGCCCTAACCCTCTGCTTGTAAATGAAGGAGGTTCTTGGCCATGACAAATTACCAGTTTGCTATGACAGTGGTGTCTTTCTCTTACTATGATTTTCATGCTGAAAGGAAGCTGCAAGGTCTTGATGAGTAACTCTCTATCTTGCAGATGTATCTCAAGTTGATGTTTACATTGAGAAGCAAAACTATTCTTCTAAATGTGGATTCAAGAAATTTCTTCCGAGATGATGTTATATTTCCCTGCTCGTGCAAAATCCATAGAACATCGTAAAACACCTAAAAATCAGCTTGAGACTCGTGGTCTATGCAGAGTCTTGAGACTTAAGGGGTGTGTAAGTGGCGTGACTTAGAGCTATGATCAACTTGATTTGCAGAGTGGGAGGTCTGTCATGATTGGTCTGTAGCAGATGGAGGTTTTTTGGCCTTTTGATGGTTGCCAAGGGTAAAATGTCTTAAAGCGCCACTTCCTAACTTAGGGGAGGCTTTGAAACAGACTTGGATCTTTCCTTTTAGAGCTGATGGGCAGACCAGTAGGGCTAAAGCTAGAAAAGATAGTGATAATGGGTTTTAACTTTGACATGGGCGGACTGAAAAGTAAGAGGGCGAAAAAAGTTTTATGAGGGTTTTCTAGATGACAAATTGACATATGGAAATCAGCTTCTAGAAAACTCAGCTATGGAAATAGTCATCACTAACATGTGAAAAATACAGATGACTAACACAACTTACTCCAGGTCCACCGGGATAGAAATTGAGGCTAGAGAAGAAGGCTCTTATTCAGCAGAAGCTACGTCTGATAATAAATTCAAGATTATGTACAGAAAGAAAGCAAAGATGAACCCAATAATAGAGCATGAAGATACAATTGAAACAGAGATTATTATCAAGGATAATGCACCTACACCACATACAAAAGAAACACCTCTGCCATCATCTTCTAGGGAAAAAATCATTCAGAAGCAAAATAGTGCAGAGATTTCAACATCTAGTAATGCAGTTGAGAAGGAAAAGGATATCATTAAGAAATATAAAGAGATTAAAATTAGAAATGAAGCACTGAAGGCTATTACATATGCACAATACTGGAAGAAAACTCCTAGTGATAATAGTAGGTTACTTTCAAGTTTTGACCTCAGGACAAAGAAAATGCAGATGAAATTCCTACAACCGAAGGTACAGGCCCCTAAAACTTCAGAAGACTATACTTAAAAAAGCTTTGAATTTCTTGCCAAGGATGTGCATCCAATTGAACAAATTGAATTCCATAAGCAAGCAGGAGAGATGATATATTCAACCATGACACATAAAGCTCTGAGTGTTCAGAATTTGCAGAACTCCCTAGAAAATGTAAAGTCACAGTTAAAGCTAGAGAAAGCCTCATCACAAGCAAAGGAAAATAAGATTAAGTCACTGGAAGAGTTGGTAATTGAAATTGGCTATAATCCAAAAGACATAAAAGTAGCAGAAGAACTTATAAAGAAGAAAAATGAATATATATTTGCACTGAAGAAACAGTTAAAACTACCAACTATTGAGCATCTACAAACCAAGGAGGTTTTGGAGACAAACAATCAAAAGGATGAGATGATGAATTTAATCACCCAGTTGATAGCTCAACTAAAGGAAATGGAGACAGAGATGGATAAGCTTGTACATGAAAAAAAAATATCATGGAAGAAGTTCCCATTACTACTATTCCCATAGTATCTACATTAGCACCAACATCAGCAATACCAACAGCCCATGCCACTGATGAGGCTAGAAAATTAATCAAAGCAATTAAAGATATGTCTATTCAGACTACAAAAATTAATAAGATTAAGGAATAGGTAAAAATATTAGAGGATGAAAAGAAATTGGCAACAGTAAGGTATCAAGCTAAAGTACAGAAAGAAAATAGACTGATCGACAAAATTCACAAGCTAGAAAAGGAGTTGTCATTAACAGAACCTTTAGCCCAAGAAAAACAACAATTATTGTCCAATATCATTAACTATGTTAATGATTTTTGGCCTTATATATATATTATATTTGAGCACAATGAATTGGTGAAGGAAGCTGGAGAGGCATTTCAGAAAGTAAAAGCCAACCTTGGAGATAAACCACAGGAAGCCTCTGAACTAATCAAATTCCTGAATTCTGAAAACAAGTATGAATTGGAAGAAATTGGGATATATGATAGAACATAAACTATCCATGAAGTGAAAAAATTAATTTCCAAAATAAATCTAATGCTACAGCTTGAGGAGAAATGTAAAACTTTGGAACTCATAGTGAAAAGGTTTTTTGACAAGTTTGATATATTGAGATAGAAAGGTTTGCCTAGTCCTCTAGTGATCAATGACAAACTCATGAGACATGAGGATTATGTCAAGAAGTTAAGGGAAGTGGCCAAAGAAACATCCCACATTTCTTAAATGAAAGGAATTCCCACAGGAAATGTACTCTTACAAACTCTAGAAAACTTATTTTACCTCTAGCATGAGGCAAAACATATTTATATAAATAAGCCTACTTTTGCCAAATATTTAGAGGCAGATGAGATTTACCGCAGGATGATGAAAATCAAAATCCTAGATTAAGAAACATGGGAGAAGTGGTGTGATTTACTATAAAGGGTGAAAGAAAGACATATGAAAGACAAATGAAAGACAAATGAAAGAACAGATAAACAACAACAAGCAAAGAATTAGGGCCAGATTCCAGTCAGTTGAAAGGTGTCACTATATTTTTGCATAAAGATATTTTATTTTCCTAGAATAAATGCTAGTTAGTTGACAGGATATTTTTGTAATATGTTGTATAAATACTTCATCATTTTAAGTATTAAGGGTCAGTAAAGTGTGGATTTCTGAATATTTTGTTAGCTGACTGATCTCTTGCCAAAGGCTTATTGTACCAATTTCCAGTTGACAGACTTAACAAGCTATAAAGAGAATTCTTTACAAGATTCATGTGTTAAGATATCTCAGCGAAGTATAAATTTCAATTGTTCATTTTTTCTTTCTAAGTATTCCATAAAATTATATGTGTTCTAAATCTGAATGTTATAACAAGAATATTACTGTAGAATTTTCTTAAAAATTACACTATGCTTTTAACTGTTATAAATTTCTGTGTTTGGAATTCTTAATTTCTCCTTGATCCTGATTGAAAAATCACTTCACCATTCAGCCTTGAGATCTGATATTTATCACCTATCCTACCCTATAACACTTTCTTTATAATTTGATTTTTTTCTGTTTTCAAATCATATTGACTCCATAACCCAATGGAAAATGGAAAAGAACCTATTCATCTAAATCATTAATTCCACCAATCAATCAAAATCAATCCAAATTAAGCATACATAACTAGCCTAAAATATATTAAATAAAAAAAGTTAAATCATTAAGAGAGAGCCCTCTCTGAGTTTAGGAAGGGTAGATCCTAATCTCCAAAAGTGGTTTGTAGTTAACTCTGATATTTATTTTTAACACTTAGAACAACCTTGGGAAATTTTGGAGTGATAACATACTGGCAACCATACTGGGGAAACCAATCCCTAGTTAAAATAAATCTTAAAGGAAACAATTTTCCTCATTTTCCACATTAAGGTGTTAAAAGGTTGTTTGAATTTATCATTGAAAGTTAAAATTCTAGCTTCTAAAAGAACATATTATACCAGGGATCATCCTAATCCACAACCTGCTACAATTGTTGATTATCCTGACAGAATTTAAGAAAACCTAAAAAAGTAGAGAATCAAGGTAGTAGTAGTGAGTTAATAAATTAAAATTCACTTCCCAAGGAGTTATCAAGTATAAAGGATATTCAATTTGATTTATCATTTGAGCATTCTTTATTTCGTACCAAATTTTAAAACTCAGTCCATGATATTGTAATAGACCCAAATTTTATTCAATTTATCGAATCAAAGAAGGATACTATACAACTTGATTTAGATCAACAAGTTCTAGATACTTTTGACAAACTTGATGTTTTAACCTCAAATTTGATAAAAGATATAGACGAAGCCTATTTTCAACAGTCAGTTGAATTAGCTGATCTAATTGCTGCTACCCCTAAGCACTCTATAGTATCTTCAGAAACTGTAAATACATCTTTATTTAGTTCCACCTCACCTATAATCTCCACCACAGTTCATTCCACGAAACCATTCATACCTAAACTACCTCTCCAACCTAACGTTTCAAGTTCATCTTCAAACATTTCAATTTAATCTTCAAACACCACTACTTTACCTCCCAGTCAAGCTAAAGTCTTAGCCATGGCAGCCAGATATGACCCTTTGACCTTACAAGCCCCTTTACATGCTATGCCACAAGATTACCAAGTTAAAAAAAAAGTAGTTCGATGGTACTGGTCAGTATACTGCTCAAAAACATGTAAATAAAATGACATATTATTTTTAATTACATGAAGTTGATAAGGACGATGTACAAATGAGATTATTTGCACAAACACTAGCAGGAAATGTTAAAAAATGGTTCAAATATTTACTGTTAACCATATAGCTGATTTAGCTGCTTTCCACCAATTATTTATAAATAGATGGGAAAGAAAGAAAAACCCTCTCCAGATATTATATGAATATGAGAACATTAGGAGATATCCTAACGAATATGTTCAGTATTACTAAACTAGGTTTAACAAAATTTACAATGCAATTCCAGTGAATCACAGACCTCCACCAGACTTGGTCCTGATTAAATTTCCATATGGTTTTTATGCTGACATGTCCTATCAGTTAAGAGAAAGAAACCCTGCAACTTTAGAACGGATGCAGAGTGATGCAATTAGTGTAGAAGCTAACTTACTAGCTAAAAGAACTAGGATGAGGAATGAGAGGAGAGTGACCATTAAGGAAGAACCATCCAATTTAGATATTAAAATAGATAGTTTAGCCAAAAATTTATAAAGAGTAATGGATAGACTAGAGAACATGGAAAGAAAACCTCAGTGGGAAAATCAACAAGGTCCCCAAATTATAAATCCCAAATTTAGGAAAAATCATAATACTGGTAAATCAAAAGAACTTGTACCTAATCAACAGATTAGACCACCTTTCCAGGAAAATTATGCTGAAAATTCACAACAACATGAAGAAGACCAAGACACCCAGATAAACTTAATGGGAGTAAACAATGAAGATGTTATTTTTCTTACCCAGGAAGAACAATAGTTGTACATGTTACAACAATTACAATTAGAATCTGGAGAATCCTTTGACTACAAACAAGGCTTTGAATTTTCTATCTACGAAGTTCATAAATACTATAGCCTTAGAAGCAAAAAGAACACATAGGTTCCTATTAAGAAATCAATCCACACCCAAACTAAGAAAATAGTAGAAGCTCCTGTGACCAAAATTCTACAAATTCTCCCTAGAGAAACTCAGAAAACTTCCAACCCAAAGAATGTAGAAGTCACATCAACTGCTACTCAAACCGTTCCAGACAAGGAAATTGAAAACAAAACAGTTGACACACAAACTAAATTACCAAATGTTGATAAAGAAGACAAAAACACACAAACCACAATTGGTAAAGATGAAATCATTAAATTAGGCAAAATTCAAATGCCATTCAATATCAAAATTGAGATAGCCAAATTGAAAATACCAGTTCCTTTAACAGAGCTGGTGAAAAATGATTGATACAAGGCACAAATTACTGAAACATTAAACATGGGTGAAGGCAAAGATGTTTTCAACCTCAATGATGATCAACCTGAATTATTATTTGGTCCTGAAGTGAATGGAAAACATCAACAAGGGGGTGTCCCTCCATTCTACATTAGCTTAAACATTCATGATAAAATCTTACATAATTCTATGTTGGATTTAGGAGCATCTCATAACTTAATGCCTAAAGCAGTCATGGAAAAATTAAACTTAGACATTACTAGACCCTACAAAGACCTGTTCTCCTTTTATTCTAGTCAAGTCAAATGCCTTGGCCTGATAAAAGACCTGTGTATAACTCTAGTCCAGTTCCCAGCAAAGAGTATTGTTATGGACATAGTAGTTTCTGATATCCCTCCCAAATATGGTATGTTATTATCTCTCTCATGGGGAGAAAAATTATAGGGATCACTAAAATTAGACATGTCATATGCTACCATTTCTGTATTTGGTCAGCAAAGGAAGCTTCATAGAGAAACCTTGATGAAATTCATGGTAAGTAGTTAAGAAATACCACAGACTTACCCTATCTATTCCATGCATTTTGATCTAGACTCATTGATCTTATGTAATTTAGACAATGACAACGATAAAATCACAGTTGTAGAAGAGAAACACAAAGAAGTCGATAGTGAAAACATATCACATGAATCTATGTGGCATTCAGATTTTGATAGCTCTGTAAATAGATTAGGAGCTGGAGCTGGAGTATGGATCTACAATTTAGAAAATGATCATTCAGAAGGACATGCTTTCATATTAAATTTCAAATGCACTAATAACATGGCAGAATATGAAGCATTAGTGCTAGGCCTACAAATCATAAGAAAACTTGGAGCTAAAAGAGTTTCCACCATGGTAGACTCAAAACTCATTATAAAACAAGTCAAGGGAGAGTACCTTGTTAATAACCCTAGACTTATTCGTTACAAAGAAACCATCCTAGACTTGATAAGTTGTTTTCTTGAAACTGACTTTGTTGTCATTCCAGGAAAGAAGAATATGTAAGCACATAGTTCAGCCACTTTTTCCAGCACATGCAAGTTACCCTTTCAGCCAAATCATCAATACACGATTGAGGTAAGACATAGGCCAACCATACCTGATAATTTGAACTATTGGCAAATCTTTTCACAAGACTCACAAATTTATGATTTTCTGAATTATGAAGGAGAATTTTAGAACTTTAATATAGACACTGATTATACATTAGATTATACCATAAATAATGAAATAGATGTAAATGATGTAAATAATATAGAACCAACCAGATTCACAAAAGTAGAAATAGAAAAATTAGAACATTAGAAAATTAATCAATGATAAATCAGAATTTTTAAACCTCAACGACAACATTTTTCCTAAGGGATTAGCCCCACTAGAAGACCTCTTTGACTCCAACGATGTAGCTAGAAAACCTAAAATGGATCCTCTAAGGTCAGATATAGAGGAATGCAACATAGGAACACAGGAAAATCCCAAGCTTATCAAGATATGTAAGACATTACCTCCAACTAAAAATCTAAGGTACATTAGCTTGTTTAAAGAGTTCAAATACATCTTTGCCTGGAATTATGAAGACCTTAATTCTTATGATACCAACATTATCTAGCATAAGATACCAATTAAAGAAAATCAGAAGCCCTTTAAACAAAATATGAGGAGAATTAACCCTATTCTTATGCCATTAATAGAGAAATAAGTTAAAAGGATGTACGATGCTCAAATCATAGCACCCATCAGATATTCTGGTTGGGTCTCTAATTTAGTCCCCACTAGAAAGAAAATAGGAAAAATCAGACTCTTTGTTTATTTCATAAAATTGAACAAAGTATCATTGAAGGATAGCTATCCCCTCCCTAATATGGACCACATTCTCCAGAGGTAGTAGGGTCATCTATAATTTCATTACTTGATGGATTTTCTAGATACAACCAAATCCTAGTCCAACCTGAAGATTAAGCTAAGACTGCATTCACCACTCCCTGGGGAAATTTCATGTACTTAAAAATGCCTTTTGGACTGATGAATGCTGGAGAAACATACCAAAGAGCTATGGACATAGACGTTGCAAAGTAAATCCATGACTTTTTAGTCGTTTACCTAGATGATATCACAGTGTTTTCCAAATCAGATAATGAACATATAGATCATATAAGAAGAGTATTCATAAAATGCAGAAAGTTTGGTATATCCTTAAATCCTAAAAAGTCACTTTTTGGATTAGAAGAAGGAAAACGTCTCGGACACATCATTTCAAAAGAGGGCATTAGAATTGATCTAGCTAGAATAGAAGCAATCCTAAATATCAATCATCCTAGAAACATTAGAGAATTACAAGAATTTTTAGGCAAAATATTTTTTCTTAGAAGATTCATCCCTAACTTAGCAGAACTAATTAGAAATTTAAATAATATGTTAAAAAAGGATTCAATACTTAAGTGGATAGTAGAGGCTAAGCATTCTTTTGAGGCAGTCAAAGAGGCACTTACTAAAATAACTGTCCTCATAAGTCCTAATTTTAACAGGGATTTCATAATTTTTTCATTTGCTTCAGAACACACCATTGCAGCAGTCTTTTTGCAAATTAATGATGAGGGTCTTGAACAACCCATTGCTTTCTTCAGTAAAAAATTGAGAGATGCAACACTAAGTATAATATCATGGAAAAACAAGCTCTTTCTTTAGTCAAAGTCATAAAATATTTCAGAGTATACATTATATACTCTCACATAATAGCATATGTTCCAAACTTAATTGTAAAGGACATTCTAACTCAGAATGGGCCTACTGGAAAAAGAGGCAAATGGATTGCCACAATACTGGAATATGTCATTGATATCAAGCCTAAAAAATTAATCAAAGGCCAAGGTTTGGCCAAACTCATGGCTGAATCAAATTGTCGAGCCTTAGACATAAATTTCATTGTTGCCATAGAAGATCAGGAAGAGATGGTGACTCCACATATCAATGAAGCTTTCATAGATTCATCCTAGTATGCAGACCTTACATTTGTTTTACTCAACCTACATGCTCCTCCTGGTTTATCTAGAACCAAAAGTAGATTCTTAAAATTGAAAGCAATGAAATATTGTATCTTAGATAATGTTTTATTTTGGAAAGATCATGGCGGCATCCTATTAAATTGTTTATTAAAAGATGTAGTTGAAAATTCATACAGGAATTTCATGCAGGAGATTGCAGAGGACACTTATACTGGAAAAAAACTGCTAACAAAATTTTGAGGGCAAGTTTTTACTGGCCCACCCTTTTTGCAGATGTCCAAAATTATGTGACCTCCTATCACAAATATCAAATATTTGAAGGGAAAAAGAAACTCTTACCATTACCCCTCAAACCTATCTCAGTAGAAATGTCATTTCAACAATGGGGTTTATACTTCATTGGTGAAATTCACCCACCCTCCTCTGCCCAACATAAATGGATTTTGATAGCCACTAATTACTTTACCAAGTGGATAGAAGCCATCCCTTCTAGACAAGCCACAAACTCTGTCATTATTTCATTTCTTGAGAAAAACATCCTTTCTAGATTTGGATGCCCACAAAATCTCATCACTGATAATGATGTTGCCTTCAAATCCAATAAAATGATATATTTTTGTAACCGATACCATATCACCCTAGGCCATTCCACTGCCTATTACCCTCAAGGTAATAGACTAGTAGAATATTCAAACAAAATCCTAGTCAACATCATCAAGAAGTTATTAGAGGATAACAAGAAAACCTGGAATAAAAGGTTGGTGAACGCCCTATGGGAAGACAAACTAACTACTAAGAAATTTATTGGTACATCTCCCTATCAATTAGTATATGGGTGGATGTTGTTTTTCCATCTTCATTAGGAGTTCCAGTAATGAAAATTATTCAAGAGCTGCAAGTAGAACCAAATGACATCCAAAGGATAATAAACCAAATAATTCATTTACATCAAACTAGGGAAGAAGTTTATATCAAATCCCAAGTAATTCAAGACAAAATCAAGAAGATACTTGATAAGAAAACTAAAGCAGATTATTTCTTTATAGGTGATCAAGTACTCAAATGGGATTTCAGAAGGGAAGACAAAGGAAAACATGGGAAATTTGACTTTCTCTGGAAAGGCCCATACATTATTTATGGTTATAGAGGCAATAATTCCTTTTTCGTGAAAGAGTTAAGTTAGACAGATCTACCAGGTTGACCAGTCAATGGTCGAATGCTGAAGCACTATTTTTCACCAGACTAATTAGTAGTTCATTTGTTCTATTTTACTCATTGTAAATTCCATAGAAAAGTTTATATTGGAGTGGGTTATTATCTTGTAAAGTTGAAGCTTGAAAAGGAAATCTTAAGCTTTAAAAGATATAACATCATATATTTGAATAAAGGAGATCACGGAAAGCAATTCCAAGCAAAGGAAAGCCAAAGTTCCAAGGCCACTGATCAGAAGGTTCTTGACATCTCACAAGGAGATGTCATCCCCAAGTGGAGCCACTATTAGGGTCCTATAATAATAGGGACCATAATTTTGAATTGGCTATGTTAAGTCTTGTAATATTGTACATAAATTTTCTTTTTTCAAATGTTTTTCATATTAAAAAATGAAAAGATGATATGTCCTAAAAGAATAATCAAAGGACCAAAAAAAATAAAGATAAAAAGAGATATAAAATATGAACCCCATAAAACAAACAAAAATAAATTCTGAAAGTGTTGCACATTCAAATGCCACTCCTCTTAGTTTACTTTATGAAAATAAAATTGTGTGCAACTTGTCCAAAATGCCACAATTCATGATGATCATGCAATCTAATCTTGATCATTCATGCCTTTAAATTTTATGCCATGATAGTTAGTGAATAAAGATATGACCAAACAATTTAATCTTGGTAGATCAGTAGTTAGTAGAGAATAAAAATGAGTTCATAAGTTTAATCTAAGCCATTGGAAGATATAAAGTTAGAAATAAGTTACTTTTCTTATCAAAAGAAAATAAAAGGGACAGCAAGCTCAAATGCACCCAATAAAGGAAATAAAAATTGTTAGGATGAATAAAAGGGTAGGTAGAGTACTTTTCGAAGATTATATAAGCCTCATTATGCTTATCCACTATCAAAAACATTTTCTAAACACCTTCCCCTTTGCTAAATCCCTTTTTCCTCTCTTGGAAATCATTCCCCCTTGCTAAAAATCCCTTTTTCTCTCTCTTGGAAATAATTTCCCCTTATCCTAAATTCTTTCCCCTTACTAAAAACCCTTTCCCTTTCTAAAACCCCCTTTCCCCTTTAAATAAAACTTTGTGTTTTCATAAAACACAAAACCCACTTTTTCAAAAGTTTGAAAGCGCGAAATATTAAGTGGACCCCCCTTTATAACTTAAACCTTCCACCTAATATATTTCTTAACCTCCTGCTTAATATATTTTATAAACCCCCCACCTATCAATTACCCAACCCCACCTCTTTGAAAACCCACAACTCCTCCTACCGCCCGATCACCATTGATCAAATCTAATAGCCTCTGAACCCTTTCGCACTCCCCATTGTTCGAAGTTTAAAATAGAGGGGAGGGTGTGAAATGGGTGGTTTCATTCCCCTGATCCCATGCCACACGACGCTTCCTCATTCTATCGCACCCCCCCATTCCCAAACCATCAAACCACTTCCAAGGTGTGCGATAAACCACCACTTTGAAACAATAGAACCCCCGCGCCATGCGATAAACTCTAGTTTTCAAAAAAAAAAAAAAACCCGCAATACCGTTATTTCCTTATCTTTTTCAATTTGTGAAAGAAACTGAAAAAAGCCATTTCCAACCAGAATTGAAGCATGCCACTATTCAGATCCATGCCACGACCAAATTCTTGATATTCCAAGTAAATCTAAATACCCGACACCATCAAATAAGCTTATTAATTCAATAATTAAACCAAATTGATGGATTCCCAAAGCATCCAAACTGTAAACCCTTTGTAACCACTCCTATTAGATGTCGACCACACTCCTTTAGCTAATAAGGACTTTAAAATAAATGACACTGTGACTGATAGCAACCTTTTGGAGCTTCATTGCTTGAGCCATGACAAATTTTCTGATCAGGAAGATGATATTCATCTGTGGAATTCTAACCTGCCCAAATACACATTTCCACAGACCTACCAATTCCCTAAAGTCATAAGATTGTGCCAACTCAACTATTTTCCAAATGAAAGAAGCATAGTCACCCTTGACCAAGAAATCCTGATTACAATCACTGCTCAATCCATTAATCAAATGCTGCAAACTCAATCACAACCAGAGGGAGTGCCTTTATCCATTGAAACACTCACTGAGCTTTACCTAAAGCTAGATTTTCCTAAGAGTTTCCAAATCTTTCATGCTTTCCTGCATCAATCAGTAGAAACTCCTAAAAACAACCCTCCATAATCTACAGCCATGTTTTCAGAACGAACCGGAAAAATTGTGACCATGTTGTCTTGTATCCTAGGATATTTTACTAATGAGTGGGTAGATGAATCCATCATTGGTTTCCTTTCTACCTTTTGTCTAGGCCAGCCTCCATCTATAGTTTTCAACTTTGCCCAATTCCTAGCAGATGCCAAACATGATCAACTAATCAAACTGCCAGAAGAAGGAGTATTGAAATACTCCTCATTATTGTTTCATTTATTCATATATTTTCAGTCAGAAAGGTTTGCAGTCAACCTACAAAAACTGGACACAGAGGGTAATCCCCAGTCTATTATATTTTGGAAATCCTTGATCAGAAAGGATTCCAGTAAATTTAGTTTCAAAGACTTTATTAGTTCTTTTGTGTACCCAGTGTTTAATATGCTTAGTAATAACATCCAGCCCCATAGGATAGAAATTCAAAAAGGGCTAGAGAAGAAGGCTCTTATTCAGCAGAAACTACATCTGATAGTAAATTCAAGCTTATGTACAGAAAGAAAAAAATATATAAATCCAGTGATAGAGAAGGAAGAAACCATTGAAACAGATATTTTTATCAGGGATGATGCACCTCCAACACTTTTAGAAGAAATGACTCTACCATCAACTTCCAGTGCACAAATCATTCAAAAGAAAAATAGTGCATAGATTTCATCATCCAGCAAGCCATTTGAGAAATAAAATGATATCATGGAGAAATATAAAGAGATTAAAATCAGAAATGAATCATTGAAGGTTGTTACATATGCACAATACTGGAATAAAACTCTTAGTTATTAGAGTATATTGATTTCAGCTTTTGACCTCAAAACAAGGAAGATGCAGATGACATTTCTATAGCCAAAGGTACAGGCCCCCAAAACTTCAAAAGATTATAAAAAGACAGCCTTTGAAGTTCTTGCCAAATATTTTCATCCGATTGACCAAATTGAATTCCAAAAATAGGCACGAGAAATGATATATTCAACCATGACACACAAGGCTCTAAGTGTCCAGAAGTTACAGAATTGTCTAGCAAATATACAGTCACAGTTAAAGCTAGAGAGAGCCTCATCACAGGAAAAATATAACATGATTAAGTCACTGGAATATCTGGTAATATAATTTGGTTATAATCTAAAAGACATCAAAGCAGCATAAGAACTTATAAAGAAGAAAAATGCATACATAGCTGCACTGAAGAAACAGCTAAAATTACCAACTACTAAGCACCCACAAACTAAGGAGGTTTTCGAGACAGATAATAAAAAAGATGAAATGATGAATCTAATCATTTAGTTTACAGCTCAACTAAAGGAAATGGAGACAGAAATGGATAAAATTGTGCAGGAAAAACAAGCCAACATGGAAGCAGTTCCCATTACTGTTATTCCTATAACATCTACATTAGCTCTAGTATCAACATCAGTTCCAGTATCTACATCAACAACAACATCAACAATATCAACATCCCATCCCACTAATGAGGCCAGAAAATTAATCAAAGCAATGGAAGATATGTCCATACAGACTAAAGAGATCAATAAGCTTAAGGAACAAGTAAAGAGCTTAGAAGATGGAAATAAATTGGCAGAAGTAATGCATCAAGCAGAAGTACTGAAAGAAAATAGATTGACTAACAGAATCCACAAGCTAGAAAAAGAGTTGTCACTAAAAGAGCCTTTAACCCAAGAAAAACAGAAATTGTGGGCCAATATCATTAACTCAGTTAATGATATTTGGCCTTCTATACAGATCCTATTCGAGTAGAATGACTTGCTAAAGAAAGATTGTGAGGAAATTCAAAAGGTCAAAGCCAACCTTGGAAAGAAACCAGAGGAAGCCTCTGAAATAATCAAATTCTTGAATTCTAAAAATAAATATGAATTAGAAGAACTCGAGATAGCTGAAAAAACAGAGACTATATTAGAGGTGAAGAAATTTATTTTCAAAATAAATCTGATGATACAGCTTGAAGAGAAATGTCAAATTATGGAACTCGTAGTGAACAGGTTTTTCAATAATTTTGATGTATTAAGATAGAATGGTCTGCCTAATTCTCTAGTAATAAATGACAAATTCATGAGACATGAAGGTTATAACAAGAAGATAAGGGAAGTAGCCAAAGAAACTTCCAACAGTTCCTTAATGAAGGGCATTCCCACGGGAAAAGTGCTCCAAAATTTAGAAAAATTCTTTTACCTCCAACATGAGGTAAATCACCTTTTTGTAAATAAGCCTACATTTTCCAAAATATACAGAGGTAGATCAGATTTACTGCAGGATGATGGAAATCAAACTTCCAGATGAAGAAACATGGGAGAAATGGTTTGATTTACTATAAAGGGTGAAAGAGAAAAGAGATGAAAGGGACATACAACGTGAAAAAGAAATACAAATGAAAGAAACAAACAGGTAACAATAATCAAAGAATAAAGGCCAGATATCAGTCATCTGAAAGGTGTCGCTATGTTTTTGCATAAAGATATTTTATTTTCCTAGAATAAATCCTAGTCAACTGAGAGGATATTCTTTTGTAAAGTTTTGTATAGATACTTCATCATTCGAAGTATCAAGTGTGGATTTTTGAATATTTCCATAGCTGACTGATATTTTTCCTGAGTTTTATTGTAAACATTTCCAGTTGACATACAGGACAAGTTATAAATAAACTTATTTACAGGATTCATGTGTTGAGCCATCTCAGTGAAGTATACATTTCAATTGTTCATGTTCTCTTTCTAAGTATTCCATAAACTTATATGTGTTCTAAATTTGAATGTTTTAACAAGTGTTTTACTGCAAAATTTGGTTAAACATTATAGTCTACTTTTATCTGTTATACATTTCTATGTTTTCTTCTGATATCCGGTTTAGAGAATTCTTAATTTCCCTCTTATCCCAATTGACTTCTTCATCCCTATTCATTATCTGGTTTAAGGCATTCTTAATTTCTCCTTGATCCCGATTGAAAAATAACTTCACCATTCAACCTTGAGATCTGATATTGCTAACCGATCCTGCCCTATAACACTTTCTTTATAATTTGATTTTGTTCTTTCTTCAAAGCATATTGACTCCATAACCCACTGGAAAATGGAAAAGCACCTATTCATCTAAATCATTAATTCCACCAATCAATCAAAATTAATCCAAATTAAGCATACATAACTAGCCCAAATTCTATTAAATAAACAAAGTTAAATCATTAAGGGAGAGCCCTCTCTGAGTTTAGGAAGGCTAGATCCTAATCTCCAAAAGTGGTTTGTAGTTACCTCTAATATTTCTTTTTAACTCTTAGAACAACCTTGGGAAATTTCAGAGTGATAACAACCAAGATTCCAACGCAACTCGTTTCATCAAAATCTGAGTTCGTATGAGTAAGTTATTGTTTGTTGTCTGTTTTCTCAAACAGGTAAAAATGTGCACAATGACAGACTGATGACTTGGAAGTCCAGTCAGTGTTGGTCGCTTTAATTGTTTTAACAATTCAAGCACCACATAAATTGTCAACCCAGGAAGGTCTGTTTATTCCAAAGACAATCACGCACTGGATATGCTCAATTCCAAAAGCAAAGAAATGTTGTAGCATCAATCATACAAATATCAATCAAACTGTTCACACCTCACTTTTAACAAAGCTGAAGCCTACTTGTGTTACAGCAGAAACAATCCCTCTATTACAGATTTTCATTAAAAGAATCCTAGGAAAAATAATGAAAGGAAATCACATTGCAGAAAAGGAGATCAATCAAACATAACAAAGAATAGGACCCTATTCCCCCAAACAGGAATCTTCAGCACCTGTTGCCTGATATTAATCACACTGTAGAAAAATACCAATCCTCGGAAAGCAGGACCCTATTCCCTTGAACAGGAATCTTCAGTACCTGTTTCCTGATATCAATCCCACTGCAGAAAAATAAGATCAACCTACGGGGAACAGGACCCTATTCCTCCAAACAGGAACCTTCAGCACCAGTTTCCCAATATCAATCTGTCACACATTCATCTAGTAACAAATGACTGGAAATAAAGTAACTCTCAGCTTCTTAAGAATGAATGGTATAAAGCTAATGCAGTGTTAAAGAAAACAGAGTGCTTAATAAGAAACACAAAACTGTATAAATTCTTCAGCAAACAAGGTTAAATTAAGGTGCGAATAACATAACAAGGAAAAAACTACAGGAGAAATTGGGTGAATCTTGTGATGAAAGCGGGCCCTGTCCTTCTCACAAGATTCCCCGAGGAGAGAGATTAAATTGAAGCACTCAAAATGGACTTTTATTCATCTGTCAAGAAATGATACATTACAATAGAGCAAAGGCTCTTTTCTTGCTTCAAGAAATGTACTCCCACAGTTTCTAACCCTCCCACTAATGATTATGTCTCCTCTTTTTAAAGAGGAGACATCTATTACAGTTACATCAGAGAAATCCTAATTTTATCCAAATCTAATCTCTTGTTTTAATACAGGATCTTTTCTGCTCTTCCATCCTGGAATGCTGTTACAAATAAGTACAAAAATACTAGCTTCAAAATGGTCTGTGTAACAACTTCCCTTGCTTGTCTTCGTCCTGTTGTCATCATTCTTAAAATACACTTGAAGATCACAAATCACGAGCTATCTCAGCTACGGGATTTGCGTGTCTGTTGACTGTTTCAGCAATAGGTTCGACTATTTCAGCAACACGATCCTTATCATGAATTATCTACGATATTTTAGACTTGTCTTAGCAACTATCTATCTTCGATTAATGATTAAGTATAAAAGTAATGTGGAATTATATGCAAAACAAATTAAATACATAGTAAAGAGAAGGATTTCATATACCTTTGGATAAAATGGATGGAAATGATAATGTAACCTTTTAAATATGGACTATAAAGAGTAAAGTGGTGTCAAAATGTGTGGTCAAAATGTGTGGTCAAAATGGTACATTGTGAGGTCCTAACATCCCCCTCAGCTGAAAGGGTTGCACGTCCTCATGCAACTTTTACTCTGAGTCAGAGTCTGAGTACTGACTCTTTGCATGCAAGTTACTCAAGCAATAACTATGGAAGGTGGCCTCTTTTGAAGATCTGAATCCCTGGTTACTCTGCGGTTTCTGCCATGCTACTGCCTCGTCTCTATTAGCCAATCTGTAATGAGGCTGATATCATTCTGCTGGCATCCATAAGACAGGGAAGTGAAAATGATAACCAATCCAATTCTCAGCGCATTGTTGAATGCATCTGACATAGTTTGGTATTCTGGACAGTGCAGTTTGAAGATTATTAGGGCTAAAGGGATTATACTCTTGGCTTTCTTTACAGGACAGTTGCCAGAACATGGTGTTTGCCTTCAAAGCAGTAGTCTCTTTTACCCTGATTAACTGATGACACTCTCGAAGTACTAAGGATTGCAATTATTGTATGTACCTTCTCATTCCTGGCTTCTACAAAAACTGACGATATTCTGCTACAAAAATGGCCGGGTTTGAAGGTTCCAGCCTTATCTAGAGGAGGTGATTATCCTCATTGTGCCTACCCACGATAAAAGAGGTTTTCCATGTGATTTGATTGGCAAGAAAGGAAACAAATGCCCTGATTTGTATATCACCAACAATCGGATTCAGGTTGACTCGTCTGTTTTCAGGCATAGCCTCATTATGAAGATAAAGTTCACATAATAGATGTTGATCACTAGCGGAGGCCTCAGCAAATGTTTTGACAAATCTTTCCGCTGTGAGCAACTCATGAGGTCTCCCATCCTTAATTGCTTTCAACTGAAAATAAACAAGGCGTTCAGAAAGAAACAGAGAATAATTCAAAGAAGGTTTCCTGGTGGCTAACAATTTTTTCACTAATGAAAACATCAAGACCAGTTTGTCTTTTAACTCCTTGGTTTCTTTCTTGGAATCCTTAAGTTGCTGAAGTGTCTGCTCCCAGTTATCTCAGTTGGAATACATCTGATTCTGCCATGCCAACTTATGGTGTTGTAACATTTTATCTTGATCAATAGCATACTGTTGCTTCCACTTATTCATTATTTCCAACTCTTTCCATGGTAGAGTTTATGTTCCGGCATTATAAGTACTGGGCGGAGGCATAGTCTGAGTAGCTGAGTTAACTAATACAGGGCAGGATATCTGTGGCTTGGTTTCTTTCTCCAGAATTTTTGAGGGCCCTACTGGTTCTTGTGTGGCAGTAGGGCGTTCTTCTTTGACTGCGACTGATGTGGATACCTCAGGCACTGGGACTTTAACTATTTTGTATCCGGCCTGTTGGTAGATGTTTCCACATTCATGGCACATATATTCTTTACATGGGTCATTCTTTTGTGTTGATGCTGTATGTGCCAACATGTAGAGGTTTAGTTCTTTATCAAAGGCTTCCCTTGCCGTTACCAAATCTCTTTTGTAGGCCTCTAACTCTGACTTCAAAAATTCATTTTCCTCTAATAAAGATGCCATGGTGAGTGAACCCTGTGTGTTGGTTGCTTTTGCTGGAGTTGATTACTATTCCGCAGCTGTAGCTAGTTCTTGTGTTTCAGCTACAGCTGGTTTCCTTATATTATCATGCTGGATGTTTGGTTTTTTCACTTCAGCAGCTTGTTCTTGTGTTTCAGCTGCTGAGTGAGTAGCTGGTTCTTGTGGAGCAGTTACTTTTTGAGTAGAAAATGATGTCATATTACCGTGGGCATCTGGTTCTTGTGGAGCAGTGCCACAGGACGAGACGGGTAATGATTCGGGAATTTGGAATGGTGATGACGAATGAAGGTTTAGCAAGATAGCTGCAGGGTCAAGGGAAATGGGAATGACTTCAGATTCAACAGTCGTTTTCATTTTTCTCCTAGGTAGGAAAGCAGAAAAAGCAGTGACTTTCTTTTTCTTTTTATGAGAAGATTCTTTTCTAGGAGAAGGGCTATCGGAAGAGGTGACAGCTTGGGATGTGGCCCTTGTTTTCCTTTCTGAGACAGAGACTATTGCAATTCGTCTCTTTCTTTTATGAGTAGGGGGTGATGGGGGTGTTTCAGCTTGAGAGTCATCGCTAGAGATGTGGAAAATGGGGTGGGATGACTCTGCTAAATGGGATGAACTTGGGGACAGGTCAACTGGTTCTGAAGATGGAATCAATGGAGGATCAGGAATATCTTCCAGTTGTCGTTCATAAGAGCTTTCAGGGGTTTCTTGGGGAATTTCGGCTTCTTGGGGAATTTTAGGGGCTTGTTGGAGAAGTAGGGGTGGGTTATTTAGAGGGGGGTTTTGCTGGGAAAACCCCCTCTAAATTAATAATTGACACAGGCGATGATGGGTAAGGGACAGTAAGGGGTATTTTAACCGTCTACAGTAATATGACATATTTTTAATACATCCAAGCAGATAATAAGGAATGTTGACTAATCGACCATGCCGCAAATGAATCATTAAAACAAAATCGTGTTGATAAACTACCTGGTAGCGCCCCTCGCAAGTTAAATAGCGCTTGATAAATTCAGCTACCTTTGGCCATGGGGGAGGTAATGAATGCAGACCTATGCCACGGCCTTTAATCTCAACCTGTTCATCTAGGAGAAGGAAGTCCTGCTGTGCGTTTAGGATGACTTGTTTCCTACTAAACCAGAGAGCACCTGTGACCAGTAATCCCGAAACTTGTGCTATATCTTCTTCTGTGACCGAAATTCGGACCCCTTGGACTATAGAGTGATTCTCTTGAAAATTCTGCGCAAAATCCAAAACTTGTTGAGGGTCAAATTCTCCTAGCCTCTCAAAATATGTAATCCATCCTGCCTGCTGAAAAATTTGGTAAGCGTTCGGAAATAATTCGAGAAGATCCATCGAGCTAGGTTCATGTCTGATAGTCGGGCCTCCCATAGCTACTAACTTGAGTCAAATGCAGAGGTGCAGAGAGCAGAAACACCAGACTCGATCAGACTAATCGTTGCGACTGAGGATGTGGAGTATCAATGACGGCGGAAATAATGGATATGAAGAGTGACGGTGGATTGGATGGTGTGGAATGATGATTTAATTTTTGAAATTCCCCCCCTACGTGTGATGAAATGATGTTTAGGTGTGCGGGGATTGTAATAATAATGGGAAAGATCCTCTCTTTAAACTATTATTTAACTGTATTACATAAAAAATCTGCAAACCTTATATTTTTACCTCTATTTTTATAATTCGAAGTATAGAGTGCTTGTTCATAGTGGCTTAATACTGATGGAAGAATCTTTAGATTTCTCTAAAATGTAGAAACAGGAGCATATTGGAGTCTGCTCAATACTGGATAATATTCACCCAAGGGATCTGAAGAATAAAAGTGGGGTACTGGAAAACTTGTGTAGCAAAGGAAAGGAATGGTGTTTTAGCAATGGAAAGATAGATGACAGGTTGCTGAAAGTGGTGTTTCAGCAATGGAAAAATGAATGACATGTCGCTGAAAGTGGTGTTTCAGCAATGGAAAAATAAGGAAAATGGAATGTAATGATCTGGAATTAAGAAAACTGCGGGAAGTACTTGCTAAGGAATGATTTCAGCAGTAGGGAACAAGAAATGCTGGCTGAAAGATGGTGTTTCAGGAGTGGGTACGATAGGAAAAATAGGAAAAAGAGAAAGATGGAGTAAGGGGATAATTGATAAAAGAGACATTGCTGGGAAATGAGGAAATGAATTGAGATGAGGGAAACAAAGCTTCTCTGATTAAAGCTTTAGATCTTCTTGTGATGAAACTGTCCTCCTTGGTGAGTTCTTCCTTAATCTCCAAAATACAATTGTAACATGCCAACCCTTGACAGGGATTATTAGTTTTAAATCTAATCTAATACTAAAAATATAGTGCAGAAAATTAAATGTTGTGAGGAGCAGAGGACTCCCCTAGAAAAATATAATGTGTATCAGTCATGCAAGCAGCCTTAAAATCTTCTTTAGAAACAGGGCGCTGGTACAAGCGAAGCCTATGACCATTTACTAGTAGAGGTGTTTTAGAATCATCAATTGTTACAAGTCTTACTGTTCCATTGGGAAAAACAACATCTACTTCATATGGTCCAAGCCATCTTGTTCGTAACTTACCCTGAAAGTTTTCAAACCGAGAGTCATACAATAAGGCCCAATTACCTTTTTGGAACCGCTTGTGTTTGATAATTTTATCATGCCACTTAATTCTTTGTTGTTGAATCACGGTTGTTTGGTGAATGGCATCTAATCTCTTTTCATCCAATTCAAGAAGCTGCTGCAACCTAGCCGTCTGCACATCAGTCAAATCAAGGTTAACAGCTAAAGTAGTTCTTAAAGTTTTGATTTCAAATTCCATAGGAAAAACAACACTTTTACCATAAACCAATTCATAGGGAGAAAATCCTGTAGTATTTCTCCAGGTAGTTCTGTAAGCCCATAGTGCTTCAGGGAGCCTTTGAGACCAGTGCTTCCGGTTATCCTTCACTGTTTTAGTTAGAATGGCTTCTATTACTTTATTTGTGATTTCCACCTACCCATTGGCCTGGGGATGGTATGGTATAGTCATTCTATGATGAATATGATATTTCTGAAGGGTATATTTAAAACCATGAGAATTGAATGGAGGTACTCCATCTGTAACTAGCTCTCTAGGTATTCCAAATTTAGTAAAGATTTCCTCAAATAAGAAAGCTAGGACAGCTTCTTCATTGGCTCTAATAAGTGCTTTGGCCTCCACCCATTTAGTCATATAATCTGTAGAAACTAATATATAAGTTCTTTGATTGGATGGAGGATTAACGGGTCCTATGAAATCTAAGGCCCATCTTTCAAATGGTTCGAGTACTACGTGGGGGTTTAATGGCATTTGATCTCTATGATTGGGTTGACCCATTCGCTGACAACTGTCACAAGCCCGCACATATTTCTTTGCGTCTTTAAAAAATGAGGGCCAATAGTAACCCATCCTCAAAATTTTGTGTGTTGTTCTTTTATCAGCAAAATTCCCTCCACAGGGGCCATCATGACAAGATTTTAGTATATCGTACACCTCATCCTCTCTGATGCATCTTCGGATTTCCTGATCAAGCCCTGTGTAGAAAAGACACCCACTTATCTAGCTATACCTGGCACTTTGTTGAACAATTCTTCTCTTTTCCCTATATGATAGGTGTGATGGTAACTTTCCTGCAACCAAATAATTGGCAATGTCTGCATACCAAGGAGAGTGAGCAGATACAGCAAATAAATACTCACTAGGAAAGGAATCATCTACTGGAACATTATTATCAGTTTTTAACCGTGAAAGGAAATCAGCCACAACATTTTCTTTACCTGGCTGATCTACAATTGTAATGTCAAACTCCTGCAATAACAGTAACCATCTGGTAACTCGGGCATTTGTGACAGATTTTTTCATTAAATACTTAATAGCCGAGTGATCAGTGTGGACAAAAGTAGGATAACCAGTGATGTAATGTCGAAATTTATTAATGGCATAAATTACTGCAAGAAATTCTTTTTCAGTAACTGTATAATTAAGCTCAGCAGAGGTCATGTTCTTACTGATAAAATAGATAGCATAAGGAATATGGTTTTCTTCTTGTCCCAAGACAGCTCCAATTGCATTGTCTGAAGCATCAGAAGATATATGAAAGGGGAGTGCCCAATCAGGTCCTCTCAAAACAGGAGCAATAGATAACTGATGCTTGAGTTCTACAAATGCTTTCTGACAAAAATTAGTCCACTTAAATTCAACATTTTTCATAAGCAACACAAATAATGGAGAAGCTATCTTAGAAAAATCTTTAATAAATCTTCTGTAGTATCCAGCATGTCCAAGAAAACTTCTTACATCAGTTTGTGTTTTAGGAACAGGAAGATTCTGAATGACCTATATTTTGGATGGGTCTACCTGAATGCCTTGAGATGAAATAAAATGTCCAAGCACTACCCCTTCACTCATCATCATATGACACTTTTCAGTACTTAAGGAGAGGTGAGCTTGAATACAACGTTTAAGCACTTTCTCAAGATTCTGTAGTGCATCTTCAAAAGACACACCATAAGGAGTAAAATCATCCATAAATATTTCCATAGAGTCATTCAACATATCAGAAAAGATTCCTATAACAGCCCTCTAAAAAGTTGTTGGTGCATTACATAGTCCAAATGGAAGGACTCTATAGGCAAAATTTCCCCAAGGACTAGTAAAAGTGGTCTTGTCTTGGTCTTGGGGTGCAATTCTAATTTGGTTATACCCACTAAATCCATCTAAAAAGGAAAAGAATTTCTTTCCTGATAGACTATCAACACCTGATCAATGAAGGGTAAAGGAAAGTGGTCCTTTTGAGTAGCTTTGTTTAAGGCTCTGTAATCAACACACACTCTCCATTTCCTATTTTTCTTAGGGACTGTTACCAATGGGGAAACCCATTCACTGTCAGATATGTGGTATATAAATCCTGCATTAATCAATTTCTGAAGCTCTTCTTTAACAATTTCTCTTAAATTAGGGTTAATTCGTCTTTGGGGTTGACAGACTGGTCGGCAACCTTCTTTAATATAAATTCGGTGAGTACATAATTCAGGAGAGATTCCCTTCATATCTGTGTAATCCCATGCGAATGCTTCCTTATTTTCAAGTAATAACTTCATTCACTGCTCTATTTCAGCAACTGTTAGATCAGGATTTATATTTAATGTTTTGCCAGGTTCAATTTCCATTGTTATGCTTTTAGAGGAGATGGTGGTTAATGTCTGAGATAAATCTTCAGATTCAATCTTTTCCTGGGTATTCGTTTCGAAAAGTGTAGTCAATTGATTGTGTGTTTCAGCAATTACAGAGGAAGGTTCGCAAATGAAATTATTAATTATTTCATCCTCTGTATTGTCTTTAAGAGTTAAAGCTTGTCCGATAGTTAAAATAGGTTGAATAGCATTATCATCATAATCCATCCACACAAAATTTGTTATTAATTATGGGTGTAGCATGAGGATAAAGAGTAAGCTGTTTAGTTTCATAACCTTTAGAAATTGTCATCGAACCGGATCTGCAGCTGATAAAGGCATCGACTGTGGCTAGCCATGGCCTTCCTAGAATTAAAGGGTGTCCCCCCAGCTTTGTTTATTTTGTATTACCACAAAATCAGCTGGGTAATTCCAGGATTCAACCGAGATAGGTAGATCTTCAACAATTCCTTCTGGTTTAATTGTAGAATGGTCAGCTAACTCTAGGATGGTTGGTGTATCTCTAATTGTGTTATTCAGCTGTAACAACTGTGAAGTTTAGAGAGTCATAATGTTTATTGCAGCACCTAAATCTACCAGAACTTGAGGAATTATCGTTTTACCAATTTGAACTGTCACAGTAGGATGGCCGGGGTCACCATATTTCACAGGGGGGGTTTTTCGGGACATTAATGCAGATAGATCACCCATAACATGAACTGTAAGGGGGTCTTTAGTCTTCCTACCAGGTTTCTTAACACAAATGTCCCTCATGGTTCTGGCATATATTGGTACATCTCTTAGTGCCTGTAATAGTGGAATTTTAACATACAAGTTTTGTAATTCCCCTAAAAGATTAAAAACAGGTATTTCAGGCGTTTTAGTTAAAACTAAACGCTCGGGGAATGGTGGCTCTGTTATTTCAACACCCTTGTTAGAGGGTGGTTGTGCTTTTTTATGTTTCTCAATTTCATCTTTATCAGAATCAGTAGAAGTTATATCATCTATGATATGTCCTACTATTTTCCCAGATCTCAAATGAATATCATTACATTGCATAGTAGAAAATGTATGTTGATTCTGAATATCAATGACTTTCACAACTTTATTATTGGGGTTAGGATTTGGTTGCACAGGTAGCTGGGGTCTCATTTGATTATTCGATGGAGCTCCTTATGGTAGAGGCAGTGGTTGCTGAAATTGAGGAAATTGATTTGGATATGGGAGTTGTTGGCTTCTCCAATTTGAATTCCATGGATTGAAAGAAGATGGCTGTTGTGGGGGCCAAGGAGTCCACATTGCAGGATCAACAAAGGGAGGGTTTGTTTGTTGCATGTGTGGGTAATTCATCTGATTAAAGGGTGGGTATTGCATCTAATTAAAGGGTGGGTAATTTTTCTGACTGAAAGAAGGATAATTATTCCAACAATTAGAAGATGTAAATGGCATGCTAGAATTCATACCTTGTCCTCTTGGTTGCCATTGTCTTCTTTGTGTTAACAGATAAACTGCTTCAGCTTATTCTTCCATTGGCTACAATGCTACTTTTATTCCCGGTAGAGAAGGACATTGTTGTGTTTCATGATCTTTCTCACAAAGGGTACAGATTGGTATCTTGTCCAATGGGCATTCCCTTAGTGGATGTTTATCTCTACATTTAGGGCAGAAAACAGCCAGAGCTGCTTCTGCTTCAGCTTGCTTATTTTTAACCTGAAAGGTGTCAATTTTTGAAGCAAAAGAACTTAACATTTCAGTTTTAAATTCTTCAAGTAAATTACCTATTTCAGCCCTTGTTGCTCCCCCACTAGCTGATTTCTGAACTCTTGAATAAGTGGAATCTCTGTTACTTGCTCTGTTCCTTGCAGCTCCTCTTGAACATCTTTTATAGAGTTCAACAATCTCATCATATGATTCTTTAGATATATCCCCTTTACCAAGCATGTTAAGCATGTCTAAACAATCATCCCTTAATCCTCTAAGTAATATTGTTTTAAACATTTCTTTACTTACATTCAGATGATCAGATCTCTGCAGATTATACTGCAGCCTTTCCACATAGTCCTCCAAATTCTCGTCCACCTTCTGTGCCATGTTGAATAATTCCTCCCTCTTTTCTCTTGCCCGACAATAATCTTGATATTTAAGCAGAAATTTCTGTTTCATCTGTTCCCATGTTGTAATTACTTGGCTTTCGAGGCTCATAAACCATATTAACGCATTTCCCTTTAATGTTGCTGGAAACAGTTTCAATTTCTGAGAATTAGTAACATAATCATAACTTCTGCATAATGTATCAAATTAAAAAATAAATTCATCCGGATCTTCAGAGGATAAACCATGGAAGTTGGGTAAAGCTGACAATGGAATATTCTTCATAGGAGTTGTTCCTCTAGGGAGATCACTGATAGGAAATCCCAAGGTAGAGAGAGAATTTTCATCCCTTCCTTCTCCTTCAGGATCTACACGTCCTCCACCAAAGAATTCTTCTTTGTTTCCTTCCATTGGTTGTTCTCCTACTGCACTTTCTCGATCCTCAAAATCTTCTACTGGTTCCTCAATGTTTTCCACTGGTTGTCCAATATCTTCTGTTAATTCCTCAACGTTCTCTGCTGATTCCTTAGTGCTTTCTTCTGATTCTTCAGCACTGGCTACTGGTTCTTTAATGTCTGTTACTGGTTCCTCTATGTTTTCAGGGCTCACAACTTCTTCTGTTTTGTAATATGATTGAGGGGAGCATTGAGGTTTTGGTCTTCGAGAGCTTAATCTCTGTGATGATTCAGCCTTTGATACAATTTCGTTAATAAAAGTCTTTCTTCCTCCCCTTCCTTTGCCCTTGCCACCTGTAGGGTTAGTTTTCTTCTGGGTTCCGCGTCCTCTCATACAATCTGCACATCTAGAAAGAAAACATCAATGCTTTTGAAATCTATAATTTCCTTCCCTGGTAACGGCGCCAAAATGTTGGTCGCTTTAATTGTTTTAACAATTCAAGCACCACATAAATTGTCAACCCAGGAAGGTCTGTTTATTCCAAAGACAATCACGCACTGGATATGCTCAATTCCAAAAGCAAAGAAATGTTGTAGCATCAATCATACAAATATCAATCAAACTGTTTACACCTCACTTTTAACAAAGCTGAAGCCTACTTGTGTTACAGCAGAAACAATCCCTCTATTGCAGATTTTCATTAAAAGAATCCTAGGAAAAATAATGAAAGGAAATCACACTGCAGAAAAGGATATCAATCAACCATAATAGAGAACATGACCCTATTCCCCCAAACAGGAATCTTCAGCACCTGTTGCCTGATATTAATCACACTGTAGAAAAATACCAATCCTCGGAAAGCAGGACTCTATTCCCTTGAACAGGAATCTTCAACACCTGTTTCTTGATATCAATCCCACTGCAGAAAAAGAAGATCAACCTACGGGGAACAGGACCCTATTCCTCCAAACAGGAACCTTCAGCACCTGTTTCCTGATATCAATCTGTCACACATTCATCTAGTAACAAATGACTGGAAATAAAGTAACTCTCAGCTTCTTAAGAATGAATGGTATAAAGCTAATGCAGTGTTAAAGAAAACAGAGTGCTTAATAAGAAACACAAAATTGTATCAATTCTTGACCAAACAAAGGACAAATTAAGGTGCGAATAACATAACAAGGAACAAACTACAGGAGCAATTGGGTGAATCTTGTGATGAAGGCGGGCCCTGTACTTCTCACAAGATTCCCCAAGGAGAGAGATTAAATTGAAGCACTCAAAATGGACTTGTATTCATCTGTCAAGAAACGATACATTACAACAGAGCAAAGGCTCTTTTCTTGCTTCAAGAAATGTACTCCCACAGTTTCTAACCCTCCCACTAATGATGATGTCTCCTCTTTTTAAAGAGGAGACATCTATTACAGTTACATCAGAGAAATCCTAATTTTATCCAAATCTAATCTCTTGTTTTAATACAGGATCTTTTATGTTCTTCCATCCTGGAATGCTGTTACATAAGTACAAAAATACTAGCTTCAAAATGGTCCGTGTAACAGCTTCTCTTTCTCGTCTTCGTCCTGCTGTCATCATTCTTAAAATACACTTGAAGATCGCAAATCACGAGCTATCTCAGCTACGGGATTTGCGTGTCTATTGACTGTTTCAGCAATAGGTTCGGCTATTTCAGCAATGCGATCCTTATCATGAATTATCTGCAATCTTTTAGACTTTTCTTAGCAACTATCTATCTTCGATTAATGATTAAATATAAAAGTAATGTGGAATTATATTCAAAACAAATTAAATACATAGTAAAGAGGAGGATTTCATATACCTTTGGATAAAATGGATGGAAATGATAATGTAACCTTTTAAATATGGACTATAAAGAGTAAAGTGGTGTCAAAATGTGTGGTCAAAATGGTACATTGTGAGGTCCTAACACTCTGCAGCAAACGACTTCTCCTCACCCTTGTGATTAACAATAACCATGGTCTTGTCACCAGGCCTTGGAGTTAACTTGAAAGGCCACAACTTAATGTCAATATGAATATTAGCATCATTGAAATGCCTTCCAATCAGTCTCTTGGCATAAAAAATGGTATTGGTGGGATTCATGGCGACCTGATTCTTTGCGATGTCTCCAATGAGGCGCTCTGTATCAGTGAAAACCACATAGGAGGGAGTGGTCTTGTTCCCTTCGTCATTCGCGATGATCTCCACTTTGTCATGCTGCCACACACCAACACAGGAATACGTAATGCCGAGATCTATATCGATCGCAGGGCCCTCTCCCTTGCCGGCCATTCATAACTCTAAAGAAGAATTCACCCCCAAATTCAAAGAACGATTAAATAGCATAGAGATACAACAGATTTGCAATTCAGAGGCAGAGCAACAAAATCTCTCCCTTTCTACCTTTTTTTGAGTGATTATGATTATGGTTTGGTCAGAATTTTTTTTTTTTAAATATTTTTTTTTGTTTCTATCGGTATTCCGACGGCTAGTTTTTTTTTTTTTGATATTTTGTGCCGTCGGTATTTCGACGACTAGTTCTTTTACAAAATATTTTGAAACGTCACTCTAGTGACACCTTGTTTCTTTTAAAAATGTTTTGTTCCGTCGGTATTCTGACGTTTACCTTTTTATTTTTAAAATTTCTTTCCACCAGTATTCCGACTTTTACTTCTTAGAAACATCGTTCTACCATCCAGTGTGAGAGATTTGAAGGAGGCAACTTTTTGTGTAGATGACCTTAAAGCACCATTGTTCCATTCAACTATGGTTTCGCTTTGGGTATTATATTCTTTTTTCAGGAAAGATGTTGAAATTGACCTTCTGGGGAATCTACTTACACATTTATGCAAGTTTGAGCCTTTCTTGCTAGATCAAGGACATTTTACTGAAGGGTAATGTGAAATTTTGTGTTTGTTCTTATCCAAGTTTGAATTTATTTAAGGACTGCTACAATCTATGGTCATTTGCAATTATGAACTATAACTCTATATAATTTTGATGTTTCTAGGTTGGAGACTGTACTATTTTCATTGGAGGATGCTATTGTTGATGCGCCCAAGGCTCTTGAGTTCCTTGGTCATGTAGGGTCAAAATTCACTAAGCTAATTCCATGTCATTAAAACAAGTTTGCATCCTTCCTGGGAAACAAATCCATTACAAAATAGGACTTTCCCAAGCAGGAATTTATAACATGAAACCAAAAAAATTACAAGCAATGTTAGTTTGTCTTTCCAAGGCATATGATAGAGAAAACTGGCTTTATTTAGGGCTAGTCATCCATATAGGGTTCAATGTGAAATTGGTTAACTAGATAATGAATTGTCTTTCCTCAATATATGTGCAATCCCAATTAATGGCTTAATATATTCTTCTATCATGCCTACAGGAGACCAAGGGTAGGTATGACTAATGGCTCCTCTGCCATTTTTTACTGTAGAATAGGTGGTCTCAACAGAGTTATAACAGAGTAAAAAAGAACTATAAACTTGGAAACTATACAAATAGGATTTGCCTTAAACTTGACATATTTACTCTTTGTTGATTATGTTTTGCTTTTTGGTGATATGACCAAGGTAGATGCAATTATGATGAAGGACCCGACCCTTGAAGAACTGAAATTCCTACCTTAAAAACTGCCAACAACTGAGGAGCTACAAGAATCAACACCATCTTTGATTTGAACCTAAATAGTCTTATTATCTCTGTGTATTTCATTAATCACAATGACTAGTAGATTCAAATGTGTATCCCTACATTTGAATCTTGGGAAAAAAACATATAATTGTTATCATTTAAATTATCCATATCTCTTGGATCCCAAAAATCCATTTGATTTGGATAAGCTTTATTTATAGCCTCAAAAGAAACCCTATTATAAGTTGAAGGACCATTATGTCCTCTTGAGTCTTGAAAAAGTATGATGGAATGAAATGGGGTGAATACCAGATCCATGTTTACCATGTTAGAACCTAGGTTCATTGAGATGACGACCTTGGTTTGAAGATATCCACCATACAAACTAGGACCACCCATACTTATCGTTGCCATCTCTCTTTCATCATCAAGATTAACCTACTGAGGACCTATAAGCCGTGGAGGCCCATGGTATTCATTGCAATGTAATTTATTAGAATACATGCCATTTCTTATTATGATATTTACCACATTCGACAATGGCATCATTCACATCATTTTGAAGAAGTCTAAAAATTAAGTCAACATATTTTTTTCCACATTTACAATTTCCCTCACATTTGTTGGTTCTTGAAGCTCGAGCACTTTCATAACAAAAATAGGCAAAGTCAAACAACAAAAATGGTCCACTCTCTTTTCATTTTCTAATATTATAATGAAGTTTTATTAGAGACACTGTTTGTTTTTTTTGGTTAGAATAGGGTTTTTTCTTGGTTTTATGCGACTTTCAATTTATCATATGTAGCATGTTGAGAAATGGGAAAGAATAATGTGTGACATTTATCTTGCAGAAATTGATGCTCAATGAAATGATACATAGTTTAACCAAGCTACAGTACACTTTGGTAAAGGTGGAGGAACATCTTAAAAAACTGCTTAAGAATACACCATATACAAAGTTTGACCATAAGATATATATGTATTTTTCTTTTGTAGATATGTTATTTTTTCTACCCAAGATATCACAGCAAGAAAAATATTGATATTGTAGAAATTTTTTTAGGACATCATTGAGGTCGATTTTTCTGATGTCCTATTTGATTGATACTTTCTCATATGTCATGAAGGCTTTAAATATGAATTAATATGTTCATGAAACAAATCAGATTCAAATTTTATAGATATAAAAGATAAAAACAAATGTCAATGTCTTTGTTTGATTGTTACTTGACTCTGCGGTGGGCAGGTTACAAGAAATGTGACTGGAAAAAGGACGGGCAGATGATGCATATCACATCTTGGATATGGTTCATTCGCTGTTAGAGATCGCTTAGACACCTAAGCCATCAACTTTGGAAATGTTTATAGTAGGAATTCCTATGGTTTTTAATGTTGTGATTATTTCACTTCATGGTTATTTTTGGCAAGCAAATGCTTTAGGAATGCTAGACACAACATCGGTGGACATGTAAACAAATTTTTTATAATTGCAATTTCCATTCCATGATATCCTCTCTTTATTGTTTGATTGTATTTTGGACGCTTATTTTGATTTTCTTTTGTCTTTTAACTATGAAATTGAAAATACTTAGTACCATGTCCATTTAAACAACAACCAAAGCTTGAAGATGAAATTAGTATTACACTATATTTATTGGAATCTTTATAACTATTTTGTGTTAAAATATTTTCATGACTATTAGAAAAAGCTACTTTCATGTTGTTATTTGAATACATCTTGTTTATATACTTGACTAAGTTCATGCATTAGAAAATGAAATGTTTTTGTGAATAAAATGACAGGGATTAAACATCACACCTAAAATTATTTGTTTTCACAAGTTATCTACAGCTTGAGCTTTTTAGCATATAACTTAGTTGACATGATTGTTCCTAAGCTTTCCTTGAAAGTTGAATACTAAGTCACTAAGTTGTTCTTTTCTATATATGGTGATATTTTATTTGCTTTGTTTTTATAGGTTATCTGTCCACATTATAGTGGAAATTATCGCCACAACGAAGATAATTTGTTCGAGTTTCTTACTTGTATGGAGAAAAATGGCTTTGACACTTCTGGTGTTGAGGTATATGTTGTATAAATTATTTATAGTCTAATTTAGTTTATATTCTAGTGTTCATTGTTTTTCATGTTTTACACTGTGGATTGTATCTTCTTTTGTTTTCAGAGAATGAACACAGTATTGATGGTAAGAAGCATGAATTGAAAAAGAGGGGAGCAATAACATTGGAGCGAAAAATTCAAAAAGAGAGAGAGGAGAACTGGTCTGGTGATACTCTTAGAGCCAATATCCCTCATAAGACACACATATAAAGACTGATGATCAAGTCTTTAGAGTTAGTGAATTCACGTGCAATGCCTTTAAAACACAACGATAATGTTTGAAGTGATGAAACATCATTTCATGAGTAAATTGTAGTCCAACCAATTTTAAGTTGGAAAATCATATTGTAATACTTTAACATTTCATATAATATAATTTATGTTGTTGAAATTATTTATAGTTGCACTTGATATTGTTTAGTATTGTAATTAAAATATGCGACTTTGTGTTTTCATATTAGATGAACATGCACATTGTATGACATTTTTAAAATCATACAAATTAATTTATGTTGATTAATAATGAACACAAAATCAATTTAAAACTACTAAATTAATAGTTTATATTGATTAATGATGAACAAAAATAAAATGAATATATGACTAAATTAGTCATTTATAATGATTATTAATGAAAGTAAATGAAATGAAAATAAACTACTAAATTAGTCGTTTATATAATGAATAAATGACTACTACAAACGATCATTTTGCGACTACAAATGACAACTAGATTTTGCATATATATGACTATTAGTAGCTAATTTACAGTATCTTATAACACAACTAAAATTTAGTCATATTTCTTCAGTCATTAATTGGTTTCAAACGATGACTAAAATTTGCATATATATGACTATTAGTAGCTAATTTACAATATCTTATAACACAACCAACAATTTGGTCATATTTATTTGGTCATTAATTGGTTTTCTTGGGTGATCATATAGTAATATATTTGGTCATTAATTGTGACAATTAATGACCAAATTAAATATTAAATTAATGACTAAATCAATGTCCAAATTAATGACCAAATCAATGTCTAAATTAATGATAAAATCAATGATTAAATTAATGACTAAATTAATGACCAAATTAATGATCAAATATACAACTAGACAGCAAAATTGAGATAACCAGTTAATGACTGAGCTAAAAACGACCAAAAGTTGGTCGCATTATAAGATATTGTAAATTAGCTACTATTGGTCACCGATCGAAAAATAGTCGTTTATATGCAAATTTTAGTCGTTTTTTTAGTAACTAATTAGCCATTTTGTACTAGTGTCATCATCATAGTTAATTCTGTCAGTATCGTGAGAGTGACTAACAGTATGAATATCCACAGCAGATGAGGCTCTGCGTAGGAGTTCTCCATTTCCCGTAGAGTGTGGGATGTGATTGGAAAGCGTGTCAATTCTGTCACCCGCATCCGGGGGGGTGCCGATCCTTTTGAATGAGAGTGAGGTAGTCCTGTCCGAGAGATTCCTCCTCGAATTGTTTAAGGGTGGAATGTTGCATCTCACAATTTCTTTCCACCCTTTTGTTCGCCAAAAGATCCGCAACAGAGTTGGATTTCTTGCAAACTTGACAAAAAGTGATGGCTCTGTGGTTGTGAATCAACAGTTCCAACATCTTAAGCTTATGGGAAAGTCTCCAGCTATTGGAAACTTTTGAGGAAGCCGTTCCTTGGAGGATTCTGGTGGTAGCCATATTTATGATTTGTGAATCTCCCTCCATTTCCAAGGGGAATTAGTGAAATTCGATGGCAATTTAAATACCTTGTATTAGCCCTTCTAGCTCTGCTGAGTTGTTACTATCCCACCCTATGTTCCCGTAATAAATTCTGAGAGGATCTTTTTGAGATTTCCTAATAACGCTTCCGTAGCCTGCATTACTAGGGTTACCTTTGGATGCTCCATCAAAGTTGCATTTGAAGAAGCCATTAGAGAGGTAGACCATTCTGGAGCAGGGGTCTACCAACGCTTCTAGGGTTGATGTCTATGGGGGTATTTAGACTCATTTGCCACTTTTTCCATATGTGGCGCTTTGCTGCAGAGGTGGGAAGGTCCTCCTGACTCCAGGATTCTAAGGCCAGAGTTTCAGAGAGGTTGCTGTGAATCCTATCCCAGAGCTGATCAAGAGTGGACGGCTTCTCCTTGAAGATACGACTGCTTATTTCCTTCCACATGTTCCAAGTGAGGATACCTAGAATGATCTGCCATAATCTATTCAAGAGGGTACTAGTGTAAGTTTTGTCCTGCCAACTGCTGATGGTGTTAATGATATTTCCTCTAGCGTGGTTGGAACATCTGCATAAGACAACTATTTTGTCCCACAAGAAATTGGCAGAAGGTAATTGGTCCAACAGGTGGTCGATGGTTTCCAAGTTATCCTGACATAAGGGGAATCTAGAGGGCCTGAAAAACCCCCTCTTCAAAAGATTCTCCCATGTGAGGATGCGTCGTTTACTAAGTAGCCATAGGAAGGTAGCTATTTTAGGCCACATATTGGCCTTCCATATCTTTTTTCAGATAAGGTATGCTGGTTCGAGGTTCTGCTGATGAAGAATGTTGTAGGCTTCCTTGGTAGAGTAAGTTCCGCTAGGCATATGCCCCCAGCAGAGGATGTCAGGTCCTACTTTTACTTTAATTTTTATTTTTGTATGGAGCTCCTCCCAGATTTTTATGTGGCTTTGATTGTTCCAGTTATCTTGCGATCTGATTGTATGAAGCCATTACTTGTAGCTTTGGGAGGTATCGTCCGTCAAGAAGTCTTGCACCTTTTTTCTTTTCCATCCTTGGAGCACAACACTCCAAAGAGGTCTGTGGTAGATGGAAAAGAGGCTTGGCATCTGTTTCCAGGAGTCTTCCCATAATCTGGCTTGGTTACCACTTCGCAGCTCCCAGAAACTGTGATTTTGGATGATCCGTTTTTTGATTGCTTGCTGCTTTCCAGATTTGGGATCTAGCTAGATCTAGGTTGTACCGTATGAGATCCTCCTTTGGCAAGTAAGGTGCATACATGGCTACCCATAGGTTGGCCCATGGATTATTGGGGTTGGAGACCCGTTTCCACCAGATGTTGGCTCCCATTATGGTGTTGCCGTGCTCAGGATCAGGTAGTCCTAGTCCTCCCTGACTTTTAGGGGTACAAACATCCTTCCAATCGAATAAGGCCCTTTTTTTTCCTTTGGTGCCTCCCCATAGAAAATATCATTGCAAGTTGCGCATGGCTTTGAGGACCCATTTGGGAGCAGCAAGTACTGAGAAGAGACAGATGGGAAGGGATTGAAGAAAATATTTAATGAGGACAAGACAACTGAAAATGTTGAGGGCACGGTGGGTCCAGTTGGAAGATGAGTTTCCATTTTTTCTAGAAGAGCTCTCTAGGAGGAGTGATTGATGGAAGAGTTAGTCAACGGAGCTCCTAGGTATTTGGAGGGTAAAGATGTAATGGAGAATCCAAGGATGCGGGTGATGGTGTGTTGGGTTAGAGGGGGAGTATGAAAGAAGAAAATCTGCAATTTTTTAGGGTTAACTTCAGTATCGGAGGCTTCAGAGAAAGATTCTAGAACGGATATGAGGGTTTGGGCTTCCTGTACAGAGGGGTAACCCATAATCAGGTTGTCATCCACAAATTGTTGGTGAGAGGAGGGAGGCAGGTTGTGGAGGGGTAGACCAAGCAGGGCACCTGTTTGGATGGAGCTTTTGAGCAGGCAACCCAGTCCTTCGGCTATTATGATGAAGATGAAGGGAGAGAGAGGGTCCCCTTGTCTTATACCTCTTGAGGGGTTCAAGGTGGTAGAGGGGATGCCATTGACTAGAATGGAGAGAAAGGGAGAGGTTATGAGACTCATAATCCATCTAACCCAAGTTTGAATGAAGCCAAAGGCTAAAAGAATTTTTTTGATGTATTCCCAGCTGAGTTTGTGAAAATCTTTGGATAAGTCAACTTTAAGAAGCATGCTGGGTTTTTTGGTGGTTTTGAGGGAGTGAATGACTTAATGAGTTAGGATGATGCCATCAAGAATATGCGTACCTTCCACATAACCTATTTTCTCCAGGGAGATGATGAGGGGAAGGAGCTTCTTTAGCCCGTTAGCAATAAATTTGGAGATAATTTTATAAATGACATTACAGAGAGCTATAGGTCTGTACTTACTTGGTGACGCTGCTCTGCCTTCTTTTGGAACCAAGATGATGAAGGTGGAATTTAGCGCAGGTAGAAGCCAATGGGTGGTATGTGATTCCTCCTGGTTTCCCAAAAGAAATGGAAGAAGTTGGTGGTAAAACCATCGGGACCTGGAGCTTTCCCTGCCTTCAGTTGGAAGACTGCATGTTCCACCTTAGATAGAGAGGTAGTTGTGAGAAAAATCTTATTATGTACCTTCGTTATCAACTTAGGGATATGTTGAGTTATTTCCCCAATGGCCTCATGCCTCTGGTGGTTAGGTTCCTGAAGGATGTCCCTGAAATTATTTCACAGCTCCTCAGTGATGGCCGCTTGCGTTTCCAGCCTTTCCCCTGTTTGGTTCTTGAGGACTGTGATTCTATTGTGCATCTTGTGCTGAATGGTGGAGCGATCAAAAAATTTGGTGTTTCTTTCTCCCTCTTTGAGCCAGTTGATTCTTAACTTTTGTCTCTAGAGGGCTTATTCTTGGTTCTGTCTTTCTTCCAGCTGAATAGTGAGGGATTTCTCCTGATGATATGACTCAGCTGAGCGCCCATATTGGATGATTTTTTGTTACAGGTTCTTCATTTTTTCCTCCAGAGCTTTTTGTTATGTGAATATGTTGTCAAAGGTTATTTTATTCCAAACTTTCAGTTGTTCTTTGATTAGTTTCAATTTTGTCTGGAACTGGAGCATTTTGGTGCCTTGAGGAGGTGCTAAGGAGGACCACCATTTGGAAACCATTTCCTTGAACCCCAGGTGCCTAAAGTAGCAATGTTCGAAGCGGAAAGGTTTAGGTGCATGACTACCTGGTTGAAGCCATTGAAGTTGTATCGGCCAATGATTAGATCCTGCAGTGGGGATGATGGTTGCATCTATGTTACCTCCGAGTTGGATAAGCTCTTCAGTAATTATGAATCTATCCAATATTGAGGCTATCTAATAGGAACCTCCTCTTTTGTTGTTCCACATGAAGGTTCCATTGGAGGTGTGTAGATCTATAAGGTCATTACTCTGGATGATTTTTTTGAATCCATTAAATCCAATTCCAAATGCATCCTTTTGCCTTTCTTTTCGTGAAGATTGGTGATAATGTTTAAGTCTCCTCCCAAGAGCCAGAGAGGGAGGGATCGTTGTTTGTTGATTCCCTCTAGGTTTTCCAAGAGTGCCATTTTTGTTGAGCGTTTTGTGGAGAGTAGACATTTGTGAGTAGGCCATGGATGTCTATGCCAATCAGGTGAAAGTTTCCTTGAATGAAGTTTCAATTAGCATGAAAATTATCTAGGGAGATGATTTGGGGGTTCTAGGTGATTTCCAGGCCTCCAGATGCCCTGTTTGCATCTACTGCTATTGTATTGCACCTTTCCAGATCTTTTTGAAGATGGTATCTAGAGTAGTGCTGGAACATTTGGTTTCTTGCATGTAGAATATTGCCGGATGTTCCTCTGTGATCATTTTCTTTATGATATTGTGCTTCGTGGGGCTGTTGAGCCCTCTAATATTCCAAGAGATGAGCTTCATGGGATATGATTGGAGGTGAGGACGTAGAACCTAGTCAGCTTGGAGAATCACCTAGAGTCCACCATTTATTTTCCTATTTTTATGGTTCTTTGTAGGGTTGTTTTCCTGCCCATTTTCCGGGACTATATCGTGAATTATTTTGTGTTGATGAGCATGCCCCCCCTAGATACCCAAGGAGGGGAGATGCTGTGCTTTGGCGAGGATTTCTTCCATTTTTTGGATTTTTTGCTTCGGAATTGAGATGTAGTCCTTATTTTTGCAAGCTTCCTCTAACCCGATGAGATCTAGGCCTTCCATATCTATGCTCTCTGGTTCTTCCTCCATCGCTTATGGGATTGATTCCATGATCTATTCTTTTCCCTTTGTCATGTTGTTTTCCCCTGCAACATTTGTAGTAGGTGGTTTCAAGAAGGTCTCAAGGGGGAGCTTGTCATGATGAACCTTGGTGGACTGGGCTTGCACCGAAGAGGTACTCCCAATATCGATGATTGGTTCGAGTTCGTTTTCATTTAGTTGATTTAGGGTTGCGAAGCTATTTCTAATCATAGGTCCTTTTTTATTCTGCTGAGGCGTGGCTCTCTTGTTATGTCATTTTTTGCTTGCTACCTTCATGAATTCTAATGCTTCATGTTCGTTAGATTCCTTTTCAGTAGTGGCTATCCTGTTTAGGGGACAATCTATGAAGAGATGCCCATGTTGGTGACACTTTCTGCATCTAAAAGGAATGTGCTCATAATCTACAGTTTGTGTCCATTCAAAATATTCATGCATCAGGCTTACCTTGCCTGGTAGCGGTTGATCTTGGTCTCCTCTGCAATCTTGAAAAAATCTCCTAATGCATTGTCGATGTCTTTGAGGGTAAGCTTGTCTCAATAGTCTTGGGGGAGAGAGTAGAGCCAGATCCAGACTGGTGCCCAGGTAAGATCCTAGTTATCTGGGTTGAGACGCTCAATCTAGGTTATGAGGTATAGAACTGTAGTATTAAAGAAATAGGGACCCCCATCCATTATCCTATCTTTGTCTTCAGAACAGGTGAAGAGTATATTGAAGAAGCCTTTAACGCATAGCTATAGGTCAATATGGCCTTTCGGTTTCCATTTCAAGGCTATCCATCCTCTAAGCACTTTTTTTGTGGGCCAAAAGCCCATGAAATTACCTATCAGTGTGTGATCTTTCATGAATTGGATTTTTCCATTGATGCGGTGCGCTGAGAGTTCTATCACTATTTTCTTGGATTTCTTCAGTATGCATGTTGCACATTTAGTGTTCGTTTTTGCTGCTTGTATATTTGTTGTCTGCGCTGTGGGTGTGGCCCCTGTAGTTTCTTGAGATGGGCTAGAGTTGTGCTGATTGATGGTATCATGCCCTGCCGCTGCCCCTATGGGAGGCTGGCCTGTGAAGGGGGGAGTAGCCATCCCCTCGCTGGAGTCGGTCATCGGTTAGCTTGAAGAAGTCCAGGTGAGAAGTAATGATCTATCAGTCTGGGGGAGGAGGTCTACCTAGGGCAGCCAATGCCAGAACCAGCAAACCCTAGGTCATGGAGATTGACCTGGTGCAGAGCTCCGCTAGGGTTTTCTATCCAAGATCAATTGTGGATCAAAATGAAGAGTTGTTGAAAGAGTATAGATTCATCAATTTTCGAGCTGAAAATCCTCCCTTTTCTTCTTTTTTGTTTCAATTTCATTGTTCCAATCTCTTCAACAAAATTCCGACAAAAAAGCAATCAAAATTAAAATGAAACTAATCTCAATTTAACATCATAATTGAAATTGTAAATTTGGGAAAATAAACTCTCACACCAAAAATTAATTAAAAAAATTGAATGAAAAGAAATTATTACTTCCCATTGATCATTGTCAAAACTTATTTGGCCCAAGAAGATAATCTTCAAACCACTTTGCAACAACATAAATTTTTGACAAATGAAATTCTCAAAAAACCACTGAAAATTTTTGATTTCTTATTGCAAGTGCGTAGTTGCTATTTTTCCTCGAATTTTGGTATAGTTAATGACCATATATGGTCATATAAACACTCCCAAAATATTCTCCATGGTTTTAGTTTTGAAACGAACCCTCCCGGACATCATTTATCAGAGTAAATATTAAGTTACGTTTTTTCAAGGATTGAGTTCTAAATTTAACCCTTTGTTGAAAATTGCAATGTTGGTCCAAAACATTTAAGCAATGTATTGAAATTTTATTTTTATAAGATTTTCATTAATTTAATAATTTTATAAATCTAAACGGAAATATAAAACCAAAGTTTATATATATATATAAAATTATATAATATATAAAATAATAAAAACAAAATTTATAAAATAAAAAAATTAACAAATAAAAAACCATGGTTTTTTTTTAAAAGTTATAAAACTTCGTGGGAGGATTTTAAGTGATGGAGATGAGGATGTGGGAGGGCCCACGTGGAAGGGAGTGGGACCCCTTTCCCACTATTGCTTAAAACCAATCTTAAATCTTTCATAAAACAATACGAAGCCCTTAGTTGGTTTTTGTGGTCAACATGAGTTATTTAATATTGTGAAGTTTCCTAGATGAAAGACTCCTTTATGAAATATTCGGGGAAATTATTCTAGTATCTTTCGAGTGATAATGAGTTGGGGAGCTTGTAGAAATTAATGTGTAGATTTTAAATTGCTCATGAAATTTACTAAATCATTCGACTAGAAGTTACTCTCGAATATGCGGAAGTTAATTCACGATCGAGAAAACATATCATTAACATGCAAAAGGAAACATCACACACGCTCAATGATTTATCTAGGGGAAAGAAACTGCTAAAAAACCCTTACTATCTGTATTGTATAAATCAAAGAATATGGATGAATACAATATGCTTATTCAAGCTTGAGCACAACCTGCACTTATACCTTCTATCCTTTGCTTGACTGGCTGAACCTGACCAAAATTTTCAAGCCTCCAAGCTCCTATTTCCTTGTGTTGTTCATTGAGGAATTAGCCCCTCTTTTTAAGGAAATTACTCAATTGGATTGTGCAATTCCTGTAGGCCCATTATTTGACTGCATGCACCACCTATACAACTTGGATTAATTTACAACTTATAGTACACTTCCCTTGAACTCCAATCTCAACTGGGTAACTCAAATTCTCTGCATGCATCAGCTATTTTGGGATGATTTATTAGTTAACTAGATGACCACTGAGTGTGATTAAGTTACACTGCACAACTTGACCTTCCACTAGTTTGTCCAATAGTTGAAACTAGTTTAATTGACAATAACTCAACTTAAATGAAATAGATTGCTAGAAATTAGCAATAAATCATATTGAAATACACTCAAGTGCCTCCAACTCAAATTAACTGAGTCAATTGAGTGAAAAGAGCCATGTCAATCCAGTTAACTACTTCCAAGTATTCTGCTAAAATTGAAATTCGAATTTTAATCTAGTTTGACCAAGGTAAAGTCAAAACTAGATTTTCTTGTTGCATTTTCAACACTCCCTCACAACAAGAAAGGGATTATCTGCTACCCCGATCCTGCCTCTATGGAACCTGAATTTATCCCGATCAAAATGTTTGCATCTTATTCCTCTGTCAGAATGTACTGCAACGTCATGATCTGCCTCTACACACAATCTCATAGATGGTGGTACTAGATATCTCTGTGCTTGGATTTATCGTGAAAAACATAATTTTCAGAGAGTTTGATGCAACTCTGATTATCAAATTAAATCATAGTAGGATCCATCATCTGACCAATAACCCAAAAATAATCTTCTCATCCATATAGCCTCACATGTTTCTTGATTGGCAACCATATACTTTGCTTCTGCTAAGATGAGTGCCATAGATCTCTGCTTCCCTGTGTACCAAGAAAGCGCTGCATACCCAACACTGAAAATTCCTCCTAATGTGCTCTTCCGGTTTGGTGGACTCCTCGCCAAAACTGAATATGTGAAGCCACATAGCTTCACTCCCTCTGTCCATTTTTTCCATATTCCAAACTGAGTGGTGCCTCTGAGGTATCGTAGAACATGTTTAACAATCCTCCAAAATAATTTGGTCAGTCGAACCATCGCTTGGCTCAACTGGTTGACTGCACAACACATGTCTTGCCGTGTGTTCACAAGGTACATGAGTGAAATCACCAACTTCCTGTAAACGGTAGAATCCACTTCCTAACTTGAATTAGCATCCTCCTTCCTCTATTTAGTCACTAGAGGAGTCTCCTTGGGTTTGTATCTGTCCATGCAGAACTTTTGAAGTATCTTGTTAGCATTTGCGTGAGAGGCAAACAATTCCACTTCTCCTTGCCATACTTCCAAACTGAGGAAATAATGCATGAGGTCCATGTCATTTATTTCAAACTCTCTTGCGAGGTCCTCCTTGAAAGATATGATAATTTTTTCATCACCAGTCAAAATAAACTCATCAACATATAAGAAAATAATAAAAAATTTACCTTCTACCAAAATGTGATGAAGGTTTGCATCTGCTTCACTTTTGGTGAATCTAAAACCATTGAGGTACCTATCGATCCTGGTGTACCAAGCACCTGGTGCTTGCTTCAACCCATACATTGCTTGCTTGAGTTGCACGCATGCAAATCTTTGTCGAAGGTCTGAAAACCTTCAGTTTGTTCAATGTACACCTCCTCCTCAATAACTCCATTGAGGAATGTTGTCTTCTTATCCATCTGGTGGATATTCCACTCCATATGTGCAGCTGGAGAAAGAATTGATCTGATGGAATAATACCTTGCTACAGGAGAAAATTGATCTTCACAGTTAATCCCTTCAACCCGAGAGTATGCCTTGGACACAAATATAGCCTTATGATTCTATATGTTTCTATCTGATGCATAAATTACCTTATAAATCCATCTCGAACCTACCACTGATTTTTCTGCTGGTCTTGGGACAACTTCACAAATTTTTTTTCTGACAATGGAGTCATATTCCTCTACCATAACGTCAACCCATACATGCTACTCTATTTATTCCTCAAATGAGGATTGTTCTATCTCTACTATATCAACCATTAGAGCCATGCATCCAGTGTACCGATCCAATGACCTCCTCTGCCTGCGTTGTGATGTGGGTGCTCCCACATTCTCTTTAGAATCCTACAATAATATGCCAGCTTCCTTGGTTCATTTCCTTCCTTCTTTAGATGTATCTACTTGAGTGGCTATCTCTACTCTCTATTCCTCTACTTATGGTTGCTCCAAAACTTCGTGAGGTTGTTCCTTTGGAGCCAAAATATACTGATTTTAATGTAACTAAAGCTCCCTCTCAAGGGAACACCTCATTTTCTTCTCCTCATCGAACTTCAAATCCCTTTGAACAACTGCCATTCTGAGGGATGGAAGGTACACACGATAGTTGTGAGGTGTATTTGTGTACCCCACAAATATCCCCTACTCAGTTTTTGGCTCTAGATTTTTCCTTGCTTCATTGGAGACATGACAATATGTTGATGCTCCAAAGATCCTGAAGTGTGACACATCTAGTTTCTTCCCTAAAAAATCTTCTTCTGCTGTACTCATCCCATGAATTCGATGAGGACTCTTGTTCTGCAAATAAACCGTTGTGTTGCATTCTTCAGCCCACAAGTGCATATATAGGCCTTGGTCATGCAACATCACCCTTCTTTCTCCCACAATACTTCTATTCTTCCTCTCAGCCACCCCATTTTGCTATGGGTTGTGGGGTGTTGTTAACTCCCAGTGATTAATGCCTTCATTTGAAAAAAAAAAAAAAAAAACTCATTTGACACGTACTCACCTCCATTATTGATCATGAAAGCCTTCACTTTATTGTCGATTCCTTTCACAACAAATGCTTTAAATTCAACAAACTTGGAGAATGTTTGGTCTTTCTTCTGCGTGAAGAAAATATAGTACTTACATGAGAAATCATCTACAAATATATCATAATACCTATACTTGGTAGTGGAGGCTATTGAGAAAGGTCCACAAACATCAGAGTGGATCCTTTCAAGGATTGCATCCACCCAACTGTCCTGATCATTAAAGATGGCTTTTATGTACTTCTGCAAGGTACACCCTTTGCATGTATCCTGCTTCTCTAGTGCTCCTTTGGGGAGGCCTATAGTGATTTGATGTATGATATTCAAGGCTCCACGATGAAAATGGAAAAGTATTCTATGCCATAATTCATTTACATATCGGCTCTGCACCTTCTCTGCCTTTATGCTCAAAGCAACACAATATTCCACATCCAACTTGTAAATGATCTTATCTCAAACCATAATCTGCTTAACTTGTGCCATGGTGATGTGTCTCAGGAACACCTTTCCTTTGCTGAATATCACATCGTAGCCATGATCTTACAACACCATAACATAAACCATATTCATAATACAAGTACAAATATCACATCCTTAAGCCCTAGAGGGGAGATCGACTCCCTCTGTAAGGTGATTGTGTCGATATGAATTGCGTTGTACCTTCCATCATCTCCCATCTCGATGTACATCTGGAGATATTTCTCCTTCAATTCACTGAGGAATTATTTGTTCCCCATCTTGTGGAACGAGGCAACATTATCTAGATACCACATGCTTCCCATCTGTTGTCAATGGAAAATCGGACAAGCAAAGGTGACATTATTTAATGTTAGGCAAACGGATTTACAGGGATATTGAAAGACATTAGAGAATCTAAAATTATTTAAAAATATCTAAGGTATGAAAGGAAAAATCAAATTTTGCACAGAAAGAGCCTGTCAAATGTTTCTTTCCGCGCAAAATTATTCGATAAGCACTCCTTTGCGCGCCTTTTTCTCAAAAAGGCATGCAATCCTGGTAGTGGCGGAATTCATTTTACGGGACCACAAGGCACACTCCAGGACATTGATTCCACACTTGAAGCCACCTAAGGACAACCACCCAAGCCTCCTTAGGACATCAAGGGAGCACATAATGGAATAACCCTCCTCTCTTGGGTCACTATCCACAATGTACCAAGAGAGGGAAGGAGGATTTGGATTCTCCTATAAAAGGCCACCAAGAGATGAAAAACATGAGAGCACATTGTTATGCTAACTAGAATTTCCCCAAGCAATATCAATAGTGTGTGATCTGGAGCAGAGATAGAGGGGACTCAGTTTTTGGCCATCCAACAACTCCAGTCCACCATAGTAGAGAGAGGGAGCCTTTGCGTGAAAGCAACTTGGAAGTAAAGAAATCCTTGCATCGAGACTTGGTGCTCCATAGTTCCAAGGTCCCTTGGAAAGTGAGTTAAAGTTTCATCCTCATTTCCTACCAACACTCAATAAGAGGGGACGTAAGTGCCACCGTTTGGATTATTGAAGCTGTTTGAATGTATTTAGAGCTTCTGTGTTATTTGTTTAAGTTTTAGTTTAATTTTTATGTTTGAATATGCATGATATTTCTCTATCTAGTATGTTTATGTTTGAGCATGTTCCACTAACTTTCTTGACTCCATCTATTTTATTCCTGTGACCAATAACTTAAGAGGGAAAAACCACTCTTAATCAAGTGTGATTTGGTACATTCGCTGCCAAACGCAAAAACACAGGATTGACGACTCCACTAACTTTTATTTCAAAGTTTATGTGGTTGTGCCTTTTTGTAGGGACCTCCATCTTTGTTGTGGAGTTGGGTTGGAATTTCCCCCTTTCTCTCCTTCATTGCCTAGTTCATCCCTAGTGAAAAAATGAAGCAGAAGAGCTCCAAAAAAATACTCCGCAGGAAATCTGCGCACATTCCTCACAGATAGGCACGCCCCAAGGCGCGTATTCAAAGACAACTTGTGCGCAGAAATCATGCCTTTTTCAACCTTTTGCACGCAAAAAACAAAATGGGAATTTTGTCCACCACTTCCATCTTTTCCTGCTTGTAAAGGTGACTGGTAGCCCATAATACATATGCCAACACTGGTTGAGGTGCCCCGCAACTTGCTAAAGCTCATTCTTAGCTACTTTTAGTAGCCTAGGTGTTAGTTTTATTTTAAGTTGATTTTTGCAGAATTAGACACATAGTTTAAGTAGGAGTAAAATTAACTTGCATTTCGAAATAATTTATGTTTTGAAAATTTAGGTACCAAAACACCTAGGTAATTAGCCAAAGTAAGTTTCCCAAGTCCACGCATGCTTAGCTAGTTCATTTTTTCTAGTGTAAAAGTCATTAGTTTAGTTCAATTTTTGCACTAGGATTTCGGGACTAGTATTGAATTGTTGATAGAAGAGAAAGTAATCTCTGCTGCCTTTGCACCCTCCAGTGATCCTAGGAAAGAATATGAACACTCTCTATTCACAACTAACCATCTCCCTATAGTTGATCACATAGATTAACTAGGAAAAATTGCACGTGACCCAAATCAGTGCATATTTTTCTTTTGAGCAAGGAAAAATAGAACATACTTTAAATAGGGGATTTTGAAAATGATAACCGCATATCCACACGTTCAAACTATGTGCTTGTTCAATTTTTTCTCACACACATCCACACACTAAGCAAAGTAAAGACACCTAAAACTAACTTAACAAAACTCACCAAATTCTCCCCACAGGGGCCACAAAACAATTATATTCTAAGTTAGGATCAAGGGGGTAGGCATCCAATAAGTCGCCTTGGTCATTATTCATCTTGAAACATAGAAGTTGATTGTTTAGGGAGCTTTCAAATCCACCTATCATCCCATGGAAAAGAAAACCCGAGCGCAGTAGAGACCCGATTCAGAGGGGGTTAGGCTTAGACGCAGTGCATGCAGTATCAGTTGGGGCTACCTGACATGGCTGATACTCGGTACTGTTAGCTAAACTACCAAGAAGCCCAAGACTTGAACACTCACGTGGGACGGTGGTGCTTAGTGGCCAAAATTAGGTCATTCTTTCCCTATAGTTGACAGTGCAGGTAAGCACTAGATCCTCTACCCTTACCTTGGTGGATTTTCTTCGGTTGACTGGGGGCATCGCCAGTTCCTTCAAGATGTTGTGCCAGCATTCACAAGATATCGTCTCAAGGCCCAATTACATTTGCGTGTGAGAGGAATATTAGGTCTTCTAGGATTTGAGTATCATACGCAAACAAAAAAAACCATATTTTTTGATTGACTGATCACATAGGATTAATCTAAAGGGAAAATTTATTTTATTTTCGCTTTGTTTTATGTATGCATTCAAATTTTTTCTTTGATTATAGTCTCTATCCTCTGAAATATTTCCAAAACCATACCTAGTTGATGTCAGAACGAACCCAACGGGACCTCATCAATCTAGACGCCTTTTGGACCTCCCACCATTACCGGGAGGGGTTCCAAGACTTTTTCCATTTAGGCATCAAAGATGGAACACTGCCACCCCTATTGGTTCATCCTTTATCGGGGAATCTTTGTTTGGTAACCCTAGTCAGTCTCCCAATGCCACATTGGTGAAAACCCCCATAGGGTCACCACACACCACTCCTCCCACAACCCCTAGAGGGCAGAGGAGTGCTACCATTCAGGAAGCCAGGTTAACGCATAGCAGGGTACGTTACAAATAAACCCTATCCCTAACCAGAACATCTTGTTTTCACAAGTCGCAATGGCTACAACCTCGTAATCACCTTTTATAGCTTCGTTAAATCTACCAGATTGAACCAAGTTGACAAATGACCCCATTGCACACAACCCCATATGGCCTCCCATGCCAAAAAGCTCCCTTCGGACATTACAAAATTTTAAGGGAAGCAAGTGGAAGACCCCGGAAATCATGTTATGAATTTCCACCTATGGTGTTCATCGAACAACATTGTTGAAGATACCATTCAACTCATTAGGGGAATTTTGAGCTCTAAAATGGGCCTCGTAAGGAAATAATAAAATAATAGCTAAACCAATAAAATAATATTTATGAATTTGCAATTCACTTTTTGCATCACAATCCATGTAACCATAGTTAAATTCAATTCAAAAGTTGTGCCAAAATAAAATTAATAAAACAATTGTATTGATGTGACTATAAATAAGAATGAGCTTTTCAAGAAAAAATCATTATCATTGAACAACTAATGCAATTTTCCTTTGTACTTAAATAAATTAAATTAAAATATAAATATAAATTTATAAATTCTTAATTATATTATATGTTATTAATTAAAATTTATATTATTTAAATTGTATAATAACATGTAATTAATATAACATATAAAAATAATATAATATAATAAATGTATAGGATATGCATTGTTTCTTTCAAGAAATATGAAATGAAAATAATATATTTTTATTCAAAAAGTGTGAAATTACATTTATTATATGTACTTTACTTTTACTTTAAAAGTACTTAGAGCACTACCATGGTTAACCATGAGTGTTTATCCACCATTGAGAATGTGACAAGTAAGTACATTTAACTCAAACAATGCCACCTCAACCATTAGGGATGATGTCATCACCTAAAATGTGATTGGTTCTCATAAAGTGAATTTTTATTGTACATTTTCCTTAGGAGGCCCATTTTAGACCTCAAAATTCCCTTAATGAAGACTATTTCAACACACTCTAACTGGAGTGGTAGTGAAGTGGTATGTGGAGCAACCCTCTGCTACACATGGAACCTTTAACACTCTCGCCAATGCGTTCCTAACCTATTTTCACTTACCCATCCACCACGATTCCGAAATGGAATTACTAATCCACTTTAGGCAAACACCCGTCGTCCATATCTTAGACCATCTCCATGAATGGCAGCGACGTCGTAGTTTGTGGAAAGTCAAACTCGACGATTGAGTTCTGTTAGACTTCTTCCTCAAAACTCTCAACGCAGAGATTTCAAAAGATGTGGCGCAAAAAAAGCCCACATTCGAATAGGACACCATCAGTAAGACTCAACAGCTCAAGCTGATCTATACGCAGTCAGGGTATTTTTACAATATCCTGCCAAACGCCCCGTGCCTACAAACTTACAAAAAAGTTCCAGGCGCGTCGAACTCTCTAGACAGTTTAATTGGGTCATTGACCCAAATCACCCAAGTAGTAGCATTCAATACACCAGTTACACGTATGATTCTACCCAGAACATACCACAACCCAACTACCAAAGTCATCACATGCCTCTGCAAAATTTGACTAGTAGGGCGTTGTCGTATCACCATCAGCATGAAGGACCCTACCATTCGGCTCAGGGGACCCAATATGCAAATAGAAATGTTGACGTAAGAGCTCCCCCCCAACATTCGTTTACAAACCAAGGATCAAATTATGCTTAGTCCCTAACATAAGACCTGCCCATGTAGAATAATGCACAAGTGAACTTCGTGCAGCCTTCCCAAAACCAGCCGCGCCAACCATATAACCAGGAGAACCCAAATTATCCTCCTAACACGGTTAAGAAAAAAGGAAAAACCAAGCCTAAGGGAAATCTTGGACAGGGGGGCAATAATCAAAAACGCCCTTCGCGATCTTAGGCTGGAGGCAACTCCAACCGAAATAAAAACCAGGAGCCAAGAAACTCCCAGAGGCAGAAAAAAAGGTCAATTCTTCGGACAAAGCAGTCTTGTTCGATCTGTGGTGAGTACGGCCATTACACTCACCATTGTCCCAAACTCCCTGAGCTGAAGAAGCTACAGAGTACCGTGGACAAGGGGGATCCTCCCAGTAGACAACAGTCATGCAGGAGCCTTTTCCCCATAAAGGGAAAGTTAGCACACATCAACAAACTCTCGACGATTCTGAAAAAAACAGCCACGAAATCTACATGACGAGAAAAGAAATGTTATTTCAGACACGGAATCGAAATTACGATACCCCACCAGACACCAACATGTCAGGGGCTAGTACCAGTGCACCAACAACACCTTTGACCATATTAAATATGCATATTGAACCTTTGCCCAAGATGGCTAAGGGACCAACTAGGCGAGCATGAAACTATTCCAAAGGAGCCCATAACTATAACATTGTGGATGATCTAACTCAATCTCCTGCCGCTATGTTAGCTTTGGAGGTATTAAAGTCATGCCCAAAGCAACATAAAGCCTTACTTTCCGCATTAGGCGCCATTGACCCTACTGATTCACACCTAATGGCTTTTGATTTAGATAAAGACACCCCTAAGCTTCCTTCAATGGTCGCCTTTTAGATACTAGTATTGGTCCAGAACATTACTATTCACTGATGTATCATTGACGAAGGTTCATTCACATGCATCATGTCAAATAAAATTTGGTAGAAGTTAGGGTTGCCCGAACTAAAGCCATCAGACATCATGCGTAGAGCATATGATGGTCGCCCTTTAGCACCCGTCGGTCTCTACTAAAACGTCCCGGTCTGCTTAGCTGAAAATACAGTCCTTATAGACATTGAAGTATTGGACGCCCAATTGGATTAAAATATACTCCTTGGCTGGAGTTATATGTATGCCATGTCAGCCATTGCCTCCTCCATCTTCCGAACTATGATGTTTCCACACGAGGATCGCATCATTACTGTCGACCAATTGATGCATAGCGAAAAGCGTCCCCTAAAAAATACCGATGTCATTCAACCCTACGTATACATATCTGCAGATGCGCTTTCATGATACCAAGGATATGGCCCCAACCAGTTCAAACCATCATCCATCCTAGGGTCATTCCTAGGAGATCCACCTGTCATACCTGAGTCATCACCTGATGTCACAGGGGCTTCGGTGTGCATGATGTCCACATCAAGCGCTGAAGCTAGTCAGGACACTGACACGAGCAGTAATGACACCGAGTCCTTAGCCACGACACCCTATCTAGCCTACAACGCCTCCCAAACCCCTTTCCTCTACCCCCCAGCTAGTTTCGTATCCCAACATGTCTTGGCCACCGTGGTGTTACCAAACATATATTTTTAAATACCAGTTTGGTACCTCGTTCCCCCTACTGGGACAGGAGCCACACACATCATTGCTACAAGGTTAATTCCCCTCAGTCCCTAGGAGGCCCCACCCATTCAGGAAACTATCGAAAACATCCCTGCAAAGGAAATTCCCAATGCAAAACCCATGATTACGACTAAGACAACCGAGAGAAGAGGAAAGACGGTAGATACTCCCACCAGACAACGGGAATCACCAGGATGGACCATATGTGACGTAGTAGGACACCCTATCCACATCTGCCTAGAGCTAGAAGAATTAAAACCGCTCCTTGGCTCTACAACACATATCACGATACTATGTTCCCATAAAAAGGAACCTGCCACCAAAATTCAAAGAAAAGCATTGCATACCAATCACGCATGCGCTATCTGCAAAAATTATGGACACTATACCCATCATTGCCCATAAATCCTGTGATATAGGATGCCTTACATGCTATAGAGCGATCCTATCAAGAGGAACCCTCCACCCAATCATCTGGAGATGAACCTCACACCATCTTGTACCTGCAGGAAGAACGACAGTTACCTGAAAGACTCCCATTCATATTTCCCCCTCCTATCATATGTTGCACGCTGTGTGATGAACATGGTCCCTTCATCGAATAATGCATAGCCCTGGAACTCATCCACATATGGTATCCTATGTAGCGTGCTTATTATGTTGGTTTGCGGGCAACACAATTCACATTTCCTTTATGTGTCGACAACCACATTCTAGCTAATTGCCACTACATCCCCCGATTTCACTTAGCATTTGCTAGCTTGTGCTCAGCCATAGTCCGCCTCTCCCAAGAGGATGGCACAGACTTGGAATCTATGTACTGCTTGACAACCCAAGAAGATGTGACGAGTAGATCCATCCTCTTTTTTTCAACTGAAAATCGACCAATCAGGGGACCATTAGTTACCCCCAACCATTCTCTACAGCGAAGACCAACATGTGCGTTATGTAAAACACCGAATCATGTCGTTGCCACCTGCCCTGACTTAGAAGTGTTACGTCGCTGGTACCCCGTCAGGCCACCAACTACACGTGATGGGCACCCCATATCTAGGTTATTTTTCCCAGTATGCCAAGGAAATCACTGTGGAAAACATTGTCCCTATATCCCACAAGTTTTTTCTTTGATCGATATGATTCATACATTAGAGAAGAAAGAGGATGATCTCCTCAAACGGTATAGAAAGTATATCACCCCTAGGCAAGCAACCCCACACCCACATCGGCATGATGGGCAAACTGGAAGGGTACACCAACCAAGCATGACCCAGGTCCAACCTAGGATAACATGGGGACTATGCGACCTGATTGACCACTGGGTCAATCAGTGCAAAGAACTGAAGCACCTATCAAACAGTTTTTGCACAGTCTCTTCTCTCCCATAGAAATTTCTCTCTAACCAAGAGAAAATCACGCATACTTATTTCCGGATTTGTTCACACTTTCATCATAAAATTAAGCGTGAGCAAATCCCCAAGCTAAGCGCGACAAGAGTAGCGTTAAGTCAACTCTCCCCAAAAGAGATAGACACACCCAAGCCAACAACACAGAAATGGAAGAAAAAGACCTCGTATTCTACCATAGATCCTTTCCAAGCATCCACGTCTGGGACGAAGAGTAGTGTTGATTCCCACAAAATCTACTCAGTTGGCATAGTGGTACCATGCACCATCTGCACTGGCCATAACCACAAACCAGAAGCATGCCCACTAATGGAAACATTTAGGCACCTTTGCACTAGGCACAATTTCCACCAACAAGAAATTGACCATCCTAATGGGGGACCCAACCTTGTGCTTACGCAAAATCCCATCACAGAGATTCTTCCCCCACCAAATTTCTACGACACAATAAAAAATATACGATTCATATCATCATGTATCAGAACTATGACTCGAGCTGTCTTCTCATCTACCATAGGTGTCAAGTCAGCTGCAACTATTAGAGTAGTTGTTCTTACAACAGTGCAGACCCAATCTGTCTACACTCTGTCGACCGCTTCTGGTTCAACCACTTCGATGATGAAATCCTTCTCGTGTCTATCAACAAGCTCCATGAGGATTGAACCTATTCAACATAACCTTACGCAGGATCAATCCCCCTTAGGATCCCTATTTCATTCAGACGAGGACATCCTAGAAACCATGATGGAGCTGGATTATCCATGGGATGCAATGCATCACCGTTCGCTTTTTCTCCCCAACCAAATTTTCAGTCCTGAAAAGACAAAAGAACAAGAGATCTATGCGATCTAATCAAAAGATTTCCTCCCTTCAGGAAAAGTCGATTGGTTCAAGAATCCTATCCCGGCGCCTGATGCATCTGAGGAAGGAAATATGTCCAACATCTCACCTACCGTCAAGGTGAACATATCCAAAAGTCCTGGTAAGGTCGAAGAAATCTCACTGGGGGCAGCATGCTCTCCAGAAGAGATAAAATCTTATACCTAGTTGCTACAAGAGTATCGAGATATCTTCACGTGGGACTACTCATATATTCTTGGTTTCAGTCCCACTATCATAGAGCACCATATTGGCACTTGGCGCGACGTACATCAAGTACGCTAGAAATAGCGTCAATTGCACCCATCAAAGGCAGAAGCAATGAAATGAGGAATCGAAAAGCTTCACAAAGCTGGGTTAATATACCCCATTGCTTACACATCTTAGGTTTCCAACCTTGTTGTCTATTGAGATTCAACAAGATGATGAGCTTAGTGAAAAGATTCGCCTTCACTAAGTGGGCCCACAGGCTATTTTTGGCGCAAGTCTATTTTTAGAATATGTATATTTTTAGACATGATGATCATATTTCAAAAGTTGCAGGATTATATTTGTGGATGGTTGATAAAGTTGGAAAAATAGATGAAATTCTATTTTTAGAATATTGGGCGAAGTCTATTTATAGATCGCTGATCTAAAAATAGATGCATGTCGATCATTATTAGCTCTTAATAATAATCAGACACTAAACAACAACTTATTCTCTTGGAGCACTTCAGTTCAGTGCACAGATGTGGCACATCAGTGGAATGAGGGAATTACACAATTCCCAAGGGTTTATTGGAGCTAATGCATGGAGGACTTAGTTAGAACTCAAGTGGCAGAGTTATGACACTGTTGGAAGAAGTAGTTATGGAGTTGTATTTAGTTTAACTCAGTTAGACTCAGTTGATCTAGTTGTATCTAGTCTAACTGATTGATACACTAGTGAGAGTGGAGTGAATTAATTAGTTAATTAATTCACAAATAATCACTTATTAATCAACTGAGCAATACAGTAGTTAACTACAGTGCATGGCAGTTTCAGTGGAGATCCAGTGGAGAGGTAGGTGAAAGGGCAAGATAGACTATCTGTTGTGACTATAGTGATGCATTGATTGCATCACACACACATTGGAGTTTCCAATGAGGATTGCACAGTCAAGGAAAGGGTAATTCGAATTCATTCAAAGCTATTCTTCAGCAGGGATTGCACAGTGGAGGCAGGCTAGCAGGAGGCAAAGATCGACACATGGATTTGCAAGATTGGTCCTGATTAGTGTATGACGATTGCACTGTACTGAGAGCTTGTGATAAGCTTTGTATGCTTTGTATGATATTTTCATATGATCTCCATGTTACATAATATATAGTTGGGTTTTTCAGCTACAGGCTTTCCCGATTAAAAACTGTGTTATGTGCAATTGATTATTTTTGTTTATGCTTCACATGTGTGTGCAATTAATTTTTCCGCAAAATATTAACAAGTGGAATTGATTTAGTATTTTGCATAAAGTTAAATAGTGTGAGATCATGTGAATCAAGGACATATGCATGCTTAGTGCATATAATTTCTACATGGTATCAGAGCATTGTTGATTGAATATTGAAATTGTGAAGTGAGTTTGTGCTGGTGGACAATTCGAATTTTCTACAGAAGATTCTTGGTGGAGAAATCGAGTATACATTGAAATGTCTTTCAACGGGTTGAGATTGGAGTATGCCCTTAATGGGATCTTGAATTACATATCCTGGAAGGACAGGATGGAGGCAATGCTGGAGGATAATGGACTGAAGGAGTTCATCGATAGCGATGTTCCTAAGTAGGGATCTAGCGACGCTGCATTACTTGATGCATGGAAAAATAAGACAGCAAAGATGAGAAGGACTCTGTTGGAAAGTGTGAAGGACCATATTGTGTCCAACCTTCACGGGAAAGCCACTCCATTCTTAATGTGGAAGGCTTTGATAGAATTTTTCCAAAGCAGAAGTGACCAGAGGAAGTTAGCGCTTAAAGACAAGCTCAAAAAATAAAAATGGAGAAAGGCGACAATATTCCAAAATACCTCACGAAGTTTGTCCACTGCAAGGATGAACTGGGAAGTGTGGGGGTTACTGTTGATGAAGAAGACTTGGTGAGATTGGATCTCCTTGGGCTTCCGAAGAGTTGGCATAGCTACGAAGACTCTGTCAATGGAAGGGAGAAACTGCTGGGATGGGAGAGACTTTGGTCAGATCTTGTGGAGGAGGAGATAAGGCGGGGTACCAGGGATGGATCTTCATCAAAGAATGAATATGAAGAGAATTTCACTTTGGCTGCCAAAGCAAGGAAAGGGAAGTGGAGGAAAAATCCTTCAAAATCCAGTGCTAAAGGCAAGAAGTAGGATTCGTCCAAAGTGAAGTGCTTTCACTGTCGCGAGCATGGACATTTTGCCACTAACTATCCACAGAAGAAGAAGAACAAGTAGGCTACTGGATCTGCAGCTGGAAAGGCCTTAGCCTCGAAATGTGAGCTTGATTTCTCCTTGATCGCTTGCTTAGTTTCAAGCTGCATGGGATCGGTGTGATATCTTGATAGTGGTGTGTCTTTCCATATGACGGGAGACAAAGAGTTGTTTAGTTACTTGGAGGAGAAGGACCTCCAGATGCATATAGAGATGGGCAATGATGGTCGGTACAGTGCGACTGGCATTGGGACCATTAAATTTGAGAGGGAGTCCGTTAATCCATTCTTTTTGAAGAATTTTATGCATGTTCCAGGTCTAAAGAAGAACTTGGTCTTGGTCACAATGCTGGAAGACAAGGGTTATGATGTTGGTTTCAGTGAGGGAAAAGCCTTCCTTTGACATAAAACAACGGGTCAAACCAAGAAGATAGGGGTTTGAATTAAGAATCTCTACAAGCTGGAGGTAGATGGCTGCACTGCAATGGTGGGCAAAGCAAAAGAAGTGGTGAGTCAGGATGAGGGTGAATTATGGCACAGGAGATTGGTCCATCTTCACCATGGCGCTTTGAAGATTTTGCAGCAAATTTCTACTGGAATTCCCAAGGGTACTCTTGCGCGGTCAGATCAGTGTAAGGGATGTACTATGGGTAAGTTTGTGAAGACCACCTTTCATGAGAAGGAGAGCCATGCTTCGGTGATCCTGGAGAGAATTCACACAGACATGTGTGGACCTTTCTCGGTTGCTTCAACAACAAAACACAGGTATTATGTTATATTTGTTGATGACTATTCTCATAGATGCTAGATCTTCTTCATGCAGAAGAAGAGTGAAACGTTCTCAAAGTTCTGTGAGTTCAAGGCATTGGTGGAGAAGGAGTCGAGGAAGAAAGTGAAAGCTCTACAGAGCGATAATGGTGGTGATTACATCTCGGGTGAATTCAAAGACTTCTGTAGCAAAGAAGGAATTCAAAGAAAACTCATAACGCCTCATAACCCACAGTAGAATGGGGTAGAGGAGAGAAAGAACAGAACGATCGTGGCTGCTGCACGAGTGATGATGCATGACCAGGGCCTAGCGATGCACTTGTGGGCAGAATCATGCAACACTGCGGTTTATGTGAAAAACCATTGTCCTCGTAGAGTACTTGTCATGAGTACACCAGAAAAAGCTTTTACTGGTGAGAATCCTGATATTTCTCATTTGAAGATTTTTGGCTCACCTGTTTACATTCATGTGATGAAGGATGCCAGGAAGAAGCTAGAGTTGACTTTAGAAGTTGGGATATTTGTGGGGTACAAAGAAACACCCCATAATTATCGTGTGTATTTTCCAGACAGTCGGATGACTGTTGTGCGACGGGATATAAAATTCAATGAGGTGAAAGCCATGAAGTTGTCGCTTGAGAGGGAGCTACACTTGCATGCGGAGGAGGAAATTATTGTTCCCAAAGATGAGCCTCTGGATGTGGATCAGCCACAGGAGGAGATTCATGAAGTGGAGGAGTCCACTCATGCAGAACCAAACATCAGACAAAGCAGAAAGCGTACCACAGAAACTGAGAGACTGAAGCTTGATGCGACATAGAATGTAGGAGTCCCTACATCACAGTGCAGACAGAGACAGTCACCTAACCGACATACTGGATACATGGCTCTTATGAGCAAGTGTATCGTGATAGAGCCATCTTCTTTTGAAGAAGTGGTGTAGGAGCCCACATGGGTAGATGCCATGGTGGAGGAGTATGACTCCATTGTCAGAAACAGTGCTTGGGAGATTTTTCCAAGGCCGGTGGGAAAATCAGTTGTAGGATCAAGATGGATCTACAAGGTAAAGAAAGCTACTGATGGGAGTGTCAAGAAGTATAAGGAAAGATTTTTTGCCCCGGGCTTCTCACATATTGAGGGGATTGACTATGAAGAAACCTTTGCACCTGTCGCACGGTATTCTTCCATACAGACCATCCTTTCTCTCTCAGTGTAGATGGGTTGGCACATTCATCAGATGGATGTGAAGACTGCGTTCCTTAATGGGATCATTGAGGAAGAGGTGTACGATAGCGACCTAAAGGATTTGAGACAAATCTTCGGCCCAGTCAGCATCGCATGTGTGCGGGCTCAGAAGAGCGTTGTAAATTTGAAACAAGCACCCGTGCTTGGTACACTGGTCGACAATATTTCTTGGACGAGGCTTCACCAAGAGTGAGGGGCGGATACAAACTGTAGGTGTGGTGGAGCGAATGCTATTCGGTGTAGGAGCTATGTTGATGATTTAATACTAACAGGTGATGAGCAGTTGATACACTCATGCAAGGCAGATCTTGCAAAGGAGTTTGAGATGAAGGATTTGGGCCTCCTTCATTATTTCCTTGGATTGGAAATATGGCAGCGGGAGGGATAGAAACATCAAAGAGTTGCAATCCTTCGTTGGAAAGATCAACTTCTTAAGAAGACTCATACCAAACCTTGCAGAACTCCTAAGAAACATTACAAACATGCTGAAAAGAGAAATAGGAGTCAAATGGACCATAGAAGAAAAGAAATCCTTTGAACTGGTAAAAAAAGCACTTACCCAAACACCAGTTCTAATCAGCCGTGACTTTACCAAGGATTTCTTCATCTTCTCATTTGCATAAGAACGCACAATTGCTGCAGTAGTGCTACAAAGTAACATAATGGGACAAGAACAACCCATAGCTTTCTTCAACAAGGCACTAAGAGATGCACCTATGAAATATAAAATTATGGAAAAACAAGATTTTGCCTTAATCAAAGTCTTACAATATTTCAGAGTTTACATCTTGCATTCACATTTCATTGCTTTTGTTCTTCATACAGTTGTTAAAGACATACTAACTTAGGATCTTGATGGTAAGAGAGGTAAATGGATTGTTGTCATTTTAGAGTATGATCTATAAATCAAGCCCACCAAGCTAATCAAAGGGCAAGGGTTGGCCAAACTGATGGCTGAAGAAAAATTTCAAGCATTGGACATAAACATGATACATTCCTTGGATGAATAAGAGGAACTGGCGACTCCACCTATTGAAGAAGCATTTTTGAACTCACTCTGGTGTGCTGAAATATTACATGTGCTTTTTAATCTAAATGCTCCTCCTAGTTTGTCCAAAACAAAGGCTAGGTTATTGAAACTAAAAGCTGTAAATTTTTGCATTCTAGATAAGGCTTTATATTGGAAAAATTTTGTTGGTATCCTGTTTAAATGTTTACTTGAATATGATGCAGATAGAATCATGCATGAGTATCATGAAGGAGAATGTGGAGGTCATCTCTATTGGAAAACCACTGCCAACAAAATCCTTAGAGCTGGTTTATATTGGCCCACTCTTTTCCCTGATATCCACAAGCTAGTAATGACTTCCCATAAATGCCAAATATTTGAGGGAAAGAGAAAAATACTACCTTTGCCTTTACAACCTATCAGTGTTGAAGGTCCTTTTCAACAATGGGGTTTAGATTTCATTGGAGAAATCCATCCTGCCTCCTCTGCCCAACACAAACGGATCCTCACTGCAACTGACTATTTCACCAAATGGATAGACGCCATCCCTTAAAGGACTACCACTGACTCAGTAATCATCAAATTCCTTGAAAATCACATTTTGTCTAGATTTGGCTGTCCAAGAAAAATCATCACTGATAATGCTGCTGAATTTAAGTCCAAGAGAATGGTGGACTTTTGCCACAAGTATCACATTACATTAGGGAATTCTACAGCCTATTACCCTCAAGGTAATGGTTTGGATGAGTCCTCTCATAAAATTTTGGTAAATATCATCAAGAAATTGTTGGAAGAGAACAAAAAGTCATGGCATAGCAAATTGGTGTACGCATTACGGGCAGACAGATTAACCAACAAGAAATAAATTAACATGTCTCCCTATCAACTAGTGTATGGAATGGATGCAGTTTTTCCAACATCTTTGGGAGTTCCAGTAATGAAGCTTGTTCAAGAGGTATAATAAGAGGAGAATGATATACAAAGGAGGCTGAACCAAACCATTACATTGCAACAATCAAGGGAAGAAGTATACAATAGAACACAAGCAGTGCAAGAGAGCATCAAAAAGCTTTTTGATAAGAGGACCAAGGCAAATGATTTCCAGATTGGAGACAAAGTGCTGAAGTGGGATTCAAGAAGAGAGGACAAAGGAAAGCATGGAAAATTTGAAAATCCGTGGAAAGTTCCATACATCATCCATTCAACAAGAGGTAACAATGCATTCTTCCTACAAGAAATGGATGGAACAGAGTTATATGGAGGTCCTGTCAATGGCAGGATGCTGAAGCATTATTTTTGTTGAAGTTCTTATTTTAAAGCTTTTTTCATTATACATAACATTTCTTGAATAAAAGATTAGAAAAATGAAAACACAAAAACAAAGAAAAGAAGAAAAAGAGGGCAGATAAAAAGAAGAGGTAAAGCCCCATACCAAAAAAGAATATGTCTGAACATGTGTAAGTCCAAATGCCACTAATTTTGAAGAGAAGAAAGTCTTGTCAGCCATACAACCTAACCATGATTGAACATGTTTTAAATTTCTACTGATAAGATAGAAAATCAAGATTTTCCAAACAATTTAAACTTGGCTCGTAAGTAGACTAGGTTAGGAAAAGATACCAGTTATCAAAGCTCAAATCTGAACCAAAGAGAAAAGAGAGGGATGAGTAACAAATTCCAAAGCATAGCCCTCAAATTTCTAGTTTTACTTGTGCAAAAATAAAATCTGTGTGCAACTTGTCAAAATTCCACAGCTCATGGCAAACCAAACTGCTCAACCTTGATTTGGTCATGTTTTAAATTTTATGTTAGTAGATTAGAGAATGAAAATCTGTCAAATTGTTTAACCTTGAAAAATAACTAGATTAGGTAGAGAATAAAAGAGCTCATTAGTCTAATTTGAGCTCTTGGAAGTTATCAGGGTAGACATAGATATTTTTTATTCTTTCAAAAGAAAATGATGTTCAGGGTTTTCCAATCCAAGTGCACCCACATGAAGATAAAATGTTAGGAAAAGTATGATGGGTAGGTAGAGACCATATTATCTCTTTCGCAACATATATGTTATGAAGAGAGACCATATTATCTCTTCCGCAACATTGAAAAAATGGCCTACATATTAAAAAAGAGAGATTATCCTCAGCAAATGCAGAGGCTATTCCATCATTCAATCATCAAGATGGTGGTGATGCATCAGTTGCAGCAGAAAAACATTCCATGGGAGACCTTCATTGCCAATGAAGTTTTCACTACTCCACCTGGCTAGCATTAGCCAGATATTCCTTCATCTTCTCATCCTCCAATTCCTACTTCTCCCTCACATCCCACTACTCATGCATCACCATCAATTAACATTCCTTCACCACATGATGATCCTTCCTCATCACCTTTCCACAATCCTTCACCGTCATCTCATGATACCAATGCATCCATCAGTGAAAGTGATAGTGAGACAGATGACATTGAGATGAGTAACATTGAACCTTTTCCTTTGACATGCTAGAGGGGCTATAGGCATGTGTTTGCTGCACTTTAAGAGCAAGGGGCCATGCCTTCCTCACCAGCAAAACAACTTGATAAGGGTAAGGAAAAGGTTGCAGAGCAGGTCATTGTTGAAGAGGAGGATACACATGAAACTGAACAAGAGTTTCAACTTATTGACCTTGAGGATGAGGATGAGGAGAGGATTACAAATATGTTACTCAAAAGCAAGGATGCCAAGATTAGTGAGCTTCAAGCTAATCTTGGTAGGGAAAAGAATGTGATTAGCTATCTCGAGTTAGAGAATCAACAGTTGGAGACAAAGTAGGCCATCAGTGAGGTCAGGGCAATCAGAGCTCGAAAAGAGGTCGAAAAGGCCAAGGCTATGCTATATGAGACCTTGGACACGTTGTGGAGCGATAAAAAGGTGTCTTTTTAACTCCTAATTACCTTCACATTAATTATCAACCCAGGGACGACTTTTTGTTTCAAGAGTGTACTCAGTCTGAGGCGGCTATTTACTCAAGAGTAATGTTTGTGAAGATGTAGTACAGAAATACAAATGCAGAAATAATAAATGCTTGAAAAGAAATTTGCTTGAAAAGAAATCTAATTACAAATGACAGAAATGTAAAGACTACACTACAGCAACCTTGCTAGACATTGATTAGGGATGCAGTAGTAATAACTCTTTCCCCTAGAAATCGATGTGAGATGACCAAATCTGGGGACCTGGAATGATTAGCTGTGCCCTCTACAGTTTAGAGATCTCAAAGCAAGTGAAAACAACTCAAAGGAAGTGAAATCTAAAACGCAAACTGGAAAGGAACAACAATCTAAAAGCAATGAACAGGAATTGAATAGCAGCGTAAAATAAACAGTGAATTCAATTCATAACGAAGCAAACTAGATTTCTACTCTTTAATCCTGTCGACAGCCACGCAACAATCAACTATCGTAATTCATAAACAAAAGGAATAACAACTGGAATTAGATACAGAAAAACAACATTTTATAACAATTGAATCATGAATCATGCTTCTTGTAAAGAATGGAATAACAATGACTCTGTATTTGATCCAATTAGCAATAACTCAATTCTTTAATTGTAATAAGCGAACTTCACACAACAGAAATAAACTAATAGAAATACAAACAGCAGATCGCTCCACCAGGGCCGGGCCCTCAACCACCGGTGAAGCGTTGCTGTGCTTTACTCCGGCGCTTGAGAAATGGAACAACAGTGAACTCTTTTATTAATCAGGCATTAATAATGTTTACAAACAGCTCACACTCTCTTAACAAGAGCCGATGCACAATTCTGCCAATTACAATAAGAAAAGTCTCTCCATCCTCCCATACACAATACATGCTTCTCCTTTATAATCAGAAGGTGGAGAAATTAAATAGCAAATAGGATCTCTAATAATAATATTGAATTTCTTCCAACCAATTGATCAACAATAAAATAGATTTACATCCCTCTTTCAACAACAGCAAGTCGAATTTGGCTTTGTAGCTGAGATTTGGAGGACGGCCGCAACTACAGATCTGAGAAAATCGTGCTCAAAGAACCCTGCGTTTCTCTCAGTACAAGCCGAATTTGGGCAAACCTTTCTATTGGAAAAGTTAATTGGGTCCGTTCTGAACAAAACCCATGTTCCGGATTTTCCAGATTCGTCTTCATTTGCTCAGAATCTCAACCGCAAAACTGTCCCTCCTTATTCCAGCGCATTTCTGAGTTGGCACTTTTAATGATCAAATCTTCAATCTGGAAATTATCTTGGAGGCTAAAAATGGTGAATAATGTTATAACCAACTTATTAACACTATCATTGATAAAATAATTCATAATCATCAATTTATTAGAAATAAAGGAAGATAAATAATATTCATCCATAAGAGCATAAATCATTTATAAAATGGATTTAAATAATAAATTATAATAAATGACATGATGAAGAATGGTAGAAATGAGTGGAATAAGCATTCACAAGTGATAATAATAATGGCATATTAACGGCCCAACATACCCCCACACTCAATATGTTGCATGTCCTCATGCAACGAAAACTGAATATATTGCATGTCCTCATGCAACCCAAAGACAAAAACCTATGTGTTAACCAAGCAATAAAAAATATGTTCATCTCAGCTCATGAAATGGATAGAACAAATGAATTCTTCCTTAATTAATAAATATTCACTTTTAGTAATCTTGATGAAGGCATAACAATTTTTATATTGACATTCAACTATATGTATATATGAAGTTGCAACAAAATATGATATAAGTAACAGCAAACTTCATTAACCATTTTCTCAAAAACTACAAACCAGCTTTTGTTGAAATTTGGCAAGTAAATTTATAATATATGAATGCCTTTACGATCCAAAAATCAGATCGTTTTGATGCACGGATCATGAGATATAAACAAAATGGCTGTAGGTGAGAGTGCATGATTTCCGAAATTTTATAAACCAATATTTTTTGAAATTGTCTGGGTTTGTATTAATGATACATCTGCATTTTCCAAAAATCACAAGAATTGAGTTCATAGTTTTAAAAATATTATGGAAATCAATTTCTGCACTGAAATTGTATGCCTTAAATGAGAAAGAAAATTGAAAACATCCATCATGCATAGCAATTCCTCCCCCTCTCTGAAAAATTAGCATGCCCTCATGCGATGCTAGAAAAAAAATTGAGGTGGTTGCTACCATCTGTTGAATTCTATGCTTGGTGTAAAACAACATGGAATAATGGAGGTGTTGAAAATGAATAAGAATAACAATGGATGATAAAGAATATGGATGACATGGTCATAAGAAAGAAATGAATGAAAGGAACACTCCCCCATACTCGAAAATGATATGCCGCTGAAAAATAGGGAGTGGTATAGATGTGGACTGAAGGATGATAAATGATGCTCAAAATGGATTTTTATGAAATTCTCCTAAATTCGTAATAAATCAGAAAATTATGCGATTTTACCTCAAGTTTTACCTCCAAAAAGAAAAATGTGGAATGACATATATGGACTGGCATTTGTTGAAGCTGATGTAGGCAGAGTTGGTGCTGAAAGTGATACAAAAGGTGGAATCCAGGTAAGCACATCATGTTTAAAGAATTGTTCACGTGCGCAAGTTGCTCGAGCCTCTTCTGTTAGTTGCAATAGTGTGGTCATGCTGTGAATAGAATTCTGCCCATACTTGTTGTTCTCCTGTAAACAAAGCACTATTTTGCATACAATATTCTTGAATCCATAGTGTAAGCAATAGATAAGATGCATGCAAAAATTTCAATCAGAAAAACTTATGTATACATGCAATACTAATATTTTGGCAAATCAACAAGTGATGGCAGAGTGCAGTAATCATATCGCATGCAATCCCATAATGCATACATTCCCCCCTCCAATTGGAAAAGGAATTCCATGACCATAAAGCATATGAGAGGTGTTGTGCTGATGGCAAGGCTTGGGAATGAACAATATAGTAGTGAATAAAGCAGAGTACACATATCAATGATAGGACAACGAGAGTTATGATTATAATGAGAGCAGAGTGTGTAAAGATAGTTATGAATAAGAGATAGGACGCTTTGGATTGATGATAAGTTACGAAAAAGAGAAAAAGAACAACAATATGCCAAAAAGATGCTTTACTGATAGTATGCTAGCTGAAAATGATGCGATTGATCATAAAACAATTTCTCATGCATAAAGGTTCAAAATAGGGAAAAGAAATAAGGAAATAACTTCTCTGATAAAAAGAAAAAATAAGAAAAAGGTATTATAGTAATAATTGACGATAAGATATAACTTCAATACCATAAGCAGAGCCGCTGCTGCCAGCAGGCGTCCATAGCCTCGGCAGGGTTGCTTTTTAACCCATATGAGCCAGGATCCTCAATTTATAAGTGGAGAGTTACAGTGTTGTTCTACAGAAGAGATCAGTGTGCTGGCGTGGTAACCAGATAACCACACTGCCATTCACTGGGATGTAGCAAAAGTGATCAGGCCGGCTCGTGATGAGACCTCCTGTTCCAAGGATAATTTGACTATCCAATGGATCATAACTCTGGTGTGGTGGCCATAATGGGAATGTCACTTTCTTACAACCTTATGAACATGGTAGGTTGGCTCGTAATGAAACCCCCTATCCTCCATCTGTGAACAAAATTTTGTTGTTATTACACAATTTTATGATAAAAAGAGGGAGGCTCAGTACTCCTTAAGAGCAGGGATGGTGGAAGAAGTTGAACATGTCAATAGAAAAATATACCCATAATCTCATTTATTACAAACAGAGAAGATTATAATCCAGAAGGGTGGAACCAGCATGGTATTAAGATGATCAATCAATATCATGTTCAACAGAAAACAATGCAGTAAAGTAGTATATAAATAATTGTGTCTCTTTTGAAAATAATCTATCATCAAGGAGCTGTCCTGTTAAAGATCATAACATGAATGATATTAACTTGCTTCAATAGAATCCATAATTCTTGTCCTCATAAGTAGTGTACTTCATGCCATGAAAGGGAATCAGTAAAATGTGGTTGAGATGAACTAGGAATAATCCCACAAGAGAAAGGAAGGGTTGCTCCCAAAGTGTTGCTTCTTTGAAGGAACAGCAAAAACACTCAAAAAAAGTGTTGTTCCTTGTAGGGAACAACAAAGGAAATGCACACAAAAAAGCAAAAATACACACACAAAAAAGTGTGAAAATGCAAATGTCGTTCCTTTGGAAAAAGGAACAGCAAAAACACTCAAAAAAAGTGTTGTTCCTTGTAGGGAACAACAAAGGAAATGCACACCAAAAAGAAAAAATACACACAAAAAAAGTGTGAAAATGCAAATGTCGTTCCTTTGGAAAAAGGAACAGCAAAAACGCAAGTGTCGTTCCTTTGGAAAAGGAAAAGCAAAATGGACAGTCATACAATGCAAACATGCAAAAAAAACAAATTAGTTGTTCACGGTATTGATGCTGAGGATGAGTTACACTTTGAATGAAGCAATACCTGAAACACAAAATATAAGAGAAATTAGAAAAAAAAACAACAAAAACAGTATGTAAATAAATAAATTAAGTTACAACAACTATGATGTTATGTCAAAAAAAAAAATGATCTCTTTGAAAAATGTTTTGGCAGTAGTGATAAGACATGAATCTTCAAATTGAAATAAATTCTTCATTTCTTCTATTACGAATCCGTTGGGTAATGAGTTAGATGAAATTCCTTTGTTTCATAAAATTTCTTTCAAAAATCACTCGTCCATAAATTGACCTTCTTTATTTTCCCAAGACCTGCAAAAAACGATTGTCTACCTGCAAGAAAACATTAAATCATGGAGAAAGAGAGGTGCACGGGCTCCCCTAATCCAAGAATTATGCAAAAAACTAACAAGTAGTTACTCTGTAAAACAAATCCACGGAGAAAATAACAAAGTAAAAGTTATTTGTTACCTGCGGGAGAGCAGTGGCCAATCATGCTAACCTGCAGTGTTTTAGTCACAACTTATTTGTTTTTCGTCCAAATTGAGTGATTCCAAAGCCAAATGAGAGCTAATTCAAAAGGCTATCTCCATTAGAAATAGGTTTTAAAAATTCCATGTAATGGTATGTTAAACATGCTTAGAACAACCTGCATAATAGAGTCATTTTCGATTTTCCAGCTCAGACCAACAGTTGGTATTTCAAGCATAAATTTTTCGTTTGATGGCGGATTGAACCAATTAAAATTGGAGATTAAATTAGATTCATTTATTTATCTCCAATAGAAACAGGTTTTGAAGAAAAGAAGAATTGATAGGTGAAATACTATAAGGAACATCCGGAAAAACAGAGTTTTAAGGGCGCTGATTTACGATAGACAGTCAGTATTTTGATCATAACTTCCCCATACGATATCGAAAATGAGTGATTCCAATTGCATTGGAAACTAGATTCATATGGGAATCTACCATAGAAACAGGTTTTAAAAATATGGTCATTTAGGCCTCCAAAAACTGACTGTCCCAACTCTGTTCCTGAGCTGCCCGCTAGACATCCGGTTAATGTTTTGGTTCTAACTTTTTCGTTTCAAATCCAAATTGACTGATTCAAATTGGGTTAGAAAGTAGACATCAAGGGCTATCTAGGGTAGAAACAAGTTTTAAAAATATGGTCATTTAGGCCTCCAAAAACTGACTGTCCCAACTCTGTTCCTGAAAGTTCATCAAGCCCGCAAGCCAAAAAATGATATTGAAGCATTTTTTCAAATTGGTGATAAAAAATGAATATGAGTGTTTGTAGCGATATTATTTCCATTATAAGTCATCTACATACACAAATGAATTAAAAAATTATCACCAATATTGATTTGCATAGCATGTTGCAATAAAAAAAAAAAACTAGTTTTACATAAAAAACAAAATGCATTTATTTATTCCCTTATTTATTTTATGTTTTATACTAACCTATTTTGATTTGAAAAATGAATATGACTACGTATATGAGTACTTCCAGTGGAGCCATTTTCGAAATAAGGCTTCATGTATACACATACCCAAATTTGAAAAATGCATATTAATGAAAATTAGGGTATGAGAAGCCAACTTCCCTTGAAAAAATGATATCAAAAATTGTTGAAGCATAGAGTGATGTTGTAAACAAATGATGGAGTGAAACCAATCTTCAATATATCCGTTACTTTCTTGATTTCCCATCATACCATGAAGTTCTTGAGCTTTTAAAATAGCTTGTTGATACATACTAAAAGAAACCTCATTTTCTTCCATAGCTTCTACAATTTTTGAATTTGAAACATTCTGAATCTCATTGTAAGTTTTCTCTAATGGCGCATGTGAGATAGAATGGGTGGGAAGGGTGGGTAAATTTGGCAGTTCAACATTGTAAGCATGTTGTACTGGTTTATTATGGTGGGGGTGTGGAATTAGTTGAGCAGGAAAATGTGTAAGGAATTGAGCATTGTGATGATGTGGTTGGTTGGGTTGAGTGGATAAATTTGATATGCAAGCAGGATGTTGTGGAAGAGCTGGTGGAGAATATGGAGAATGTGCTTGTGCTACAAGATGAGGGAGAGTAGTCATGCAATCATAAGATGAACCGTGCCAAACTTGTAGATAAGATTGGTGGTTATATTGAAATTGACATGGCTGCCCTAGAACATGAGTATTCCATAATGGATTATGCAAGTAAGAGAATGGAGAAGAAGTGTTTTGAACCATACCTGTTGACCTTGTTGTAGCTTCCTTATCTCTTTGATATGCTACTTCCATCCTAGATAAGGAAGAGTGAGTATCTATGGGTTGCTCCTTTCGGTCATGAGGAAAAAACACTTCATCAAATTCTTCATTTTTATGAACCTGCAAAACGTCCAATTTTGAGCTTAGAGAGCTAATAAAATCAACTTTAAAATTTTCAAATAAATCATTGATTTCAGCTCTTATGTCTCCTATTCTTGTAGCAGATTTGGAAAAGAAAGAACAAACATCTCTAGAATTCTTACCGGCCTTGGAGATTCCTCTTGAATACCTTATGCACAACTCACAAACATCATCATATGATAACTGAAAAACATCACCTTTTCCTATCAGATTTAAGAGTTCTAATAATTCATCTTTGATTCCTTTAAGAAGGAGTGTTTTTAAGATCTCTTTTTCCAAATGCTTATGCTTTGATTTTTGAAGGTTATAATGAAATCGATCTACATAGTTCTCCAAACTTTCATCTTCCCCTTGTATCATACCGAAAATATCTTCATTGGATTTGCAATAGTCTTGGTACTTCTTCAAGAATATGTTCTTCATGTCCTCCCATGATTGGATACAATTCCCACCTAGGCTCATGAACCATCGGAGAGCTGCTCCTTTTAGAGTAAGAGGAAACACTTTCAATCTTTGATCATTAGTACAATAATCATATCCTCTACAAAGTATTTCGAACTCAAATAAGAATGTATCCGGATCTTCATTTGCTAAACCATGAAAATTTGGTAAAGATGGGGGAATTATGTGCATTTGTGTCACTCCTCCTAGATCTTTGATAGGAAATTCAAAAGTAGAAACGTGAGCCATTTCTTACCATAATATAAGATGTTCTTCATGTGTTTCTTCGAGGCTCCTTCTTCAAATGTTCTTGTCAATCGGTTAGTGAAATGGGTGGTGCTTACATCACCACTTGAATGAAATCATGTGATTTATTTTTCAAAATTTCTATTTTTTCCCTAGTCACTCACACAAAAATTCAAACATCTATTTCTACCCAACAAAGCAACTTGAAAAATGAATATGACTACGTATATGAGTACTTCCAGTGGAGCCATTTTCGAAATAAGGCTTCATGTATACACATACCCAAATTTGAAAAATGCATATTAGTGAAAATTAGGGTACGAGAAGCCAACTTCCCTTGAAAAAATGGTATCAAAAATTGTTGGAGCGATAAAAAGGTCTTTTAAACTCCTAATTACCTTCACATTAATTATCAACCCAGGGACGACTTTTTGTTTCAAGAGTGTACTCAGTCTGAGGCGGCTATTTACTCAAGAGTAATGTTTGTGAAGATGTAGTATAGAAATACAAATGCAGAAATAATAAATGCTTGAAAAGAAATCTACTTGAAAAGAAATCTAATTACAAATGACAGAAATGTAAAGACTACACTACAGCAACCTTGCTAGACATCAATTAGGGATGCAGTAGTAATAACTCTTTCCCCTAGAAATCGATGTGAGATGACCAAATCTGGGGACCTGGAATGATTAGCTCTGCCCTCTACAGTTTAGAGATCTCAAAGCAAGTGAAAACAACTCAAAAGAAATGAAATCTAAAACGCAAACTGGAAAGGAACAACAATCTAAAAGCAATGAACAGGAATTGAATAGCAGCGTAAAATAAATAGTGAATTCAATTCATAACCAAGCAAACTAGATTTCTACTCTTTAATCCTGTCGACAGCCACGCAACAATCAACTATCGTAATTCATAAACAGAAGGAACAACAACTGGAATTAGATACAGAAAAACAACATTTTATAACAATTGAATCATGAATCATGCTTCTTGTAAAGAATGGAATAACAATGACTCAGTATTTGATCCAATTAGCAATAACTCAATTCTTTAATTGTAATAAACGAACTTCACACAACAGAAATAAACTAATAGAAATACAAACAGCAGATCGCTCCACCAGGGCCGGGCCCTCAACCACCGGTGAAGCGTTGCTGTGCTTTACTCCAGCGCTTGAGAAATGGAACAACAGTGAACTCCTTTATTAATCATGCATTAATAATGTTTACAAACAACTCACACTCTCTTAACAAGAGCCGATGCACAATTCTGCAAATTACAATAAGAAAAGTCTCTCCATCCCCCCATACACAATACATGCTTCTCCTTTTATAATCAGAAGGAGGAGAAATTAAATAGCAAATAGGATCTCTAATAATAATATTGAATTTCTTCCAACCAATTGATCAACAATAAAATAGATTTACATCCATCTTTCAACAACAACAAGTCGAATTTGGCTTTGTAGCTGAGATTTGGAGGACGGCCGCAACCACAGATCTGAGAAAATCGTGCTCAAAGAACCCTGCGTTTCTCTTAGTACAAGCCGAATTTGGGCAAACCGTTCTTTACCAAAGTTAATTGGGTCCGTTCTGAACAAAACCCATGTTCCAGATTTTCCAGATTCGTCTTCATTTGCTCAGAATCTCAACCGCAAAACTGTCACTCCTTATTCCAGCGCATTTCTGAGTTGACACTTTTAATGATCAAATCTTCAATCTGGAAATTACCTTGGAGGCTAAAAATGGTGAATAATGTTATAACCAATTTATTAAAACTATCATTGATAAAATAATTCATAATCATCGATTTATTAGAAATAAAGGAAGATAAATAATATTCATCCATAAGAGCATAAATCATTTATAAAATGGATTTAAATAATAAATTATAATAAATGACGTGATGAAGAATGGTAGAAATGGGTGGAATAAGCGTTCACAAGTGATAATAAGAATGGCATATTAACGGCCCAACAAGGATTACCATTTGACCACACATATTCCATGAGATTCTACAACATCATCATGAGAAACTACACTTGGAAAGGCTTTGAAGGAGAACTATATCAGCATTTTCAAATATGCATGAACCATGTGGAGTTGGGACAACAACATGAATCTATAAAAGAGTTAATTCAGCCATCTCTTTCTTCTTGTGAGAAAGGAGATATATCTATGCACCACTCCATTTGTTTGAGGGACTTTGGTGAAGAATATGCTCATGTAAATAATGTTTCATTTGATTATTGTTTGCACTCTTTCACCATGTATATGTAGGCCATAAATATAAGAAGGAGTATTGTACCTTATAAAATTCATGGCCAAATTTGGGCCACAAAAATTTCTGAACATTTCCACTCCCTTGGAGGACAAAGGGAGATTTTGTTTCATGATGGGTGTATTCCTAAGGCACCAAATATATCTCACACTTTCAGCCATAGTGAGATGACTTGGACAACAAGTAAGTGGTGGGGAAACCACTTACCACATCATGATCTGATGCAGTCAGGAGATGCACTACACTGGTTCCACATGTGGGACTTTGACCCACCTACATATGCACAACTTTTTTTTTGTATGTATATGGTTTTGATCCCATACATGGATGATGTACTTGTAATTTTTATGGGAATGTACGGAGGGAGGATGGAAGGTATGTATGTGCCCTATGGGATGGAGATTCTCCATGTATATTATGCTACATGTTTGAAGGAGAACATTGGGCAAACCATGTTTGTTTCATTTGAGCTATTGTCTCCTTATGGGATGGATTATTTACATCTCATGAGAACTTTGGAGGAGCAATTCATGGAGAGATGGATTAGTGAACACTTAGCTTATGGAGGAAGCTTATCACTTGTTGGTATCACCAATGGAAGAGGAGAAGAGTTGCAGAAATCACCTTGTCAGTTGATTTAGGACAAGCAACATTTGGGAAGGGAAGACTGTAATATTCCCAATTAGTCATGAGCTAATTGGAATATTCATTTTTGTTTTATTAATTTGTTTAAAGAATAGAAGAGAAAATGAGGTCCATGATACTCCTTAGTAATGAATAAATCAATGCCAAATATGAAAAGGATAAATCTTGGTTGTTAAATCAAGCACCCTTAGGTGTGAAAGGGGCAGGAAAATTTGACTGGGTCAACCTTGACCAAATCTATAGCGTTGTCATGGAGGAGTGGCCATCAATGAGGCACAATGTATTTTTAGATGGAGATGCCTTGTGTGAAAGAAGTGATCTCATTAGAAGTGGTTTAGGGTTTGCAAGCTCTTGTCTTATAAAATGAAGGGGATGGTAGCATTAGAATGTTGTTGATGTTTATCATATTTTCTGAATATATGGTCTGTTTAGACATATATCTTTCTCTCACTATTTAGTTGAGATTGAATGTTGTTTAGCATTGGGTGTTCCTGATCGGGAATCCCACCTCTTCCCATTGAGTAGCTCTTGGGAGAGTTTGTATTGCATTTTCCACTGTCTGGCTTAGGGCCAAGCTTCTTCTTTCAACTACAACGCAGATCCTGTTGAGGGTTTGGTTGTTTTTGCAAGCTGCAGCAAGTGGAGACTAGATAACTTTAGATCTATACCATTTTAGTACTCCTTCCTGGGTGGAGAGGTTTCACTTCAATGGGAGGATAGTATTGGAGAGAGCTTTAGCTTCATTTTCGAGATCTTGGCATGGGGCCAACTATATTTGATCCCTATAGCACAATATACTTCGAATCTGCATTATTTCTATAGTTATGGTCTAGGGGTGGTTCAACACACCATTTGAGTGATTTTTATGTGCGTGTTAGGGGATTTTCCCTTCACTTTGGAGAGATACATTTGAGGAGGCTATTCTGTTCCTATATCGGTTTTCAGCCACAATTTCAGGATCTATGTTTCGGTAGATACGCGATCTTAGATCTCACGTGTACATCTTGTACTTGGTGTTTTGCTGAAAACCCCAAGGGAGTTCTTTAGAGGAGTTTGTATAGTGCATGGATCTGATTTATATCTAAATTTTTATGCACTTATTTTCTCTAGAGATAATGTCTAATCTACAGTTGTTGCAGAGCCAATAAAATAATGTTGTAAGGATTTTGTAGTCCTTATATGTGGTTCCAGCACCTCATTAGGAGGGATTTCTTACATTGGAGGCTTCCTTTTCTTGTTATGCATCTTATGGGTAATTTCTTACACATCTTTATTTCCATTGTAATAACAAATGAAAGGTCTCATATTGATCTTCTTTATTTAAAGATGATGCGTTATTTTCCTATCTTTCTCATTATTGTATAATTAAATTTAGCATCCTAAATTGCTAACACAGTATACGGCAGAGGCTAGTAAACTAATAAGTCATGGCCTTACTATATGTGCCTAAGAAACCTACTTCTTACTTCGTTGTTTTGATGTTTTATTTTTGTTTTGGGGGTTTTATGTTTCGATTCTTAGTGTTCTAATCTGAACTAGAAAGATGAGATTAAGTCTAATTAAAAGGAAGGAAAAGGAAATGTTGTCAAATGAATTAAAGCAGAGTTTTATTTGCAAGTTCTGTTCCTAACTAAGAAATGATGAAAACAGAGAGTCCTAATCCATGGATATTACAGCTTCTAAATGAACATTCATGAAATGAAAAGTAACTCAAAACACTACAACTTAGTCTGATTCATTTAGTTAGAGATTTGTTGGGAGAGCTTGTGAAAAAGATTAATTTTAATGCAATGAGGATCTCCTAAAACATAAAAGGAAATGTTGAAACAAACAGTAACTTAAAACATTATAGTGAAATCTCATTCATTTGATAGAATTTTATTGGAAGAGCTTGAGAAAAAGATTACTATAATGTAGTAAGGATCTCCTATGAAATGCTGAAACAACTTATAACATTACAACTAAATCTCATTCATGAGTTAGAGGTTTATTGGAAGAGCTTGTGAAAGACATTAATCATAATGTGATAAGGACCTTCAATGAAGCAAAACAATCCATAACTCACAATACTACAACTTAGTCCCATTCGTGAATTAGAGGTTTATTGGAAAAGCTTTTGAAAGAGACTAACTACAATATAATGAGGAATCTGATCTAAAATTGTGTGAACAAAATATTTCTTATACAGAGATTGACAGTAGGGGCTTTTACTGGTTATTTCACCTTTACTAGAAAGGATGAAACCAGAAGCTTTTGGCCCTCTTACTGACTCTGCCTAAAGAAATATAATGTAAACACTAAATAGATCTGGCAAATGAGAATCTTCTTTTTAACTAAATAACATAAAATGAAATGCTAATAACTCAAAATATCACAATTGAATCTCATTCATTTAATAGAGATGTATTGGAAGAGCTTGAGAAAGAGACTAACTGCAATATCATGAGGATCCTTTATCTAAGCAAATGACATGAAAAATAATGCTAAAAGCTATGATTTCAGAAAGCAATCTAAGTAAGGAAATATGACAAAACAAAATTGAAAACAACTTATCTAGAAAACATGTAAAACCTCCTTGAATAGCAGGGGCCCTCTGCTACCAATTTGGTGTAATCCTTAACTCCTTGAAGACGTGATCAAAACAACATTAAAGAACTGAACTTCTTTATTGAAAAAATCACAAATCTACATCCCATTCCATATTAAGCTTTGTTACAAAATACTCTCTATTCCTTTCTCTCCTTTTCCTATTTTTTCACTACCCATGATAGGAGAAAGCTTCTCCTATTTATACAAAATATGAGAAGTTATCTCATTAATGGGAGTCCATGAATCTCTCCCTCCATCTCTAGAGTTACAATAAAAATAGGAAATGATAAGACACATGTCTTCTTAGAGTTTCAATACAATTAGGAGATGTGACACATATCCTAATGATCCCATGATTCTTTCCACTCAAATTCGAATTTGGCCTTAGAGTGCCACATAAGGGTCTTCTAGAAGTCTCCTTTTCATCTACACATGTCAAAAATCTCAACCCACTTGTTAGGTATAAGCATATGCACATTATTTTCTAATTTTTAACCACAAATTCACTTAAAAAGGCTAAGAATTAATAAAGTTTGGAAAAACATAAATGTGGCCCAATGATAATGAAAGTGAGATGAATGTAGTGACATAGTAGTGAAATGGAAGTGAAATGGAGGTGATATAATGGACATAATAGTGAAAGTGTAATGGAAATGAATGACATTTTCAAGACCCAACATACCCCCCAACTGAAGTTATTGCATGTCCTCATGCAATATATATTACATTGACTCTTTTGATCTTTGAGCTTTGGCTTAACTTTGCATGATATCATCTGATAACTTCATATTTCTGCAAAGTGTTTTACTTGAATTGCAACATGGTTGGTTCTTGTGTTACAACCAAATATTTTTGTTGTTGTTGTTGTTGTTGTTGTTGCATTCTATTTTGATCTTTGAACTTTGCATAATGATATTTTGATTATTTTTGCAAAGTATATCTTTATTGGATTGCATGATGGTTGGTTCTTGTGTGACAACCATGATTTTGTTTGTATCCAATTTATCCTTTAAGCATTTTTTTTTTTGAAAAGCCATTGTATGCTCATAATAACAATGTAATAGTTAATATATGTTGGAAGTATGTGGGCTCCTGAGTATGATATGGACATGGTAAGATATGAAGATGAATGTATTTCCCCCCAACTGATGGTATTGACAATTTTATGAAATGATGAAGAGAAATGTTTTTCCAACAATTATCATTCTATCTTTTTATGGAATTCTATGGTCAAAAGTTAGAAAATGACGTACCTTAACTTACCCTTTGGAATGGATGAGTTTTATGTGTGGTGGCTGCAAAATTCTGATCATATTCTTCTTCAAGTGGCTGAACAAGAGGAGTCATGGATAAAGAGATAAGATGACTTTTTATTGCTCCTACTAAAACTTGCTGAATCTGCTCCAAAATGCTGAAAATAATAGTCTTCTTGTCTTCAAAACTCATTAGCATAATTCCTACTATGTGAAAAGATGTTCTGATGTCGAACATAGTAGGAAATTGTTGACTTAGTGGCCATTAATGGATGCCACTGGTCAACACGAGAACTCTCACCATTGATGACAATGAGAGTCAAGATGCCCAAACACATCTTGCTAGGTACGAATGATTTTGCCGATGTCGAGTCACCTAGAAGATCTGACGAACAAGGGACATTAATGTATTCCCATTGTTTGTCAGCATGAGAACTTGCCATTAAGGCATGCAAGCTTCAAGGTGTTTTTACAAAGAACTTAGACTCAAAGGACTATGGACTCAATAATTTGCATTGAAGCAGGGCTTATTTGCGGAATGAAAATGACAAGAAATGGAAGATGGAAATGGAGAGTAGAAATGGAAATGGGCAATAAGCATGTGAATGAGCCTCTTTCTTTTATTTGTGGGTTATGAATGGACAAAAAGAAATGGAAAGTGGATGTGAATGTAAATGGAAAATATGAAGTGAAATGAGGTGAATGGTTTATTATGAGGTATGGATGTGATGGAAACAATAGTATCTGAAAGTTTTTCAAGTGTTTGGATCTGATTTTGCATCAGCATATTTCCTCTTTGTTGCTGATCATCCTCTTATGAAACAAATTGGTCTCTTAGAGAGACACCATTTTCTTGTAGTCATTTGTCCTTCCTCCTGGAACCTGCAAAAAAACTAATACTTCTTCTGCAATGGAATGTAAGATTATCAAAGGGAGAGAGGTGATCAATCTCTCTAGTTATGATATTTACACACAAAACTAAGAATTTGTATTAATGAAACAAGTTCTCAAAGGAAAAAATCAAAAGAATTTATACCTGTTTTGGAATTAGTGCCTCAAGTTGAATGTTGCTTCTTTTCAGCAATTTATTTCATTATTTACCATTTCAAACTCTAATGATGGATTTCTCACTGTGTAGATCTTGTTGAGACATTTCCAACGATACTTGAATCATCAAAATCTGATTTTGTATGAGAAAGTTAGGCTGATTTGAACAATGAGGTTTTTCAGCTGCGGAATTGGAGAACAGCTGCGGAATTGGACTTTAGCTGCGGAATGTCGACGGTTTCTGTAGCTAAAAATCTTGAATAAAAAGTTAGCCATTCATCTTTCATCATCAGTCCAAAATTAATCAATACCTTCAGAAAAGTGGGCAAATAACTTATTCATTTCATTGATTCAAAATTATTATTATTATTATTATTATTATTATTATTATTATTTTGACATGCGGCGACTTAGTGTGGCGACTTAGTGATAACGCACAACTTGACTTCCCTTTGACCAGGTTCTTTTTCATCGACTTGGATCAAATGAATAGGACACCATCCATGTACAGACATTTTTCCAGCTACCCATGTGGCTCGTTTCGTCTCTTGACACCTATAACCTATAGAAGTAATAAAATGGCTGCGAAATTGCCAGAGTTCGCAAGAATCCCCTTCAGTTTCTGAGATGAACTGATCTTCAATTCCGTGTAATTCCCTGCCCAATTACTGCTACGTCCCACATGGTGTTCAAATATGGTGCTGATACAGTGGGCGGGTTCAGTAAAAAAACACTTTCAGTGCTGCAAGACATAATGTGATAACGAGTAATCCTCTGCAGCTCGCCATGGATACATTCGCAAGAAAAAGGGACATTCAGGGATGAAGGGATTCTCAGAACTTTGGCAACATGGAGACCCTAGCAAGCACGACACTCCTCTCTGGTAGTTCCAGGCAACCAATGTAATTAGTGGCAATTTTGGGTTTAACTCACACGAAATATACATGAACAGAATGTGAGTGATTTTTTGAATGGCCTCTGCATCGAATGCCAAGAAGCTCCATGCCACGTCGATTGGTTGGTTGCGTATCCAATTAAGATTGTTGTTAACAGGTGTTATGTCTATTATCAAAGAGCCGTATCCAATTAGAACTGCTGTTAACAGGTGTTACGTCTATCAGCAAAGAGCCGTATCCTATTAGAATTGCTATTAATCGGGAAGTGACAGAGCAGGTGTTAGACGGGTGGAAAAAGGCGGGAGATGTATAGTTAATTATCAGTATGCCATTGATTTCAAATCGGAAGCAGCCGAATTTAATCAATTGTCAGTTTATTAATTGAAATTCCGTTTTTTTAAAGTGGCAAGAAAAAATGGGCTTCAAAGAACCGAGAAATTCTCCCAGACCACCACGAATTTCTTAAAACGATTTCTGGGTTATCTAACTGATCCTATTGGCGAAAAAACCCATGTTTTATTTTTTCCAAATTCACCTCATTTTGGTCAAATCGTGCTTTCAAAGTTTGACGTTTTTCTCTGTTTTGCGTTTTCCTAAATTGCTACATTCGGCTGTGAAATTGATTTTGAAATTTTTTTAGATGCGATGACAACACAGAAAGATGTAACCATTCTTCAGTATCTTCTTCGATTTCTTCAGCAAAAATATGCCTTCTTGCTCTTCCTTCAGTGCAACCTGAAGACCTGCCATCAGCCTACAGTTCCCTGTGACCTTCAGAACTTGAATTAGACAACGACAGATTGCAAAGATGTCTCACAAATTCTATCATCTTCACATCTTCATTATTTTTTCCTAAATAACTTTGTTTACCCTTATTTAAATAACCTATGTTCTCTAGAATTTAAACTTCGCCATTTGCAATTTGGAATTTGGTTGCTGGCGAGATCTCTTCAACATATGAAGCTTGTGGCTGTCAGCACTCTGTCTTGATTTCAAAGTCATGGATTTTGTTTGGGATCAGATCTTGCGATTAGACTATGTAAGCTTCCAATGCATATTCCACCATCGTTATGATATAAACTCACTTCTAAATGCATTTTTTTTTTAATGATTTTGCAGGTTTGTTTCAGGCCAAAGCTTGAACAGGAATGCAGATTTTCTACTGAGGCCATATTGAAATCTAGGATTAAAGATAGCCATAGATTGTTTTTTTTTTTTTTTTTTTCTCTGAAATTGTAAATTTTTATAAGAAGGATTAATGATTTTCAATTTCAGGGAGCAAAGACTTCAAGAAAAACATGCTAAAAACAAGACTTTGATTGAGGTTTTAAGCTGATTTTTTATCAGTCTGGGCTGGGTGACTAGGATAGGATCCATGTCGGGACAATTCCGGAGATGCTCATGTGGTCAGTTTCTTCATTGGATGCCTGTAACCTGCTAAACCTTGAAATCAACTGCGGAATTCACAATTAGCTGCGGAATCAGGCCACATTCCGCAGCTAGGTTGCAAAATCTTATTAAAACAGGATACAGTGTTTTTAAGGACCACTATAAACCATAACCAGTCAATCTTGGACAACTGAACCTATCAAAGCAGTTGGGTTTCATATTTTTATTTTTATTTTTAATTTATTTTTAATTTTTTATTGAATCAATTGAAATGATGAAGTTTATTTTGTCTCCCTTTTTTTTTTTTCTTTTTCTTTTTGTTTTTACATAACAATTCTTTTTCTGATCCTCCAGATCACACAAAGTGCAGGAGGAGAGCACACTCAAGAATTATTAATTTTTTTTTTAGATGTAAGGCAAGGTCTTCTAATTACACTTCCATTCTTGGGCGCCCAAAATGTATAGTCGATTTATTGTCTCGTGCTAACATAAATTATCGACCAAGGCTAGTAAACTGATGAAGTGTGACGCATTATATGTGAATAAGAAACCTACTTCTTACTTCGTTGTTTTGATGTTTTATTGTTGTTTTGGGGGTTTTATGTTTCGATTCTTAGTGTTCTACTTTGAACTAGAAAGATGAGATTAAGTCTAATTAAAAGGAATAAAAAGGAAATGTTGTCAAATGAATTAAAGCAGAGTTTTATTTGCAAGTTCTATTCCTAACTAAGAAATGATGAAAACAGAGAGTCCTAATCCATGGATATTACAGCTTCTAAATGAACATTCATGAAATGAAAAATAACTCAAAACACTACAACTTAATCTGATTCATTTAGTTAGAGATTTGTTGGAAGAGCTTGTGAAAAAGATTAATTTTAATGCAATGAGGATCTCCTAAAACATAAAAGGAAATGCTGAAACAAACAGTAACTTAAAACATTATAGTGAAATCTCATTCATTTGATAGAAGTTTATTGGAAGAGATTGAGAAAAAGATTACTATAATGTAGTAAGGATCTCCTGTGAAATGTTGAAACAACTTATAACATTACAACTAAATCTCATTCATGAGTTAGAGGTTTATTGGAAGAGCTTGTGAAAGAGATTAATCATAATGTGATAAGGATCTTCAATGAAGCAAAACAATCAATAACTCACAATACTACAACTTAGTCCCATTCGTGAATTAGAGGTTTATTGGAAAAGCTTTTGAAAGAGACTAACTACAGTATAATGAGGAATTTGATCTAAAATTGTGTGAACAAAATATTTCTTATACAGAGATTGACAGTAGGGGCTTTTACTGGTTATTTCACCTTTACTAGAAAGGATGAAACCAGAAGCTTCTGGCCCTCTTACTGACTCTGCCTAAAGAAATATAATGTAAACACTAAATAGATCTGACAATTGAGGATCTTCTTTTTAACTAAATAACAGAAAACGAAATGCTAATAACTCAAAATATCACAATTGAATCTCATTCATTTAATAGAGATGTATTGGAAGAGCTTAAGAAAGAGACTAACTGCAATATCATGAGGATCATTTATCTAAGCAAATGACATGAAAAATAATGCTAAAAGCTATGATTTCAGAAAGCAATCTAAGTAAGGAAATATGACAAAACAGAATTGAAAACAACTTATCTAGAAAACATGTAAAACCTCCTTGAATAGCAGGGGCCCTCTGCTACCAATTTGGTGTAATCCTTAACTCCTTGAAGATGTGATCAAAACAACATCAAAGAACTGAACTTCTTTATTGAAAAACTCACAAATCTACATCCCATTCCATCTTAAGCTTTGTTACAAAATACTCTCTATTCCTTTCTCTCATTTTCCTATTTTTTCACTACTCATGATAGGAGAAAGCTTCTCCTATTTATACAAAATATGAGAAGTTATCTCATTAATGGGAGTCCATGAATCTCTCCCTCCATCTCTAGAGTTACAATCAAAATAGGAAATGATAAGACACATGTCTTCTTAGAGTTTCAATACAATTAGGAGATGTGACACATATCCTAATGATCCCATGATTCTTTCCACTCAAATTCGAATTTGGCCTTAGAGTGCCACATAAGGGTCTTCTATAAGTCTCCTTTTGATCTACACATGTCAACAATCTCAACCCACTTGTTAGGTATAAGCATATGCACATTATTTTCTAATTTTTAACCACAAATTCACTTAAAAAGGCTAATAATTAATAAAGTTTGGAAAAACATAAATGTGGCCCAATGATAATGAAAGTGGGATGAATGTAGTGACATAGTAGTGAAATGGAGGTGATATAATGGACATAATAGTGAAAGTGTAATGGAAATGAATGACATTTTCAAGACCTAACAATTATATTGCTACATTATATATTGCTACATTCCCGATTTGAGATAATCCTTCGCAGAGTATTAATTGTCTCAACTTTATTTTTTTGGAAAACCAAATGTTCCACCACAAAATTTTGAATATCACATTTAAGGCCATCCCAAAAAAATAATTTCTTTGCCCTATGTTAAGTTTTTAAAAATTTTGAGTGTCCTCCTAAGGGAGAGGTATGAAATTTTAAAAGAATCTTTTGTTTTAGTTGGGAATTCTTACAAAGATATACACTATCTTTGTAGCATAATGAATAAGTTTTCCAGCTAAATGTATCAGATGTATTGGGATCTTACTACAACTTTTGAATCAGTGTCCACACTTTTTTGTCATTCTTCCATTCCTCCCTCACTTCGGTTATCCAATCTGATTGGATAATAGAAATGTCACAAAGAAATTCTTCCACACCTTCATCCTTTCTTGAGAGTGCATCGGCAACAACATTTAGCTTCCCTTTTTTGTAGATGATTTTAAAGTCATAACACAACATCTTTCTGACCCATTTTTGCTTCTCTTTTGAAGATAGTATTTGTTCCAAAAATTATTTAAGATTATCATGATCTATTTTTATCTTGAAGTGTCTTCCCATTAGTTAAGGTCTCCATTTCTTTAGTGCATGTATTATTGCAAAAATTTCCTTCTCATAAATAGGTTTTTATAAATACTTTCCTTTGATTGAACGAATTTCAAAAGCAATGGTTCTTCCTTCTTACATTAAAACAACACCAATTCCATTTCCTGAGTCATCACATTGCACAATAAAGGTTTTTGTGAAGTTTGTTGTAGCTAAGACCGGTGCTTGGTACATTGCCTCTTTAATATGTTCAAAGGCCTTAGTTTCTTCTGGAGTCCAACAAAATGCATCTTTCTTCTATAATGTTGTTAGAGGTGTTGTTATTCTCCCATAATTCTTAAAAAAAATTGTGATAATACCTTGTTAACCCAAGAAATCCTCGCAGATGTGGGTATTTTCCATTCCTTAATGCATTTAATTTTGTTAGGCTGTTAAGGTCCGGAAGTGATTTGTTGTGCGTGAGCAAATGATGATGTAACATCAAACCAAGCTTTGGAGCCCAAGTACCTGGCCTTCTTGGACTCAGAGAGGGCTCTCTCTATTAGATGTAAAAGATATCGGTGTGTTTGCTTATTGTGTTGATTTTTAGGCTAGTTATGAAGTGAGTTTTTGGTTTTTGGTTTTTAAGTTGTGAGATGAAATGATCAAAGATATAAAATAGATAACAAGATGTAGATTAACTGGGCTATGGGGTCAAAAGGTCAAGAAAGCTATTAGATGACGATACAAGGCTATTGATGGGCCAATTTGATTCAAGGTAGAAAGGATCTTAGGGAAAAATGGAATAAATGGACATCAAGTTTGTGAACAACAAAGAGTTTCAAGCATTACTGGTTCAATAGATAGCATAAACATGGTAAGGAAAACCCTTAATCATGCAACATGTAACTATAAACTAATCAACACATAGAAACAAACATTCAAGCCATGCATAGAAGTATAAGACCCTCTAACTTTGGGAAATGGCTATCAGACTTTGGGGAAAACACATAAGACGGACTAACAACTTAAAACACTATGTCGGAACGCCTAAACATAGCACTTCAAGTTATTGGGCACTTTGAACAACAAGATTCGCATAGTTTTAGACAAAGGGCTAGATCGAGACTAGGCCTCCTTGGTTCAACAAGATGATAATCTAATCAGTCAAAGAGATAGTTTCATGGATGGGACTATGGACAGTCATAGGTAAGCAGGGCACACCATACATCCTACTTAACATGCATAGAACTATGAATGAAACTAGCAACAATATCCTCAAGTTGTTAAAGAGCAGTTAAGAATTCTTTAATGCAACTAAGGAAGAAGAAAACATGAAAGCTATGAAGATTCGGGAAATTTGAGGTGCCTCCATGGGCATATCTCAAATTTGTTCTCTACTGATCTATAGCAAGCAAGAAACATGTATTCATGAATGAAAACTAGAAGACAACAACAAAGCAAGAGACACTATACCATTCTACCAAGTCATGGAATCCAATAACAATCCTTCTTCATTCATCCAAGAGCATCCAAGAGGCAATCCAAAAGCATAAGACAAATATTTCTTCCAAAGCTTATATGACCATATATTGCTTCTCTTCTCAAGTTCAACCTTGTTTTACAATGAAAGCCTTTGGAATATATAGGCTTAAGTGAGGAAAACCTCATGGTTCAACTTGCTCTCCCATTGGCCTAATCAAAATATCTAAACTTGTCCTTGAGGCTTTGCAAAGCCCAAGGCACAAAATATCTAATAAATATCTCAAAATTTGCTAAAAAAGGGAAAATAATTGACTTTGCATCATTTTCCATGTGCAAAAATAGCTAAACGCACATTTGGAAAAAGCAATTTTTAAAGGTTCAAATTTTACAAAAATATTCAAAATTTACATCAGCAAAAGGTCCCCTGAATTTCCGGCAACATTTGGCAGCCTTCCCGATGTCAAAACGAGGCTCATGATAGCTCGTTGGAAAGATATGAGTGTCTAATTTCTGGAAAAACTGAAATTTTTCCAATCCAATGCCTGCAAGTCCTCCAAAAATAGGACTGTGTGTAAAAAACCAGAAAATAAACCTTGTTGATAGATGGGGCAACATGTTGAAAAAGTGAGTGTTTTTTGTATCTTTGGGGGACCAAAAAAACTTCAAATGCTCCGAAAATTTCTGAGTAGATGCTCTTGAATTTAATACATCCAATGGTACCACTCTCAAGAGTTGAGGATGCTCCAAACTAAAATGGCGGCGCCCATGATTTTATGCAATTAGGCCCAAAAATGTCGAAAAACAAAAACATGTCTAGAAGCTCGGGCCAAAATTCCAAGTCCTGATGTGTCTTTCTTCACTTTCGGTGTCGGGCGCCCTTTTTGGGCAGTTTTGAGCTTTTCTTGGTTTTCCTCCTTTGTTGCTTGACATTCTAGCTTTAGTGAAGAAGTCATGGCCCCTTGCCCTCTACTTGTAGATGAAGGAGGCACTTTCAAAACCCTCTGCTTATAGATGAAGGAGGTTTCTTTGGTCTTCAAACCCTCTGCTTATAGATGAAGGAGGTTTCTTTGGTCTTCAAACCCTCTGCTTATAGATGAAGGAGGTTTCTTTGGTCTTCAAACCCTCTGCTTATAAATGAAGGAGGTTCTTAGTCATGTCATATCAACAGCCTCTTGACAGTGTTGTTTTTCTTTCACTGTTCTTTCAGGCTTCGAATGTGGTCGCAAGAGCTTGATGAAAAACTCTTTGCACTGTAGTTGCATCCCAGGCTCAAGATCACATTGAGAAGCAGCTGTCTTCTCATGTGGCACCAAAAATTGTCTTTTGAGATGCTGGTATGTTTCCTGTCCTTGAAAGATCCATCAAATACTGTAAAACACCTAAAATCAGCTTGAGATTATGGTCTATGTATTGCTGAGACTTAAGGGTGTATCAGTGGCGTGACTTAGGGCTGTGACCAACTTTATTAGCAGAGTGGGAGGTCTGTTATGACTGGTCTATAGTAGATGGAGGTTTTTTGGCTCTTGGATAGTTTTCCAAGGGTGAAATGTCTTAAAGCGCCACTTCCTAACTTAGGGGAGGTTGTTTGAACAGATTTGGATTGTTTCTTTAGAACTGATGGTCAGACTAGTATGGTTGAGGTTAAGTAGGATTTGATAATGAGGTTTCATCTCGTCATGGGCGGACTGAAAAGGTAGGAAGGCAAAAAATTTTATGGGGGTTTTCTAGATGAAAAATTGACATATGAAGATCAGCTTCTAGAAAACTCAGCTAGAATTTAGTCATCAACAACAGGTGAAAAATACTGATGACTAACAGTGGCTCCATTTGGGGAGGGTAGCTCCTTTTCAGGAGGTGTCTAGAATCTCAGATCTTTGGCTTATGAAGACCAGTGCCTTACCCATTGGGGAAAATTTCATCCTTCTTTGATGCTACTTCTGAAAAGTGACAACATGATTAGCATCCATGATATTTCTACCTACCCCACTATTTTTCCTAACATTTTTTCTTCTTTTTGGCGCATTTGAACTAGCAGCCCTTTGACAATACATATTTTTTCTTTTTGCAAAATGAACCTATCTAATTCTACACTTATATCTGCCGGGAGTTCAGATTAAACTGATGAACTCCTTCATTACTCTACCTAAACTAGATCAACTGTCAAGATTAAGCTATTTGACAGGATTTTTTTTTTTTCTCTAATCTAAAACATGAAATTTAAAATGATCAAATCAGGGTTAAATAGTCTGATTTGTCATGTATTTGCGGCATGAAAGACAAGCTGCACACAAATATTATTTTGCAGAAATGGATACTAGGAAAAATAGGGCTAAGATGCACAATTTGTTTTTCATCCCTGCTTCCCTCTTTGGTTCTGTTTTGGGCGTGTGGAACCAGTATCTTCTCCTAATCTACTCTCTTTGATAAGTCAAGCCTACACAATGTTGACCATATTTTTCACTCACTAACTTATCAGCAATTAAATTTAAACATGTTCAACTATGATTAGGCTAGATAACTGAACAAGACATTTGAGTACTAGTAGCGGCATTTAGACTTGCTCGCTTTTAGCATGACTATTTTTGGGTACGGGGCTTTACCATTGCTTTTTTAGAAACTGCCCTCTTTTCCTACTTTTTACTGTTTTTGTATTTTCTGCTTTTTCACTTTTTCTTCAAACAATCTAAAATTGGAAAGATGCTCACAAGGCTGAGCTTTAACTATCTACCTATCCTAGCCTAAACTATACATCATACACATTTGGTGAACTCTTCTTTCCAATGTAACCAGTCAAGTAGATGATTACATGGGTGATTTTGGTTTAGTTCTTTCATGATGCAGAAATAATGAAAAGGCCACTCCCATTTGGTTTGTTTCTGGACAGTAGTGCTTAAGTTTTTTCTCATTCTTGGCAGCAACTTGTTCATGATAGAACCCACTACTCTTTCAGACTTCTCAAGGAAAACAACAAATGGATCTTGGAATAATACCTGATCTAAAGGATTTGAGATATGGGCTTCATTCAGGACTAGTCTTTCTTCCACTTGGCTATATCTAGGACTCTCCTGGTAAAACAACTCTTCCTCTTGCTCATGATCACTTGAACTGTCAGACTCATCATATATTGCAGTGTAGTTTTCTTTCCAAGCTGATGTGTTTTGATAGGGCGGGCTGAAAACTGTGTGAAGGTCATCAGGATGATGGGCAGGGATACACTTTGACAGTAAATTATCTTGAAAGGATAGTGTGACAACTCCCATGTGTTTATCAACCTCTATTTCTTCATCTGCAATTTGTAACTCAATGGAACTGGGTAACTGCAAATCTAGAGTTAAGGAAGATTCTATGTCCAAAATGATTTCCTCAACCATTTCAGGAAAAGGATTCTCATTTACAATATGCTCAAGAATTTCACCATCTTCCTCAACCTCATCATCAAAGCTGAAAAACTGTTGATTTCCAATTATGTGAATGTTATCTCTGATGGACTGAAGTGAAGTAGAGCAAAGAGTCCGAGACTCTTCACTTACTTCTGAACTTTCAAGGCTCTTCTCATCAGTGTCATCGATGACCTGTAATGGCTGATCACTTTTCTCAAATTTATGAAACTGAGCTTTCTCCCGAAAATAAAAAACTGAGTCTTCTGCAAAGTTAGCTTCCGTTAGGAAATCATAATCATCAACATATTGATCAAACATTGGAGAATCATTAACATAAGTAATGTCACCAGCCATGTATATTGGACTATCATATTGCTTTTCTTCAACTTGATTTACAAATCTATTTTCTGATTTATGATATGCAGGATTAACAGGAGAAAGATCAGAGAAGTTTTGGTTATATGAAGTTTCAGAGGCTGTCTGTATGTTTATAATTTGATCTATTTCCTCTTTAGTTAAAGGAGAAGGTATTTTCTGTTTTCTTTGAAGTGGGCAACAATTTCTTTCCATTTTTTGTGGAAGTTGATCTTGTGGCTGAATGTCTTCTTGCATTTTGCAGGGAAGGGCAGATAGACTGTTATTGGTTTCAACCTTTTCAAAGAGCTCTTGTGGATCCTCTCTTATTTCTTGATGGATTTCATCTAGGATCAACTCTTCTTGGTCATCTTGATGGTTAGCTTGGGTAAGAAAATTATGGACCTCCTCTAAAAATCCCTCAGGATGCCAATTTCCTAAGTTTTCTTCAATGCTTACAAGGTGTTGTATGAGGTTTTCAAAGTGATCACAACAATTTTCAGCCAATGATAGAGATGGACAATGTCCTATATAGCGTTTACAAAATACTTTGTGGAAATCCTTCAAAGAAAACAAGGTGCGAGGCTCTAGGTTTTCATACCATTCTCTTGCCTCTTCTTCTAATGTACCCATGAAAATTTTCATGAGGCAGTACTCATGCCATTCAACCTTTAACTTCCATACATGTATATGAAATTTGATGAGGTGTAAAAATGGGTCGTCAATATTTTCATTTCGAAAGAGAGGTAGTTTTGCGAACCAATTTACATCTGTAGGAATTTTGTGTGGGAAACCAGGGATATGTTCTCTGCTCATCGGAGCATATCTCCTTTGTGTCCTCAGGTGGAGGAATTGAACCATGCTATCCTCCATCAGCATGATTGGGATTACTTAATGCATTCCTAGGAGACTTTATAAGGACTAATGGGGAAAAAGGCCTACTGGAGGCTAGTGGAGTCGCCAGGTGGAACTTGATTGTTTTGAAAAGATGTAGCTATGGTCCACCACCAGTAACTAAGGAAAAAGCCAAACTGGGAATTGTTTTGGGGTTTTTCTGAGTTTTATGTGCAGTCTATGGTTTATTTAAAAGTATTCTAAACCTGTTCCATCACTTTGCTAAGGTGGCGAGAACAAAAAGAGTTTACTCTAAATGATCTTATGGACTGGTTGCTTGTTTAAGTATCTAAAGGACTAAAGAGTCTATAAGAGTTTGCTAGACTGTCATGTACTCAGTGTCCCACCATCTCCCGCTATGTTAGTGAGCGATGGGATAGGTTGATCGGATAGTAACCTAGAGTTCGGTAAAATAGTAAGGCCTACTGGAGGCTAGTGGAGTCGCCGGGTGGATTTTTAGTTGTTTTGTGGTATATGTGTATGGTCCACCAATTACCGCTAAAAAAAACCACCTAAGGGATTTCAGGGTTTTTTCAGTTTTATGTGCAAACTAGTAACTAAGAGTAAGCTATAAACCGATTCATCACTTTGCTAAGATGTTGAAACAGAGAGTTTACCAAATGGTTCTAAAGGTCGATGGTCTCGAGTTTAGTGTTGAAGGACTAAAAGTCTATAAGAGTTTGCTAGACCGTCATGTACTCGCAGGGTCCCACCGTGATCGCCATTATGTTAGTGAGCGATGGGATAAGTCAGCCAACTAATATTCTCAAAAGTCTCTAAAGATTAGGGAAACTAAGTTTGTTTAATACTCAACGTCCCACCGTGATCGCCATTATGTTAGTGAGCGGTGGGATAAGTCAGCCAACTAATATTCTCAAAAGTCTCTAAAGATTAGGGAAACTAAGTTTGTTTAATACTCAGGGTCCCACCGTGATCGCCATTATGTTAGGGTCCCGTGATTTGGCTGATTGGCGAGCCAAATGATGATGTAACATCAAAACTGCTTTGGAGCCCAAAGGACCTAGCCTTCCCGGACTCGCAGAGGGCTCTCTCTATTATATGTAAAAGATTTTGCAGTGTTTGTTTATTGTGTTTGATTTTAGGCTAGTTATGAAGTGATTTTTTGGTTTTTTGGTTTTTAAGTCAGAGGATGAACTGACAAAAGATATGGAGATCAAAGTAAAAGATGTCAGATCAACTGGGCTATGGGGTCAAAAGGTCAAGGAAGCTATCGGATGATGATACAAGGCTGCTGTAGGGCCGATTTGATTCAAGGCAGAAAGGATCTTTAGGCAAAATGGAATAAATGGACATCAAGTTGGTGAACAACAAAGAGTTTCAAGCATAACTAGTTTGATAGAAAACATAAACATGGTAGGGAAAACCCTTACATGCAAAATGTAACTAGAAGCTAATCAATATATTGAAACAAACATTCAGGCCATGCATAGAGGAGTATAACTCTCTAACTTCGGGAAATGGCTATCAAACTTTGGGGAAAACATATAAGATCGACTAACAACTTTAAAACACTATGCCGGAACGCCTAAACACAGTACTTCAAGTTATTGGGCACTTTGAACAACAAGATTCACATAGTTTTAGACAAAGGGCTAGATCGAAACTAGGCCTCCTTGGTTCAACAAGATGATAATTTAATCAGTCAAAGAGATAGTTTCATGGATAGGACTATGGATAGCCATAGGTAAGCAGGGCATACCGTACATCCTACTTTGCATGCATAGAACTATGAATGAAACTAGCAACAATATCCTCAAGTTATTTAAAGAGAAGTTAAGAATTCTTTAATGTAACTAAGGAATAAGAAAACATGAAAGCTATGAAGAAACAGGAAATTGAGGTGCCTCCAAGGGCAGGCCTCAGATTTTTTCTCTACCGATCCATAGCAAGCAAGAAACATGTATTCATGAATGAAAACTAGAAGACAACAACATAGAAAGAGACACTATACCATTCTACCAAGTCATGGAATCCATCAACAATCCTTCTTCATTCATCCAAGAGCATCCAAGAGGCAATCCAAAAGCATAAGACAAGTATTTTCCAGTTTATATGACCATATATTACAATTTTCAAGTTCCAGCCTTGTTTTACAATGAAAGCCTTTGGAATATATAGGCTCAAGTAAGGAAAACCTCATGGTTCAACTTGCTCTCCCATTGGCCTAATCAAAATATCTAAACTTGTCCTTGAGGATTTGCAAAGCCCAAGGCAAAAAATATCTAATAAATATCTCAAAATTTGCTAAAAAAGGGAAAATAATTGACTTTGCATTATTTTCCATGTGCAAAAATAGCTAAACGCACATTTGGAAAAAGCAATTTTTTGAGGTTCAAAAATTACAAAAATATTCAAAATTTACATCAGCAAAAGGTCCCCTGACTTAACGGCAACATTTGGCAGTCTTCCAGATGTCAAAACGAGGTTCATGATAGCTCGTTGGAAAGCTCTGAGTGTCTACTTTCCGGAAAAACTAAAATTTTTCCAATCTAAGGCCTATAAGGCCTCCAAAAATAGGACTGTGTGTAAAAAACCAGAAAATAAACCTTGCTGATAGACAGGGCAGCATGTTGAAAAAGTGAGTGTTTTTTGTATCTTTGGGGGACCAAAACAACTTCAAATGATCCAAAAATTTCTGAGTAGATGCTCCTAAATTTAATACATCTAATGGTACCACTCTCAAGAGTTGAGGATGCTCCAAACTGAAATGGCGGCGCCCATGATTTTATGCAATTAGGCCCAAAAATGTCGAAAAACAAAAACATGTCAAAATTTGCTCAATTTTGGTGAGCAAGTCCCTCAAGGCTTTTTAGAAACATGTCTAGAAGCTCGAGCCAAAATTCCAAGTCATGATGTGTCCTTCTTCACTTTCGGTGTTGGGCACCCTTTTTGGGCAGTTTTGAGCTTTTCTCGGTTTTCCTCCTTTGTTGCTTGGCATTCTAGCTTTGGTGAAGAAGTCATGGCCCCTTGCCCTCTGCTTGTAGATGAAGGAGGCGCTTTCAAAACCCTCTACTTATAGATGAAGGAGGTTTCTTTGGTCTTCAAACCCTCTGCTTATAGATGAAGGAGGTTTCTTTGGTCTTCAAACCCTCTGCTTATAAATGAAGGAGGTTCTTAGTCATGTCATATCAAAAGCCTTTTGACAGTGTTATTTTTCTTTCACTATTCTTTCAGGCTTCGAATGTGGTCGCAAGAGCTTGATGAAAAACTATTTGCACTATAGCTGCATCCCAGGCTCAAGATCACATTGAGAAGCAGTTGTCTTCTCATGTGGGGCCAAAAATTGTCTTCTGAGGTGCTGGTATGTTTCCTGTCCTTGAAAGATCCATAAAACACTGTAAAACACCTAAAATCAGCTTGAGATTATGGTCTATGTATTGCTAAGACTTAAGGGTGTATCAGTGGCGCGACTTAGGGCTGTGACCAACTTTATTAGCAGAGTGGAAGGTCTATTATGACTGGTCTATATAAGATGGAGGTTTTTTGGCTCTTGGATAGTTTTCCAAGGGTGAAATGTCTTAAAGCGCCACTTCCTAACTTAGGGGAGGTTGTTTGAACAGATTTGGATTGTTTCTTTAGAATTGATGGTCAGATTAGTATGGTTGAGGTTAAGTAGGATTTGATAATGAGGTTTTATCTCGTCATGGGCGGACTAAAAATGTAGGAAGGCAAAAAGTTTATGGGGGTTTTCTAGATGACAAATTGACATATGGAGATCAGCTTCTAGAAAACTCAGCTATAATTTAGTCATCAACAACAGGTGAAAACAATTTCGATGACTAACAAAATGGTCTACTTTAACACCCTCGTCAGATACAATATGACCCAGATATTCCACCTCTTGTACTCCAAAGAAACATTTGGATTTTTTTGCATATAATTGTTTCTCCTGCAATAGTTTGAGCACCCTATCAACATGTTGAGCATGATCCTTCCAAGACCTGCTGTAGATTAGTATATCATCAAAAAATACTAGCACAAATTTTCTAAGGAAGGGTTTGAAAATGGAATTCATCAACCCTTGAAATGTAGAAGGTGAATTTGTAAGGCCAAAAGGCATGACCAAAAAATCATAATGACCCTCATGAGTTCGAAATGTTGTTTTTGGAATATCTTCAGTCTTCATTCTAATTTGATGATATCCTGAACGAAGATCCAACTTGGTAAAATAAATTGCTCCATGTAATTCATCCAATAATTCATCAATCAAAGGAATGGGAAATTTATCTCTAATGGTGAGCTTATTGAGCTCCCTATAATCCAGACACATTCGCCATGATCCATCCTTCTTGTGTACCAATACTACAGGAGCAGAGAAAGAACTTTGACTAGGTTGAATTATACCCGCCTCCAACATTTCTGCAATCATACGTTCAATTTCGCTCTTTTGGACGTAAGGATATCTATAAGGCCTGATGTTTGGAGGAACACTTCCTGGAATCAAATGAATCGCATGATCATGATCACGAATAGGTGGGAGTCCTTTGGGAGTTTCAAACACCTTGGAATGATTGTCCAAGACTTGTTGGAGATCTGCAGAAATAGATGATTTTGATGTTGGAACTTCTAGTGAGCATAATTGTGCAATTACGCCTCGTTGTTCTTTCTTTAGAAGATTTTTCATGCCATTAGAGCTTATTATCCTTCCCGGCTTCCCTTCAATACCCCGTAATTCGACTTCCTTTCCTTCTGAAAAAAATTTCAAGAAAAGTTCTTGAAAATTAAAAGCTACCGTCCCCAAAGATTGTAACCATTGTACTCCTAGTACAACGTCAGCACCTCCCATAGGAATGGCAAGCATTGGACTAGTCAATACATATTCCCCCATGGTTAGTTTGATATTATGGCATTTTCCAGAGAAATTTATAGTTCCTCCATTTGCAACCATCACTTGACATTCTGGTGCTAGGTATAGGAAACAATTCAATTCCTTAGCTACCTTACAATGAATAAAATTATGGGCACTACCTAAATCAATCAACACTATTACCTTTTTCTTCTTGATATGTCCTTCTATCTTGAGAGTTTGAGGAGTGGTAATTCCTGCCAATGCATTACACGATATGGTCAGACTCATTTCTTCCTCTTCTAGGGTTGGTTCCCGGTGTATATCCTCTTCTTGTTCATTTTCTTCTTCCTCTTCACAATCTATGTAAAATAATTTCTTCTCAACACACTTATGACCTTTAGTGTATTTGCTATCACAACTGTAGCAAAGCCCTTTTGCTCTTTTTTCTTCCAATTTTTGTGGTGTCAACCTTGTAGTTTGTGGAAATCTAGGCGTAGCAACACTTCCTTCTTTATAGAATTGAGTGGTAGGCTTCCTTGTCGCCATAATTTTACATTCAACTTTTCTTGCCAACCTGAATGCCTTCTCCAATGAATCAGGTTCCAAAACATGAACTTCATGTTGGATGTTATCCTTAGAGTACCTATGAAGAGATCAATCCTGTGTTCCTCTGGAATATCAGTTACCCTTATATTCAATTTTTGGAAGTCCTCAATGTGCTGCCCCACTAAACCCTTTTGTTTGAGATTTATCAATTGGCTAAAGAAGGTGTTGCTCTTTGTATCCTCATAATGTGCTATCATTTCCTCAATAAAAATTGACCAAGTGACAATTTTTTTACGGGAGCAAAGCCATCGATACCATACAAATGTATTTTGTTCTAAATGTAAAGTTGCAATGCGTACCTTTTGTGTGTTTTGCACATTATGAAGATCAAAATATTGCTCCATCTGTAGTATCCATGTTACAGGATCCTTTCCATCAAAATTCTTCATATCCATTTTTGGAATATGGTGGTTCTTCAATCCAAATCTCTTAGAGGCTATGGAATCATAATTAAAATTTCTTTTATCTCATCAACGCATTTATCTAATACCTTTTCTCCCATTAGGGAACCATTTGTAGCAACTTTGTTAGGCCTTCCTTCAAACCTTCCATGTATGCTTTTAAACGTTAATTTTAGGCCTTCCCATTTTACTTCCATATTAGTTTCCATACCTCATCTATCTTAGCTTCCATTTCATTTTTTGGTTACTTTTTGCAAGAGAAATGTGTTGCATTTGGTCTCGTAAATTTGATATATCATGTTATAATTCTTCCTCTTCATGTGTCATAGTAGAGCCTTCTAAAGGCTTACTGGGTGTGGAATTATTTTTCGGAGGAATTATAGAACCCAATACTAATATCAATGCTTAAATATTCCCTTTGGAATCACTTCAAATTGATTTTTTTTAAAACAAGCGTTATACAATTAAAAAAAAACACACCTTTTTATTTATTTTGAGGAGATCGATATTGAAACTGATGTATCTCTATGATTTCAGATCCCAAAATATTTTAAATTTGGTCCTGTCATAGTTCTCTGAGTCTTATTTCCAATGCCACGGGTCATACCTAATCTAGATTCTTCAAGACAAAGTTATGCTCGATCTCCCACAATGACCTAATTATGGACTGGTTTAATAGAGCGAACTTGTATGACGTGCCACTTGTCACTATTTCAACTCGGAATGAAATCGATACACAAGAAAACAAATTCTCTTCGATTTTGGTGTAACGTTTTACATAATTATAATTCATACTAGTAAAAGTTCTTTGATTTTCCTTAGTCACTTGTTTGAGATCAATTCTGAGCTCCGCAAAACCCTAACTTCCTCAGATCATATCTCTGAAAATATTGTGAACCAAGCTTTGAAATTTTGGAACGATGTTCACCAAGATTTAGAATCCACGTGGTTTCAATTTAAAATTCTAAAGCTTCATATAAAAAATGTTATAGTGAAAATTCCAAGATGTCCCGTTTTAAGAAGCAAAACCCTGGAATCCAAACTCTGATACCAAATGTTATGCAACCTACTCCCAAAATAAAGAAAAATATTGATCAATGACTTATAAATTATCCACTTCAAGGGGGAAACCTCCTTTAAAATACATAAATGAAATATTCTTGGATGTTTCAAATGATAAAACCTACTTTCTATATATAGGAGTCTAAGGGGTCACAATATAATCCTAGGGTACATAACAATAATAATGTAAGGGAAACAAAAATAACAATAAGAAGACTACACTAACAATAAAAATATACACACTATATTCTGGGACTCCAACATATGCAACCCTCAAGGGAATCAATTTGTCCTTACCTTTGTCACTATCACTCTTGGGTCACAGGTAATATGGGTTCAAAATTTTATATATAAACAATCCATGGGAAGAGAAAAAGATGAGACATTGTTATGCTAGCCAAATTTCTATCAGAGCAACACCACATTTCATTATTGAATTAAAGGAAGTGAGAGCACTAGCATGTTTTCCATATTTCTTCTAATAAATCCAACATCTTAGTGAGAGCATAAGAGTCCACCATTGGAGAGTCTTCACGCTTCTTTTGAGAGAGAAGATAAGCTTGCAAAGAGACTGAGGAAAGGGACCTCCTTGTTGAGGATATTTAAGCACCATAGCTCAAAGGATTCTCTTCAATTGTTTTAGCATTCTATTGTATTCTTCTACCACCACCAGCCAATAAAGGGAGCCTTTCTCCATTGATATATTGACATGTTTGCTCCATTGAGTATTTTTTATTTGTCTCTTTTGTTTAGGCTTATGTTTCTTCATGCATTACATCCAATACTAATCATACTTTGTTTTGTTTAATTTTATTCACTAACAACGCCAACTATCTTTGTGATCCTTTGCATGGAACAAACAACTATTAAGGAGGTATTATTTGGTGCTCCATTGCTACAAAAAAAATAACACATGTATTAACAAAAAATAGACTTTACAAGAACAATAGAGTCAACATGATGATTCCATCCCCGTGGGTAGATATTTTTGGAGAAACTACAAAATTAGTTATTTTTTATTCATATTTTTTACTTATATCATTGTAGGTTTACTCAAATTTTAATTGGATACGCTTTTGGATGCGGAAATAAATTTTCATTTAATGAATATCCAATTTCATACTATTTGAGTAGAGTCACACCAAAAAAAAATAAAAATACATTTTTAAATTTTGAAAAAAACACGTTTTTTCATTTTAGTTTTTCTTGGTGTGAATCACTTCTCGGAAGTATGGATAATGGGTACTTAATGGATGAAAAATGGATGAAGAATCCTTTGTCAATCGATGAGTGCATCCACTTGATATTTGAGTAAAACGACAAGGAGATAAGCAAAAATTATGATTAAAGACAATAATTTTCTTTCTTTGCTTTTAAAAATTCATAACTCTTATTTTATTATTTTCCTTATGAAGCCCATTTTATACCTCAAAATTCCCCTAGTTAATACCACATGTACAATATGAGATGTGTTGATATGACATTTTTTTAATTAATTAATTTGAGATAAATTAATTAAAAGAGGATAACGAAGTTGAAGATAAATCTTAACCCATGATTTGTGAATACTACTATGAATATTTAAACATATTCCATGAATGTTAAATCTCTACCATCCACTTGATAATTAGTAAAAATTAAATTAACATTGTGGAAGGAGAATTATGAAATAGACACACTTATCTTTCTAATAAGAATGTGATCAACCCCAAACTTGAAAACCATAATTATTTATATGTCTGGACTATTGTTGAGAAGAAAATGAACATATCTAAGATAACAACTAATTCACGTGAGCTATGATTTTGAAACTTATTATTGGTCTACTCCCAAAACATCATGGGAAGAAATATTTTGTTTCCTATGTGACAATAAGAGGTTTGAGGATGAAAAACACTCTCTTATATTGCCCAAGTTATAGTGAAATCCATTCTAATTTTCAAAATATTTTTCACACTACCAACCTTCTTGACCTTTTAAGGTTAAAAGTCTATGGTGATCTGAGAATTCTTCTCTTACTTCTCTTCAAGCATACAAATCATATGTTGAATAAATTTGAATAAATTTTTACCTTCTTAAGGTCTAATAGTGGATGTTAATTGCACCAAGAGGTGCATTTTATAGCCCAATATGTGGGTGGTGTGATTCCATATATGCTCAACGTGGATTTGACATGTGTCCTTTTAAAGTTAAAGCAAAGACTTATTTAGTTAGTAAGAATATAATGTCGACTCAAAAAAATGAATTATTTACCATTTGAAATAAAAATTTAGTTATTTTAAACTCTGAAAATAAAAAATAAAATCATTACCTCATTTTTAATAATTTATTTTCCTTAATGAACCATTTAAAATTTAAATACAAGGTTATTTTTATTTGTATCTTTCAGTAGTATTTAATATCTAGAGTTTTTTTTGGAGTACTTGATATCTGAATTTATTATGGATCTTAGGTTGGAATGTGGTGCTTGATCAAATAACATTATAATTTAAATTTAAAATGGCGTAGCCTAACTTATAGACAAAATAATATTTTTCAACAGAATTCAATGATACAATTTCAAGTAGGAATGTGGTTTCTTCTTCTTTAAAATATATTTTTGAATGCATAATTGAATTTAGCATCATGGAAGACCCTTGGGGCACTCAAATTATATAGATCAAACAACTCAAATTTGGGTTTTTAAAAATCTCTACCGGATTTTGGTTAAAATTAGCAAGAAAAAATGTCATGAAAAATGTCATTTCATCTATAAGTTAGAGTACACCTTTTAAAATAATTAATATTAAATGATTATTATTTTTATTAATAACAATAATTAAGAAAAATAATTATTATTAATTATTAATTAATTTATAATAATTTAATATTAAATATTGTCCAGTCCTAATAGCAAAATCGGTTGAGGATGGGCCTCATCAGTGAGGCGACCCAGGATAAAACCTCACGAGTGGTGGCTATGCCCTGTGCTAGGGGGAGGAGACATGCATAAACTCCAGTCAGTATAAGGGCTAGTGCGGCCCAGGCTGGGTGCGATCCCCGGGTGACTTTGATGGCTTAGATGCCCCTAGGTCGTGAATTCTTAGGTCATAGATCAAGCCTGGAGGATCACAGACAACTTGAAAGACCAAAAAAATATATTAAATATTAATTATAATTAATTAATATAAATATAAATATTAATAATATTATTATAAATAATGTATAAGTTATTAAAAATAATTAAATTTATTCATTATAATAAATTCTAATTAATTAATAATATCCTATTCCAAAAAGAAGGTTAACTTTGAGAGATTTGATTCCCCTAAGTGTATACTAAATTTAGAGTTAGATAGATCCAAGTTGGCCACCATCATTAAAATATTTCCATTTTGATGAAGAATCATCATTAAATTATTTTCATTTTAATAAATTGTAAAATATAAAGTTCAATATGTTTCCCATTTCTCAATAATAGAGGAAATTTAGATAATACAATGCAATGGAATGGGCTATCATGAAAATTTATTGCATCAAATTTCATCAACAGCCGCTCTCGAATCCTAGTATAGAGAATATGTATAAATGTAATGTAAAAAAGTTTGTAACCATTTTTAAATATCTTCTCAACATATTAAATTTATATGCAATCAAAATAGATTTACATTGAATATGCATATCCTATCAAACCTTTTTCACGTTGAGGCTAGCCTCCAACACATAGAGATAAAGATAAACCTCCAGTTTAAACAAATTCCACCTTACAATAATCTATCTAAGCGATGTTAATATATAAAATAAAATTTAACGAACAAATTATTAAGATTATTAATAAACCATGGGCCATAATATTTTTCTCAAAATCTACTTTAACACAATCAAATCCAACAACTAAAAATGAATGGTTTAGAAAATTGTAGGCTAAAGTGATATTTATATATAATATTTAATACTGTTGTATATGTGATACTAATTAAACATTTTAAAAATAATTATAGTAAATAATATATATATGAAAACTCTATCTTATTTTAAGAGTGAAATTCAAAAATTATAAATAAAACAATCAATAATTAAACACTATATTTTATAAATAGATTACTAATTAAAGGTTATGACATATTTTATCAATATTATGATTTAAGTTAAGGTAGTCTAATTAATAGATGAAATGGTTCTTTTTAGAGAATTTTTTTAGTTAATTAAATTCAAAATTCAGTACAAATTTTTAAAACTCATATGTTATCATTTAATATTCTTTAGTCCTTCATCATTGGTGGAGTGTCTGTGTCCACCCGTCAATGTCATCTGGAAATATTTTATGAATATGAATAACTGTGAAAATCTTCATTCTATTATACATTTAAGTTGTTTAGTTTTCAAAGATAGAGTGCCTCTCGGCTTTTTCAAGATATAAAATCTATTTAAGAATTCAAAAGTGTATTTTAAATAACAAGAAATCACAATCTTACTAGAAATTGTATTATTGGATTATGTCCAAAAAACCATTTCATCTATTACTATGGTTGACATGTTATATTGTAATATAATGACCTCTAAATATTTTGAGTAGATCAAAATAAAATAAAATAAAATAATTAATAATTATAATTATAAATAATTTTTTTTAACTCAATCAAATTACATAAAAATAAAATAAAATAAAAAATATAAAAATATACAAGTAGTCTACTAATTGGTGAAATGACTTTTTCAGGACATTTTTTTCTAATTAATTTTAACCAAAATCTAGCAGAGTTTTTTAAAATCTTAAATTTAAGTTGTTTAATTTGTAGAATGCATGTGCCCCGAGTGTTTATCAAGGCCTTGAATCCATCTATGTATTCAAAGATGCATTTTAAACAAAAAAAAATCACAATCTTGCTTGAAATTGTATTTTGGATTCTACCCAAAAGACTATTTCTTGTATAAGTTATATTGTGCTTAAAATATAAATTTAGTAATTATAATTATATTTAATTAATTATAATTATAATTATTAATTAAATCAACTTAGATCTATTTTTATTTCTATATCTATCAAGTCTCAAGAAAGATCAAATCTCTCAAGATATAATCCCTTTTCTAAAAAGATATTTTAAATGTGTAAGTATTTTGTACATTTAAAATTAAAATAGATCTAGACTAGTGTTAATTTAATTTACCCAATCATAAAAATAATGTTAAAAAATAAACTAAACTAAATGATATAAGAAGTATTTTACCAATGAAAAAATAGTGTGATGTGTTAAATTAAGAATTATTAAAAATTAAATTATGTTCTTTCCTGTTGTTACATATATTTATTATTACATTTATTTATTTACTTATTTTTTATTTTTTATTTTTTATTTTCAAATCGTATTAATGATGTGAGAGTTTAAAGGAATTTATATATATATATATTTTTATTATTATAAATTTTGTTTATATTTTAAAATGATCAATGATGTAAGAGTTTTTTCAAGAGTAAATCTAATTATATATCATAATATAATGAAGAATTGAAATATAGAATATAATATTTTTAATAAGAATTGAAAAATTTTAAACTTTAAAAAGTAAAAGAATAAAAGTTTGTTTGCAATAATTTATAATTTTTAATATCAGACATCTTATTTTATTTTTGTTTTTCTTCTAGAAAAGTTAACTAGCCTATCATTATTGTAATACTTTTCTTTTTGTCCTTATGGAAAGCTCACAACTCTATGAATATGAAGATGACAATGCTTTTCTCTTTGTTTTTTCCCTTGAAAGCAATCTATGTTTATTGGAAATCCCACTACTTTATGAATATGAAGATGATAATTCTTTTGTCTTTATTTTTTTTCTCGAAAGCAATCTATGATTATTGGAAAAGTGACTACTCTACTCTATGGAGATTGGGATATTTTTTTTTCTTCACTATTATAATGATTTGGTTTATTTTTATTTAAAATATTATAAATAAATTTAATTATTTTATAAATATATATTCAAAAAAAAAAATTTAATAAAAAAAAATTAATAATTATAAATTTAAATGATTTTTTATAATTAAAAGTAATAGAATACATTTTTAATTAAAATTTTTTACAATAATTACTTATTATTATATTGAATTTAAATATATAAACTTCCATGCGGTGTTACAAGGGGCATTAAATGAATCATATGGCTTTGATGTGTCTTCCTACCACCTCCCATTTGCGCATGCCACCACTTCTCAAAGAGAATTTATGGGACCTCACATCCTAAGAAAAGAGTTAGACTCTTCTTGGCACAATTTTTGTTTATTTGTTTGCATGAATTGGGTTCATTCCACTATTCTCTTTATCCTGGGTCACTGGTTAGATCTCTTGCTGATCTTTCAATTCCTCTTATTTCACGTCTTGCCGACCATGCATTTGGAGTCCTAATTGGTTGCTCAATGGTGTTTCCTTCCACCTAGTTCACTGAATTTCCCTTCTCCCGTGGAGTATTTTTCCACTAGTGAAGCTTTTACCTCAAACTCTTCATTGGTTCAACCTACTTGGCAAGTTTTAATGGTCTCTTTCTTTCATAACTTCCTCTTACAACTTCCCTCCCATCATGGTCTAGGTTTCTGTGATGTCTTGTTGCCTATTTTTGCCATGATTTGCCAAGGATCTCATTAGATGTATGAAGGTGGTTCTCATGGTGTTTCAGGGGGCTCTCGAGCACAATTTCAAGCCAAATATTCATCCCATGACTACCATGAACATATGCCTTTGTACAGTCACGAGGAAATTTGTCTCATGGAAGAAATTTTTTGACAAGAATGGTAGGTTACTCTAGATTTGGAATTCATGGCTCACATAACTTCCTGGTTTCCTAATACAGGAAACTTTCGAGGCCACTAAAATTACTATCTTTATAAAATAGATTTGTATTGGCATGTTAAGCTATCGTTGGGTAAGATTTTGGTTGAGAGGATACAAACTCAGGTCAACCTATTTCTCAAATTGGATGAGCTCATAGATCTTACACTAGAGGTTGAAGAAAATATTTCTAGGCTCAAGATGGGATATAACCTAACTCTGCAAATTCTACTGCCATGCAAGGTTAAGGAACAACATATAAACCTAGATACTTCATTTTTATCTTGATGCTGAGGTTCCCTATATTTTATCTTTTAAGTTCTTTCTCTTCATGCTTGCCTAGTTGGGTTGTTGGTAAGTTCTTTTTAGATTTTACATTTAATTTATTTTTCTGGTTTCCTATTGTAACATTATTTGGTTTTGATAAGTTAGAATGGTAGTTTAAAAAATGAAAAATAAAATTATAAGTTAGGATATGGATGAAAAAGAAAAATTTAAAAATGTTAGGAAAATTTATATTTTTGTGCATCCATGTCAGAATAAAATGTTAGAATAGATTTTCCCTAAAGAGAGAAGGAAAAAAGAAAAAATGTTATTGAAGCGATAAAATAAAATAAATGTAAATTCTTTAGTGTATAAAAAATAAAACCATGACTACCTGTTTAAATACGTCAAATACGAAAAAGGATTAAGAATTAATTAATGACTGTCAAATTATTTAAAAGGGGTTTAATTTTCATTTATTAAATTTGATATTATATAGCGCTCATTTTATTTTATTCTAATGTGAATACGCGACAAAAAAGGGTCAAATCAAAAGAAATAAAGTGTCGGCATGTTTGGACAATGGATCTCACACCCGCTCTAGATCTACGGTGGAGGATCACTTTGTGACACCCCAGACCGTTTCTCATTAATGCAAGGGGGGGGGGGGGTCCAAAGTGTGGTTTTAATGGCTGCCATGTTTCACGATGTGGCAGCACCATAGCATTTTGCACCCCCTCTGCCCAAATTTGGAAACTAGAAGGTACCCCCTCGGAATCCATTGGCAGTTTTTGTGCCTCCCATAACCGTTTCCTCCCTCCCCTTCAACCAACGAACATCCCTCCCGGTGCTATAATTGTTGGTTGCCCATCCAATCTTATCCCGCCACATCACCTAACTATTATCCTCCAACGTTCCACCCATAGCTGTTTTGATGCCCCATTGTCCATTAAGCCTGCTCCTAAACCATTTGATTGCACCGTTAGTCATTAAACCCCCATCTGAGTCGTTAAAAGCCTACGGTCATATTCCAGACCATTAAACCCAGATCGCAATCTATAAAATCACCTGCAGACACCTTTCATCACTTTACGTTCTCGTTTAGTTCTTATTTCCTCTGCATTCTATCTCAAACACCAGCATTCTGCAACCACTAATCCCATTTCTGTAATCCTTGTTACCCTTTCTATAACCTGATCCTCAAATTTCTTCTCCCAGTTGATATCCCTGTCAACATGGCCCCCAAAGCCAATAATAAAAAGCAAACAATTCCTAAAGGTAAATCGAAGAAACTGGTGACAAAAGAAGTATAGGTTGCCAACCCAGTTTCAGAGGTCGCCAATCCAGTTGTAGAAGAAATCCATGCTACAACACCACATCTCAGCCTCGATCTCATACCCCTCGCAGATGCTTTCTTCAAATTCAAAGATTCTCACTATGAATTTAACTTCCATGAGCTATATCTTTGGTTAAAACAAAAGCACACAGATAACCAGGACCCTATCAGGTTCTGGGAATCTATGTTGCCCCTATTTTCCTTTCCACAGACCCACTCTTTTCCTGATCAAATTTCCTGGTGCCAGAAACAGTATGATCCCATAACCAAATCAGTGGTGGCTCAGAATGGAAACATTCTGATCACAATAAACCCAGAAACCATAAACCAAATGCTACTCATTCCATCATCTGATTCCCTATCCCATTTTTCACCTGCTGCTCTCATGGACGTTTACCACAAGCTAACCTTCCCTCAGAGAGCCCAGATATTTGAGGTGTTCTTACCTGAGGATGTAGAGTTGCCCAAGAAAAATTCACCATACTCGTCCTCAATATTTCCTGAAGCTTCCAAGCACTGAATCTCTCTTCTTTCATACCTGTTTGGATACCGAAATGACCAAAATATTGATGAACCCATCATGGGGTTTGTATCCATCTTTAGTAAAGACAAATCACCATTGTTCATGTATAATTACAACCAATTCTTGGCTAAAAATATACATGAACAATTCATGAATTTTACAACACAAGGTGTGGTCAATTATACTTATGTAATTGTTCAAATGTTTCTTTTTCAACAGGCATAGATGCTCCCTATCCACTCTAGAAAGCAGGATGCACAGGGAGTGAATCAATAAGTGATTCACTAGACATAGTTGGTCAAAGCTACATCAAGAACAACTTATTTTGTAGAGTTCATAGAATCATTCATACACCTAGTGAGGTAGATTCTTACAAGTCAATCAGAGCAAATAATTGGGGAAGAAATCAAGAGGATCATGCACCTTAGTGAATAAGGTAAAAATGGTGATTGGTACCTACATCAAAAATATGCAAAAATCAGGGTATATGGCTGTGAAATTTGACCATATAAGCTTCCAAGATTATGAGATTTTTCTCCTCATAGTACATCACACAAATGTTAAACATGTATGAGCTACATTTTGTCTCAGGAAAGAGGAAAGCTCAGTTTAAACTCAAGGCAAACATTGGATCCTTCATCTGCAATACCAGAGCAGCTGGTGCTAAAGCAGATGCAGTGTTAAATAAAATGGGTTTCCAACCAAGTTTTACTTTGTCTTATGACCCCCATGGCATTATTTCTGCTCTGAGAGTTGAACTCAAGACAAATTCTTACACTCGTACCTCTAGAACATAAATAGAGAAACATATGAATCAAGATGAATGGATTGAAGGAACTCTCCAGGAGGCAGATGAATAAGTTTTTTAAACTTCAAATGTGCAGAACCCTGTTCCTGATAGTAAGAAACAAAAGATAGTTAGAGTATAACCTCCACATGCCAAAGAAATTTTGAAGGAGTTTATCTTGCAACACAAAAAACCAAAGCTTGCTTCAATCTTACTTTCAGAGGGAGAACAACCAGAGATTATATATTTGGGAGAGATTGAAGTTTTTACATTGACACGTGTTCCTAAAAATCCTCCATCATCATCACCTACAAGAGAACCACTAGAGATTATCAAAAACTATGATGCCAGTTCCTCTAAAGAACATAATATTTTCTCCAGATTCGTAGACATCAAGAATAAGAATGAAGCATTGAAATATGATGTTTATAGTCAGTTCTAGAAGAAAACATCAAATTCCCAGCATAGGCTTCTCAATGCATTTGATAGTGAGAAAGGAAGGATGAAAATGGACTTCCTGTAGGCAATAGTTCCTTTTCCAAAGACTCATGCTAAGTACAAAAAGCCTGTATTATCTTTTGATGTAAATCAGATCCATCCGATTGATCAGATGGACATGCACAAACAGTCTGGGGAGATGTTATTTTCAACAATGACAACAACAGTCATGTCACTCTCCAAACTGAAGACTGCATTATCAAATTTTCAATCTCAGCTGAAGATTGAAAATTTTTCTTCATTGGCCAAATATAATAGATTGAAGTCTTTGGAGGACCTGGTAGTGAAAGTTGGGTATGATCCAAAATACTGCAGGGTATTTGAGGAAATCATTACAAAGAAGAATGCAGACATCTCTGCTCTGTGCAAACAACTCAAACTACCCTCAACTAAATATCCATAGACAAAGGAGACTACAGAGAATGAATAAACAAAGAGGAGATGCTGAAATTGATCATTGATCAAAATTTGCAAATTAGAAAGATGGAAGGATAGATTGAAGAATTAATGAAAGATAAATTAGCACTTCAGGTGACTACTGATCCTAATACAATAGTCCAAATATCTTCTGCAGGTACATATCTTTCAGCATCTTTGACAACAACTGATGCAAAAAAATTGGCACAATATTTGGCTATTCAGAAGAGGCACATGAGGAGTTACAACAGAGGTTTCAAATTCTAGAATCACATAATATTAATAATGATACCTTATAAATGGATTAAATTCAAAAGAATCATCAGTTAGGACTTAAGGAAAATGAAATATAGAGTGAATCTTTAATGGCATGAACATTGATTGAAGCTAAGCATAACATCTGGGAAGACATCAACAATTCTATGATAGTGGTATGGCCATCCATACAGATTATCTTCGAACAACAAGAGCTCATGACCAAGTGCAAAGAAGCCATAGAAGAGCAGAAAGAGCATCTCAAGAGAAAGCCAAGTGAAGCTATTGATATGATTAAGGTTCCGAACTCAAAGAACATAGAACAGATGGAAGAGATCGACATCTTAGACAGAACTGCAACAATTTTGGAGATCAAGAAGGTCTTATGGAAGAGAAATTTAATCAACCAACTACACATAAAATTTGAAGCTTTGAATACTAATTTTCAAATATTTCATACAAAATTTAATGTATTGAATCATAAAGGACTGCCAGGATTGGTAGGATTAGATGATAAGTTGATTAAATTAGAAGATTACTATAAAACGTCATATACAATTGCAATAGATAAGTCAAAATTTGTAGGTATTGAAGGACAAGTTACAGGGAAAGCATTCTTATAAGCTCTACAGTTTGATTTGATCATCCAACATCAAATCAAACATTTATTCATTCTGAGGCCTACTTTCGATATGTATACAAAGGTATATGAAATCTTCAGAAATATGATGAGTGAAGAAATTCCAATTCAAGAGCAATGGGATAAATTTTGTGAGACCATCGAGTAAAAGTGTGATTTTTACACCATGCTAGCACAACAAATTTTAAAGGGTCCAGTCATCAAAAAATTCTAATAAAACATAGACACTTAATCTATTTGTTTCCTTCTTCTATTCTTCTTTATTATATTATTGTAAATAATTAATATATTTCTAAAGTTTTAGAAATTAGTATAAATAACTCACATTTTGAGTTATCAAGGGTTGAACCCTTGGATAAGAAAATTTTTGTAAGAAGAATTGTAAAAGTTTTTCAATCATCAATAATAGAAGAAGGATTCTGAATTTGTCTCATACAACTCTATTCTCTCTGTCAGTTTTTCAAGTTTTCGTACATTTTTCTCTTCATATGTTTAATTGTTATAAAGATAACTAGGTGAGATTAACTGTGCTTCAGTAATCTTATAATTCCTCCTCAAGTTATTATCAATAAAAAGAATGATTTACGAAACAATTTGTTGATGTAAGTCCCTTTCATTTATACATTGTCAGCATCTTGATAATGTTAAATTTATTTTTTTGAACTTTTAGACATTGTTTAAAGGTTTTCTAGCTTATGATTAATTAAATAATTCAATATGAATATTTGATAATAATATATTCTTACATAAGTCTACTTAGCCATTTACAACATCTTAATCATTGTGTGAGATAAACAAGCAACCCTTACTTGTATTTTCTGATATTATGTAAAATATTTAATCAATAACTGTTTGTTAAAAGTTATCTTATACATTGGTCCTCCAAAATTACAAAACACAACAAAAAATTTTAGATGCTTTGGCATGATTATTGACCACAATTACCTCAAAGGAAAACATCAATTTGGCATTGTTTCCGGGGGAACGAATTTGATTTGTTTTCCTTGGGACAACAATAAAACCCTATTCCTTTAAATGTGATTAAGGTTTAGTTAGGTCAAAATTTCTCACTCGACGACTCCACTATGACCAAAATGGCTCCTTCAAAGCACACCAGATCTTGATCTAAATCTGAAATTTTCTAACCCTTATCAAATCCAAAGAGACTGGCAAGACGAGCTTCTTCTAGAAGAAGGCATCAAAACCCTTGTTCTACCCCTCAAAAGGAGATCAATATAATTCCTGATCCTTTCAGATCTATGACCTATTCCTTTAGAATTAGAAGACATACCTCAGATAGTGCATGAGTTAGTATCTAAAGGGGTGTATTTTCAATAAACCTTGTTATTTCATTCTTTAAAGTCATAAAAATCACCTAAGGAACCTTCTGAATCTCATGTATCAGAACTTGGATCTAAATTTACCAGGATTCAAACCTACTAATTTCATTTCCCCTGTTACATATTCTACACCTTCTACTTCACACCAACCAGAAGATATCTTTTCCCTTTATTATAATCCTTTATTTGAAAACAAATAAGGAGAAGAAGAGGTTAAAAAGTTGGTTATTCGAACTCCTTTAAGGTCTTGAAGAAGGTCTTCCATCCCATTTCATTCTCCTCCTCATTCTCCACCTCATTCCTCACCTCCCTCTTCATCTTCACCTACAAACTCTACTTCTTCCTCTTCAACTACTAATACTCATTCCTCTACATCTACATCTTCAAGTATGGCTAGTTTTAGACCAATTTTACAAGAAAGATATCCTCATCTCTTACTTCCTACTATCCTCAATTATTTTCCTCCGGGATATATAAAACACCTTCCTATATTTAATGGAGAAACTAGTTTATCAGCTGAAGACCATCTGGAAACATTTTTGGATTTTGCTGAAACATGAACATAGAACATGAAAATGTTTATATGAGATTTTTTGTGCAATCCTTAGAAGGAAATTTCAGTGTTTAGTTTAGGAAATTACCATTTAATTCCATTAGATCTTGGCAAGAATTAACTAATATCTTTAAAAATAATTGGGGAGTGAAAAAGGACCCTGTGTATTTCTAAACTGAATTTGAAGAATTAAAAAGAAATTTTGGAGAACAAGTTGTTGATTTCATCAAAATATTTAATAAGCTATACCATAATATGCCTCGTGATTGTAAACCTCATATAGTAGCAGCTAAGGTTATATTTTCAAAAGCCTTTGAAAATGACTTTGTTGTCATGCTGAGAGAAAGAACATCCCAAACCTTAGAGGACATGTAAAAAATTGCTATAGAGGTTGAAGAAAATAGGTTTGCATCAACTAAGCTAAAAGTCAAAGATGGAAAATCCCAAAAGATATTAAAATCAAATCAAGAAGCTTCTTCTTCCTCTAAATCTAAAAGTGAAGATGCAAAAATAGATGAAATCACATCACTTATTAGAAACCTATCAAATAGGATTTCAAAGATTGAAACTCAACCAAGAACAATCCAAAAAATTGTTTCTAGACCCCGAACACAGGTCCAAGGCTAGTATAAAAAGTCTTCTCCATTACAAATTCTTCAGAGACCACATAATGATCAATAAGTACCCACACTGTTGTTGATTGATGATCAACAATCTAATAAAAATACTTTATCTGTCATTGAAGATATTAATAACATAGATCATACATCCCTTCAGACTTCCATTGTTCCTTTTACCCAAAGACAAATTCCTTAAGAATACCAAGATACTTCTTAGATTTCTAAATATCAAGATTTTTCTGAGTTTTTTATTGCAAAAATCAATAGAAGGTATGACTTAAGACCTAGAGATGGTCCTGGTAGACCTCCCAAAACCCTATAATAATTGAGCCTCAAGTAAAAACTGCTGAAACTCAAACTACTTCTATTCAACCTCTAAATCACTCGAGTGATTCTGATCAAATTGATAAAAATATAATGATTTATTTTAATGTGTAAAAAGAGTTAGAAAGAGTTAAAATTCTAATTCCACTTGCAGAACTTTATAACAACCCAGGATATAAGATTCAAGTTGCAAAATGGATCCAAAAATATAGTGTGGATGATGAAGAAGATATTATTAATCTACAAAATGAAAGACCCACCATAGCCTTTGGTCCTAGTTCTTATATGATTGATGAATCCATACCACCTTATTATGTGACTTTGAAAGTGCATGACTCCCTGTTATACAATTATATGTTGGATTTTGGAGCTTCACACAACCTAATGCCTAGATTCATTATGGAACAACTTAATTTGGATATCACTCAAACCTATCATGACCTATATACCTTTGACTCTAAAAGGGCACAATGTTTAGGACTTATAAAAGACATAGTAGTCACTTTACATTAAATACCAGTTAAAAGTGTTGTATTAGACATAGTTGTCATGGATATTCCCCCTAAATTTGGAATGCTTTTATCAAGATCATGTTGTGAAAAGTTGGGAGGGAGTCTTCAAATGGATATGTATTTCGCCACTATTCCTGTATAAGGTGGAGAAAGCCTTAGGTTATATAGGGAAGTCAGATTCTTAAACACTGTTTGCAAAGCTGATTGAGCTAGAAATCACCCCATTTATGTAGTTGACCAGGACTTTAGTTGTTTTCTATTATCATTATATATTTCACAAAATTCTCAATTCAATATTAAGAATGTATTTGAAACCCCTAAATCTGTTCAAACTGAAATTTGGAAATTATTATTTGATGGATCTTGTACCAAAGATGGAGCTAGAGTAGGATTTGTTTTGATTTCACCTGATAAAGAAAATATCACTCAATAATGTAAGTTAGATTTTGAGGTCACAAATAACGTTGTTGAATATGAATCTTTTATTCTAGGATTATAGCTTGCTAAAAGTTTAAAGGTTCAAAATTTCAGTGTCTTTACTAATTCAGAACTTATAGTGAGACAGGTTAGGAATCTTTGTTAAACAAAGCATCCTAGGCTTAAGTCTTACATAAATGAAATTTGGGACACCATTGAAAATTCTTTAATGCTTTCAATATCACTTTTATTCCTAGAGATGAAAACATTCATGCAGATTCATTAGTTGTTTCTGCTAGTTGTTTTAAGATTCTAGATCAATTTCAGATACAATACCAAATTCAAATCAAATATAGGCCATCAATTCCAAACAATTTAAAACATTGGAAAATATTTGAAGATGACGAACAATTGAAATCCTTTCTTTAAGTTATTGATGAATTTTCTATATTACAAACTGAAGAACATAACTCAGACATAAATGAAGCTACTAAAGAAAAAGAAAATTCAGATCTAAATTCAAAGGTATCTAATCATGATATTATACAACCGTCGAATAATTTTATCCCCAAAGGACTGGCTCCTTTAGAAAATTTATTTGATCAAAATGATGTTCCCAAAATCTCATTCTCTGGTTCACCAGAAGATGACATTGAAGACAGTGATATTGGCACTGATGAAGAGATTAGAAATATTAAACTTTGTGCATATTTAACTCTTGAAATTAAATCTGAATATATCAAAATTTTTAAGAGTTAAAAAGATGTTTTTTCCTTGATCCAGGTGGATATCGGTGGCCACCCAGCTATTCCATTTGGACCCACACCATCAATTCTTATAGCTTTTCACATTCAACACCACTTACTATTTTTAGCATGTTTTCGAGTCCTTCACTCTTAGAGCCGTTTTGGGGCCTTAATTATCCAGGTGGATATTGGTGGCCACCCACCTATTCCATTTCAACCCCCACCATTAGTTCATTCAGTTTTTAAGTTGTAGGACAACTTACTATTTTTAGCATTTTTTCGGGTCCTGAACTTCCGGAGCTGTTTGAGGCCTTAAATGACGTTTTTTTGGGAAAACCATAAGCAACATAGGTCCATGGACCGATGTTTCTCACATAAAATTTTTTACTCCTCATATAGATCTTTCTAATGAGCTATTGAGCGCGTCAAACAAAGATCGGATGCCAAATTTACGTCCTCGAGAAGTTGAAACACCAATTTACCCAAACGAGACCCACGGTTTTGGCGCTTCATCTCCTAGAGTTGGGTTTTTTGATGTTTCAGTTTTTCAATTATTTCTCAATAATAAATAGGCCCTCGAGCCTCATTGTAACACAGTTCAGAGGTCTGTAGCCGCCACATCTCTTCTCAGAGATTCACTACCAACACCCTAGCTATTTTATTTCCATTATGTCTATAAGCATATTTATGTTATTTGATATCAATGAAATGAAGCATTATTTCCATTGCATCTCCATGTTCATGGTTATTTCTATATTCTGTTGTGTTCCTGCATAAATCCAAATTATTCCTAGTCTTATGCTGATCTAAAAACTTATGACACATCCTTAAGAGAGCGTAAAATTCCACTAAAACTAGAAGCAAAACCCTATCAGCAAAAGCTAAGAAGAATGAATCCATTTCTTCTTCCCACCATAGAAAAAGAACTTAAAAAGCTTCTAGATGCCGAGATAATTTTCCCTTTAAGATACTCTAATTGAGTTGCTAATTTAGTCGTTGTAAGAAAAAAGAGTGGTGAAATTAGAATCCGTGTGAATTTTAGAAACCTTAATAGAGCATATATGAAAGATAACTATACACTTCCAAAGATGGATCAGTTACTCCAAAGGGTGTTAGGTGCTAATAAAATCTCTATGCTTGATGGCTTCTCTGGTTATAATCAGATATTGGTGAAGTCAGAAGATAGAGAGAAGACGACCTTTACTACACATTGGGGTACATTCATGTATGCTAGGATGCCTTTCGGGCTATCAAATGTAGGAGAAAAATTCGAAAGATTCATGGACTTAGCCTTTGTTGGGAAGGTAAACAATTTTTTTGTTATTTATCTTGATGATTTAACTATTTTTTCTGAATCAGATCAGAAATATTTAAAGCACTTGATGAAGGTTTTTGATAGGTGCAGAAAGTTTGGAATATCTCTAAATCCCAAGAAGTCATTGTTTGCCATCGAAGAGGGAAAGTTACTAGGCCATATCATTTCAAAGGATGGAGTAGTAATTGATCCCAAAAGGGTCTCTGCTATTCAATCATTATCATTACCTTGAAATAAGAAAGAGATACAAGCCCTTTTAGGGAAGATTAACTTTTTTAGAAGATTTATACCTAACTATGCTGAAATAGTTAAAGAAATTACACAGATGCTCAAAAATAACCATGAATTCAAATGGACCATTCCAGAAAGATATGCATTTTACCAAATAAAGAAGGCCATTTCTGAAGCTCCCAGCCTAGATAGTCCAAACTCCTCTAAACCTTTTAGTATATTCTCTTTTGCTTCTGAAACCACCCTTGCTGATGTTCTTTTGCAGAAAAATGAAGATTATGATGATCAACCCATATAATTTTTTAGCAAGGTCATGAGATATGCAGAACTTAAGTATGATATCAATTAAAAACAAGCCTATGCCTTAGTTCAAGCCCTAAAATCTTTTAGAATGTATGTCCTCCATTCTACCATTATTGCCTATGTACCTAATAATGTTGTAAAAATTGTTCTTTCACAACCAGACACTGATGGAAGAAGAGGAAGAGGGATAACTCAAATCCTTGAGTTTGACCTCACCATTAAAACAACCAAGTTAGTAAAAGGACATGGTTTAGCTAAATTTTTAGTTGAATATAATTACAAAGTTTTGAGCATAAACTCTGTTTTTGAAGTCTCTGAGAATCATACATAAGAAACTTCTTCAAGTTTGGAAAGGGAAATGAAAAAGGGGAGAATCCACAAGAACCTTCCCAAGGAACTCAAGGAAATAATCCACAAGATCCTTCTCCTTAAACTCAAAAAGTACCTGTTCACATTGATAAGAAGTTTGTATTATCAGATTGGTATGTAGATATTGTTCATTTTCTGATCCATTTTGAATTTCTAGCTGAGTTTTCAAAAATCTAGTGAAAAACACTTAAGTTTACATTCATCAAATACTATATCATCAATGAAAACTTGTACTGGAAATATCCTCTTAACATCTTACTACTTTTCTTGAAAGAATCAGAGACTGAAGAAATCATTGATCAATTTCATGTAGGAATATGTGGAGGCCATTATGCTTGGAGAGAAAAATCATACAAAATACTAAGGGCATGATTCTATTGGCCCAATCTGTTTTTACAAGTGGGAACAAAGGTCAGAGCCCATGTTCCATGTCAGATGTTTGCTGGTAAGCAAAAACTAGTAGCTCTTCCACTAGTTCTAGTAGTTGTCTCACCACCATTTCTTCAATGGGGGCTAGATTTTATAGGAGAAATTCACCCAACTTCAAGTAATCAGCATAGATGGATCTTAAACGCTACTGAATATTTCACCAAGTTGGTGGAAGCCATTCCTATAAGAAATGCCACTGATTCTGTTGTAATCAAATTTATTGAAGAAAACATTTTATCTAGATTTGGTTGTCCACAACAAATAGTGATTACAATGCCACAACATTTAGCAACATAAAGATGATTGAATTTTTCCAAAAGTATCATATTTTACTACATCATTCAACTCCCTATTATCCACAAGGAATGTTATTGTTGAATCATCTAACAAGAGCTTCGTAAAGGTGATCAAGAAAAATTTAGAAGACAATCAAAAAAATTTGGACAGTAATCTTGATCTATGTAGTCTGGGAAAATAGGATTTCTCCCAAAATATCAACTAGTAAATCTCCATTCCCACTGGTTTATGGCAAAGATGTTATTTTTCCTACAAATTTTGTTTTCCCTGTGCTTAAGTTTTTACAAGAATCTACTAATGAACCTGATGATTTATCTAAAAGAATAAATTAGATTATTGAATTAAATGAAAAAAAAGATGAAATTCAATACAAATTGAGGAAATATTAGAATAAGATGAAGAGCCATTTTGACAGAAAGGCTAGGGAAAGAGATTTTAGAGAAGGAGATTTAGTGGTAAGATGCGATGCTAGGAGAGAAGACAAAGGCAAGCATGGAAAGTTTGACAATCTATGGTTTGGACCACTCAGCATTACAGAGGTAAAGGGAAACAACACATTTGTGCTACAAAATTTGGAAGGACAGTTCTCAACATTGCTTGCCAATGGCAGATTTTTGAAACACTACATATAGTACTGAAGGAGATCCTACATCATCATTGTACATTATCATTTTATTTTATCATTTCAAGTCTGTTTGTTTTCTATAGCAAAGACTCCATAGCCCAAGGAGAAGGCACATGGAACTTCTTGTTCTCTACATCCCACAAGGGGAAACAGTCCCTAGTTGGAGCCGATGTTATAAAAATATTTTGTTTTGATAAGTTAGCATGGTAGTTGAAAAAATGAAAAATAAAATGCCATGTTAGGATATGAATGAAAAAGAAAAATTTAAAAATGTTAGGGAAGAAATAAAATAAAAAAAATGTAAATTCTTTAATGTATAAAAAATAAAACCATTACTGCCTGTTTAAATGTGCCAAATGGCAAAAAGGATTAGGAATTAATTAATGATTTTTAAATTCTTTAAAAGGGGTTTAATTTTCATTTATTAAATGTGATATTATATAGCACTCATTTGATTTTATTCTAAAGTGACTATGTGACAAAAAAGGGTTAAAGAAAAAGGTATAAAGCATCGGCATGTTTGGACGGAAAATCTCACACTAGCTCCAGATCTACGATGGAGAATCACTTCACGACCCCCCCCCCCGATCCTTTCTCATTAACGCAAGGGGGGTGGGGGGGGGGGTGCAGTCTGAAGTGTGGTTTTAATGGGGGGCATGTTTCACGATGTGGCAACACCACAGCATTCCGCACCCATTCCTCCCAAAACCATAAACTAGGAGGTACTGGGGCCCCCCCCCCCCCCAAAATCCAGTAGCGGTTTTTGTGCCTCCCATAATTGTTTCCTCCCACGCCTTCAGCCAACGAACATCCCTCTTTGCACCATAACTATTGGTCGCCCATCCAATCTAATCCTACTACATCACCTAACCGTTATCCTCCAGCATTCCACCAATAGCCATTTTGATGCACTGTTTTCCATTAAGCCTGCTCCTGAACCGTTTGATTTCATCGTTAGTCATTAAACCCCCCATCCGAGTCATTAAATGCCTATGGTCATATTCCAGACCATTAAACCTAGATCGCAATCTGTAAAATCACCTACATACTCCCTTTAATCATTTTATGTTCTCGTTTGATTCTTAATCCTCTGCATTCTATCTCAAACACCAACCTTATGCGACCACTGACCCCATTTCTATAATCCCTTTTACCCTTTATACAACTCGATCCTCAAATTTCTTCTCCCAGTCAATATCCCTGTCAACATGGCCCCCAAAGCCAATACTAAAATGAAAATGACCCCTAAAGGTAAATCGAAGAAACAGGTGACAAAAGAATTATAGGTCGCCAACTCAGTTTCAAAGGTCGCCAATCTAGTTGCAGAAGAAATACCTGCCGCAACACCAAAACTCAACCTTGATCTCATACCCATCGCAAATGATTTCTTCAAAGTCACAAATGCTCACTATGAATTTGACTTCCATGAGCTATATCTATGGTTAAAAAAAAGCACACAGATAACCAGGACCCGATCAGGTTTTGGGAATCCATGCTACCTCTATTTTCCTTTCCACATACCCACTCTTTTCCTGATCTAATTGCCTGGTGCCAGAAATAGTATGATACCATAACCAGATTAGTGGTGGCTCAGATTGGAAACATTCTGATCACCATATACCTAGAAACCATGAACCAGATGCTACTCATTCCATCATCTGATTCCCTATCCCAATTTTTCACCTGCTACTCTCATGGACCTTTACCACAAGCTAACCTTCCCTCAGAGAGCCTAGATATTTGAGATATTCTTACCTGAGGATGCATATTTTCCCAAGAAAAATCCACCACACTTGTCCTCAATCTTTCCCGAAGCTTCCAAGCACTGCATCTCTCTTCTTTCATACCTGTTAGGATACCCAAATAACCAAACTATTGGTGAACTCATCATGGGGTTTTTATCCATATTTAGTAAAGACAAATCACCATTGTTCATGTATAATTACAGCCAATTACTGGCTGAAAATATACATGAACAATTCATGAATTTTACAACACAGGGTGTGTTCAATTATACTTCTGTAACTGTTGACATGTTTCTTTTTGAGCAGGCTGAGATGCTGCCTATCCACTTCAGAAAGCAGGATGCACATGGAGAGAATCAATCAGTGATTCACTGGAAAAAGTTGGTTAGAGCTACATCAAAAAAAATTCTTTTACAGATTTCATAGAATCATTCATACACCCTGTGAGGTAGCTTCTTACAAGTCAATCAGAGCCCAGAATTGGGGAAGAAATCAAAAGGATCCTTCACTTTAGTGAACAAGCTAAAACTGCTGATTGGTACCTATATCAAAACTATACATAAATCAGGGTATATGGCTGTGAATTCCCACCGTAAAAGCTTCCAAGATATTTCCCTATGAGAGTTTTCTCCTTAGAGTACATAATACAAATGTTAAACATGGATGAGCTACATTTTGTCTCAGGAAAGAGGAAAGCTTAGTTTAAACTCAAGGAAAACATTGGATCCTTATCCTAGCCAGTAGAGCAAACTCTAGTACAAGGCATGAAATGTTAAATAAAATGGGTTTACAACTCAAACTACCCTCAACTGAAGATCCACATACAAAGGAGATTGTAGAGAATGAATACAATAAAAAGGAGATGTTGAAATTGATCATTGATCAAAATTTACAAATTAGAAAGATGGAAGAACAAATTGAAGAATTACTGAAAGATAAATCAACACTTTAGGTGACTACTGCTCCTAATACAACATCCCAAACATCTTATGCAGGTACAAAGCTTTCAACATCTTTGACAACAAATGATGCAACAAAATTGGCACATGATTTGGAGATTTAGAAGAAGGCACATGAGAAGTTAATGTTAGTCATCAGTAATTTTTTTCTTTCTATAGATGGCTAAATGTTTATCCCAGATTTCTAGAAACAAAATTCATGAATATTGTGAGTTCTAGAAATATCACTTCCTTCATCATCCTTAGGATAAAATTTTCACTATTTTAGTACTCTATCAAGTCATGGCCAACTTATCACTCCTAGAAGACCCATAATGGGCTCATGCCACTTATTTTCACTATATTTCTCCACCTCTGACCTTACCACTCTGTTTTGCTTGCCTAACCTTTTACTTCCACCTTGGATTTCCAAGTAGCCTAATCTTTTCCCCTATTCACCAAGTGCCTCAAGCATTGGTTGTTTCGAGCTACCTTTCTAGGCTCTTTAGATAAATCAAAGTCATTAGTTTTTATGTCTACAATGCATAAGTTTTGTCAAAAACTTTGTTTTACACCTAAAAACCCAAAGTTAAGTTTTCAACCAGAAGCCAAGTCAAAAAATCCTCACACTAGGTCACCTAGGGTTTCATAGGTCATAAGGTTTTTTTGGTGTTCTAAATCTTTTTTTTTCCTTTTCCAAGAGGTTGCAATCAAAGAGGAAGAAGGACAGCACATGATTGTCCAAAGGTATAAAAAATCCTTCAAGCAAGGCCTCCTTGGTCAAAGCACAACTTCTGCAAAAAGACAGCTGCCCATCTTAAACATTTTTGTAGGAATGATTGAGATGACTATCAGCAGAAAAAGAAGTAAGGTAAGAGGCTAAATCATCACAAGGGAAATTCACAGCAAAGGAGAGACAACATGCTTGTGTTCAAATAAAATCAGGGTTTTTATGACTAATTGGCTAAAAAGTGTTGCCAAGCAAGGAGCCAATGCAAAGGATCACAAGGAAAGAGGCCATCAGCCCAACCAAGTATGAATTGAAGGTTTCTAGAAATTATAAATGAAGAAGGGGAAAATCTCTAAAATCCTAAGCTTTGATAAGGTAGGAAAAGTAGTGAAATGAAGACCATAAATCTCCATGATGACAATAGGCAGAAGTTTGAATAATGATATCAGAAGGTCACCTCGATGGTTTATCAAGGAAACTATACTTCACTACATCAAAGGGAGGGAAAAAAAAAGTGTATCAGTGTGAGGGAGACTAAGCCTTCAAGTGCAGTCAATTTCCCTCAAAATGGTTAAAGGGAAAGAAATCATAAGGTTAAGTGTCAAAATGGAACACCAAGCCAATTATGAGTTTGTTGTTGAGTAGTTAAAATTTTCAAATTCCAAGAATAACCAAGGAGACAAAAAACAATTTTGTCATGGCACCTGCAACAGACAGAAGTGGCCGAAGGGAGATATTGACAAATATGGTTGTAAATACTGTGGTGACTATGCAAGACAGGTCTATTATACCTCTAGAAAATCAGTGAGAGGGGAAGAAACAAGGTTTTAAAGATCACCCACACTCAGAGATCTCAAAGGGGTTAAAGACATGAGTTCCAAACTTCATAATGCAGGCAAGAAACATTTTGAGACTGATAGGGTAAAGTCAGGTCCCTCAAAGATTGTTTTAAAGAACTCGCCCTTACTAAATGAGTTTAAAGAGATCTGTTAGTTTTCAAATGACAGAGAGGGAAATTTTTGAGGCTTTGCTATGATAGAATAGATGAGAACAGAGTGTTAAAGCATCAAACAAGTCAAGGAATTAAAATTCATAATATCAGTTACCTAATAACAAAAAAGAGGAAAGATTGAGATGAGAAAAGATCATTTTTTTGTTTAAGTCACCTCCTGCTAAAGAAAAAGAGATATTAGTGATAAAGTGAAAAAATAAAATTCAAAACATTAGCAAGAATGGGTTTCTAGTTTTAATTTATTAATTCCAAGGGTATAAAAACATCTCATTCATCACTCAACTCCATTTTTCACTTGAAAAAAAGGAGTGAGAAGTCTTCAAGAGAAATTCCTGAGTTTCTGGCAGACTTCGGGCAGGAAGAACCTGACACTACACTCTTGGAAAACCCCACTATACGCCTGTGTGTGCATTCTTCGGAAATTATAACTCTGCGCTGCGCTCTTGTTAAAGGCTGCTGCGTGTTCGCTATATGTAGGGACGTGAAGAAGCCCGAAAACTTGTGGATCTCCTCCCGGGCACTATGCACAGGGGCGTTTAGGTCGACTCGAGAGCATGCAGCTCCGCCCGGGCGCTACGACATGCATGGGCATTCAGGCCAAGCCGACAGCACGTGTGTTACACAACATTTTGTCACTATCCCTGCAATCCCCATCTAGCCCATTGGAGGGTCATTTCTGTGATCAATAAGCAGTGTCATGCCTTGCAAATACCATCATTGTATCCCTTTACATGAGAGTAATATTCCTTTTGTTGATAATTTCTTGAGAAGAGACTCAAAAACCCTTGTTTTTGCCTTGGCGCGGGTAGTCAGTTATGCCCTCGCACCAAAGAGGAATCCCCTCTGAAGGGAATCCTGGTCCTTACCCTTCTTTTGGAAATTTTGGTGCTCCTTATATGGCAACATTATCCCTGCCTGGGTTAACTATTGGTTTTCCTGTTTGGTTAGTCTCCACCTCTGTGGTCTCTAGTGTTTTTCCCCCTGTACAACCATCTCCTCCATCCGAACATCATCATGTTCATTCTAAAGTGGACCTCTCCCCTTATTTGCCTATTTCTTCGTCCTCCTCTTCTAATTTTCCCTGTGAAATTTTAAATTCCAGTAACCGGGTGGATAATAAGAAGAAGAAGAAGAAGAAGAATACAAAAAAAAAAAAAGTCAGATAAGCGAGAGGCTAATGCTACAACTATTGCTCCTAAGACACCTTCCATCAATAAACCATCCAACCTTCGACGAAAAGTCAAATTCCCTTGCAATTTGTGCAAGGATGACCATCTTCTTTGAGATTGCCCTGGAATTCCCAAGGTGCTTGAATTATGGTCCGACAGTCGTCCGTTGTTGTCTTTGGCTTCTGGAAGTCATGTTGGTAACACATCTTCGACTAGTACTGATAAGACTCGTAAGAAACAGGGTAAGATTACCAATCCCTATAAGTTGTGTTAAGGGAATCATCCCATTCACCTTTGTTTGTACATGGATGAAGCCAAGAGAGTGTTGGAAAACCCTACTATTTCTTCACCCTACCTTCTAGGTGGTTACCAGAAGCTTTATTTGAGTCCTCCGCTAGTTGATTCAACAATTAGTCAAGGGTCATCCTTGGTCGATCCTGTTTCGTCGGAAATTCAAATTCATAAATCCATTCTCGACCAACCATTGGTCACGGAATCGGTTGACCTGATCTTGCCTATGGTTCATCAGGTATTTTTCGTCGAGAGTGGATCTCATACCCCTCACATTCTTCTTGTTTCTTTAGATTCCTTGGACTTGGAGAAATATTTTTCTGTCCCTATAGTTCAAGAAGCTGCTCCTCCTGCCCCCATGATGGAGGTCCAGGAGGATACTCCTCTTGCTCCAATAACACTAGGGGAAGACCATCTTAGTTCAATGGTACCCCCTCCAAGTAGTTTGGTCTCTTCCTTCAATTGGACTCGATTCGTTGGATACCACCTTCCTTCTTATGTGCCTTTTGAGATCACAGTACAGGCCTCCCATGTGGTTGTACCCAGCACCATTATAGATGAAGGTGTTCCTGTTAGTATTCTGTCTTCCACTACTTGGAAATCTTATGGTTCTCGACCACTTGTGCCTGTTACGCAGAATCTGTTGGCTTTTAACAGAGGAACCAGTCAACCATTAGGTATCCTTCTGAAGTTGCCTATTACTTTGGGAGGAAAAACGGTCTATATGGACGTGATGGTGGTCCAAGGTCCCTTGGAATTTATTTTACTCTTGGGACACGACTATTCTTATGCCATGGGCATGGTTGTCTCTTCCCTCTTTCATGTGATCTGTTTTCCACACAAAGGTCGGATTGTGACCATTGATCAACTTTAATTCTTTGGTCCTCACGTGACATCTGGTCCACCATCACCCCTTCTAGGTTTTTATTTTCCAGTAGTATCTTCCCTGCCGCAGGTTAATTATGTGGCTACCTGTCCTGTGCCCACATTCAATGATAGTTCCATTGTGCATCATGTGTTGGGGGCATTGGGTTCGGATTTCCAAGATGTTGTGAACCTCTTGGAATCCATGACTTCTTATTCAACATGATGAGTTGTCTTTCGAGCATAGTTCCTTTTCTTGTGCCAAAATCCTTAAAAAATGAAACAAGGTCTTCAAAGCAGAGTTCATTTTCTTGTGTCAAGCTCCTTAAAAAATGAAACAAGTTTCTACGAGGATAGTTCGTTGTCCATGTCAACCTCATTAAAAAATGAATTAGGCCATGAGGATAGTTCTTTTAATGTGTCAAGCTTGTTAAAACAATGAAACAACTTCCCGTTCAATTCGAGCCTTTGATATAATCTCGTAAAATCCTAGTCGAGGCTTTCTTTTGATCTCGTAATTTGAACCTTCACTCCATCTGCCTTTCATACGGACTGAAGTTTGGGGGGCATGTATCTTGAATTGAGTCACCATGCTGGAGGCATGCCCGTTTTTCCCTGTTTTTCAAGCATAATTTATCTTTGTTTCAAGATTATGTAAAAACGAAACCAATCCCAAACATAGTTTGTTTCAGTTTCAAGCTTGTGTAAAAATTAAACCACCTCCAAGCAGAGTTTCCTATGTTTTCGATCTTGCGTAAAAATGAAACCATTCTTATTTTACCTCTCGTGATATCCATGTTATTAGCCTATTTTTTCAAATGAACCTTGGTTTTCTTATTCCATCGTCCCCATCTTCTTGGTCGATCATATGCTTTCACTTGGTTGTTTAACCCATTCTGGAGGAACCGCTGCAATGAGTGGTCTTGTTAGCCAACCTCTTGACCTTTACTTGTTCTGAGAAGTTCTACCATTACCGGAACCAGTTGCTACCATTAATAACATTCGTTCCTCTAGGAGGAGTCATCTTTCAGCTCTTTTCTGACTCTCGAAAACTGAATAGATTGCTGAGATTATTGTCATTTTGAACTCATTAAATGGAAGAAAAAAAATATCTACCACTATACATTTACCCTTTTTTCAGGCTGGGATGGATTATTTACGAAAAAGGAATACCTTAGCCTATCGCGACTAAGAGGTTCTTTAAAATATTTTTTTCTACCTTTTCGGATCTGAGAGGCTATTTATGAAAAGGGATATGATGGAGTTTTCTTTTCTTCCTTCTTTTCAAACTCTTTAAACATGAAAAGATGCTGAGTTCTCCCTTTGTCAGACTCATTAAAACCTAATGACATCAGATTTCATCACAATGACGTTACTCGAGTTCCTCCTTCCTAGGGCTCATAAAATGTACTAGGATGGATTTGTCCAAAAGACAAACTTACAGCACAATCATATGATATCCCCTTCAAGAATTTTTTAAAAATAATTGGGGTACTCACCAGAAATGGTGGGGGAAAATGGAACCAAGTTTTAGTTATGTTGGCAGTATGTCGCTCTTGAACATGGCACTTGCCTGCATTTATGTCAGGTTGGGGACATCTCATTTCGTCATTTTTTCCTCCATGGGTTTGGGTAATATTTTTTTACCTCTCATCTGTTCTTTTCCATGTCATTATGACCTCAGATCCTTTGATGTCAAATACTGCCAAATCCATTGTCGTGCCGCTGATATGTTCCAGAGACGTTTACCTCTACAGTTTTCAACCTCCCTCTGATTCTCTGTTGGTCCTAATTCACTATTATCATGTTCCTCTGTCTTGTGTTGATGATGTGGGAAACATTATGGCCCACCTTCGATCAAGTCACTTCCTGTCGAATTCATCTCATTATCCAGGAATTTGATCGAGAGACTCCCTTCTGGTACCTTGGAGCCTGCATGCCTCAATTGCAGGTTCTTCGCATTCGATGCAAGGTCCACATCATTGGCCTTCGATCAATTGATTCTACATATTTTCGATGCCAGTTCACTGTTCACATTCCATGGATTGTACCGGTCGTACCTTAAGAGCTTGTTAACAACTTTCATCATTGGCTGATAGTAAGGTTATTTTCTTGCATGTTTGACTTCAGCTCACATATTTTCATGCTTGAATTTTTACTTGTTCGGGTCGAGATGGAGCGCAAGACCCTGGATTTTTTCTGATAAAATCTAGGTTATGGATTTTGGTGGGTTATCATGACTTATTGCATGACTCTTTTGATTGGATGGCTGTGACCATACCTCAGATGGATGTGTCCATACCTCGGATCTCAGTTTTTATACACTCTATTATGGATGGTTGTGCCCATACCATATGTTCATGTATCAAAGATATTATTTGTATTCATAATTGTAGGTTTTTTGACAATGGTTTTTGGTTTGAACGCGTTCTCATAAATCATTTCACCCCTCCCTCGCCCTCAGACCTCATGCTTTAGGGGGCATCTTTTACACAACATTTTTTCACTATCCCTGCAATCCCCATATCGCCCATTGGATGGTCATGTCCATAATCAATAAGCAGTGTCATACCTTGCAAAGGCCATCATTGTATCCCTTTACATGAGAGTAATATTCCTTTTATTGATAATTCCCTGAGAAAAGACTCAAAAACCATTGTTTTTTCCTTGGCATGGTAGTTAGTTATGCCCTCACACCAAAGAGGAAGATTAAAACTGGGCCCTGCACTAGCTGGTGCTTTGTCCCAGTTTTCCACCGGAGACAAGCTGTTTATGGAATTCTTTTTAAAAATAGAGGCAGAGATTCCACTCCAACCACCTCGAGGATGAGTCATTAGGAGTGGTTGAATTGAAAAAAAACGGAATCCCTTCTTTAGTTTATGTTTTCCACCTCTTATGGGAACTCCCTAAAGGATAGGCCTCCCTCCCACCTTTGTAAGGATCCTAACCTCCTCCTTTCCCTCTATAAAAGGAGCCATCTCTCTTAGCACAAACTAGCTGAATAGCTGAATAGCTAAAGAGATGAACTTGGAGAAATACTGGAGAGATAGAATAAGAAGGAATTACATTGAGAGAGCTTGAGTCCATTCCTTTATCCCGTCTGAATTCCCTGACAAACATTTGAGACGTGCTCTAGCTGAACCCCACTGGAGGAGATCTTGACATCAAAACTTTGGTTGTATCTCTTCCTTTCATTAATACATATACTTGACTACTATTTGGTTCCACTTTTATGTTACGATGTTTTTTTAATGCAATATGTTTAGCCCTCTTTGATTGAATAATAGTTATGAATGACATGTTATTATATCATATGCTATTCTTGTTTTCTGATTCCATGTGCAAGTATCCGAGCATGACTGAGAAAGGATTGTGACTTTCTGAGACAAGAGCGAGAGGCCACCACCATTACAGCAACGATGGCAGTGTTGGACTCTAGGTAGGTTGATCTATTGTTTCCTCTTTCATTCAATAATTAGGAATCAACACTTTAGCATGTATCTTTGTTTCTAGACCCATTCTAGGTCTAGAGGGATCGTCTCTATATGCAGAGAGGATTTACCTGCTTAACAGTGTGCAGGGACCTGAGTGTTATGATCTTGTGCTACGTGTTTATCTAGGAAGCTTTTCAAGTTGGTGCAAGCCTCCAACTGCCTCAAGACTCCTCCAAATTTTCTACTTGGCACTTCCTGGAGTATTTATAAGAGGTATTTAGATGCTCTGCTCCCTCTCATGATGTTTTAAAGGTGAAAATTAGAGAGAAAGGTAAAAAAACCTAAAGGAAGAGAAAACCTAATCCCCTGCTAACAACACTCTTGTTTTAAGGGCACCCATCCATCTACATAATAAAGGTACAGTGAGGCCCAAATTGTCCTTATTCACTCATCATTCCCCTTCACTTGCAAATCACTGCCTTTCTTATTATCACCTCACTTGCCCTCTCCATATTATTTCACAAATAGTTTTAGGCTTTTGATTTCAAAGCAAGAGTAAAAGATAAAATGTCTAGAGAAGGCAGTAGTGACAGTGGCAAGGGAGGTTAGAGGCCTAGGGGACAACAAAGAAAGGGTGAAAGAGTAAACATGTTTGAACCTTTGAACAATAAGGAGTTGACAACATCCCCTACAATAGTTGCATATTTCCAAGAGGTAGGATGTTTTGATTTCTATGAAAGAGTACAAAGAGTCCAAAGTCACCCTGAGTTGACTAGACTTTTTATCCTGAACCTCAATGACCATCAAGTGAATCTAGTTGGGGTAAATTTTGAGCTATCCACCAATACAATTGCTATGGCCATTGGGATACCTTGTATGGGAGAAAAATGGTTCAAGCAGGTGAGTTTGGACTTGAGCTATTATCAACCTTTCTTGAAACCAAGATACCAAGTTGATTGCAAAACTATTTTTCCCTTTTCCCATTTTTTTGAAAGATATGCCCCCTTATTGAAAGTCATCATGAAGTATTTTACATGCAAGGGGAGGTTTTCTAGACTTTATTCCTACCATATAATACTTCTTATGCATTTCACTAGGGCCAAGCTGCTACATTTTCCCTATTATCTTTATAGAATTATTGACAAGATGTCATACATTGTGCAAAAGAGACCTCCTTCACAACAAATGCAAAGTATTTTTCACCATTCTCTTATCAAGATGATCATGCTACATCAATTAGAGCAATAGGGTATCCCATGGGAATTTTTGATCACCCATGATGTTTTCACAAATCCACAGCCTCATCATTTTTACCTTCATCATCTCATCCACCTTCCTCCATTCCTCCATCAACCCCCACTAACCATGATTCATCCTCTCCACATGAATCCTCTCCTCAAGGAAAATTCTCGCCCTCACCTTCTCCTAAAACATCAGAACATGAGGAGGATGATGATTAAAATCAAGAGACAGAGGAAGATTATGAAGACAAAGGCAGTGATCAAAATAGTGAAGAGGAAGGAGAGACAAATGAAAAAGGAACAGATGATGAAAAGGCAAATTATGAAGATAAAAGTAGTAATAATGGGCATAAATAAGAAGAGACAAAGGCAGAATTAGAAGAAGAGACTGAGGCAGATAAAGAAGAAGAGACAGAGGCAGAATTAGAAGAAGAGACAAAGGAAGAATTTGAAGAAAAGGGTAGTGAACATGACAGTGATGAATATGAAAACAATGAGCATGATAGTGGGCAAAACAATGACAATGATGAAGAGGATAGTTTAGAACAAAATGACAATGAAAAAAACATGGAAGAGGATGAAAATGATGAAAATACAGAAAACAGTAATGAAGACACTGACAAAGACACCTCTAATAGTGATAACACAGAAAATTATGATGTCAATGATAATGTTGCAAACATAGAGGAGGATGATGAAGAAGAAAACATGATGACTGATAGCCCTAATAATGATGATAGCAGTGACACTATGAACCAAAAGGACTCTCAAGAGGTTGATGACAGTAGTGAAGATCATGACAGTAATGCTAGCATGGAGGAAAATGCAAGTGAATCTCAAGAGGGCAGCCAAGAACACAATGCATGACACATGAATGTAGAGATCATTGATGAAAATAAAAGCAGTCTTGAGGTTAGTCATAGTAAGATAATTCTAGTAAACCAATTTGATTTTCTCCCTCTCACATATAAAAAAGTATCAAGGCTTGTGTTTGTTGCCTCCAAATGGCAAGGGACCATGCCATCCTCCTCAGCTCAGCCACTAGACAAAGGGAAACAAAAGGTAAAGGAAGAGGAAGAAGATCATGAGGTTGAGAGGGAGTTTGAGATCATTCAGGTGGATAGTGATAAGGAGAATGAAGCAAGAATCACAAAATTGCTCCTCTAGGACATAAATGCACAAATCAAAGACCTCCAAGCACATTTGGATAGGGCCAAGAGTGTGAATTATGCCCTTGACTTGGAGAATAGGTAGTTAGGAGCTCAAATAGCAATCTATGAAGCTAGAGCCCTCAAGGCTCGGAAAGAAGCCCAAAAGGCACAGGTGAGACTAGAAGAGTTCATGGATGCCTATTAAGAGAGTGAAGATGAGGAAGGAAAATCTAGGAGGAGACCTAGAACCATAGGATTGAAGAAGGCATTGGCCAAAAAAAGGGAGCAAGAATCATCCCTAGCAGAACAACTCCCTTTAGATGAGCTTTTGGCCATGGAGATAGCACATGACCAAGAGCCTTGGTTGGAGAGAGCCGTCATACACTTGGAGGCTAAATTGAAGAAATCAAATCAAGATCTTCACCTCCAAATAAGGATGACTAAACATTATGCCCAGAGAAACCAAATTGCAAGGGCTAAACTGAAAAGGGCTCAAACCAAGATCCAAGTACTAAAAGAGGAAAAAGGCCAAGCTAGACTTGGAATTTTGGCACAAGCTTCTCTACAAGTCTCTCAAAACCCATGAGACACACATCGACCAAATTTGGGAGAATTTTGACAAGTTTTTGTTTTTTGCTAATTTTGAGGGCCAAGGGGGTAGCACCCATGGTGCTTCACTTTTTCTCAAAGCATATTCAAGAGGAAAGGCTTGAATTTTTGGATTTCTCAGCTTGAGTATGGCATGCTCACAAATTTTTAGGTCAATTGGAGTTGCTTTGGTCCTCCAAAAGGGTCAAAAACACCCTAATTTTTACCATTCTTCCTACTTTTCAAGACATGTGCTGCGCCTTTACCAGCCTTGGAATTTTTTATTTTTGAACAGACTGCAGAGGTCAAATCGGATAACCAAGGGTAGATCTGGAAAGTAGACTTAAATGGCTTTCCAACGGGCCATCACAGAGCCTTTTCCGACATTGGGAAGGCTTTCAAAACATTGCTGCAAGTTGACCCAATTTTCTTGCTCCAGTGCTACACCCTTGGCATGGAAATTCATCCTAAAACACAGTGCTACACCCTTAGCAGAGGAAAAGTAAAAAATTTATGCTTGGCAAGTTTTAAGAGACATGGCAGAGCCCAAATGTCAATTTATTTGCTAAAAATTCCTGAAAAGATATTTTGTTTTAGAAATTTTGTGCCTTGTGCCTTGTAATGTCTCAAGGACAATAGTGACATTTTAGATTAGCCAATAGACTTCTAGAGACTCTATTAGGTTTTCTCCTCCTTTCTTGTTAAAAAGGCATTGATAAATCATTGTTAATGTTGGCATTTGATGAGTTTTGAGAGAAATACATGGTTCTTTGAATTTGAAGAGCAATTTGGTGTTATGGAGCTTGTGAATGATTTGCTTTGATTGATGATGATGAAAGCTTGCTTGCAGGATCCCTGAGCTTGGTCAATGGTGATGTGTCTCTAATTTTTTCATTTTTTCTTGTTTATCACTGTGTCCATCCTTCTATGTTGCATTAGATCAGAAAAGTATAGGCTAAGAAATGTTGTTTGAGGCACCTTAGTCCTTCCTATTACTATTGTCTTTATGTTTTCCTCTACTGGGTTAGTTTAATGAATTCTTAGCTGCTCCTTAGATCCACCTAAGCTCGTTTTTTTCATTAATGGTTTAAGAAAGTAGTTTTCAAATATTTTTATGGTTAGGCATTCTTACTTGATGCTATCTAAACTCTGTTTGTGTAATCTCTCTTTCATGGATTACTTGCTAGTTTTATCCAAAGAGGCCATGTTCTGATCATGCCCTTTGTCCATGCTTGATAAGTTTGCCTCAAAGTTATCTGTAGCTTTATTAATGATGTCTAGGAGTTCCCTCTTCATTGATTAAAGTTATTTGTCATCTAATATGTTTTCAAACCTTCAAGGTGAAATCACTAAATTTAGATAGGTTTTCTTGCTTTCTGTGTTTTACTAAATTGTTCATCTTGAATGTCTATTTGTTTAAGTATTATCATTGATTTAATGGTTTGACCTATCTCATGATTATTATCTTTTGCTTATCAGTATTTGAGACCTTCTTGTTTATGGGTATATGACAAAGGATACTTCACTTCCCTTTGCCCTACCTTGATTCACCAACTTAATGTCCATCTCACTTCACACATAACCTTAAAGATCCATTGACCACACTAGATTTTCCCTGTGATGCACTCTGACTCATTGTTGAGATATCCATGACTTTTATAGACTCCATATCCCAATGATTTGATGACCTCTCAGTCCACCTATCCTACTTGATTATCTTACCCAACCAAACAAAAAAAACCCTAAACTTCACAGCTAGCCTAAAATAAACCATCTAAAGCAAACAAGTTCACATCCTTTGCATACAATAGAGAGAGCCCTCTCTGAGTCTAGGAAGGCTAAGTCCCAGGACTCCAAAAATTGGTCTAATTTTACCATGTGCATTTGGTCTGCCAATCTGCTAAATCACGGGACCCTCACAGTTACAACATAGGTTTCAAATTCTATAACCAAAGAAGATTAAAAATGATACCTTATACATGGAGGAAATGCAAAATACTCATCAGTTAGGACTTAAGGTAAAAGAAATAGAGAGTGAATCTACAATGGTAGGAACATTGATTGAAGCTAAGCAGAACATCTGGAAAGACATCAACAAGTCTATGACATAGGTATGGCCATCCATACAGATTATTTTCAAACAACAAGAGCTCATCACCAAGTGAAAAGTAGCCATAAAAGAGCAGAAAGAGCACCCCAAGAAAAATCCAAGTGAAGCTACTAATATTCTCAAGGTTTTGAACTCATAGAACAGAGAAGAGTTGGAAGAGATCAACATATTAGACAAAACTGCAACAATTTTGGAGATCAAGAAGGTCTTATAGAAGAGAAATTTAATCAACCAATTGCAAACAAAATGTGAAGCTTTGAATATTGTTGTTCAAATATTTCATACAAAATTTATTGTCTTGAATCATAAAGGATTGCCAAGATTGGTAGGATTAGATGATAAGTTGATTAAATTAGAATATTACTGTAAAATGTTATATACAATTGCAATAGATAAGTCAAAATTTGCAGGTATCAAAGGACAAGTTACAGGGAAAGCATTCCTAGAAGCTATGCAGTTTGATTTGATCATCAAAATCAATTCAGACATTAATTGATTCAGAGGCCTATTTTTGAAAGGTATACAGAGGTAGATGAAATCTTCACAAAGATTATGAGTGTAGAAATTCCAAGTCAGACCAATGGGATAAATTTTGTGAGACCATCGATTAAAAGTGTGATTTTTATAGCATGCCACAACAACAGATTTTCAAGGATCCAGTCATCAAAAAATTTCATCAAAAGGGGCCAGGTCATCAACAAATTCCAAGAAAATAGAGACACTTCATCTATTTGTTTCCTTCTTCTATCCTTATTTACTCTATTATTGTAAACAATTAATATATTTCTAAAGTTTTAGAAATTGGTATAAAGAACTCTCATTTCGAGTTATCAAGGGTTGCACCCTTGGATAAGCGAATTTTTGTAAGAAGAATTGCACAAGTTTTTCAATCATAAATAATAGAAGAAGGATCCTGAATTTGTCTCATACAACTCTGTTCTCTCTGTACGTTTTTCAAGTTTTCATACATTTTGTCTCTTCATATGTTTAATTGTTATCAAGATAACTAGGTGAGATTAATTGTGCTTTAGTAATCATATAATTCCTCCTGAAGTTATTATCAATATAAAGAATGATTTACTAAACAATTTGTTGATGTAAGTACCTTTCATTTATAAATTTTCAGCATCTTGATAATGTTAAATGTATTTCGTTGAACATTTAGACCTTTTTTAAAGGTTTTCCATCTTATGATTAATTAAATAATTCAATCTGAATATTTGATAATCATATCTTCTTACATAAGTCTACTTAGCCATTTACAAAATCTTAATCACTGTGTGAGATAAACAAGCAACCCTTATTTGTATTTTTTGATATTATCTGAAAGATTTAATCAATAATTGTTTTCTAAAAGTTATCTTATACATTGGTCCTCCAAAATTACAAAACACAACAAATCATTTTAGATGCTTTGGCATGATTATTTACCACAATTATCTCAAAGGACAACATTTCCTAAAGGCTTCCCATTTTGATTCTTATTGTTGGATTGCCCATTGTGAGATAGCAATATCCTTTTGCGTTCTCAAGTTTCAGGTAGTTAGTTAAAGTTAATTTTCATATTTATGAACTCTATATTTTATTGTCTTTTTTTATATTTATTGATATTTTATTATCTTTAATTTGATTTTCAAATTAATAGACAGAAGACAATAAAATCAATATGTCTGATGTAAATATTTGATATTTCAATCCAAAACCAACATAAACAAAAATAAAATAAAAAGTTATAATACTCATATTATTGATGTACCATCATGCACAATTTCTCCACATATTTTATTACGATTAAGTTATTATAAATGGCAGTTGAAAACGACATATATTAGTTGTTGCAACAAGAGGAAAAACCAATTTGCAGGAGTGCTTTTGTTCGCGTGTCACTACATCTTGTCTTTTCTGTTACCATACGATTTTGGATTCTACTTATCATGTTAAAAATTTTATCACACTATATCTAAATTAGAATATTATGCATACACATTGTTTGGAGATATCCATTCTCAAACATAGCTTGCCTTAAGGAACACAATGCAGATAACAACCATCACCGAGTGACTAAATCTACCATTGCTGAACACTCCTATAATACCAAATACATTATTTTCTTTGACCATGCTCGGACCCTAGCCTACTTTTCTTTTCATAATTCTCGGGTCATCACAGAAGCCTTAAAAATTGAAAAGCACCTCAAAATTTTCAATAGGGAAGATGGCTATAAACTCAACCACTCCTAGAAGCTCATCATCCCTTTCCTTAAATCTTAACCACCCTCCACCCTTCCCCTTCAAATTTTCTCCCTCTTTCTTTCTTTCTTTCTTTCTTTATATATATATATAATTTAGTTTAATTAAATTAGAAATTTTTATATTTTTTTTTCTTTTCTATATCTAAATCCCCACCCCTTATTAATTTCACTCATTAACCCCTTCATAAACCTCTTATTATAATATGTATTTAGACATAAATAAATAAGATTGATTCATTTAATCTAAATAATTTACGACACAATAATATTTAAATTTTTTTATTTTATAAAATTTAAAATATTATAATAATAATAAATTAATTAGTTTTATATATCTAAATAAAATAAGATATCAACCATATAAAATTAAATTATCTTTATATGATTTACAATTTAATAATATTTAAATGGAGTTATCATAATAAGAAAATAATTAACACATATATAATCCCCCTCCTAATAAAAATAATAATAAATAAATAAATACTTTTTCAATTAATTTCTTCTTCTATTTAACTTATTTAATTTTTTTTAGTTGATTATTTAGCTCTCTCATCCTTTCTCCATCGATAATTTAACTTAATAATTTATCTCTTTTATCTCATTTCACTTAATAAATTAATTTATATTTTTCATCCTTGTTATCGTTAATCTACTTTCTAAGCTATTATTATCATAGGTTTAATCTCGCTCTTAGGCTTATCATTTGTTTACTCTTCTTAGAAAGATATATGTAATATGAAATATATATATATATAAATGAAATATTTATTGAATTTAAAAATAAAAAAATGTATATTTTTTTCTTTAATTTTTAAATATTTTTAATAATTATTTATTAAAAAAATTATTTTAATAATTTATTTATTTAAAAAAAATTATAATTAAATTTTTTTTTTTTAATTTTTTTTGAAAAATCAAAATTTTAAATCTCTTTAGAATTTTGAATTAATAACTTTACACTCTTAAGTTACATTTTGTTACTAAATATTCTCAATGTATATATATAAACCAATATAACATAATCTAACATAACCGTATTATGCTATATTGGTTTATAATTACGCCGTAAGGCGTATTTATTTGAAAAAAACTTTGCTAAATGCTTTTCTGTCTTAATATTTGCCATTCAATCTCTTGTTAGACGATTGAGTCAAAATGAATCGTTGATTAAAATATAACTTCAACAGCGACAGTTACGACAGTTATTACTCTGGTCCCTTACGGCGTAACTACTGAGATCACGTCTTCTGAGTGTTCAGGAAAAACATAAACCAGATCGTGGATCTCCAATGTTGATGGTGCTCTTGCGTCCGAATTACAGAGAATTTGCGAACTTACAGGACTCGAACTGTGGCATGTCATTTCTGATGTTGATGAATCCAAGGAAGAGGAAGGGGTTGGTTGTGTGTCAACTACAACCAAGTCGACTTTCATATTCGCAAGATGCTTCTTCAAACGGGTGCCCCACACATTTTTGATCTCATTGTCGGTTCTTCCTGGCAGGTACGAAGCAATAGTACACCATCTGCATTAGAGAAATATAATCAACTAATTGCAAGAGTGAATATTAATTTATGAGAATTTGTGGAGAATGGGCAATAGTGACAGTTATGACAGTTATTACTCTACTCTAGAAGATTTGAAATTAGTGAGATTACGTCTTCTGAGTGTTCAGGCAAAACATAAACCGGATCGTGGATCTCCCATGCTGATCGTGCTCTTGCGTCCGAATTATAGAGACGCGTGTATTTAGCAAGTATATTATGTGTATTGATATGTACCCATATTTAGTAAACTCCGTAAGTTCCCCAACAAGAGGTTCTACTTATTATTACAGACCAGAGTGTAAACCATCCACTATTTAATGAAAATCTTGTCCCATTTGCTAGATAAGATAGAGTCCTTCTCAAGTCCGTTAAATTTATATGAGCGGGTCATTAGCACTTTCAAATAATTTTCATAAAAAACATTCCAGCTTAGAATAGTGAAAATTTAGGAAACTTGACATGAAGGTTATAGCGAGATTATCTTTATTAAGCAGTTTGCAGCCTTCTTTCATTATCAATGTTTATATGCTCCTCTAGAAATTGGTCCACAATTATTCAGTATCTTCAGGCATAATCATTGTTCTATTAATCAAATGATTCAGAGTAACCTTCATTGGTAGTAGATAATAGTCCACCGCTTCCAATGAAGGACAGGGTAATCTTTAGTAGAGAGATGCCTATATGCTCTATTTCTGGTTTCAACATTTAGTTTGCAATATAAATTGTACAGTTTTAGAAACGTTAGGAACGAGATGAGCCAGATCATATCCCTCATTCTACTTTGTTCCATTCCCCTGTAATGATGGGTATTCCTGCTTTAGAGGTCGATGTTGAGCGGATTGCCAAACACCACATTGCAAACGTATGTGATAACATTCCTGCTTTAAAATGAAATCATCTTCAAACGTATGTGATAACATTGAGATGTGACAAGATTTTCTTTGCACCTCTCCATTTTAGTATTTATCATCACAATAAATATTCATAACTAGCCTGAAATAAGCCATAGGAAAAGTCCCATTAGCAGAGATGGTTACATATAAACTACCGAACAACAATTTCTTCATATTGTACTATGTGTTCGAGTTTCTACAAACAATCATAAACTTAGAAAAGAAATAAGTAACTTTACAGAAGTGGGTGCTATAGAGTGTGCATTATCAGTGATCACAGAGGTAACCTTGCCTTTGCAATAACTTTATTGGTCTACAAATGACTAGTCGTTTGCACTAGGAGATTTTTATCGTACACGTTCATGTCGATTTCTTACAAGCACTCCAGCTCAAACAGGTCAGCACTTGAATAACTGCCATTATCGTCTTTCTCCTCGTCTTCATCATGTTTGTCAAGATCCCCAATTACTGCAACTTCGGTAATGATATTTGTTTTCTGATGCTTGACAATGACGTTCCTAGCTGTTGGTACTACATGACCACTATCCTTGTCACGATTTTGATGTTTCAATTTTTTGCTGAGCAGTGGAACCTCGTGGGCATATATAGATAGATGTGTAATTTCTTGATAATCAGAAGGATTTTGCTGGGGGGATGGATTTTCCATTCCTTTGAGACACTTCTCCCCACACGGACGAGAATTCTCATCCACAGTAACACTTGTTGGGTAAAATGCTACACGCCTTCTTGCCCCATCAATGTTCTTCGACCTTCTAGATGTTTTACTCAAACATGGTCTGGATTGGATTGAGGAAGAAGATGGACAAGAAGAGGGTTTTCTTTCAGAAGAATGACATGAATTTGAGTCACTTACAGAACAAGATGACGAAATATTTGGCTTCTTGGTACTACCAACCAGGAACAGCGAATTTAGAAAACTCACGAGTTTGCTGCCAGGGGATATTGGGTGCTTGGGCTTCCTTGAATCCTTGCAAGTTCTGGAGTTTGACTTACTCTTAGCACAATGATCAGTAGGGATGGAATTTTTCTCAGTAGATCGAATACTCCCATCTCTAATGGATTATTTTCCATGTAAATCTCGAGAGGATTCTCCACCAGTAGCCCATTTGCACGCTCAGGCTTCACGACCCACATGATCAGAATTCTTTTCTGTTTTAGCAGTAGCAACAGAAGAAGTAGGTTTGTAGAGGGAATCCACATTTGATATTAAATTTGGGCTATTGGAGGTGGAAAACGATGCCTTAGATGATATAGTAGACTGAAATGACAGATGAAATGCTTCGTATTTTTCAGCATTCAAAACCCCTATCTTGATTGATCTTCCAAGTATTAATTTCTCATTATTCGTCCATGCAGGATGACCATCGTCCCATTGTGTCTCGATTCTCGAAAGGCTTTTATGATTGGAATTCCTTATCAGTGTTTTATCCTCAGTCTCCACATCTCTCGTTGCTTTGCGATTGTCACACTTCTTGTGCACCGTCGTTCCTTCCACCTCTTCGGTTGACCTACAAATTGCATCGAGCAGAGTAGACAAAAATGACTGATTTCTGGAATGATGATGGCGATAGCGATGCTGGCCATTCTTCCCACTATAACGCATTTGAATGCCTTCCCAGATCTCCATGAATTTGATGGTCAGGTGAGTCTACACATTTGAAAAAGGAACTGGGTCAGGCGCTCAGATAGTCCTTCTTGCATCCAAAAGGCAGAAGAGTACAGGAATCATTTTTTCCAGTAGGACCCCATTGAAACTAGGAAGTAGCCAAAAGGGGAGACAAAAGGATAATGCATAGCCTGTTCTATATATGAAAATAATGAAGTGGGGATATGAACAATAAGACTCAAGGAAAATGATAGTGCCAAGTCATTGTACCATCAAGATTCGCCGATATTCGTACTTAGTTAAATATTTTAAGAATGAAAACTAGCTAAATGGAAAGTAATCTCACCGGCAGCACAGGTAGGATGTAAACATTTATGATTCATTTTTCTATTTTGAGCAATATCTCAAAGAAAGTAGAAATCACAATTCCAAGAGTGATCTGGTTCAAATCTTTGTAAACACTGCCTCTAAAAATTACCGTAAATATGCAGTTGGGTGAATATGTTTGTTTTCATTTGTCAGTCAAAGACTTGGAGTGATTTCATTAGCCGTTTTTGCCCAAGATATGCGCTCGCGGCTTTATTATTAACCACCCAACATAATACTTAACCCATATTATGTCATGAACCCTTTATAATAAAATTTATCACCGTGCTCACCATTGAATATCAAAACCACATATTAAAATGGAATGTCATCGGGCTCACCAACTTACCTCATTAGCTATCTCGCCTATCCAACTACGTTGGCTTATCGCATCAACTCGATGATCCAACGATCACAACGAGTTTTCGCATTTTTTTCCTTCCGGGTTTACTCGTCCAAAATCACGCGATGAAAACGGTTTTGGATACGCTCCCCGGACGCGTGTCATTCAAGATCGTCATCACGTTTTTCCGACAACATTTTTTTCCGATTTTACACAACCAAGACTCCGCCGGTTTTCCGGGTCGAAACCACTGCTATCGTTACTCAAGGTTCCCCTCTACTCAAGGTTCCGCCCACTCGCTTCTATCATTGCAATTCGACCTTTTTTTCAGAGACCCCTCGCTATATAGCAATCCATTGATATGCATTCCACGACTCCTCAGGCTATCGCTCTACAGGGATTCCAATACACCATTTCTATTCTCATTTCCACGGATTGTGACAGTCGTAACTTCGCATTAACTCAACGCAAAGCTTTACACTGCAGGTCCTGTTCAGAATTCGTCCTCTCCACCTAATTACTGCAAATCGTTTCAAGCCACCGTGTGGATTGAATCGAATGATATCGCTTCAATTTAACCAGAGTCTCGTACCCTAAGTTCAGATGCTGTGATATTACTTGTGTCTTTCAATCTAGGACCAAGTCTCATCGATTTTGTTAATGAACCCTTCACTTAGACCTATATGCATGCAATTCATAAGCAAAGGATGAATTCAACGCGTTCTATTTAATACAGGTGCATATACATAACGACATTTTCTATTATTATAATCTAGCAGATATGGGTCGATTTTAATCGATTTCAATTAATTCCAGCCAACAGAGTTCCACGCAGATTTAGCATGTTCAAAAGCCAGAGACCAAGATTACATTCCTCCACAATATAATCGCTCAGGAAAAAGGAACCGAACCCTCCTTTCAAATATTGAACACATAACTTCAATTCACATTAAATGTCTTACCCAGAAATTCAGTCAGTCAAACCCCATACATTCAGAACCAATTTCCTCATTATATACGTGAAATTAAATACAAAGCATCCACTTACAAACTGCTTGTTTCGGCCTCTCTTTAAGAATTTTACGGCGTTTCCTTTGCAACATTTGGTAAGGGAGTACCGTTAGTTATTATTAAAAAAAGCAATATAAAACTTTATAATAAGAATCGTTTTACATTAATCACTATTTATTTTCAAGCGTTATGATTTAATCATTATTTATTTTCGAGCGTTATGGATAAGAGTAACATGAGTAGATTTTATTCATCAAGTTATTTAAAAATGGAAAATATTTAGATTTGTTCTATAATTTTTTGTTTGTTAATATGCAAGCAAAGTTTGTTCTTATTATTCATTGAAAAAACATGTTATAATTTTCCCATGTGTCACATGTAAAAATTAAGAAACTCATTAGAGATTAAAGGTATAATTTTTTTTTAATTTGTTTATATTAAAACCTAAGAAACCAACATGAAATTAAGAAAATGGAAAGTAAATTGAAAGTCTAATTCTTCTACTATAATTTATGGTGAGAAACTTGGATCCAGAGGAAAGCCCAAACTAGACTCAATATGTTGTAAAATTTTATCCAAACTACACATAAAGAGCTGAAGTTCATTAAGCATAAGGATGATCTCTTCCTTAGCTTCATTGTAGTCCCACAAGACTCTCCTAGAAAACATCTTTAAGTGACAATAGATATCCACAATGTACATATATTGACTAAAATGACAACATGTGTGGCCAACATTAGAAAAACAATCAACAGTTTCACATACAACCTCAGAATTTAATAAGAATCCTCATTCACCAACAATTTTTCTTTCAACTTCTCCAATTTCATCTTCAACATGTTTTGGTGTATGAGAGTAGAAGAGCCTTGCCAAGGCTTTTTCTCTCCACTGAGATTTGGAGCTGCCATGATCCTTGTAATAGGTGGCATCATGCAAACTTCTAGCCTACTACCTTGGCATTTCAGCTATCCAATTGAAAGTTGGACTAGGGTCAAGAGGAAAGAGGAAAAGGTGTGGAGCATAACCGAGAAGACAAGGGAAAATTGACAAAGATGGAGGCTAGAAAAGAGATACACAAGATAATAAGAAGTCATAGCCAAAGAAATGCAGGGCCCATAGAGAAGGAAGATAACCAAAATGACCTAGCAAAAGAGAAAAAACAATCACCAAAGAAAGAAAGAATAAAAGAACAAAGAAACATAGAGCTAAGGAAATTTTCCATATTAACCTTGTTATGATATTATTTTAAATTTAAAATAATGTAGCTCAATAATTTTCCTTATTTAATTTATTTAATTATTAAAGCATGTATGTTTCCACAGTCATGAACATAATTTGGTCCCATGGTATCCTCGCACTCTGTAAATTTCTTGCCCATATTAATAGAATTTCCCCCCATATCTAGTTCACTATGGAACTGGAAGAGAACCATTCCCTCCCCTTTCTGGACGTCCTTGTCTCACACCTCTCTAATGGGTCCCTAACCGACCAAGTCTTCAGAAACAAGACTCATACCGATAGGTACCTTCACGCCAACTCCCCCCACCACCTTGCTCAAAATTCTGGCGTTCTCAATACCCTTGTCACTTGTGCCATCCAAATCTCCTCCTATGAATCCTTCCCCAAAGAAAAAGCCCATCTGTCTAGAGCACTTACAGCTATTGGTTACTCTTCTTCCCAGATAAATAAGGCCTTCTATTCTAACCTCCATCCCCGCCCTGAAAACTGTCCCTATCACCCTCCCTTAGCCAAGGTAAACCTTCCTTAAATTCAAGGGGTTACTGATCATCTTTCGAGGATCCTCTCTAAAAAAAACATTAAAACCTTCTTTAAGCCCCAGAGAACCCTCATCTAGCTCTTCAGATCTGCCAAAGATAAAAATGACCCCATATTAAAATCCCCTACTCATGTGGAAAGTCCTACATAGGACAAACCGACAGGCCCTTTAAAACCTCGTTGAAATAACACATGGCAAACACCTACCATAACCGTGTCGAAAAATCGGTCATAGCTAAGCACTCTCATTTTACTAGCCACCTTATTTTGTTTGATAAATCCAAAATCCTAGCACCCACCCCTTTCCATTCCAATTGGATCATTAGGGAAGCTCTCGAAATTGAAAAACATCCTAATAACTTTAATTGGGATGACAACTATCATTCAAGCCAATCATAGAAATCTACCATCCACTTCCTGTCCTCTAAACATCCCTTCTCTATTTCAAATTCTAACCTATCCTAACCTCTTCCCCAAATTTTCTCTTCTCTTATTCATTTCTTTCAATGAAATTCTTGGTTCCCTTTTCAAATTTCGTCTTGTCTTATCATGTCTTTCTTATTGACCCTTTATCTTGCTCCTTTATCATTTTAACATTCTATAGGAAAAAAAATAAAAATTTCATTTTAGACCTTTTTTTCTCAATCTTATAGTGCTTTAAAACTCCCCTGCATTTTAAATACTAATCTTCAATATCCAATTTAAATTATCTCTTTAACCTATCTTCCACCGTCATTGCTTTATTTTAAATTATTTTTAATTATACAATTAAATTAAATATAAAAACACATTTACCTAATTTAATTCCAAATACTAAAATCTCAACTTCATCTACTTTATAATTTTAATATCCTAATCCATATTATAAATTCTACATTTAAGTTGTCCTATTGCATTATTATTATTATCTAATAATAAGACATAAATCTCGCTAGTCTACCATAATCATTTCTAATAATTTAATCTTAAATAATTTAATTAAAATTAAAATTTGATTTTTAACCTATCCATCTCTAAAGGTCATTTGTTAATTTAAATATATATTTTTTTATTTAAATTGATTTTAAATTCCAATTTTAAAAATTGATTCTAGTTCAATACTTAATTAAATGCTCATCTCCCATTTAATTCCTTCCATCTAACGACTAGTTTTTTCTCATCTTATAATTTTTTAGTCCAATACTCTTCCTATTCTATGTTTCAGCATCTTGCCTATAAAGATGAGTGAAGTGCCCTGCTCATCGAACAAAATACACAGATTTCTAAATATTTAATTATATTTAAATTTTAAAACCACACAGCTATTATTTTTTTTAAATCATATATAAATAATATATTATATGACAAAAATTAAATGCTGGATATTATTTCAAATTTAAATTTATTTTAAGTTCTAAAGATATATATATATATATATATACTTTTTAAATAATATATTATTACAAATTTCAAAGCTCATATGATTTTAAATTTCAGCTTTGGATTATACACAACTACTCCATTAAATCTTCTTAAGAAGTAAATATAATCAACTTGAAGAATTAATTTTTCTTATTTTATAGCATACGGTCACATTAAAATTTCGTCTCATTTCATCTTTGGATTTTACACAACAACTCCATTAAATTTTTTTAAGAAGTAAATAGAAGCAACTTGAAGAAATAAAGTTGCTTATTTTATAGTATATGGTCACATTAAAATTTCCTCACATTACTTGATTTGTTAACGTCACATTTGAGTTAACATATTTATCCACCTAGGTTTTCTTAATGAGGCCCTGTAGATCCTTACGTAAGCTCTTTGAACTCCAATCACTGATTTTTTTAAACATGGAAAAGACATAGTGGAGAGCTCATTCTCAAACTGTTGCTCACATCTCATTTTTCTCCGCGTTCATACTCACATCTTGATTTCATGGAAGTATCCCTCGCTTATAAAAAGAGACAACTGGTCGTTTCTCTCCTTGTAACTTCACTTGTGGTGATATACATCGTTAAGTTACAAGTGTTATTGAGAGAGTGAACAAGAAGTTATTCAAAGGGGAGGTTGGGATTCCTTGGTTATGGCGAACGTGAAGGCAGTGACGGTGATGCTGTTTGCAGTGTGGAGCTCACACATATTGCAGACTGTTAATGGCGCTGGTGAATGTGGGAGTACTCCCATTAGCACCGTGGGTCTCAGTCTGAGTCCCTGCATTGGGGCTGCCAGCAATTCCAGGGCAAGCGTCCCTGCTTCCTGCTGCACCCAAGTGAGGAATGCCCTTGCAATGCCAGCCTGTCTGTGTGCAGTGTTCCTTTCTCCCATAGCGAGGCAGTTTGGAATCAACCCTGCTATTGCCATCACCATTCCTAAGCGCTGCAACATTGCCAACCGCCCTGCTGGAAAAAGATGTGGCAGTAAGTTGCTTTCCACCTTTTTCATCTCCTCATCCACACTCTTACTATGTAGCTTATATTATCTGTTTGAATGTGCTTGGTGTGCAGGTTATATAATTCCCTGAATAAAGCATGGAACGGCAGCCACTTTAGTATATGCATATATATATGTATCTCTGTATAGATACTATCCTATGCTCCTACTTTGGTATATGCAAATATGTATCTCCGTATAGATGGTATACTCTGCTACCACTTTGAAGTTTGCATATATGTATCTCTTTATAGATACTATGCTATTATATGTATTTCACTACAGATACTATATTGCTATTAATATTACTGTATGCATAAATGTATTTCTGTTGCTTAATAATGGAATATTATCCTCCTCGTGTTTAGCTTCTTATGGTTTGTTCTTATAATCTATCATTTCTGGTGTCACCTTCAAATATAATTCGACTTCACTTAAAATTCCCATAACATTCACGTGTATCTCTTGAGGTCATATACTTCAAACTAATATTTTGACATATAAATGGTTTGCGTATTTTCATTCATGATAGGTCTTATACTTCAAAACTAAAATTTCTACTTATAAGTTGGTTCGGATAATCTTATTCATGATAGCATTAGAATTATCATAGTTTTTATGGCTCAAGCGTTCTGGTCGTTGTTAGAGGGAAGATATTTTTGAGGTATAAGACAAGATTTTTTGGTGTGGTTATACACATACATACAGAGATAAAGAGTATAATTAGAATGCAAGATTTTAGCTAACTTATTAATACAGAAAATTAACCAATAATAAATATCCAAGGCCCTTAACATAGCCTATCTCTTTTAAAAATATTTACTTTCAAAGTTCATAATTGAGGATGTTTCTTCACTAATTGTTCATTTTTAATGAAGCTTTCTTCAGTAACAAAATTCTTCCACTTGATTAGGTAATCTATAATGGCTATGTTACCAAGAGATAGAGAAAGTTTATCTATAACTTTTTATGGTTCAAGAAACAACTTTCTTTCATCTAATTTTGAAAGTTTTATTTGCATTAACACACTTTGTCCCAAATCATTTTTTAGGCAAGAAATATGAAAGCTTTATGAATGCAAGAAGAAAGCAAATCTAACTCATAAGCCACTTGTCCATATATGCTAATAATATTGTAGGGTCTATATAATTTTGGAGCTAAAATTCTAATTATTGTTTTGGGTGAGTGTAGATTATGTAGAAGGTTGTAGTCTTAAAAGTACAAAATCACTCGCCTCAAATTATCTTTCAATTTAATGTTTCTTTTCTTGCTACTTCTTTCTATTTTGAACTATTTGAAGGCTTTCATTAATAATTTCCAAAATGTCTTTATTCTTCTTCAACTTATCTTGCAAAAGGTATGAGATACAAGGAGTTGGATATCCATCAAGGGCCTAAATAGATACATTTTAGTATATGTGTGATAGGTAATATTATACTACCATTACAACCCACTTCATCCATTGAGATTGTTTTTCTAAATAATAACATAGTAGATAAGCCTATAAACATTTTCTAACTATTTCTATTTGACCATTTAATTGTGGATTATATGCCAAACTCATAGCTAGTTTTTCCACTAATCTTCCATAATGCTTTCCAAATGTTTTTCGTGAATTTTCAATCTCTTTCACTTACTATGGTTTTAGGAAGACAAAGATGTTGAACATTATGAATTTCCTCCATGAACACTTATGCAGTTGGCTCGTTGTATTTGTCCTTTGAATTCTGCAAAGACTTGCATGCCTCATAATTTGATAAAATGGCATCCTTACCCCCATACTTTTGTAACCCTGCAATGAATTCCAATTATATATCCTTCCATATTTGATTAAGTATGTGTAATGGTTGAAGTAACCTTGGAAATTTTACTGTCATTTATTTCTTTGGAAAACCTATCATCCGCTTACATATTGTTGAATATATTTCTTCATTTCTTCATATTTTATTTTTATCCTTTGATATGTTTTAAGGAACCCTACATGCACTTCCATTAAAAATTCATCGGACACCCATGATATATTTGTTTCTTGAACTTTGACTGAGGCCATACAAATATTTTACCCTTGTGCCAAAAAATATTTCTCTTAATTCCCTATGTTCTATAAAGTTCATCCCTTCCTTTATACATTTCATTTCTTGTTTAATAATATTCTCATTTTTCCATACATGGGAAGCTTCTTCCAACAACATTGGAATAGAAGATGTAATAAAATGTAAACATGAGGCTTATTCTATTCTAGAAAGAGTATATGTTAATATTTTATCAATGAATTTATGTGTACTCCTCAAGTTAATAAGCACTATAATCTTTTCCTTCTTAATATAACATATAATTTTTAGGGTTTGGAGTGATGGAAAACATGCCAATGTCTAATGTGGTACCGCTTGAAGGGGTAATAGCATGGGTTATATGAGTTTCCAACAAGGTGAAACCACATGTATTTCTTGCATGTATTCCTCCATAACCACAATTTTACCAATTGAGCAATGCATCATTGTGTTATTTAAAGATGAGAGAACATGCTTCTAAAAAAAATAAAATTAAAAATGAGTTTGCTAACCCCAAAAGAACGCTTAGAATCACCCAAAATTTCACAACATATATCTTATAAATTAAGAGTCATAAAATAATTTTTTTCCACATGTAAATTATGTCTCCTTAGGATTATTTTAAAACTAATTTCGAGATTAGTCACAAAGCCTATCTTCCATATACTGCATCTAAAAAATTATATTGAATAGAATTTCAAATTTTGACCACTTTATTATTATATTTCATCTCATCCTCCACAAAATTTCACAATATGAGACCTCCCAAAAAGGAAATATAGAAAAAATAAAAAATATTTTGTTTGAGACTAATTTCAAGATTAGTCACAAACCCTAAATTCTATAGGCCATATCTCTAAAATTGTAGTAAACCAAAACTTGAAATTTTGATTATATGTACTTCATTATTTCTTCTTAATCTCCTAAAAAAATCATTATAACAAACATCCCAAAGAAGACATTATAGTGAAAATGCTAAGATATTTTTATTAAAGAATAAAAACCATAGAATCGTAGCTCTAATACCAAATGCTATGATCCAAGTCCCTTAGAAATGATATAATTTCAAAGAATACAATCAAACTCAAGAGGGGAACCTACTTTTACAATTAATCCAATGGAAAATATAATATATGATGATCCTAAGAATAAGTCTCCATAGTATACATATATAAGAGACAAAGGGTACAAATATAATAAAATGGTACAAAGAAAGGCTCTAGACCTACTAATGTATGTTTCAATTTTAGCTTAAACTGCATTGATTGGAGAATCAAATCCTTTCGAATTTTTTCTTTCTTTGGATTCATCCATAATAGCTATGCATGTTGCACCATAGTTCACCACCTTAATTTACTGCCAAGTTTTATACCTATTTTTCCCCATTGGTGTGCCAACTAATTATGATTTTGGTTTCTCTTGGTTTACTATGAATTCAAATGATAAATATTTTTCTCTATGTGTGGAGGCTAAGCTCATTAATGATTTGAATTAAAAATATATTTTTACATGATATCATAGTGGTGTTTTGATCCTAAGGTCTTGGAGCTAACAACTTTGGAGCATATATTGATTATTTGCTCCAATTTTAGCTTGTACCTCTTTACTTTTCCATCATTAGTGACATAATTTTCGATCATATATGACTAGTGCTTTGTTTAGCATTGTAGGGGGAATGGCATGCAATGGTTCATTATGTCATTCTATATGCATCCCATTTTGTTCAAGATCTAATTTTCTTTGGAATGAGGCTCATATAAAACTCCAATTCCTATTTTGACTCAATTATTGACTTGGTAATAGCATTGGCCATGACCCAGGCATTTTACCAAGATGGATTGCTATCCATAAGGACACTCAATGTATGTTATTTTCCTCATTGTACATCAGTACCTAATTTTCATTTGTATCAAAACTGATTTTAGAGGGCCATTTTTATTTTTATTCTTCCCTAAGTTGCACTTAATGGGGTGCATTAAGTACATTTGATTCTTTATTCCCTAGGAGTTTGAAACTTGTTACCTTAAATATATTTGTGGATCTTTTGTGTCATTTCCAACATGGGGTTAATTATCCATATTCACATTTCTATCATATTTCACGTTTGGATATTTCAACATCCATAGGCCTAATTTCTCTTTTTGTGCTTGTTGGTGTTTTCCACTATCGGAAGGCTTTGTTCTAGTTCCTTATTTTTTAGAGCATTCATGTGGTAGATTATAATGTTTGCATTATTGTGACTTTGAAATTATTCTTATTTTTCTTTCAAATTAAACCACATTATTTGAAGCTTCTTAGCCATCCATTTTATAGTTTTGGTTAAACTTCCTGACTAGAGTTTTCAATATTTACATGCCCCTTGTTATTACCATTAAATTCATGTTTGTGGCATATTCTGCAGTTTCAACTCCAAGTAATTTACATCTATGTTTTTACTACATTATGAGCATCTCATTCTAGTTCCTTACCAACTTTAATATTTTAAACCTTTTATAATTTTGTACGTTAGCAAGTATACATTCAATAAACCATTTATTTCTTAGTTGTTCAATTTGTGCATTTCACATAAGGGAGGGATTATTGTACATAGAAAGTTCCCAGTCTTACATTGTCTAATAGTTATTTTCCAAGATAGTATACATCCTTATCAAGTTGTATTGATAGTTTATTTTGTTTGAGAAAATAGGGTATTCTACATACAACAAACACCTTAAGTAGCCACTCACACAACCAAATCAAATATCATAAAAACATTATTTTATTTGGTTAAAACCCTATAGGATAGAAACAATCCACGATGCTAGCCGATGTGGACATTTGAGGAAATTTATTAATTCAAAAGAAAACAAAATGTACATAAGAGAGTTCTAACAAGTAATCATCAATAAATGACCATGTATGATCTTTAAATAGAGACTATGGACTAATAGGGTGTTATGCCACAAATTAATAGCTATTTCTATTCAGGAGAATATGAGCCATCATATCACTCTATGTCTAGAACATATAATGACTACCATAATATCAAACTACATAACTACAAATGCATATTAAAGAAACACACATACTTTTACCTAAAGACACATTAGACCAAGTTTATTTTAACTAACTCCTAATTGTATAGATATCCTAACATCTCCCCTTAAGAATAAGTTAGGATAAGGTTGAATGATTTATAAAGGTGATGAAACAGGAGAAGGAAAGGAGCACTAGAGCCTATTCCTTCTCAATGACAACTTCTTAAACTCCTAACATAGATCAAAGTTTAGAAAAAAAATATTTTGTAAGAGACATTGTGAAAATGTCAAGAAATTGATCACATGTTAAGAAGAATTGCACTTCAAGTGCTTGATCCCTAATGATATTTTTTTATTATGTGAATTTGTAGCTCAATTTTTTTATTATATTTATGTTAAACTAGATATTTCACAAGCTTGATCGTATTCTTACAGTAATACTAGGGGGAGGTTTTATGTTGTTGTTAGAATCCAAAATATAAAAGGATTTTTTTAATCCACAAGGCTTCTTGACTTATATTAACAACTAATAGGTGTTTCACTTCTACAGAATAAAGAGAAATAACATGTCTTCTTACAAGCCAAAGTGATAGGTCTAGTGTCACGATTGAAAACATAACCTACAATGGACCTTAAATCATTAGGGTTGCCAATGCAATATGAATCACTGAAATAAACTAATAAAAAAGTCTACCCAAACTTGTAATTTATCCCAAACTAAATTGTACCCATAAAAAAGTATCATTTTTGTTGCTTTCCAATGGATTTCATATTATTTGCACATACTAGGAAATAAGACCAATAACAAAGGAAATATAAGGACATGTATGAGTCAAATGTAAGAGGATGGTAACTAATTAATTTCCTAAAGTGGCATTAAATTCAGGTGTAGTATAGGTGGTAGAAATTTTGACTCCAAGCTAGAAGGGAGAAGGGGATAGTTTAAAATCCTTCATGTGAAAATGGTGAAGAAGGCCATATGCATACTTAGATTAAGAAAGAGAAATTATTTCCTTATTTTGTAATACTTAGAGGATGAGAAAATAATGAAAATATTTTAAACCTATTATTTCAAATTTATTATTAAGATTAGATTTCAAATATGTTAAAAATTTAGGGCAATTGCTGATAAGGATGAGAACATAAACATAGAGGAGAATAATTATGACATTGTTTCCTACCTTCTTGGTGTAGACATTAGGGTTAGAATGACATCTAGAAAATCACTTTTTGAGAAGAAAGCTATCTTTTTAGAATACCAAGCTCAAGGATATTTCCTAAAATCATAGAGAAATTTCTTAAGGTGATAAACAAGGATATAATCATTTTGAACACAGCTATGAGGTTGTTCCATGTAGATTTCATCTTGTATAACCCCATACTAGAAGGAAAAATTAACATCCATCTCATGGACCTCCAATTTATCTGAGTTAGTAGAGGATAGAACAACGTGTATGGAATACATTTTGGCTATGGGGAGGGGGGGGGGGGGGTGTTTCATTATAGTAAATTCATTCAATTTGAGAGATTAATTTGGCAACTGAATATTCCCTATGTATTTAAAGTCTTCCATCTAATGCATAATTATTTCTATACACCAATTTAAATATAACTATTTTTCTTCCTTTCAAAAGATGTACAAGTTCCCAAGTACCATTCACTACTAAAAAAATGAAATTATTTTTTCATTGTTATATCCCAATATTATTTTCTACAATATTTTGAAAATTTATGTGGATCATGAGTATCAGAAATTAGAGGCAAAATAAAGGATGATTTTTAGAACTATGAATGTGTATGGCATTAACTTATTGGATAGTGAATAAGATTTCCAACCACTTATCATGTTGAATGAACCTATTTGGGAAGTTTTGATACAAATTTAGGTTCATTTTTAATAGGATAATTTAGAGGAATGTGAGGAAGAAAAGCTTTATTTTCGTCCTCACTATCATTATCTGAAGAAGAAACAAAAATAGGGCTAGAAGATGGCACAATCGTTGATGAAAGAACAAATGGTACATATGGCTCAAAGGCCAAGAGATTTTCATAAAATTTAATGTATATTATAATTATTATTTCATTGAGATGATGTTGAATAATTCTATAACCATTTGTGTCTTTAATATATATAAAATACATGCACTTCTCACTTTTAGGCTATAACTCTTTTCATTTTTTCTAAGGACTGTGAAGCAATGTTTCATTATAGAATACACAAAATTTCCTTGCATTATTTCCTCAATGCAATAATGAAGAATTAATCCGTTAGATTGAATTATACAATTTACCACTTCCTTTAACGATCAATCCTTTCTCTCAACACCACCAATTCTCTATGGTGTATATGGAGAAATAAGTTGCATGTGAATGTCTTGTGAAATGTATTAAGTTGTGGATTTTTTGTTAAGAAGTACACCTCCATTATCTATTTTAACCTTTTCTTAGATGTCTGAATTATGTTTTGGCAAGGGACTTGTAGGTTAAGAACAAGTCAAAAACTTCACTCTTAAGTTTTAATAAGTAAATCCAGATATGTTTGGATAAGTCATCAATGCAATATAAGAAGTAATTGTATTTAGAGAAATAAGGAGAAGAAAATGGATCACACAAATCACTATGAACAAGTTGTGATCCGGCTAAGGTGTTCCAAGAGGCACGTTTATCAAAAATGTCCTAATGATGTTTATTGAGAACATAGGAGGTAGACACACCATCTCTAGAAGAATGAGAGGAAGACCAATAACCATATTTTACTTACATATTTTCTGAATTAGTAATAGTTTATATGACCAAAAAACTTGCCAAATATTTTTAAATTCATTGTTGTGAGTAATAAAAATTGGTGGAAAATATGTTCATCCAAAATTGTCAAATTTGTACAACCTGGTAACATGATCAACAATTCCAATGGAAAGAACATGATTAATAGCTTTCAATAGATAATTACAACTTAGGGAGGTGGAAACTATACTATTTTACCCTCAACTAAATGAGTGATTTGATATACTCATAAAATATTTTAGGAAAGACCTAGAATAAATAATAAATCATTGAAATGACCACTGTCTATCTCACATATTTTAGAACCAACAAGGCCTAACCATTGAAAAATATTTGTTTGGAATTAATTATTAAAATAAGGAAATATATATTTATCCTTATCCATTTGATAATATGTCTCATAATTAATAAGCCACTTATGAAAAGAAGTAGTTGTCACATTGAGTGAGAAAATAGAAGTAGAAAGTGCATGTCCATGAGAAAAATAGTTAGAAGAAGAAGAATAAAGATTGATATTGTGCTTCTTCATTGCTACCTCTAAGGCCTCAAACTTTTTAAAACATTTTGTACAAATGAAATATCACCTATAAAAATTGCAATGCCTCTAAGTCTCCTTAATCTTTGAATTTTTTCATTTTCCACCATAGGAGTAGAAGCTAGTTGAGAGGGGTTTTGACCCTTGATTTGCTTGTTGTTGCAAGAATATTTATTCTTTGTATGTTTGGTTTTATGTTTATTTTTTTAACCATTGAGGATTTTTTGGATCTACCTATGGTGATGATTACTCCAACATGTAAGACCTTTTCTTTCTCCATAATTAGAAAGTCATAGAAATATTTGAAAGTGGGATCTAGATATGAATGTCGTAGATATTCTTGTATGGCATAAATTTGGGAAAAAAAAATGGAATATGTAGTACCAAGTATATCAGTAAAAACATATATGAATTAGTCATCCTTCATATCAATTTTACACTCTTTAAGTAAAATTCAAGTGTTTTAAACTTAAACAAATAATATTCATTGTAACGGAAATCATTAGTATTGAAAGACACTATCTAATATTTAAGATAATAGAATGGAATAACATTGCATGTGAAAGACTTTATTCAAATTTTCCTAGGCTTCATCTAGCTCATCAATTATTTGGATATGAAACCTTAAATCAGGAGAAATGCACATATTTATTAATCCATGCTATTTATTCTTATTATTGTGTCATTTGGAATGATTTTTTACATCAATGGGGGATTTTTATTTTCCCAATGTAAGGTGGCACAATATTTTACTTCTTAGTACATCCTCCATGTTGGATTTCCCTGAGTAGTTGGTATCGGTAAGTAAAAGCCCAATTGGAGTAGCCATATTAAAATATGGAGCTAAAATGGATTCAAAGGCTAAAACTAATTATTTGGGGGAAAACCTCTCGATAAAATATATTATTTAAAAAAATAATGACATTAAAAATAAAATTCAAATGTGAAAGTCATTCCCTTTCATAAAAATGTATAAAATGTGACAAAAAAACCACATGGACAATGTAAGTTGGCCCATGTGGTGATGGATGCACAATTATGTTATTGAGTAAAAAAAAATTATGTTCCTTTTTTACCTTTTTCTGTAAGCGCACTTTTACAAATACGTTACTTGTAAAGTGACACAATTGTATAGAATAAGTGAGAATCACTTTTGGAAAAATAACTCAAAAAGAAAATATTAAAGTTACCTTATAGTGATTCACTTTTATGACTTAAGTGAAATACACTTTATTGTAACGTTATGAGGTAAGTCAAGGTTGTATGATTTTTTTCAAAACATAACTTAAAAGAAAAAAGAGAGACTTAAACTCAAGGCCTCTTAATAAAAAAAATAACTATCAAGCAAGTGAGTTAGGGAAAAATATATAGAAACTTTGAAGAAGGAGAAATTTATTGTTAGTATTGTTATTATTATTATTATACTCTTTACCTGGAAGTGCATGTTAATCTCAAAGATCATTGTTTTTGCTTGAAAAATAAGTTCAAAATTGCCGCATACAAAAAGAAGCTAAATTTTGAGGGAAAAAATGATTTTGAATTTCAATAATAATGAGTTTAACACTCCATAATCTTACCAAAAAAAATATGAGCTTTCTCTCTATTTATGATTTGCTAAAATTGCACAAACAGTAAAGAAAAGGCCATAAAAAAAACACACTTTTTGTAGAAATTCCTTGTAGATTCAAACTGCTAATTTTAATTTACTAAAAAAATAGACTTGAATCTACTCTACCAATTGTGGAAACAATAAACGATCGAGAAATCACAAAGCATACAAAAGAAATAATTCAATCAAGAAATTACACAATTATTTCCTTGGGAAAGCCACAAATAAAAACCTCGCTATTTTTACATTGCATTAGTAATAAAATATGAGAAGATTACCATGCTTTTCTCAAGCACGAGCAACCTTTGCACTATCTCTATCTATCTCACTTCTTCCTAGACAAGCCTTGGCCAATACTTGACCAATTTTTGGCTTTCCCAAGACCTTATTTCCTTGCAATGTTTCCTTGGGAATTAGCCCCCTAATAATTAAAGAAATCCAAAATTGGAATTGCACAACACATCATAGGCCTTCCTCTGAATGCATACACCACATGTACAATTTGGATGATTATACAATTGATTGTACACCTCCTTTTAACTCCAATATAAATTGGGTAACTCATAGATCATGCTTGCATGAGTTATTTATGGCTCATTTATTAGTTAAATAGTTGATCATAGATTACAAAACCCACTACTTGACCTCCCACTAGTTCCTCCAATAGTTGAAACTAGTTAAACTGACTTTAACTCAGATAAAAATGAATGAATTAATTACAACTCAAAATAAACTCAATTAGGCCTCCTAAAATGTAGGATCCACTCCACATGACTCAAGTTAGACACTCAACATGAATTAACTGAACCAACTAATTCAAACTATCTTAGCTAACTCATACAAGTTGTCATGAGATGTGGAATTACAATTTTCTTCTAATTTAATTCAAGGGAAAATTAAATTAGAATATTTCTTGGTTCCATTTTCAACGCTCGCTCTTAGAAAGAAAAGCATTATAAAATACCCCAACCTTGCCTCTATGGAAATCTAATTTTCCTCTTGAGTGTTCCTTAGTCAATATATTTTCATCTTGTTCCTCTATAGGAATGTACACTAGCAACATGATCTTCCTCTGCACACAATCTATCAGATAGTGGTACCAGATGTCGATATGATTGGACCTATCATGAAAAAGGAGATTCACTTAGAGATTGATACCACATTGGTTGTCATATTAAATCACTGTAGGATCCATCTATTGACCATATAACTCAACAACGATCTTACTCATCCATATAGCCTCACAAACTGCTTGACTAGCAGCCATGTACTATGCTTCTGCTGAACTGAGTGCAACTGATCTCTACTTCTTGTTGTATCAAGAAAATACTGCTGACCAAATATTGAAGATTCCTCCTGATGTGATCTTCCCATCTGATGGAATCCCCACCCAATCTACATCTATGAAGCCTTGTAGCATCACTCCCTCTGCTTTTCTGTACTAAAGACAAATTTGAGTGGTTCCTTTAAGGTATCTCAACACATGTTTGGATTCCTTCCAATAGACTTTGGTTGTCTTAACAAATTCTTGACTAAGCTGGTTAATTTCATAACACATGTTCGGCCATGTGTTCACCAAGTACATAAGTGAACCCACAAGCTGCATGTAAATGGTAGCTTCTGCCACTTCTCCTAAAGTGTCATCTTCCTTCCTCCAATTCGCTGCTAGAGGATTCTCCATGGGTTTTTTGTTATCCATTTTAAACTTCTTCAATATCTCATTGGCATACTTTCCCTCAGAGACAAACAGTTCCCCATATCCTTGCCAAATTTCCAAAACCAGGAAATAAATCATGAGCCCCATGTCTCATCTTGAAGTCTCTTTCCAAATCATATTTGAAAGATTTTATCATATTCTCATCACCTGTTAGAATTAAATAAGCGAGATATAATACTATAATCAATAATTGACCTTCAACCATAATATGGTAAATGTTTGCATCTGCTTCAATTTTGGTGAAGCCCAACCCAACGAAATAACTGTCGATCCTTGTGTACCAAGCACGTGGTGCTTGATTCTATCCATACAGTGCTTGTTTGATTATGCACACATGTGAATATCTGTTGAAGGTCTCAAATCCATTTGGATGCTCTATGTATACCTCTTCCTCAATCACTTCGTTGATGAAAGTTGTCTTCACATCCATCTGATGTATCTTCCATCTCATATGTGCTAAAAGTGCTAGAATAGATCTGATTGAAGAGTAAATTTCTATAGGAGCAAAGTTATCCTCGTAATAAACTCCATCCACCTAAGAGAACCCCTTGGCCAAAAATATACACACTCCCATCTGTTGCTTGCTTCATCTTGTAGATCCACCTAGAACCTACAACTAACTTGTCATTTGATCTTGGGAGAAATTCCCAAGCATTGTTCCTCATAATGGAATCATATTCCTCTACCATGGCATCAACCCATAGTGGTTTCTGCACTGATTCCTCGAATGAGGATGGCTCAGCCTCTATACTCTCGCTCATCAGAGCCATGTAGCCAGTGTACCAATCTGGTGACCTCCTCTACCTGCGCTATGATGTGGTTGCTCCCACATTCTCCTTAGTATCATGCATCAATCTATCAAACTCTCTAGTGCACTACCTTCCATATCTAGATGTCTCTCCATGAGTGGGAATTTCCAATCTCTACTCCTTTGCTTGTGGCTGCTCCAAAACATCCTAAGGTTTATTCTTTAGAGTTAAAAGCTCTTCATCTGCATTCAACTGAAGCTCCCTCTTAAGGGAACATCTCATGACCTTCTCTTCATTGAAATTCACATATCTACGAGAAAATTTAATCTTGTGACATGGAAGGTATACCCTGTGGTTGTGAGTTTTATCAATGTACCCCACAAATATGCCCAACTTAGTTGTTGGTTCTAGCTTTTTCCTTGCATCCTTGGAAACATGTCAGTAAATTGATGAACCAAAGATCCTGAAGTGTGCCATATCTAGTTTCTTACTTGAAAAAGCTTCTTCTGGTGTACTCATCCTAATAATTCGACGAGGACTCATGTTATCCACATATAAAATTGTGTTGCATGATTTAGCCCACAAGTGCAATGGTAGGCCCTAATCATGCAACATTGCCCGTGCATTTACCACAATATTTCTATTCTTCCTTCCAACAAGACCATTCTGCTATGGGTTATGGGGTTCTATTAACTCCCATCGAATTCCTTCTGATGGTTAGAATTTCTTGAACTCATTCGACACATATTCTCCATTTTTATCTCTCCTGAGAGCCTTCACTTTCCTACATGTGTATTTCTCAATAGTTCCTTAAATTCAAAAAATTTGATAACTTCTAGTATTTCTTCTGCATGAATAATATCCAACACTTATGTGAGAAATCATCTAAAAATATCACATAATACTTGTTCTTGGACGTGGATGCTGTCGAGAATGGTCCACGCACATCTGAGTGAACTCTTTTAAGAATCACTTGTGCTCGATTGCCCTTATCATGAAAGGTGGATTTTGTGTACTTCCCTAATGTAAACCCTTTACATGTATCACACTGCTCTAGTTCACCCTTAAGAAGTCATGTAGAAATATGTCACATGATATTCAAAGCTCCATGGTATAAATGGCCAAGTCTCCTATGCCATAATTCATTGATGTCTCGGCTCCACACCTTCATGCTCAAATAAAAACAATATTCTACATCAAATTCGTAGAGGTTATACACCGAAACTTTGACCCGCTTCACCTGTCTTGTGTCTTTATGACAAAGGAAATCCTTCCTTTTTATAAATATCACATCGTAGCCATGGTCTTCCAACATAGCAACTGAAAATAAATCCTTCTTCTGAACCGAAACATATGACATATTTTAATGTGAGAGGAGAACCAGACTCCCTCTAAAAATAATCAGTGATGTTAGTTGCGTTATACGTTCCATCATCTATGATATGGATGTGCATATGGAGGTTCTTGTCCTCCAATTTGCTAAATAATTCTTTGTTTCTGGTCATATGGAATGATGCTCCACTATCCAAATACCACACTCTACCCATCCCTCATGTCACCATGTGTTACACCAATTTTTGGTCATCTAACCTATTACTATTAGATGGACTAAAGTACACCATGTAAGACCAATTTTACCATAGTAAAATTGCTTTCACTATGAAAAATAATTTAGTAACCCATAGTTTATTAAGTTATTTCTCATTTAAATATGAAACCCCACAAGGAATAATTAAATAAATCCTTATTTGTTTGATTTTCCTCTAGGGATAATTAGCTAAACCATTGTTTAGTTAATATTCCTAGTCATATTTAACCTAAGAAAGGAAAATTAATTAGATAAATCATTATTTATCTTATTATTTTCTAGGAATAATTATTTAAATCATTATTTAATAATATTCCTTGGTAAATTTGACTAAATCATTTATAAATAATTAAATAAATCATTTATTTTATTTATTATTTCTAAATCATATTCTTAAAATAATAAATAAATCATTTTATTTATTTATTATTTCTAAATAAAGGGATTGACCAAATTCAAATTCTTTTTCCACTCTAACAAAAATAATAAAATATTCCATAAAAGTTGGATCTAGATTTGGTTAATAATATTTTAATTATGCACCAATATCTAGAATAACTCAATATTATATTATCAATACAAGGGTTTTTCCATTTATTCACTACCTTTTGTTGCCAAAATATCACTTTAGATCTATACTTTTGGTCTCACTTTGATCCTCCATCATTGTCATATTTACCTACTTTTTGCTTGTGAGCTCCCTTTGAGTTCCATTTTTGTCTGGGTTTTTTGCACCATCAAGAGAGAGAGATATTAGATCTGAAGTGTTGAGGACATACAAGAACCCATCCCATTGAGGGGGAATAGTGACATCTTTCTATGTTCCCTTCCCAAGTGTCATAATACAAAAAAAAATTTAAAACTTCTTGTCTTGTTCATTGGATGCATGGAGCAACTCTTGCTTATTATTTTTTGTTTTATGTCTTTAACTGCATAGATCTAGATTTTTGTAGCATTTATTCTGATCACTAACTGCATATCTAAGGAAATTGATAGCCACCTTTGATGTCAGGGTTGTTTGTTATGCACAGCTAAAGTGATATTTTTTCGTACGCTTGCAATTAGAATTCACACTAACAACTAGCAACTCCACAAGCGTTTATAATTATGACCATTGTTGTTTTTTAGATCCCTCCATGACCAGCTGCTTCAACCCCTAGGGTTTTTCTTCAACTTCTTATTTTTCATTTCTTGATGTTTTTTAACCTTTAAAACCTTAAAATGGTAAAAATTCTAACTTCCTTGTGTTTCTGGGCACTTTGAGCAGGTAACAGGTATCAACTATAGCAGGGACACCACTTTTTTCTGAAACCTACTCCTCAGACAGCCGGAAGTGCAGGTCGTACTTTCTAGGCCAAAAACTGTGACCTCAGCTTTCAGGTAGCATATAACAGCCTGAAAACTGTGACCTCAGCAGAAAACAGGTCAAAAACTGCGATCTGTACTTTTTGCAGGATTTTTTTATGTGATTTTTTTGGGTTTTTTTCGGGTACTGTTCAGGGTTTTCCGACCTCCCTCTTCATCCATATTAGACCTGTACTTGCTTAGTTTTACTCGTCGAATTAGGAACGAAGCCCCTTAGGGATTCAGTATGCTTCCACCTTTTTAGGAGGAGTTTAGCTGAAGCGGGTCCTTTGAGATTTCAGTGTTTTTCAGCCATTTTTTAGGTTTGAAGTTGTACTTTCATATCCATTTTAGATCGGTTATTTATCCATCCAAAACACCTATTTTTTAGTTTTTTTGGTCCTCCTTTAGAGTTCACCCTGTTTCCCTTCAAGTTATAGCCTTTCTCCACCTTTATTTTTGCAACATTTATCCCTCTGGTGTTTTGTTGTTTTATGCCCCTCTTTCTGACCTTTAGATCCCTGTCTCTCCTGACCTTAGATCCATTGGCCATTTTGTGTGTTTTGACTACATTTATCCCATCCATAGACTATTTTTTGGGAATCTCTCCTCCTTGGGTTTAATTGATGCATCTTTAGTTGTTTATTTCACTGTCGCATTCATTTTCTTTACTGTCATTTTCAGTTTTATTTAGAGTTATACAACATATTTTTTCTATTTTCTGTACACATATCTGGGCTTAATTAAAATTAACACACTTATCACATACACACACACCCTAAGTGAAGAGCACCTGGTTTACACCGTTGGGCCAAGACTTAAACATTGTAATCAATTGATCATGCACCTCCATGGCCTTGTTTACCTCTCTTCCTAAACAGTGTAATCAATTGATCCTCCACCTCCTTACCCTTGTTTACCTATCTTCATTTTTATGTCTCATGTCTCTTTACCATCATTGTGCCCCCAAGTAATTTATCCCAGAGACTCCAAGACCTTCATCCTCAGTTTTCGTTAGGAAGAATTACCCCACCACATAGGGTTCATGTTTTTCCTCCACCGAGTCCCCATTCTGACTTTGCTTCTGGTCCATCAGGTTCCCCTTCTAGTTCTATCCCCAACTATCCTTCACCTTTCACCTTCACCATGTCTAGTTCAGTACCTAATGCTGGTGGCAGCCCCAGCCCTAATGTTGGGTATGCTACTAGTGGTGTTTCAACAGTAACTATTCTGGTTGCTCCCTTAATTCCCTATATGGTGGGCTTAAGCCTTCCTAAATTTAGATAGTTGATTAATGACCCCATACACCATAATCCTGGTTGGCCTGGTATGCCAACCAAGCTCCCTTTAGACATCCCTAATTTTGAAGGAATTGCTGGAGAGGATCCTACCAACCATGTTCGTTGTTTCCACATGTGGTGTTCGTCTATCTCCATCACCGATGATTTTGTCTGTCTTCGGTTATTCCAGCGTACGCTTACTAGAGAATTCCAGCGTACGCTTACTAGAGAAGCCTCCAAGTGGTATGTCGACCAGGCCTCCTCCTCTCATACTACTTGTGTGACCCTTGCCAAGGATTTTCTGTCTTACTTCCATCTTCCCCTTCGCTATGAAACTGGTACTGAAATCTTCACCTCTTTCCTTCAAACTTCTCCTACCCACCTATCTGATCATATTCAAGAATGGCACAGAAGGAGAAGCCTATGTCGAGCCCCTATTTTTGAAGACCGTGTCTACATGGACTAGTTTCTCAGATCACTTTTTCCTTCTACTGTTAAAGATGTCGCATCTCACTTTCCTCAGACCGAGTAAGCTACCCTCCAGATTTGTTTGAAATATGACTTGATCTATGCACAATTTGGTTATGTTTATACCGTCTTACCTAATCTCACTAGACCTGGTGGTGCCAACACACTGGGGGAACCCCATGCCACCGACGGTATCATTGGATCCCTTTCATATCCATACACTCATCCTCCCATGGGTTATGGTTTCCCTCAAGGAGGGGCCAACTCCTCCATCACTTTTCCCCCTCCCAACAACATGTATCCAGGATACGATATGCCTCCTCCTTTTTCCAAAACTATTTTCCCCAATGTTTCCCAACCTCCTTATTATCCATATCCGTAGCCTGGTGCTCCAACTCCTCCATCACAAGAACCTCAATCTCCCTTTCTTTCTCAAACTCTGCAACAGCAGTCACCCCCCCTCAGGGATAGGTGTATGCACAACATAGTGCGACTAATCCTCCCACTTCCAAAAAGAAGAGGAAAGGCAATCAAAACCAATCCGCTCCAAGTAATCCGAGAAACAATACCCAAGGGAATACATCTAACACTACAACCCAACAACACAGGGCTCCGACCAAGCAGGACATGCCTATTCGCATGACCAAGCCTTTTTCTTTTTGCGGTATCTATGGTCACTATACCCATGATTGTCCCCTTTTACCTCAAATGCATCAGATGTGGGAAGCTCAAGTAGCACCCCGATGAAAGTAAGCCTCCCCTTTGGTTCCTCATAATGTTTCCCCTACTCAACTGGATGTGTTTATCAATCCTTTCCCCCAGCAAGGATATGTGGCTTCCCAACCCCCTGAAGGTCAGGAGGCCCCTCAACCTCCTTCGTCTGGCACCTCTTATTACTAGACCCTTATGATGCAATCTGACCAGGCCAATACCACCAACCTCAACCTTAAGACTCAGTCCCACCAGCACAACAAGCCCCCCACTAAGTCTACCATTAAGCTCCCATCTTCAGGTCCCAAAGAGGCTCTTTTGACACCCAATGGTCCTTTATAGATCCCTCATCTTAAGGCGGAGGTTCATACCAAGATCCCCAAGGGGACATTACATAGAAACGCTACTTCTGGAAAATACGCCCACTCCTACAGTATAGTAGATGAATTGGCACAATCCCCTGTCTCCATGTCAATTTTGGAAGTCCTCGAGTCATTCCCTTCACAATGAAAAGCTCTACTAACTGCTATGGGAGATTTGAATCCTTCATACGATCGTTTGATTATCTTTGATATTTCCAAGTCAGAGCATTCCCCCCTTCCTACATCTGTCGCCTTCCAAATACCTATCAAGATCCGAAATGCCAACGTCTCTCATTGTATCATTGACAAGGGGGCATCCACCTGCATGATGTCCACTTTTATTTGGAAACCATTTGGATCGCCCAAGTTAGCCCCTTCCACTATCACCCTTCGTGTGTGGGATGGCCACTCTTCCCAGCCCCTTGGCATGTTCCGCAATTTTCCTACTACTCTTGCGGGAAAGACTATTTGTGTTGATGTTGAAGTCATTGATGCCCCCTTAGACTACAACATTCTATTGGGTCGTGTATACACTTATGAAATATCTGTTGTCCCATCTGCAGTTCACCGTAAGATGTGATTTCCTCATAATGGAAATATCATCATCATCGATCAGATGACATATTAGGAACCGAAGTCTCAGACCTCTCCAGAGTCCATTATTTTTTCGGTGGCAAATAAAAAAATAGTCGAACCTCTGACCAGTGTCTCACCCAGAGTCTTTAAAGATTCCTCTTTGTTTGGTTCATTCCCTAGTCTCCTCCCTCCTATCTCTAACCTCAACTTGTCGAATGTTTGCAAGATGAAATTGTCTCGGTCTGACCTCAAACGGTCTGGTTTGACTAGTCAGCAACCCCGCCCATTGCAACCAGCTCCTAGTACTTCAACCCAGCCTTAAAGACCCCCTCCTCAAGGCCCTCCATCCATAGCTGGTATCCATGATACTATCTATCCTCCTGGAATGGTTGCCCCTGCCCTTAACCACCTCGAAGTTGTCCCGCTTGGCCATTACCCCTCTGGTCAGATACCCTTTCTTTCTCTCCCTGCCGGAGTATTTTTGGTACCTATTATGGCTACCTTATCTCTTCCCAACATGACCCTAGGGATCCTTGTCTGGTACATTGATCCCCCAGCCAATACCTCGCTTGGTCAGCCCAAACCTTACACTGCTTTGATCCCGGTCCAACCGATCACCATGACCCCTCCCCTTGCTTTTGTGCCTCAGTCACCTCAACGAAAACCTACTCCTATTGCAAAAGGCTCAAGTGAGGGGGGAAAAGCCGCAAAAATGAACCTAAGGACAAGGATGCCCAGAAAACCCCTACTCCTCCTCAGCCTCCAAAGCGTACCCCCCCCCTGTGTGCTTTGTGTGATGTTGTCGGTCATGCCACTCATAATTTTCTTGAATTTCCTCGTATCAAACCTATGGTCAACGTAGCATTTCTTGAGTCTAAGGTCCTACAATTCCCTGTTACTTTACCAACTGCAACTAAGAAACTCAAGACTGTGCACACAAACCACCCCTGTGCTTTGTGCGATCGCCATGGCCACTATACCCACCTCTATCCCCTCCTTGCAGACTACCACACCTCTTTGGAGGTAGTTCGATAGTACGAGGCCAACCAAAATGAGTATGCCTCTTCTTTACTTGTGCATTATGCTTCGACAGCACCAGAGGACACATCCACTCCCATTGACATTCCCCCTCCCAATGTCGAGATGACGGAGTCTTCAGCCACTATCCTCTACATGTCATCATCTATGAGATCCACTGTGGAAGACCCCTCTGGGGCTTTCCCTTCTATTTCACCTAACCTCCCTTCAACGATCACCCTGGGCTCAACATCGGTAGATCTTTTATCTACTTGTTTTTCGGTCACCCTTTGTGACGATGCACATGTGAACCTCTCTTCTCATGATGATGAGTTATGTAGCTTCGTTGTGTCATGTGGTTATCCTTCCACTAGTCACCCCATATTCTACTGTGATGACGACATCATGGAAGCCTTTTCCACCCCTAAATTCATCTATCCATCCCATAAGAAAAATGGCACCATCCATCTCTATGGTGACTTTCACATCCTGAGCACAAACTGCCTCCAAGGTAGTTCCCTCACACCATCCACTTTTCAGTGTGTGGGGTATAAATTCTATCCATAGTGTTAGTTCCCCATAATTTCTCAAATTGGCAAGGGAAAATTAATAGGGGTAACATAAAACCAGTCTTTTGAGTCCTAGGACCTAGCCTTCCCAGACTCAGAGAGCACTCTTTCTATACTTGTGCAAAAGATGTGAAACTTGATAGGTTTTAGAGTTTTTATTTTAGGCGAGTTATTAAGTTTAGGGTTTGTTTATTTTTTCTGATTGGTTGGGTAGGTTTTCAAGGAAAACAGATAGGGTGGGAGAGGTTCATACCGTTGGGCTATGGAGTCTGCAAAAGGTCTAGAAAGGCAGAACAATAGGTCAAGGATACTTCGGAGGGCAAGTTAACAGGGCTGAATGGATCTTCAAGGCTTAGGTGGGTGGAGTGAACATTAAATTGTGAAAAGAGTAGGTGCAAAGGGTAGTTAAGAATCCTTTTTCAAATACTACAACAAGAAATGCCTCTAAGAATACTATGCATGAAGAAAAAACCAAAGACACGACATAGCATACTTCTTTGACCAAACCCTAGCAAGAAGACATCAAGGCAACAATCCAATAAACCCTAGAGAGTAGGGAACTCCTAAACGCTCTAGATATCTACCTTCAGATAAGAAAACATGCAAGATAAACATATAGTAGAGATCAAAGAAGAAGGAGCTCCTAAGTTCATTAATCAAGCTATAAAGACCTTCAAAGAAAATATTTAAGATGAGAAAAAGGGCATGGCGAATCATAGACCTCTTCAGCTAAACCTAATCAGTAATATTTTGAAGTAAAGACCTCAAAAAAAATGTTTAAGTGCTTCCAAAGGGTAGGGCTAACCATAAACCTCTTTGGGACTAACTCTATTGAATCATTCTTGAGATAAAAAGCATAAGTGGGTCTAGAGAGCAACTAAGAATTCTCTAAAATGACCTACTAGAGGAAAACATGAAAGCAAAAGAAACATACAGGATTAATGAGCTTAGACAACAAACCTTAAGCTAAAATTTCTATTCAAATGAAAGGGAAAGATGAAAAAATATGTAAACATAAGAAGATGAAGACAAAACAAGAAAAAAAACACCATTTCCATGTTCATGAATCCTGCAAAGTGCTTGGCCCCATTTTCATTCAGTCCAAAAAGATTACAAGGCTCCAAGGCCAAAAACTCTTTACAACTCAGACCCTATGCTCAGTTCAACAAGTGAAAACCAACCAATAGCCAACATGAACAATGAGGCCCTCATCCAGTATTTATCAAGAAAAGGAGAGTCAAAACCCTAACTAGGGTTTTGGAGGCCACTAATTGCTCATAAATATCAATTTTTTCCATTAAGACCATACAAGGCCCAAGGCACAAAATATCTAAGCTAATAAATGCAAAACATCTTCTCAACCTCTTTTGGTAGAAAAATCTCATTTTGAGGCCCTCAATAACTTCCAAAAATATTGCAGTGTTTATTGTTGACTTTTTTACAAGGATGCAACTTGGAGGTCCAAGGGTGCAGCACGTGCACAGGAAAAATAGGTCAACTTGCAGCTAGGTTGTGAAGGACTTCCCGATGTCGAATTGAGCTCCGTGATGGCTCATTGGAAATATTGCTGAGTCTAGTTTCCAAAACTGCCCTTGGTTTTTCGTTTGGTTTCCATTTGGCTACAAAATAACCAAAACTCCCAAGGCTACTAAGGGCGCAGCGCCTGTCCTGAAAACTAGGCAGAAAGGTGAAATTTTAGGTGTTTTTGACACTTTTTGGGTACCAGTCTTGCTCCAAATGAGCTGAAACTTGGTGAGTGTGATTTCCTTGGCCCAAGGAACCAAAATATTCCAAGTTGTCCTCCAATGGATTCCTGAGGAAAAATCGCAGCGCCAAGGGTGCTGCACCCTTGGCCCTTTAAAACAGTAAAAAATCCAAACACTTCAAAAATTTGCCAAACTTTGGATTTGCGTTGCTTATTATGTTTGGGATCCTAGTAGGGGATGGATCAGCCAGGTTTTCAATGTTTTCTTTATCTTTTTTACTCCTTTAGGGATTTTACCTTTGTAAGCTCAATGTACTTCATCCTACTGCCACCATTACTGCCTTTATCATTTTCATCTGCTTCACTACTCTCATGTTTGCTATCATTACTACCAACAAGGATTTTTGAGCCATTTTGAACACCTTCACTGACTTATTTATTCACATTAGCCTCACTTCCCTTACTGATATTTGCCTCATTTCCATCTCCTTTATTGGCATCCTCTTCATTGATTTCTTCCTCATTGTTCTTCTCTTTAATGTTCTCCACCTCACTGACATCACCCTAATATATACCTTACTGATATCATTTTCCCTTATCAGTACTGCTGCTTTCTGTCTCCTTATCTTCAGATTCATTAGCATCTTCTCCATTTACAATAGTCTCACTACCCTCACTGTCTGATTCTTATTTCCATCTTTGCATTTGCTCTTTGCCTTTATCATCATTGGTTTTTGTTTCATTGCTTTTTGCATCACTGTTTGATTCATCATTATTGCTTTCATTATTGCCACTGGCCTTTCTGACATTTGCTCGATTCCAGGTGCGCAGCATCGTGCCAGGGGCACAGCGCCACCAAATTTTCCCAGTTTGACTTTAAAAACTCAAATTTTTCTTCTCTCCTTGAATACTTTAATTCTTTGCAAGGCAACACTGATTTGTTTGAAGTGTTAAATGAGTTTTAATGGGCTCATGAATTCAACTTATCTTTGCAACCAACTTTTTAAGGTCTTCAAGCCCTTTACCTTTTCTCACCAAATCTTTTTGACATTCTTGCTCTGCAGGTGACTGCTATGCTGAATTTTACTTCTGCTTTTAGTCATGGAGGCATGACAAATTGATCTTGACATCATTTTGGATTCTCACACAAAGTAACCACTTCAGAACCCCTTTGTTCTCACCTTGAAAATTAATTTATCTCTTTTTCTCCTTTATTCATGACAACTTGCTACAGTTTATGAAATTTGTGTTCCTCTTGATCCTGAAGATTATCTGACCTATTCACCTTGACACAACAAAAACCTTTAAAACCATTTATGTCTACACCATGAAAGATCAACATCATTTTTTTCATCTTCTTGACCACTGCTATTTTGTAGGTGACTAAAATGAGGATTTTACTTTTCTTTAACTGATACTCTTTACATCCTTTCTCTTTGAGGCATTTAGACATTTCACCTTAGAAACTCTGGGATTTTTACCCACACTGGCAGTTTCTAAATCTTACCCTGCTGTCATTATGGAGTTGGACTCATACCTTTTTCCTTCTTATGGTCATTTTTGCATTTCCTCACTGTTTGGCATTCTATTTTTCCTATTAAGCTCAAAACCCTAGCTCTACTACAAGGACAACTTGTTTCCCTATCTTCACTTGTAGTTTATGATTTGATAAGATAAAATTATTTGGAAAATTTCTAGCAAAGGAAAAGTAGTGCGTTAAACACCTCATGATGATCTTCAACCATGTAAAACCATAATTGACCTAGTGGGAGGGCTCTTTGACCTGACCTTGACTGCAAATTGGTTTTGGAGGCTTCAAGTCTAAAAAAAAAGTATGACAAAGAAATGTAATGAAGATCCAAAATCCAATATACTTGATTTATCTAAATATCCTACAGAGATAATTTTGAGACCATCAACGCTTGAGGAATTTAGGAATCATGGGAAATGAGTTAGGCTATCGGTCACTCGAGGTGGTAAATGGAGTTATGGGTAAGGGAAAAACAGAGCCAATGAAGTCGTAGATAGGGAAGGAGACTGAAAGTGATAGGTATAGGCATAGGAAGAGTTTGAAAGAGTGACAAGGTCACCATGGAATGACAAGCTGATGAAATAGTGAAAAATTTTCCTACAAGGATAATGAAGGTAGTGAGATTTCTAAAACTCACAATATTCAGGGAATTTTTCTTTTAGAAATCTAGAACCAATTTTTAGTCATCTATAGATAATAAAAATTATTGATAAATAACACATAACACTCTCTCTAGCAATGCTTGTTTGATTTCTACCTTGTGTTCAGGTTGCCAACATTGTTCATCATCCTCTCATTCGTTGTCTTGTGGCACCTTTCAGATGCACCCCCCCATCCACATCATATATCAGCTATGTTGATGGTGCAAGTCGCTACTCCCAGAATCTAGCCTCGACAGCCTGGGCCATTTATTCTCCCTTGCATTTTTTTTACCTCTCTAACGACGTATGCATTGGTACTGCCACCAATAACCAGGCCGAATATGATGCAGTGATAGATTTATTAGTTGATGCCCTTTACCGTCGCATCCTTCACCGTCATGTTCGTTTAGATTATTTTCTTCTTGTCATGCAATTGAATGGTGTTTATCATGTGCATAATCCCATCCTTTTAAGAAGATATTTACAAGTGAAGCTTTTAATGCGTTAATTTGAAATCATTACATTTAGTCATGTTCCTAGAGCACAAAATCACTATGTAGATAGCATTGTAAACAATATTATAGATTTTCATTTATCACAGGAATTTCACACAAGAAAAGAACAATAAACCATAAAACGATGCATATCCATAATATGTGTCGTTAAAAATGTTTTAGAGTCCATCACCTCTGATACATACGACATGCACATAGCATGTTAAAAAAAACCAAAACTGGGGGCACCTCAATCCCCTATATATAATCACTATCTAGAGGGTCTCGAGTTGATGGCTTAGCTCCTGCAGCCCGTAGATTGTGCATCCCCTGTCCGACCATCGCCATGTGCCACATGACTCCTCGCCACTCTGAGGGTAGACCAGTACATGGCTCTATGTACTAGTCGTCAAGGTCCTGCCAGCCACGCTTTGAAACATTGGTTAGTAGCCACTTACATCTACAATATATATCCTCTAGGAGAGCCACTACATCGTCATTTTGTGGTCCTATTGATCCACTAGCTGCTACAGCCCCTGATACTGTAGGCCGTCCCATATATCTAGTCGGTTTCACTCGTGCTATATTTGCATACGAAAATTTAATGGATCAGTACCATACACAATATTCTGAAACTGTAAAATGCACAGAAAAGATAAGCAACTTTTCAGTTACCATCTAACCCCGCACCTGACCTGGAAAAAGTGGAAAGTCTGGGTCCCCATGATAGTTCATCCCACTATAGGGATAGTCATCTATGTATAGTGACATCTAATCCCAATGCACCAAAAAAACGAGTCGGAACACCCGTCTCACTACCCCACCACTCCCTCTACACAGTAGCCTCCCCCAGCGGCGCATCCTGGGCTCTCGCGGGCCCCCATCCTAAATCTGTATATGAGGCCAAAGTGTCGAGATGTTCTCAAAGAAGAGCTAGAAAAGCACTGTGCCATACGCACAATCATGGTTCACCTATTGCTTACATAGTGAAAAATTTCATTTCAACGACAACAGCATCATATGGGCCCACCCATAGTAGGTTCCACTTAATACACTCTCAACAAGCATCATCTGACCCCCAGTGATGTGGTGGAGCACTTGGTTTTCCAGGATCCACAACACCATTGCTACCATAGCATGCGTCTCTAGCCTCTCTAGATCTTTGATCGGTATCCGTGTTCCTTTCACATGGACACCCAATCGATAATGGTGCTCTACAAACTCCATGATGTCACTAGCACATTTGGCCCAATTTCTGACTGCCAAAGTGTCTCTATTGTGACACATCGTCGTCAGAAGAGCGACACTATGAGGCGGGACAAAACGTGGTTAGCCTTAGAGTCGCAATTCCAACACTTCAATAAAGTGTCGGAATAGCGACACTCTTTCCGAAATTTCCAGACCGTTGTCGCTCTTTTGAAATTATCCAAAACGTCGCTCTTCCGACGAAAACAAAGCATCGCTCTTCTGACAAAAAAAAAACGTCTCTCTTCTGACTAAAATTAAACATCGCTCTTCGGATGGAACCTAGATGTTCTCTATCGACGAAAATTAAACATCATTAAATGTCATTTAACGTTTCTCTTCCAAATTTTAAATCATCGCACTTATGATGGCGTTAGCATCGCTCTTACGATGGATATAGAAAATATCTTTCTACGTTTATACCGTCACAAGTCCGGCGTTTAAACCGTCACACTTTCAACGACATTAGCGTCGCTCTTCCGACGGCTTTAGCGTCGCTCTTCCGACGGCTTTAGCGTCGCTCTTCCGACGAATATAGAAAATGTCTTCCTACATTTACACTGTCGCAATTCTGATGGAAACAAAAAAATATTAAAAAAAACTTATTTAGATAAATCTCGCATGGATGACCTTGGTTCTCTCCTTTGGCCTCTAGGCATCCTCCTTCACCTCTAAGATTTTCAGTTATTACTGCTCTTTTATGTTAATGAATTATTTTCACCTCCATAGGAAGTTTATGAATTATCTTTCCTTGAGCTACTGGAAAATCCTGGAACAAATCTGAGAAGTGGCGATGAACTGCTTGCCTCAAGGAATTTACTTTTCAGATTCTCAAAATATTTAATGAGGTTATCGTGTTTCATAAGTTCTTTCCTCAATTTCAATGAATCCTGTAACACAACAACTTGGGATCAGATGCTTCTCATGGCCTTATATGACATTAATTTGGACATTTAGGAAATGCTGACTTCAGCACTCCAATCTATCATGAGAGAATTGATGATGAAGTAAAAATGAAAATGCTGGCAATGCTTTGGACACTTAGTGATTCGTAATTTTGAATTCATGTTCTTCTGCCAACAAAGTTAGAATATCACATAATGGTAGACACATGAAATTTATTAAAACAAATCAAACATGCTCATGAACTTGACGCAAATAGAATGCAATATAAAAGCTTGCATTTAATACCTTGTGAAAATGACTGACAAGAATACTGGGTCTAGCTGCATTTTTCTTTCAAAACTTAGAATAATTCCCCAAGAACTGGGAAATTACTGACCTAATAATTGTGATAGCAGAAAAGTCCAAAGTAGTAAGGTTTTCCAAATTTCCAACCCAACAACAAAGGTATATCTATTGCCCTGTTGAAAATGACAGTACTGAGATTAAGATTACAATTATATGTTATCAATCTCTAAATTCACCTAGTCTGGATGAAACAATCGACAAGCATGCCAATGCAAAGCAATCCAATATGCCTATCCCTTTAAATTATTTGAGATAATGTAAGCCATCCATGGATTCTCTAGTTTATCAAATTGATATGCATTATTTTACAAGTATTTTTATGTAACCTGTGTGACTATGCTACTATTATAAGTTATAACCAACAAAGTGATTTCTTTAATATGGCTACAACATAAGAAATGGAAAACAAAATAAGTGAATGGACGGTCCAACACCAACCTCACTCATTATTGCCAACAAGGATCTAGATAGGTCAAAATTGAGCATCATGTCAATAAGTTATAATGGCAATGGACATCGAGGCTATAGGATCAAAACATTGAAGGCAAAACACCAGTCAAGCCCTCCACATCAAGCACTTAAATAAGCACCCATTAATGTACGTTTTGGATTCATGCCATGTCAAATGTTCTAGCCTGCTATTGTATTTCATGTGCACAAAGTTTTCTATCAATTAAGGCTTGTACACTTGAATGGAAACTATTATTTATTGCTATAGGTGGTTAGATTTCAAAATTAAAAATTTTAAAAAAGATCTTCCAGCAAATGCAAGCATATTTATGAAGGAATAATTCATACTTGTGATATTTAATCATGTAAATTATGCACCAATGGGTAGAATAAAAAACCAAGAATGAAAAAAAAGAGAGAAGTTAGTGATGAGAATATCATGGGATCACTTGTGATATTTTACGAGATTGTTACAGAGATGGTTGAAGCAACTAGCTTATTATAACTTATAACATGTTTGTTATGGTCACATCATGTTATATAAGGGACTGTTTCCTACCCAAGTGGGTAACCCCTATGAGAAATTTTTTTTCCTACTATTTCAGCTTGTCAGCCAAGAGCCTTATGATAATCCATGGATACCTAGCCTCAAACACCTCCTATCCATGCTCTAGTCAGTGCTTTATTACATCTGATCTACTCAACCAATGAGAATGGTGTTGAATTTTCTACAACAACAGAGTAGAATACTATTTTCTCCCAAATAATTACTACCTAATGATTCTTCACATAGTATTCTTATGCCGCTGATATTCTTATGAGTTGAGCTTAGTTGGCTTCCATTCCCCTAATTACCTGTGTCTGATTGAGTTGCATATCCTTAACCATTTGGGATAATTCCTTGATGAGCCCATTCTCAGACCTTTTAATTTCTTTTACTTTAGTTTTGCTTTGACCTTTTCTTTATCTCCATATTTATCTTCAAAGGCATCAATAATTGATTTTAAAGAGTCAAAGATTTTATCCGGGAAATCTAAGAACCAATCCAGTGTTCCACGAGGTTGCGTCCCCCCAATTCTTCTCAGATTACCCCCACTCTGTCACTCAGCATCCCGAGCCCAACTGGGGAATTCAATACAAAGGTGAATAGATCAGGTGAACAATGCCCAAAGCCTTCTCCCAGGGACAAATTCATGGCACTGGATGTAGCTTGTAAAGTTAAAGATGTTGCTAACCTGTCTAATTAGATGACAAGCCACCATGATCGGTTTGGTGATTGACGAGATCTTCCGCAAGTCCTCGGGGCTGGTTACATCGGATAAACCTCTATTGAAATCGACACTAGTATTGGCTCCTCCATCCGGGATATTACTTACAAGGTGTTATAGCATCATTTTTCACCCTCATGTGATTCATGATTATCTCTTTGGCCTTGGGCACCCATTCCCACAGACTTGAACAAAGTTCATAAAAAACAGTTATAAAAATCCCATACGTAGGTATGCCCAGACTTTTGTACGTGTATATGCTAGTCCATACACACTTTTCTGCGTATTCCATTAAAATCATTAAAAAAATATATAAAATTCCCTATTTTTGGGCTGGGTTGATGGTTACTCCAGTAGTTCAACCACCCCAACACGTGGTCAACTATTTCCAATATATTGAAACTACTTTGAGGGAGTATAAAAGCCCCTCACATGCATGGCCTAAGGGAGAGAGAAATTTATAGACATTATACTCTGTTGGAGCCCCAATTCAAGTCTGATTTCCCGTGCCTCCTGCACTTTCCCAGATTTTTTACAGGAAACCCTTGTTTCCTGGAGATGTTCATTAGTTTATATGTCATCTCGTGTGCACAAGTCTTGAAAGTATCCTAGCGAGGCAAGGGCGGGACGGATCCGGACGACGGTCTGTTCGAAGATCGTGGAAGGATTCAGGTGATCTCTCCACCTTTCTATCATTGTACATGCTGTTCGTAATGAAGAAGAACCATCTTGTTCCCGAATTCACGTGTTAATATCTGCTTGCATATGTGAAAAGATTATTAATTAAGCATTTATTATTGTTTATATGATGTTTCACATGGATTACACTAACATTTAGGAGAAATATATGCTGTACAACTAGATTTCCATGCACGTTCTTTCTTGATTTCCAGGTTGAAGAGGAAGAAGGGTTGCTGGGGGTTTGGACCCCGCGGGATCTACATCAAACGTAGGATTACGGGTGAGTTCTACTATCGATGTTATCTAGTTTTTAGCATACGAGTGTGGTTGTGTGAGTCCTTCTTGAATAACATGCCCTGATCTGTGGAGGTTTTGACCCAACAAACCTCTAGGGAGTTATTTCCCGAAACAGAACTGGCAACTCCACTGGGGATCACATTCTTGTGATTCCCCTGTTGGGTGGTTTCAGCTGTTTTAAAGGTTTCCAACAATTTTTATCATTATTTCCAGTCCAGTTAACTTTTTCTCAGTCAGACTGAAGACCTGGTTCTTTATCCAGGCTTGATCTTTTTTATTTTTCATCATTTACCTTTTCATACGCGAGTTTTCCTCTACACAGACACGTATACACACATTTTTTTTTAAAGTAAGTTGTGTATACGCGGGTTTCATTTGACACAGGCGTGTATGCACGCTTGTTGAAAAGCTGATAAGTAGCGTATACCTGGGCAAGTTTTGAAATTTTTGATTTCTTGACTTTTTAGTCTTGTCTGCCTGTAGAGACCTGTTCCTGCAGTGTCTTTATAATCTCTACATTGTGTTAATAGTGGCTATTGGTATTTTTCTCTCTTGTTTGGTTGAAGACTGGCTTATTAGGAAAATCTTGTTTTTTAGTGCTTGCATTTCTAGTTTGAGTACCAAGATCTCTTTCCGGAGATTCTTGGTTGTTCTATCAGGACAGAGAGCTTCTATGTCGTATACTCTTTCCTCATTTTATGTTTTGCCTTACACTTGGATTTTTGCCTGCTTTCGGTTAGTTTTCTTTATTTCATGTGACTAGGTCTTGTTGCAATTTTTTGAAGAGTCATTCTTGGTTCTTTGAAATTTTTGTTTGCTGCAAGATTGTGTTATTGTTCTGGGCTGAGTTCCTGAGTTTCTTGTCTTCCTTTTGCTCGTATAAATCTTGCCACTAGGGGGCACTATAAGGTTTAGAGAATTTTTGTTGAAGCTTTGTTTGAAATTCAGAGATTGTTTGGCTTGAGAATTGGATAGTTCTTCTTGGTCTCTTTGAAGTCTCTTTTTATAAGATTCAAAAGCTCAAAAAACATTTTGTTTTGTCCTTTGCTTTTGTTTTGCATTTTTGTTTTGGTTTCTTTCCATCTTTTGAAGATTTGTTGAGATTTCTTGCCTTCGTTTTCTGACTTGATTTGGGTAGGGAATTTTCATTGGTTTCTTTCTCTTATTTCGAGCATATTTTGGTGTCTTTATACTGAGAGTTTCTGATTTGGGGAACTAGCTTTGTGGACAACCGAAAAGTGATAAAATTGAAGGATTCTTTGGAAATTTCTCTTTGCTTTGGTAGATTTTGCATCTTAGAATTGACATGCTCTTAGTAATTTGCATTAGGTGCACTTAAGCATTTTTAGTCTTTTCCATAAATTTTGCGAGTGTGAGTTTGTTATCTGAAAATAATTTTTTTTTTTTATTAGTCTCGTAGAACCCGTGTAGAAATTTATTTTCATCGAAAGGCAATTACTGAATTTGCATGAAGTTTGGTTTTCATTAATTTCTTTTCTGCGTCATAAAACACCACGAGTTTCATTTCCATATCCCTTTGACTTAATCTAACAACCAACTAAAATAAGCGCTATAATTTAAAAACAACTAGCAAGTTTTTTATTAAGTGTCATACACCAACTAGCTAGGTTGTAGGGCCTTGGATTAGGTGAGTGGAGAGTTAACTCTCCAAGGCCGCTCAAACTAAAACATAGAAGTTTATTAATTGAGAGAAATCCAACTCCGTTAGGTGGACCAGGAAAGCTCTCCTCCAGAGAGTCAAGCACGAGGGGAAGTGAAGGCCGAGAAGAGAGATACCCCCTCTCTGATTTGCTGGATCTTGCCTCAAGACCATTCTGCCCGGCTTCTAACACGGATTGGTTCCCATAGTTTCCATTCCTAGGTTCCACACAGGTGACTGCGGGGGGAATACCCGTGGCACCTGAGGCAGACGTCGTATCACTTCCAGCAGTACTTCTGGGGGGTGCCCTTGCGAAGCTTGGGTACTTGTGCCGGCAAAGGCTGTTGTTAGGAGGTCGGCGTAACTGTTTCTATTACCTTCACTAGTAGGCCTAGGCCGTAATTATCTCAGACTACTTTCGGGAGGTCCTATTTTTCGCTTTCTTGTATTTTGGTGTCTAGTCCTAATCACTCGGAGCAGAAATACCTGAAGGCTGCTTGTTTGGGTTGTATCTTAGGGATTTTTTGTAGTGAGTGCTCTTTGCTCCTAGCTTGCTTAGCTTTATACTTTTTTGAGTCTAATTAAAATTTTTTAAAGTGGCTGATCAAGCGCCTCGTCGATCGAGGAGAATGTGGGGGTTATCTCCCGAGAGTGCAGAGCCTTCTTCAAGAAGGCGTAGGAGTAACATAGCAGGTGAATATCACCCTGTGGTATCGGACGCAGTGGAGAGTGATCCTCCACAAGGGCTTGAAGGTCCTGTAGTTGGTTCTGGTGTGGGTTCCGAGAGGAGCGTTCCGCTCACCTCGAGAGTCTTGTTTCCGGGAGAGTTAGGAATAGAAGTAGAGGAAGTACCTGAGTCTCCTCAGTCACTTCCATCTCCTCTTCCTCCTGATTATCCGTTTGTTGTTGAGTACATCGGACCTGAGTCTGCAAGACCAGAATATCCTCCATTTTATTCATACCTTTCGATGGCCACGACTGGGAACGCGGCTTCTGCTGTAAGTGCTGCAGGCATTCAGACTCCTGCTTCAGTTGAAGGAGGAGGCACTATTGCTATATCTTCGATTGCTTCTAGTACTGTTGTGTTTGGCTCTAGTTTCACCCAAGCACATGCTTCTCAATCTGGTCCCTTTTTTTTTGGAATGCCCACTAGTGGGATTCCTTCTTTTTCCTTTTCCGCTGCTGCAGCTGCATCTACACCCATGTCTTCCATGGCTAGTGGGTCAGCTTCTTTTCAAGGGTTCCCCTTTGGAACTGGGCATATTCCTAGTTCAAATCCTTCTTTAGGGTCTTTTCCTTTTACTTCTCAGACTCAGAGTTTTAACCCTTGGTCTGGAGGTCAGAGTTCGACTAATTTTACAGGTTGGAACCCTGTATTTACAACAGTGGGGGCAGGGAATTAGTTTTACACTGGTCAACAAGGGAATGTTTCTTTCCCTTCATCAAGTGCTTATCAGACTTTTTCCCCTCTTTCTAACACTTGGAACCCCTATCAGGGGCTTTCTTCTTCATTTAATACTTCGGGAGGGGGAACTGGTCCGGTCTTTGGTAACTCTACGTTGGGAGGGGGTCCTTCTCCAAATGTTGGGTCTTTTGGCCCAACATTTTCTACGAGTCCTTTTTGGCAACCTGGTGCCTCATCAAATCCAGGGTACTCTTTTCATAATGTTGGGAATTCATCCCATCAGAGATGGAATCCTCGTGCTCCGCCTCGTTTACCTTTTCTGGCAACGTTAAACTTGCCAGATCTGTCGAAATTGACGAATGATCCGATCCGATATAGTCCGGGGTGGCCTCCGGTTCCCACCAAACTACCTTCAGACATTCCAAAGTTTGAAGGCAAGAATGGAGAGGACCCGGCTGACCATATCACCACCTTCCATTTATGGTGTTCTTTTAACTCCCTGATCGACGATTCGATTAGGTTGAGATTGTTTCAACGCACCTTAACTGGAAACGCTGCCAAGTGGTATATTGAGTTAACTGGGGGCAGTTTTGCTACGTTTGGAGATCTGGCTACAACATTTCTAAATCATTTCCAGTTGCCTGTCCGTTATGATGCCGGGACTGAACTCCTAGCTAATTTTAAATAGGACGATGCAACCCACATTTCTGATCATATTCAGGAATGGCGGAGAAGGAAGAGGCTTATTAAAGCTCATATTCCAGGAGAATTCCTTTTGGAATGGTTTCTGAAATCTCTGCAGTCAGATATTTCTAAGGATGTATCCCTGTCCAGGGTATTTTCTGAGGAGTAGGCCATTTTTAGGGCCCAGCAGCTGGAATTGATATATTCTCAGTCTGGAGTCCTTCATAAATATTTTCCTAATGCTCCTCGCTCCAAATTGGACTTATCCAAGACTAAACCCAGTCCTCATGGTGATGGACTTATTGGGTCGATCAATAGTGGTGTAGCTAACCTGCTTAGTCAATTGTAGTAGTTGTCTTTACAATCTACTCCTTCTGGTCAGGCTGTGCCTGCTGAATCATCGCCTTCTCAATCTTTGTCGGTGAATGTTGTTCAGACTTCTAACCCTAAAGAAAATCAACAATCCGAAGGGAAGAAGAAGGGACGTAATAAGAAAAAGGGAAAGAATGGGAAGGGTAATGCAAATAAATCCAACGAGCATGTTGGTGAGGGTCCAAAGGATAAAAAGAAAGTGAAGTTTCCATGCAAGTTATGTGCTGGAGACCATCTTACTCACCTTTGCCCTAAAATTCAGGATGCGTAGCTCTTGTTAGCTCAGCAGGGTTCTTCTAGTTCCCAGGCTGTGTTGACAAACCCTTTTCCCCAAGGGAAATAGCTAGTTGTTGGCGTGAATCAAAATACTAGGGCTTCCTCTAGGGGCACCCAGGAAGGGGAAACTCCATCAAACATATACATGATGAGTGCTCATGCAGATATCGCTACAAGATCCCGTGATTATGGCGAAGATGAGTCTTCGAAAGCCAAGGGTGCTCCCGATGGTACTGAGCCGCTTCATATCATGAGGCCTACTGTTGAGCCTATACCTCGGATGCCAAAAACATCTACTAAGCGTACGAAGATTAATCCAATTTCCAGGGCTGCCCAGAACTACTCTATTGTGGAAGATCTGGCGCAGATTCCTTGTGCTATGTCGGCTCTAGAGGTGCTCCAGTCTTGTCCAGCTCAGTGCAGTGCTCTGCTCACTGCTATTGGGGCTGTCGATCCAAAGAACTCTCTTGTGATTACATTTGATATGTCTAATTTTAAAAAGAGACTCCCCCATCATATGGATTTCCATATCAAATCATCGTTTCGGAAATTCAATATTTTTCGAACAATCGTTGATGAGGGTGCTTCCACATGTGTGATGTCTCTCGCATGCTGGAAGGGAATTGGATCTCCCGCAGCTGTTCCATCTGCTACTCTTCTGACTGTGTTTGACGATCATTCTCACACAAGGCTAATGCCACACACTTTGTTTACAAAAATAAAAAATCAAATTCACCAGTGCATCTCCTCTTCACATCCTTGCTTCGCTCCATCCACACCCATTGATTACAGAGCCATAAGATTCACACACAATAACTATTTCTTTCACTCACAAAATTTATTGAAATAAAATCCATTATAATTTCGCTGAACTATTGTGACTTAACCATTTACAAATGCCAATGAAGGCAAGTGAGGGACTAGCGGGTCAATGTTTTGACTGGTTGCCACTTGGTAAGTCCTACACTCAACAGTCTTAGCCAACATGGAAGCTCCTACCACATGATAATAACACGCGAGTGGAAGCACAGCCTATCTCAACAAGTATATGGATCAATGGTACAATGGGGATGAGGTTTTCATATTCTCTCCTCGTTAAGCAAACAAAATGTCAATTAAGTGGTTGTGTTATGTCTCTTTCACTCAGCCATGCACAACAACTTCAATTTTCATTCACAGAGCTAAAGGATTCACGATACATATATTTCTTCTTCTCACATCTTCATTTACTATGCTTACAGGTTTACCCTTAAGAATTATGAAAGAACTCAATTGAAATATTGTACGTTGATACCAGTCATGAAATCAATGAATATAACTTCTGCTTGTGGTTTCTCTGCATTGTTGATGCATCCTAGGACAAAATAGACGTTCTTAAGCTCAACTTTAGAGTATTTCATGAACAGTCAAGTCATTCCACCAAATCACAGTCAGTTTTAACTGGAAATGGCTAGAAATAAGTGTGTGTGGGGACTGTCATACTGCTATCAAGTTCATCTCCAGAATTGTAGGAGGAGAATTGGTTGTAAGGGATGTGAATCGATTCCATCATTTTAGGGAGGGCTCATGCTCATGTGGTGATTATTGGTGATATAAGAGGAGATTGCAACATGCAGTGTTGTATTTGGACACATTTCCTTTAGTGATGTATGCAAAGACAAAACATGCAGGACAAAAGTGATGTGTACTCTGTTGCATGACATGAATGCTACATATGTGAAGCATAGTATAGGGTATTATGTCATCTTGCGAGAGGCCGAAAACTGAAGGGTATGCTATTAGATGCATAATGTAGACTCTAGTTTAATAGTGTAACCCTGAGGACTTAATGTGCTAGATATTCAAAGATGTTCCCTTCAAGAACGTTGATGCAAGTGTGCTAATTTGATTTAAAGTGCTCAGTTGGATTATCAATCCTTTTGTAGCACGCAAGCATCAACTATAGAGTGGCCAAATTTGATTTGTGATTGTGTGAGCCTGTTAATGCGATTTTTCACAGAAATTTTATGTGTTTCCAATCACTTGTTGCATTTTATATGGATTTCCAGAAAACATGAAGTAGTTCTACTGTTCTCATCTGTCTTGTCTGGATTTAGATGGAAAAAGTTGTAAAAATATGCTCAATCAAGGTATCAATAAATTTTTTTTTGTTCTTGTTTTGCCTCTTCACATTTCTGGAAAAATCCTTGTCTACTTCTTCACTTGGTACAAGTTTTGGTAGGACATGAATAACCATAAAATCAGTCAAGGAAGAGGTATCGGGTCCTGGGACCAACTCCATGTTTCCATTAGGGAAGCAAACACTCCGGAGTTGAAAAGACATCAAAACCCAAAAGGCCATTGGAGAAAATTCCGAAAAAAAAGAACATCAAAACCCTATGGGTAAACTAAAACACATCAAAACCAAATAGCCATTGCTACAGATGCAAACTAAAACTTCTAGCAAATATAATGGCAAAGTAACCAAATGAGCATATCAGCTAATGTAAACACATTGAAACCAGATACATTTTGTTGCACGATGCAAACCAAAACTTCTCAGTTACATGTGAAATATTAACCAAATGGGCATATCAGCAAACTAAAACAAAGAGAAACCAAACAATAATTGTCGCGGATGCAAACAAGAACTTCTTAGAATAACATAGAAAAAATAACCAAATGGGCATATTAGCAAACCAAAACATATAGAAACCAAATTGCCATTGCCGCATAAGCCAACCAAAAATTCTCATAGCTAATAAAATGCACCATAACCAAATGGGCAGAAGTAGAAAGTAACAAAACCAAATGGGCAAACAAATAACCAAAGAAACCTAAAGGGCATTGCATTATCATTGGATAAACACAGAAACTTAACTCATCTATGGACATTTTCCATGATTTTTAAGACGGAGTCAATATAGGAAAGGTGATACTTAAAGGGCTCCCACATGCTTTAGAAATTTTATATCTATTGGTTTATAAACATTAGAGGTGGAAAAATATCCTAAGCTCTAGAGCTAAGTTTGTTCCAACTTAGCTATATCTTGAACAACAAATTGTTGTTGACAACAAGGATATGATAGAAATTTGGTGGGTTGTAGGGTAGTCTTGTCATGAAATAAATGTAATGTAGTTACTAGGTAGGTAGGGGGAACCATTTTGGTGGAACTTGACCATAAATGGGACATCTATCCATGCATAGTTTTTTAAGAACAAATACACCTAGTGGATTATCATTGTACGAGAATCACTTTAGGATCTAGGCTACTGTGCACACACTAACTAAAGGGATATTAGTGAAACCCACAAAAGTATTATAGGTGATTTTATATAAATAGGTGTTCTTGTGTTCTCATTGGTTAGTTATGGGAAAATGACAATAAAGTAAGAGAATTTATAGGTGCTTTTATAGAAATAGGTGTTCTTGTGCTCTCATTGGTTAGGTATGGGCAAATGACAATAAAGTAAGAGAAGGATTTGACTACTAGACAATTAGAGGAATGATTCCACACAAAACCAAGCGTGGTGCTGCAGCACTTTCTAGGCTAAGGGATTTTGAAGGGGTTCCCCCACCATATGACCGGAAGAAGAGAATGGTCATTCCAGATGCTCTGAAAGTGTTGAGGCTTCAGCCAGGTCACAAGTATTGTCTGCTAGGAAGGCTTTCCAAAGAAGTTGGCTGGCATCACTATGACACTATTACGGAATTAGAAGGGAAGAGAAAGGCAAAGGCTTAGGTATCATATGAGAGAAGGAAGAAATTGGCAAAATTGAGATCAAAAGCAGTGGAGTTAGCCGAAAAGAAGCTTGCCCCAGAGATGGATAAGATAAAACTTGACAACATATTGGTCAATTTCCTTGACCCTTTATTGGTTATTCAGAAGGAGTATGAATACACCACCGTTAATATCAAGGTAACCCCTAGCAGATCAAGGGCTACAAGTTGTAGTTTTCGTCTGAACATCAACATACCACAACCATGCTTACAACCAGGATATGTTTTTTGAGGAGGAGAAATCTCGTCGAGATCAACATCAAGAATCCATTGCAAAAAAAAAGTACAACTTGTGGTGATTCTAGATGAGCATAGATGAATAGCTACAATAGATGTCAAATGTGGAAATTATGGAGGAAAAAGATGAAATTCATCTTCCTTTTGCATTCGAGTGAGAGGAAAATCAATCATCAATGAAAATTCAAAATTTTCAAGCTGAGCAAGATCAACCAAATTGGGGGCAGAGTTTGGGGAACCTTCGTAAGTGAATGGGGCCTATGTGATATGGCTACGATTTATCTACCCCCACAAAATCCGATAAGAAAACAATAAACATTGTAGGCATAGGGTTAATTAACCCCACACATAGGGATTACATAGGTTTTGTTCCCACGCCACATGCTCATGAACTGAAATATCTCTTTACTGTCAATATGTGCATATGCAGCAACAAGAAATCTATTCAATTTTACTGGTTGGGTGGCTCTAAGAACCATGCCTGAACACATTTGGGTGGGCACCCTCAACCGAAACGACCCAACCCGAATAGGTTTGGGCGGGCGCCCTCAAACGAAACGACACGGCGCGCCTGACCAAACAAAAGCACAAGGGAGAAAACGACAAACGGGCCACACAAAAGTGCACAAGGCACCCATGCGGTCACAAATTATGTGAAATATCCCTCCCTTAACCATCCTTGAAGACTGTATAACGTCTAGATCAAAACTCTAATAGATACAAGTAATGTCTCCCTTGGTCTTTGAACCTAAATCCATTCTAATTTCTCTACAATTGTGTTAATCTTGAAACTCGATATGCACAAAAAATATATTGGCAAACTAACGAACTGATCCTCAACCATCCATCACCTTTTTTCCTTTTAAAGATGTTCTAAACCATTTTGTAGGGGTTTATTCTTCGAAATCACCTTGTAATTTCTTGATTGTGTGTGTTTGGGAACCTTTCTTGAGGTTATTTCGGTTGATCTAAGCCTTTTAATCAACCATAGGACCATTTGAACAAAAAACTAGAAATTATCTTCAAAACATTTAAAACCCTAGCAATCCTATCTTAGGGAGAACCCCCCCTTGAGTAGGACGAGATCTAGCCGGAAGTCAAACGAGGGTTGGTAATGTGGCGGGTATTGTATTTCTATACCATGCTTGAGTATGAATCATGGAGATAATATCTGGGTGGATCAGCATCAACATCAATTACTAAGCTTAGACTGATCTGTGTAATAGCTTGAATATGGTTAAGATATAGCTTAGAGAGTGTTGAATAGGGAAACATAGACTGCTATAGAGATCAAATTCATATGGTCATGATATAATTTCACTATGGCTTGTGTAATGGTACACTCATATCAATGCTAAGCTTAACCAATCATACAAGATCAACTATTATATAAACATTAGCAATCAAACTATGTTTCTACTTAAGGTTTATAAGATACACATGTTGGCATAGAGCTAGTAAGGCTATGTACTTATTACTATGATTCTGGTCAGTGTTAATAAGGTATGAAATGAATAGGGAAACAGAGATCATTATGTCACAACAAGGAGCTTAGCTTGAATATGGAGTTCCTGGACACTATAATCTAAGACCTGTATTAAGGATATCATGTTTATACGAATATGTGTTATTCCATTACGTGTAGTTACATCAAGAAAAGCTTGGTCACTGATTCAATGGACTTGATTCATTAGTATTAATAACATAGTGAAATCAATAAGCTTATAGATTCAATAGAGCTTACTAATAACTTAGGTAAGGTGATATAGTGATAGTTACTAAGCTTAAGATGGGCATCATAGGTACGATACGGTCTCTTATATATACCAATATGCTTTTAGTTCCATATAACTGTTATCATTGTAACTAATACATGGGAATCATAGAAGAGAGATAAGGGTGAATACATTACTCAGCTTAAGCTAATCCAACTCTTTTCACTAATCAAAGTTGGAAAGAGCGTATTCAATGATATCGAGCTAGAACAGGAACAAGCATATCTCAGTATTGAGCTTACATTACACCTATGTCCACATTAGCTATTGAAATACAAGATGATTTATTAGGTAGAATATTGTATGCTATTACTCTATCCTTAACCTATATGATGAATATGGACATTGTAGTATACACTAGAGTAACACTGAAACATACTTTTTATAAAAGACCAATATGAGATAATGTAGATTAGGGAAACACTATCCTCATATAAACTATACAAGCTTATGGATCCGGATATGATCTGAGCCTATACTACGATATGTATATTTTTTATCACTTTATTATGATATATTGATTGGCCTAGGATTAAGGGACATTTCAACATCCCGGAGCACTGGACAATACACCATTGGCTTGGCACCTTGGTACAAGGGTTTTAAGGGTACAATTGAACGAACAACTATAAAGGATAATTGTGTGTCTTACACGATTAGTGGCATCATAGAGGAAATTAATGAGACAACATTAAGAATTATAGAGTTTCCTGTTCGCAAGTGGACTCAGTATTACAAGGAATTTCTGGAAGCATTGATGACTGGGAATGATAAGATTAAAGAACCATTCATAAGGGACTATAAGGAATACAATACTGATACCAGGGTCCATTTAGAGGTGTCATTGTCTGAAGAGAATATGAATATTTCACTTCAAGAGGGCCTTTTAAGGAAATTCAAACTGACTACTACAATCAATACAAGTAACATGCATCTTTTTGGCTCAAAGGGAATCAATCATAAATATGAGACCCCTGAGCAAGTTTTGGAGCACTTCTATCATATCCATCTTGAATTCTATAAAAAGAGAAATAAAGTCCAACTGGACAACCTTCAGCTTGATTTGTTGAAATTGGACAATAAAGTCAGATTCATCCTGGGAGTGGTAAATGGAGAAATCATAGTGAACAATAGGAAACATGCAGAGTTTCTTACAATCAAATAGATGAAAAAACACATACAAAAAACCAGATAATAATCATGAACAAGCTTAATATTGAATTATGAACTGTAAAGGAACTTACAAAATGTGACATTACGAACCTGGTCAAGTGCACAAGAAAAAATATCTTGGACATGACCCTGGTTGACAAGTTGTATTGCTCATGATGCAAGAGGATTTGTACCTATGCTGCCAAGTCATTCAAAATCCATAATTATCTATACAATAAATAAAAGTAATGGATGTAGTATTTTTTACTCTAAGATGCATTCTTATGATAATGTTAGAACATATGTTGAAAATGTCAAAACATACCTAAATAAGCTCCTCTTCGTTTCAAGAACAATTTATTGGAGTCGCCTGAACTTGAAACAAGCTTCCCATGATTTGAAAGAGTAGCAACTAAGTCAACAACGAATTTTTTGTTGCTACATTGGATCGAGGGAGGTTTGCTCCAAGATTAAATCGCTCCAATAAATTATTCTCTACTAAATAGGGCCAACCACGTGAAGGTGGAAGCTCTTATGGCCCCTCCCCCCCCCCCCATCACATCACTCTCAATTCCCCAATACCCAATCTATATTTCATTTTTTACTTTCATGAGCATAAAAAAAAATATTCAATAACTAATAAAAAAACAATGCAACAAAAAGTACGCAAGGAAACATTGAAATTAGTGCTTGACATAAAAATAGTATGATAAATGAGTTTTTTATATAACGCAAAAAACGTTCCAAGTATGGTAACGTTTGTCTTATAATAATACAATATTTTACATTATCGAATTTTCTTTTTCTTCTTCCTATTTTTAAAGCTCCTAACTACATCATCAATATCATCATGCTCTGCTCCTGTTTCGTGCCTTTCGACCCGCACTGCTGACCTAGTTGCGTAGTCACGATGTCTGGTCTCATCCAGTGACGGGGCATCGCCTACAAAAACAGATAATATTAAATTTTAATTGTCAGTTTTTAAATATCATTGAAATAGTTCGGTAATATTAATAAAAAAAATTGCAATGAGATTATTTACCTAGTGCACCAGTTGTCACCGTTGGGACCATTGCCCTGTCTTCCTCTTTGGTGGTAAGATCCTCAAGTACAAAATTCTCTGTAATTTAAACAAAAAACGTTATAAGGACAAACATCAAGGTATAATTAGAAAAAAAATATAAGTGGAAATTAATTACCGTCATGGTCCTCACTGATAATAGCATTGCCAGCCTGGTCCCCACTACAATGATCAGGTTGCACGTTAGGAACATGTTCTTCTGGCAATATTTTGTTCTCAACGCACTGCTCTACAACTAGGTTATTTGGCTCGTTGAAAGTGTTGCCCCCTTGATTTAAACAAATTTGTTAGACATTAAATTTATGGACGAAAACAAACATATTTAAAGGTTAAATTTTTACCTTATCAGGCATTCTGGATCTTAGGACCTGTTCCAAGCTTCTATGATATTCAACTACGGCTTCATAGCCGTAATGGAAAGCAATATTTTTATCCTCCTCTGTAGTTTCTGTTCCAAATTCATCACCCTACATTACATATGATTGTGTATTTTTAATGTTATTTTATGGGATTACAAAAACGTTGGAAGGCGATACAATTAATTATAAGATGTTTAGATACTTACAATTCTTGCGGCTAATTTCAAGTAGCCGCCCTGGCCTAGCTTGTGATGGCCCTTTTTTTCAATCCTAGCTTTGGTTGCCTTTGAGGTGTCAGGCAACCTATCATCAAAATATTGAAGTCAAATATGACGTAGCACACTTTTATTTTAGACATAGAGAAAATTAAAGCTATTGAATTAAAGTTGTAATTTACCTTACGGGTCTAGTTGGCATTTTTCCTTCTTTCTTTGCCCTTTTCTCTTTTCCGTCATGGATGAGTTCTCTCCACTCACTCTCTAGAACTATTAGAGGACACTTGTATCTAGGGTTAAATTTCAATTGCGTCCTATAGGTGTCCCTGGTATATTTCAAATATTTGCCAGCTACCTGAGTCACCGCTATTCTGTCAAATGTGCCCACCCAAAAAAGGGCTTCTAGATAATCTAGAAGTTCTTTTTTCACCTTGTGTGTATGGTTGGGCCAAAAATTACGAACTCATGGATCTCCAAAAACTTGTAGAACTTGTTAGTCATCAGTATTTTTCACTTGTTAGTGATGACTAGATCCATAACTGAGTTTTCTAGAAGCTGATCTCCATATGTCAATTTGTCATCTAGAAAACCCTCATAAAACTTTTTTCACCTTTCCTTTTTCAGTCCGCCCGTGTCAAAGTTAAAACTCATTATCACTATCCTATCTAGTTTCAGCCCTACTGGTCTGCCCATCAGCTCTAAAAAGCAAATCCAAGTCTGTTTCAAAAGCCTCCCTTAAGTTAGGAAGTGGCGCTTTAAGGCATTTTACCCTTGGCAACCATCAAAAGGCCAAAAACCTCCATCTGATATAGACCAATCATGACAGACCTCCCACTCTGCAAATGAAATTGATAACAGCCCTAAGTCGCACCACTTACACACCCCTAAGTCTCAACACTGCATAGACCAAAGTCTCAAGCTGATTATTAGGTGTTTTTACAGTGTTTTATGGATTTTGCAAAGGTAGGAAATATAACATCATCTCAGGAGAAATTTCTTGAATCTAAATTTAGAAGAAAAACTGCTTCTCAATGTAAACATGAGCCTGAGATACATCTGCAAGACAGAGAGTTACTCATCAAGACCTTGCAGCTTCCTTTCAACACGAAATCACAGTAAAAGAAATACATCACTGTCAAACAAACTGGTAATTTGTCATGGCCAAGAACCTCCTTCATCTACAAGCAGAGGGTTAAGGCGCCTCCTTCATCTACAAGCAGAGGGCGCTGGCCAATATTGACTTTAAGGATTGAAAAACTTACTATAAGCACAGCTTTGCCTTTTACTAGACAGTAACACAGTGACTCTGGGTTTCTGAGTGTAAGTGATTATCATAACAGTGCTAAGATCTGAAATGTGCAAGGCAAGAGGAGACAGAGTGTTTAGTTTTGTAAATAGAATCAGTTGAGGTTTCAGTCATCATCAGGGCACATCAAAAAGGACTCCTTAATCAAAGCTATCATAACAAACATCTCTGCAGGGGTGTTAAGATGCATAGCTTCAATTAGTCTTAAACAGGAAAATACTTCAGTGAAAAGACCCCTTTGTGTTCTTTTGTTCCTGTTGAAGTGTGAAGTACAGTCCATGGTTTCTGGATGAACATGAAGAAGAGATAGGAAAGTAGTACATGCAAGTTACACTCCACCACAAAGACAGGTATTTTCTCTTCAGATACAACAGTTGGTGTTTTCAGAACTCCATCAGAAGAAAATAGCCAAAAGGAGCCTCGGTGTCTGTGAGCAGAAGAAAGGATGGTTGTTTTTCAAAGAGTGCTAATCTCCCTACTCACAAAGATTATCTTTCAAATGACTTATCATAATTTGACCAAGGAAAATGGTGACATTTCAGTTTCCCCTCAACAAAGAGCAATGCAATGAGACAGTGGAGACCTCCTTCACAGGAAACAAAAAGGCACCTCTCTTTGTTTCACTTTCTAACCCTGATGTATCATCCTCTGTTTTGTCTTCTACCCAAAGTCAAAGAAGGAAGCTCAAAAAACACCTAACAGTTGCATCTACAGTCAAGCAACACCTGTCACCCAATTAGATTTTCATTGCAGACAAGATTATAGCATGATACCCAGAGCAAAAACATATTTGATCTATTTTGTCTCTTGCAAACAGGTATACAAGCTCATCAAGTACAAAAAGATTTTTGGCACAGTGTTTCAGGTTCTGGAAATCATCAAAAGCAAAATCTAAATGCCACTGCTCCAAAAAGAGACATTTCCTCCTCTAAGTAAGAAACAGTCAAGGTTTCAAAGGACATCTTTTTCACCAAGTTATGATCTGAGTTTTGAAAACTTTGAAAAGCATGAAAAGAAAATCAGCTGGCAAAGGCAATTTGAGTTTTATTACCAAGAGACATCACCATTGGAACTATTGTTTATCATAAGCAAAGGAGGTGTTTTGATAGACTGTCAGTGTTTTAGAAAGTTCGAGGCCAAAATGGGTTTTCAATATTCAATGGACAGAGATATTATACAATATGTTTTGAGCAGAGGAGTGTATTGAAAAAGGGCGCCCTTCTTAATCAAAGGGCCATGGCCGAATCCAAATAAGTGCAATAAATTTGGGCACCTGCAGTGGGAAAAAGGTTGAAGAAGAAATTGGAGACAGAAACTGTCAAAGCATGTTGAGAATACACACCCTATCCCTTCAAATAACAAAGTAGTCTTCAGTATTTCTTTTTTTGATAGTTCTGGAGTAGGGCTTATGTAATGAATATCACCATCATTATTAGCACAGTGGTAGAGAATAGTCTATAGATCATCAGGGTAATATTCAACCTTTCAAACCTATATGCATAAATGAGCAGAGTTCTGACCTTTCAAACTATAGTTGTTTTCTATAAAGGGTTGAAAACTCTATCAGCATCTTTTTTAAAAAGACATAAAAACTCTGTTACCGAAATCATTTCAAAAGGGATAAGCACCTTTCAGATGAAGTCAACATGTGTTCAAATTTCAAAAGGTACACCAAGGCAGCACTGCAAAAAGCAAACCTTTAAAAAGGCCTTACAAAGGTTAAATCACGGAGTTGGATGTTAATTTTGCATTTCTAAAATGACAAAAGCCCGTTGGCCTTTACATCTTTTCAAAAGGGTTTAAGACCGTTGAACCTCCTTTTGACTCCCCAAGAAGCGCAAAGTCGATCCACTCTTGCCATTTCAGAGATTGAAGACGAGTTCGCAGTTGTTTTTGCTGTCTGCAAGGTTTTTATAACAGCGCGACGCGCCTGGAGTGTTGCGCGACGCGCTCAGGTGGACTTTTACACTGGCACTCAACTGCCACGCGACGCGCCTGTACGTGTGCGCGACGCGCCTGTACACGGCGCCCGGCCGACCCGACAGATCCACCCGACAGCTTTGTGCGCGGCGTGTTTTCGTTCAAACGCGTCGCGCTTGATGTTTACGCCTCCAACCGCCTTCAAAACATTTCCAACCCACAAAAAAAGATCTGCATCATGATTTTGAGGTATTTTGGCTTGCTCTCCTTCAAAGTTCACATCTTCTAAATATTGTTTGAAGCAGAAAAACAGTGTTTGTTGAAGAAGGTAGCGTTCAAGTTAAAGCAGTGTTTGTTTTTAAGAGCGGTTGTGATTGAAAACTACAAGTCTCTTCCACCACATCATAGAAACAAAACAAGCCCTTTTAACCTCTCTTATAAATAATGACTTTGACTGAGAATATATGGTTCAAATAAGTGCAAGGAATGAAGGAGTTAAAGTAGAATTTATTGAGTTTGCCTTAGTTTATTATCATCAGATATTTGTGGAACTTCCTATCAGGGTTAAGGTCAAATCAAGAGAGGGCTTGTCCTCATTTATTTTGCTACATCACCATATCTGTAAACTGGTTTTTGCTGTGAAAATATCCATTGGTTGAAGCTGTGCTTGAGTGGTAGATATACTGCTAGAAATGCCTATAGAGAAAACAGTGTGTTGAACTGCTACAAATTTCTCATACCACAGCATACAAAACTTTCAAACTTTGTCACCATATCTGAAAAACAGTGTTTTTGCTGTATGGTGATCCGAGGTGTAAAACTGTGGTAAATTGCTGAATGTGTTATTAAAGGCAGCTACAGGAAAGAAATTGTGTTGAACTAGGAGCTGTGTGTTTTCACCTTTATTAATCAGAGGACAAGAGATCCTATACCTTCAAAGCATCAAAGGGCAAAGGTCACTCCTATAAACCACAGAAGGGACAGTTTTTCACTAAGTATTCCACTTGACTGTCTTGGTTCTTCAAGCTTATTTTGATAAAGTTGATATTCAGATGGAGTAAAGGTTTTTTCTGCAAAGGCAAGGGTTTCACATTGATAAGGTGCTTTAACTATTTGACAAGATAAACTCCTATAGGCTTTGTTGAACTTTTTAAGCATTCTTCAAAAACTCTGTCACCTTGTTCCATAACACTGAGATTGATTGTATGCCCACACTGCAGGTTGACTATGTATGTGGTATGATTTTGTTTGATGAAGTGACATACCTATAGAGAACAATGAAGTGTAATAAGAAAAAAGGGTTCTTGATTAAAGAGCAGTTTATTGGTTGAAAGCTACAGGGCAAAGTTACTCCTACTTCTCACAGAAAAGACAATTTTCACTGTGTATTTTACATTGATTGTCTGATTACATTAAGGGTTGATTGCATAAGACCCAAACTTCACAAGAACAAGGTGATTTCTTGACACCTTACACAGAAAATTCACCTAACAGCTGTCTCCTTTTCGCTGTACGGTATCCTATTGAAAAGTTTGTTGGCAGAGATACTTTCAAAATGGAAGGCCACTTTTTAAGGGAGCAGGGGTTTTTTATATTGTGAGGGAATAGTGTGCAGTCATCCAAAGGCAGTCTTCACTATCTAAACAGTGAATTGACATAGTTTGGCTCCAAGAAGGTAGTTTATAGACAGTGAGGCTGTTTGTTTCTTCAAAATCACATCTAGGTCAAAATGCCTCCTAGGCAGGACAACAGAAGTGGTGCGCATAAGAGATATGAGCCAATATCTACAGAGGAGGTTAATGCTCATCCATCCATCCTTTTCAACTTCCATGAAGTAGGTTGTCTAGATTTCTGCCAGAGGATACAGGAGGTCAAAATTTTCTCGCCATTGACACACCTATGCGCCCTGAGGTTCTAGAACAAGCATTTCCAGGTAGCGGACCTTGATTTCAAGTTTTCTCCCAGATCAGTGTCCAAAGCCACCAAGATTCCATATCATGGCGAGAAATGGTTCAGACAGACCCATCTTGACTTGGAAGATTACAAGCCTTTCATCAAGCCTGAGCATAGAGATACTTTCACTGCTATTTTTCCTTTTTCTTATCTTCTTGACAACTATGCTCCTCTTATGAAAGTCATAATGAAGTATTTTACTTGTGAAGGGAGGTTTACTCAAGTTTATGCCTACCATGTCTGACTATTGATGCATTTCACTAGAACCAGGCAGCTAAATCTCCCTTACTATTTATACAAGAGCATCGAGAAGATGGCATCCACAGTCCAGAAGAAGGCTCCATCTCTGCAAATACCTTCCCTTTTTCATCATTCTCTGATCAAAATTATCATCCTACATCAGCTATAGAAGAAAGAGGTTCCATGGGATGTATTCATCAGTCACCCAGATTTCTCTACTGTTCCTCCTGTCCATATATCTCCCACTCAGCCTATTCATCGCCCTATAACTTTGTCCAGCAGGCCTACTCCTAGAAGGCTCAAAATTACCACAGAACAAGCAGGACAACAGGAGGAAGGAGAAGGAAGTAGACAGCAAGAAGAGAAAGGTCATGAGAAAGAGGAAAGGGATGAAGAGCAGCAAACTGAAAATGAGGAAGAACAGCAGGACAGTGGTGAAGGTCAGCAGCGAACAGAAGATGATGAACAACAGGTACAAGAGGAAGAGCAGCAGCTTGATACTGGAGGACAGGAACAACAGCTTGGGCAGGAATTTGAACAGCAGGTTGAAACACAAATTGATCAAGGCATTGAAGTAGAACAACAAACTAATGTTGGCGAACAGGGGCAGCAAATTGAGCAGCAAGAATAAGACACACAGCAGCCTCAAGGAGAACAACAGTTTCAAGAAGATGTCAAGGGAAAAACAGTTGTGTCTCCTCCTCCCAAAAGAACAAAGCCCAGCACAGCAAGGAAGAAAGGGCCTAAGGCTGCCACTCCAAAAGTGACAAAAGTTGTCCCTAACAAAAGAAAATCGCCCAAGAGGTCACCCACTAGCATGCCAAGAAGGAAAAGTGCAAGATTGGCCTTCAAAGGGAAAAGCAAGGTTGGAGAAAGTGAAAAACATGGAGGTGCATTGGCTGTCATCCCAATCCAAAGTGATGACAGCGATAATGAAGCCCACATTCTTGAAAACCTCCTAATCCATAGAGAGGGGAAAATTGAGGCATTAGAGAATGATCTTCAACGGGCAAGGAACCTAAACCATTTCTTGGAGATCCAAAACAAATAGATGAATGTTCACATAGTATTTCATGAGGCACGAGCTATCAAATACAAGAATGAGGTAGCTAAGGCGCAAATGAGGATAAAGGAACTTATTGGTGATTTTGATGAGGAAGAAGAGGAAGAACAGCCTAGGCGGAAGAGGCCTAGAACCATAGGGCTTAAAAGAGCCTTGGAAAAGCAGAAAGAAGAAGAACAGGCCCAGCTTTAAGCTTTTCCCCTCACTGTACTACTTGAGCAGGAAATTGAAGAAAATAAGGAGGCATGGTTAGAAAGGGCCAACAAACCCTTGGAGATGAAGCTTGAAAGAGCTAACAGAGATCTGGAGCTGTAAAGGAAGAGGACACATCACTTTCAAAAGTTGAATCAGTTTGCCCCGCGCAAACTCAAGACAGCCCAAGAGAAACTGAAGAAGGCAAAGGGGAAGTGCCCGGCACGGAAAGAGGACAAAGGCACATCAGCACTTGAAATTTTGGCCTCAGCTTCGGAGCATGTTGCTAGGGACCCTTGAGGGTCATGCGCACCAATTTTGGGCCTATTTTGACAACTTTTTGTTTTTTGGCATTTTTTGAGTTTTTGGTCGAAAACTCATAAATTCGCCATTTAATTTTGAGGATTTTTCAAGGGAGGAGGATGATACCAGTTGATGCCATAATTTCATGATCAGGTCCTCAGCGATTTTCAGAGCATTTGAAGCTCATTTGCCTCCTCAAAACGGCGAAAAATGCTCACTTTTTGCACATTCTGCCCGACATATCAGCAGTCTGCAATTTTCTGGCTTTTTACACATAGGTATAGATTTGGAGGACCTCCAGGCATCAGATTGAGGTGATTTCAGTTGCGCTGGAAAGTAGACACTTAGAGATTTCCAACGAGCTATCATGAGCTTCATTTTGACATCAGGAAGGCTGTCAATTGTTTCTAGCAAGACAGGGGACCTTTTTCTGATATAAATTTGAAGTATTTTTGTAATTTTTGAACCTCAAAAATATGCTTTTCCCAAATGTGCGTTTAGCTATTTTTACACTTGGAAAATGATCCAAAGTAAATTAAATTCCATTTTTTAGCAATTTTTAGATATTTTATGAGATATTTTTGTGCCTTGGGCTTTGCAAAGCCTCAAGGACAAGTTTAGATATTTTGATTAGGCCAATGAGGATGGAAGTTGAACCATGAGGTTTTCCTCACTTGGGCCTATTTATTCCACAAGGCTCTCATTGTAAACAAGGCTGGAACTTGAGAGAAGAAGCAATATATTGGTCATATGAGCTTTGAAGAAAATACTTGTGTTATGATTTTGGATTGCCTCTTGGATGCTTTTGATGAATGATGAAGGATTGTTGATGGATTCCATGACATGGTAGAATGGTATAGTGTTTCTTGCTTTGTTGTTGTCTTCTATTTTTCATTCATGATACATGCTTCTTGCTTGCTATAGATCAATATAGATTAATTTTGAGATATGCCCATGGAGGCACCTCAAAATTCCTGAATCTTCATAGCTTTTATGTTTTCTTCTTCCTTAGTTGCACTAAAGAATTCTTAACTGCTCTTTAGTAACTTAAGGATACTGTTGCTAGTTTTATTCATAAGTTCTATGCATGTGAGTAGGATGTATGGTGTGCCCTGCTTACCTATGACTGTCCATAGTTCTGTCCATGAAACTATCTCTTTGACTGATTATATTATCATCTTGTTGAACCAAGGAGGCCTAGTCCCGATCTAGCCCTTTGCCTAAAACTATGAAAGCTTGTTTGCCAAAGTGCCCAATAACTTAAAGACTGTGTTTAGGCATTCCGGCATAGTATTTTGAGTTGTTAGTCCGTCTTATGTGTTTTCCCCAAAGTCTGATAGCCATTTCCCAAAGTTAGAGGGTCTTATACTTCTATGCATGGATGGAATGTTTGTTTCGATGTGTTGATTAGTTTATAGTTACATGTTGCATGATTAAGGGTTTTCTTTACCATGTTTATGTTATCTATTAAACCACTGATGCTTGAAACTCTTTTTTATTCACAAACTTGATGTCCATTTACTCCATTTTGCCCAAAGATCCTTTCTACCTTGAATCAAATTGGCCCTTCAGCAGCCTTGCATCATCATCTCATAGCTTTCTTGACCTTTTGACCCCATAGCCCAGTTAATCTACATCTTGTTATCTATTTTATATCTTTGATCAGTTTCATCCCTCACAACTTAAAAAACCAAAAATCAAAAACTTACTTCATAATTAGCCTAAAATCAGAATACAAAAAAGCAAACACATAGATATCCTTTACACATATAGAGAAAGCCCTCTCTGAGTCCAGGAAGGCTAGGTCCTCGGGCTCCAAAGCTTGGTTTGATGTTACATCGTCATTTGGCTCACCAATCGGCCAAATCATGGGACCCTAACAGAACTCATTGTTTCCTTCACAGAAAAAAAGATATTATCATTAATTTAAAAATAAAAATCATGATAAATATGTTTTAGATAGAGTACATGAAATAGTTAAAATATTAGAACTTACTGGGAGTCATACGTGCTTTATAGGGACACCTTCATCGTTCACCAACAACGTGCCATTAATGGTCCCCGTGGAGCTGACACATGTAGCTCCAGGAAACACAATAATGTAGTTGGCCATATCAGCCTCATCACTGCCAACACGTTCAACGGTTGGCTGGGTGTCTTCTTGGGAAGGGTGTGTTTCTCGGATGCCACCTAAAGGCGTAGAAGGTGTACGAGAGGGTGGCTCGACAATCTCTTGCCCTTGTGTCCCACTACCACCAACACCGGGTGCAACAGGTGTTAGATAACGCTACATACAAAAGGATTTTTTTTGTTAGTTTAGTTAATGTAAAAATTAAAAATAAAACTATCACAATTCATCTCATGCAGAACAAAAAAAATATACTTTTTATTTTTTATTATTACCTTATATGTTTCTAGCTGGGTCATAAGTTGTGTTATCCTCATTGCTATTTCAGGTGTTTGAGGTGAAGCATCTACCAAATGTTCAAATTCAAACTTTGCTTTTCGCGCCTTTTTTCGCAGCAACAAAAATGGACATGGGGATGAAGAAAGCTCTTCCTCTTAGAGGGAATCATCAGGCATACCATGGCTAGGTGTTTGCATATTTGAACAAAATTAATATTATTTCAATTATGTAAATAAATAAAATACCTGAAGATAGAGCAATGCTGACACTTTACATGTTCTTCCGCTGGCCCCTTTCCGTGATCATCCTGTCTTGGGGTTGTTCTTGTACTGCCCTGATCAGTTTGCCACATTGTAATAAAATTAGAAATTAGAAAACTTGAAAAAAATATCTAACTTGAAAACACAAAATGAAAACTGAAATACTTTCTAAATTTACCTTTCTAATACATAAACTTTGTGCATTAAAGTGGCCCTGGAGTGGTTGAGTATAATTAAAAGTAAGGGTTGGAAGCCAAATTTTTATGCTTACACCTTGCTAGTAGACAATTTCTGCAAAGTAGGTAGATTAGATGAGGCTAAAGATATTTTCAGTGAAGCTTGGAATGGTATCCACAGATGGGGTAGTCGTCATAAATATATAATGGAAAATATGAAAAATAATAATAGCTCTAATTCTTACATGTTGCAATCAACCAATTTTGCAATAATAGATAACCACGTGTTATCTATGGGAATAGTTCAGGTCATGGATTCGAACCATGTAAGCTTGAATAGGCTTTTCACCCTAAGGATGGTTGATGTGAAAATTTCAAGCCGTAGGTGACTAATGTCTCTGTGATCTCAATCAAACGAGTAGATTGCTAAATTTAATTAATGCCAAAATTAAACCATAGCCTTGATCACAAAATATCTTAAAATTAAATAGCAAAGCATAAAAATAGTTTCAAATTTTCAATGAACTTGCAAGGAAACCTCCAAAAGCTGCTAGGTAAAAAAATACAGAGATACCAAAATAACACCCTGAACTAAGCTTGTACAGATTGCTTGAGAAAGTACACTAAAAAAAAAGGAACAACATAAAGCTATTGTATGGCCTGCTGGAAAGCCTGCAGAGCCTGTTTATATGATTGTATGGAACTGCTCCATACATCTGTACAGAACTGTGCAACACCTGTATAGACTGCTGCATGTTGTCGAGATTTTCCTCAGCTGAATCCCTGCTCTCTCTCGGTTACATGACTGCTCAAGAATGATAGTATGGGTGAAAACCTCTACCTTGACCTGTCCTTATAGTTTTAGTTGAGAATATATTTTGAAATTACTCCTAGTCTAAGTCATGCAATGAGATACCAGTTTTAGACTTGTATGCTAAATATAAGACTTCACTTTTTTTACTAAAGTAAATTACAAAATATAATTACTTTCTCTTTTAATAGAACTACTTTTCAATAATGTATCAAACTACTCGCACATTCACACCAAACCTATGCAAAAATTTCTTCCCAAGCTATAATTCTCAACAATTTGCATTTCTACATGTTGCAAAGTTCATAGTATGAAATCCAAAAGACTTCAATCTTGTATTGTTCATTCTAAGTTGTTAGGAAACATGAATTGGAACTTATCGAGCACAACCTCTCTCAGAAAAATAGATTTCAGATCTGCACATCATCATACTCGCCATAAAACGTTCTGCTTCATTTAAGTTTTCAATATTATAGTCAATTATGTATTTTATTTCTATTGTGTGTTTTCATAAACATACAAGATCTATCTATGTCATGGAACACAACATTCCTGAGGTTATTTTTTCATACCAAAATTACTCTCTAGACTTTTGGTGTGACTTGTGGATCCATCCTAGAGAGATGGTATATTTAGGGATCAGATAATAACAAAAACATAAAGATATTATTATCGAGTCTGAGGGGTGTAAGGTTCTAACTTCTATAAGTAAAGATTTTAGCAAAATGAAACCTTTTTGTTTGCCTGCAGTTCGGTGAGCTGCCAGAGGTGTCAAGGACATCCTCACATCCACTCTAGATGCAATCCATGTGAACCAGTGCAAGCCTGATCCAACTAACAGGAAAGCATGAAAAACCTAGGATAAATTCATTTAATATACATTTTTCATATTATTCAAGTGAATTATGCTTGAAAAACAATCACATCTATTTGATATGGATATTTTGATCTGGTCAGTATAAGCTCAGTGGCAATACTTGAAGGTCAAAATGATCTGTACGCAGGCATGATAATTCTAATAATTCCTTGACTGATATTTTGTGATTTGTGATCGGCTTATCCAACCCACATCGTCAACATCATGAAGCATTTCTACAATGTCCTTGCAATGGCTCACTTGGATATGAATCTATTTGGTTGCTCAAACTCCAAGGCACCTTTGGCTAAAACTCTGCCCTTTCCTCTCAACTAAAGAATATTCTCAGCATATAGGGATATATTGCTGACAAAATCACTACAATCAAAGAATATATTGACATGGAAAATCCTGATCACTTCACAATAAAAAAGTAAAAATCCCATTGGGGACAGATTGTCACAAATGCAATGGCCCACAAATATAAAATTGACGGCAATAAAATTCATGCCATATATTAACCAAATATAACCCCCTCTTCGACCCAGAAAATAAGAAGAATAAATCCCTGAGACATCTTCCAGAAATCAAAATTAAAGGTCCCTCCTAAATTCAATATCTCTGTAGCAAAGGTCAGATGAGAAAAACCTTGGGGAACACCCTACGAGCGAGCAAGATTTTCTACTGTTATGATCACATTGCTCTGAATATTGTGAATCATGGAGAGACTAAGACCTCTAGATTTTAATCCACTTGCTGAATTGACATATTCTGCAACAAAGAGTTAGATTTTATCTATTTCCTTCTATTTCCTATTCTTTACATTATTAATTCTTTCAAATTAGTTCTATAGCATTTGCTTACTATGATTGCTTAAGTAAGCTACTTCCATAGTTGTTGCACTCTAATAGTGTCACAATTTTGCAGCGAGTCACAGAATTATAGAAAATGTTTGGTGCATCAAGTGGGATCAAAGCAAAGTTCAGCTTTGGTTGAGAATTTTCAGAAGTCTCAAAACTAATTCTCTCTTGCTAGTTGGGTTCCATGAGATCAATTCATGCGCAAGTGTGGTAGCAAGGAGACCTGAAAGAGATTCATTTGTTCTCTTGTATATTGAGAGACTTGCAATGAGGCAGTGTCAAAAGAAAGGCTTGTGAATGGTAGTCTCGTAGGCTTAGAAAAATCCTAAGGATGCCGCCACGAAGAGATGTGAGGAACGAGTAATTGGAGGAATTGAGAAGGACAATTGAAGAATTAGAAACCAAACAAATTGGAGATGTTGTAGCTATAGCAGACTCAGAATCAGAGGATGTTTTGGTGGAAGAACCCAGTTGAAAATTTGATCTCATTTTTGAAAGATATAGGTAATATAAGGGTGGAAGTTTCATGCTATAATGGGTTTGAAAGTAAAGGCTCATACATTGGATAGTGAACTCAATAGATACTTTGAGTATGAGAATGTCCAATACTCCAATATAGTTTGTTTTACAATAACTAAGTTGAAAGGGTATCCTGCACTATGCTGCAATGTTGTGCAAAATGGCAGAGTGGACAAGCACCAGGAGAAGATTAAGAATTGGAAGAAAATGGTGAGTAAAATCAAGTACAAGTTCTTTTTTGTTGATTATGAACAAAGTTTATGCAGAGAAAGCACAAAATTTGAATAAAAAATAGATATCTATCTGGGAGTATACAAAATAATTCTTCAAAATGACTCCCAAATCAGGACTAAAAGAGCCACAATATCAAAGCTTAGCAAGGTGTGTGAATGGATTAAAGGTCCAGATTCAAGATGAGATGAGTACCCATTCTTTCCAAATCATGGATGAAGCATATCAGATTGCTTCCAAGGTAGAGGAAAATTTGAATAGGAAGTAGCAGTAGAATTGCAGAGGAAAAAATTTAGAAGCAAAGAAAGAGTAAAGGTTGTAAGGAGACATTCTAGTGAAGGGAGATAAGCTGCAGCATTAAGTCAAATTTCCTAAGGAGAGAACCATGTGGCAGAGGCAGAGAGTTTAGAAAAGGCAAGGATAAGTATGTCATTACTTGTTACAGGTATGGAGTAGACAGGCAGAATGCATCTAAATGCCCATAAAATGAATGAAAGAACAAAATCTTAGACCACCAAAATTTTAGCTAAGTTGTGTAGAGATGGAATTAACCAAGTTTTAGATTATTATGATATTCCCTTTAGGTGAATAAATTTATGTATTCATGGCCATGTTAAAATTTTTGGCCCATTGGGACACCCACGAATATTTTTGGGTGAAAAGGAAAGGAGACATAATGAATGATCCTCTAGAGATATGGGAATGCTAGATAAAAATATTTTTTGAGCCTATGTTAGGAGTTGAGAAGAAAATATACCCTACCATTACCATAAATTCATTGCAAGGAAAGAGAGCCAATGGGCATGTCAAAATTATAGAGTAGAAAAGGGGAGTCCTTGAAAATGATGTTTGGGCATAAATATTTTATGTGGAAAGATGATCAACTTGTATAAGAGATTGCTAGGAGATTAATATTCAAGCAAAGGAAAAATGTAAGTCGTCATATATCTCCTCCAATTGCATTTTTCTCTCATGGGTTGGTAGTGGATAACCCACCCAATTGTCTACCCCTTGACAAACAAACCTTCATGGAAACAATTGAGAAAACCATAGTAGCAAGGGTTTTAATTTTGAAACTTTTCCACCCAAGGAATGCTAGATATGTATATATATATATATATATATATATATATATATATATATTCTAAGGGATAGGGAGGGTGGTCTTCCTAAGGATATGGGGGATATGAGGGTATCTTTTTTTAATATTAAGGTTGATGGAATTTCTTGGTTGGAGGTGGCAATGAGTAGGGTCACAATTCATATATCCTTTAATATATTAAAAAAAATCTCTTTGCAGTGAGGAGTAATCTTGATTTAAAATGTGGCCTAAAAGTAAACACCTCATCTATTATATTAAAGCCACCGTGGGAATATGGTCATACATCCTTTTGGCTAAAAAAAAATCAAAGAGAAAGGTTAAATCAAGGAATATGAAAAAGATTAAGGGGCACTTAGAGTTGGGACTACCTATGGGGATTTTTAAAAATTATTATTAAGCCATTGAATGTAAACCCGACCCGCCCAAACACATTTCCTTGAGTGCCATCGGACGACTCAATCGACTTGACCCGTACGATCGTGTTTCATTGGGCGGCCTCACACGACAAGACCCGACCAGGCCCAACTGACCCGCCCGAATGTGTTTCCTTGAGCACCATTAGTACATGACTCGACCTGACCCATACAAACGTGTTTCCTTGGGGCACCTCACACATCGACAAGACTTGACCAGACCCAACCCGACCTACTCGAACGCGTTTCCTTGATCGCCATCACACGACTCGAACTGACCTGTATGAACATGTTTCCTTGGGTGGCCTCATACGACACGACTTGACTAGACCCAAATCGACCTGACCCATATGAACGCGTTTCCTTGGGTGGCCTCACATGACACGACCTGACCAGACCGAACTTGACATGATCAAACACATTTCCTTGGGCGACCTCACACAGCATGACTTGAGCCGACCAGATCACCCCACCCGACCCGCCCGAACCGCGTGTTTCCTTGGGTGCCCTTACAATACGGCACGAAATGACCTGACCTTATAACTCGAACTCGTTTCCAGCTAATTGGGCACCATCACACGACTCGACCCGACTCGTACGCATGTGTTTCCTTGGGCGGCCTCACATGAAAAGACCCGACTAGGCCCAACCTGACTTGCCCGAGCGCGTTTCCTTGAGCGCCATTAGTACATTTAGACTCGACCTGACCCATACAAACGTGTTTCCTTTGGTGGCCTCACATGACACGACTCGACCAGACCCAACTCAACCTGACTTGTATGAACGTGTTTCCTTCCCGACCAGACCCAACTCGACACGCCCGAACGCATTTCCTTGGGTGGCCTCACACGGCACGACCTGACCCGACTCGACCCGGCCTGCCCGAACGTTTTTTCTTGGGCACCCTTACAATACGGCACAAACCGACCTGACCTAACCCGAACTCATTTCCAGCTAATTGGGCGCCATCACACGACTCGACCCGACCCGTACAAATGTGATTCCTTGGGTGGCCTCACACGACAAGACCCAACCTAACCCACCCAAATGCATTTCCTTGAGCACCATCACACGAATCAACCTGACTTGTACGAACGTGTTTCCTTGGGCGGCCTCACATGACAAGACCCGTTCCCGACCTAACCCGATCCGACCCTGACCTGCTCGAACACGTTTCCTTGGGCACCCTCACATGGCATGACCCGACCTGACCCGCCTGAATGCATTTCCTTAGGTTCCCTCACATGACCTGACCCAAACGCGTTTGGGAGGGCGCCTTCAACCAAAACGAATTGACCCGAACACGTTTGAGCGGGCACCCTCAATCAAAATGACCCGACCCAAACATGTTTGGGTGGGTGCCCTCAAATGAAATGACACGATGCGCCCGACCAAACGAAGGCACAAGGGAGAAAACGGCAAACAACCCGCACGAATGTGCATAAGGCATTCATGCGGTCACAACTTAGCAAATTTGATATGTTTGCCATCAAACGAAATGACTCGACCCGAATGTGTTTGGGCGGACGCCCTCACACGATGCGACATGGCGTGCACAACAAAACAAAGGCACAAGGGATAAACTGACAAACGGGCTGCATGAACGTGCACAGGGAACTTGTGTGGTCACAAGTACTTAGAAAATTTGATACAGCTGCCAACAACCGAAATGACTTGACCCAAATGCGTTTGGGCGGGTGCCCTCAATCGAAACGACCCGACTCGAACGCGTTTGGGCGAGCACCCTCAATCGAAACGACCCTACCCGAATGGGTTTCAGCGGGCACCCTTAAATGAAACGACCCTACCCAAACGGGTTTGGGCGGGCGCCCTCAAACGAAATGACACGATGGGCTACCAAACGGAGGCACAAGGGAGAAAATGAAAAACAGGCCGCACGAACGTGCACAAGGCACACGTGTGGTCACAACTTAGTAAATTTGATACGGCCACCCTCAAAAGAAATGACTCAACCCAAACGCATTTGGGAGGGCACCCTCACACGGCGTGACACGATATGCATGACCGAACGAAGGCACAAGGGAGCAACCGACAAATGAGCCACATGAACGTGCACAGGGCACCTGTGCAGTCACAACTTCGCATATTTCATATGAGTGCCCCCAACCGAAACGATGACCGAAACGACTCGACCCGAAAATGTTTGGGCGGGTGCCCTCAACCAAAACGACCCGACCCAAACACGTTTGGGTGGGCACCCTCAACTGAAACGACTCGACTCGAACGGGTTTGGGTGGGTGCCCTCAAATTAAACGACATGGTGCACCTGACTGAACGAAGGCACAAGGGAGCAAATGGAAAACAGGCTACACGAACGTGCATAAGGCACCTGTGTGGTCACAACTTAGAAAATTTGATATGGCCGCCATCAAACGAAACGACTTGACCTGAACGCATTTGGGCGGGTTCCCTCACATGGCGTGACACGATGCGCACGACTGAATGAAGGCACAAGGGAGAAACCGGCAAATGGGCCGCACGAGCGTGCACAGGGCACCCGTGCGGTCACAAGTACTTAGAAAATTTGATACGGTCGCCCTCAATCAAACTAACCCGACCCAAATGTGTTTGGGCGGGCGCCCTCAACCGAAACGACCCAGCCCAAACACGTTTGGGTGGGCACTGTCAACCAAAATGACCCTACCCGAACAAGTTTCGGCGGGCGCCCTCAAATGAAATGACCCTACCCGAATGGGTTTGGGTGGGCGCCCTCAAACTAAACGACACGATGGGCAACTGAACGAAGGCACAAGGGAGAAAATGGCAAACGGGTTGCACGAACGTGCACAAGGCACCCATGTGGTCACAAGTACTTAGCAAATTTGATACAACCACCCTCAACTGAAACGACATAACCCAAACGTCTTTGGGTGGGCACCCTTAACCGAAACGACCCGAACCGAACGCATTTGGGCAGGCGCCCTCAACCAAAATGACCCTACCCGAATGGGTTTGGGCGGGCACCCTCAAATGAAACGACCCTATACCCGAATGGTTTTGGGTTGGGCGCCCTCAAACGAAATGACACGGCAGGCTACCGAATGAAGGCATAAGGGAGCAAATGAAAAAAAGGTTGCATGAACATGTACAAGGCACTCGTGCGGTCACAACCTAGCAAATTTTATACGATCGCCCTCAAACAAAACAACTCGACTCGAACTTGTTTGGGCAGGCGTCCTCACATGGCGCGACACGATGCACACGACCGAACGAAGGTACAAGGGAGCAACCAACAAACAAGCCCACATCGAACGTTAGCAGGCTGCAGGTAGGTCTATTGAGCATATTTGATGAGCTTTAATAAACAACTCGGCTTGATCACGTTTAGGCGGTACGCCCTCAACAAAATGACCCTACAAAGATAGGTTTCGTGACGCCGTCAATTAGCGACCCTACAAAAACGGTTGGTAGCGCCCTAAATGAAAGGGACGATGAGTTCTTCGACGAAGGCACAAGAAACAAATGGAAAAACATCTTGTACGGTGTACTGGCTTTAATGCGGTCTGTTGTGGGTGATAAGCCGCTAAAGTAAACGACAAACAACGTGTTGGTGGGCATCTCTACAGCCAGCAATAACGCTTTGTTAATTTCAAGGCAAAAAACAAGCGAAGAAAAGCGAGCGCGAATATGCGGGGCACCATGCGGTCTGAAAGTATGTGTTGATATGTCTGCCACTCGGCAAAAATGACAACTAACGCATTTGGTGAGCGCCCTCAACAAAGCGACGAACCACCGTCGCGTTTGGCCAGCGCCTCGGCAAAACAACCGACTGATGGCTGATGAGCGCCCTCGGTGGTAACCCCGGCAACAGTTTGGGTAGGTGCCCTCAAATAAGCGACAACGCCTGACCGAATGAAGAAGCAGCTGAAAACGACAAGCAATTTCTGGCTTTATAAAACACCCATGCGGTCTAACGAGCTGATGACGCCATCAAGCAACAAAGCCTTTGTTGTTTGGCGAAAACCCTCACCGCCAGTCTCGACTCTGGCCATGGTGGGCCGAAGGCACATGAGAGCAACGGGAAAAACGGTCGCCTGGCGATACACGGAGGCACCCATGCGGTCACAAGTACTTAGAAGTTTGATACAATCGCCCTCAACCAAGGCGACGACTGACGCGTTTGGGTGGGCACCTCAGCAAAACGGCCAACCGAATGCGTTTGGGTAGGCACCCTCAGCAACGACCCTACCCGAATGGGTTTCGGTGGGCTGCCCCCTCTCTTATAGGTAAAATGCTTGGGTTTTTGGGTTATTGAATATCCCTCTCGACTTTAAGAACAATGAGCAGTAATATTAGTTGTATAGTTCTGAATGCAGCACATTGCTATGTTAACTTGCATTAACTTGATGGAATAATATGGAAAATTACCTCTTTAATAGTCTTAGAATCTTTTGAAGTGACTTTGAACAAGCAGGATCTTCTTCACTGACTCAAACCAAACCTGTGATGGGTGAGTCTTTAGTGTAATCTCCACCATAACATACATTCTATAATTGATGTTCTATAATGACAACGATTAAACTATGCACATCTAAACCATTCATCTCCTTGTATATAAGTGATTAAATAATGACAAATATCAACATAAATGGATCTGAAAACAAATACATTCATGATTTACAAAGAAAGGATTATGGCAAATGGGTTGTACCAAACCTATCCTACATTCTTCCAATCTCTCTATCTCTCAATGTAGTGATATGCAGTGTAGTTCTCAATGGTTCTCTTTGGCTCATACTTACTGCAACAATAATGCTCTACTTCAAGAGTATTCGAAACTTTGACAATCCTTGACCTTGAACCAAGAGCCATGACTTAATTTCTGGAGATGGGGACAGTGTTGTCACCATGAGTTAAGTGAAAAAACCAAGATGTTACTCATTGCGTGATTTTCCTTCTTTGAAATTCGATTGTTTTGTGGCGACTAACCGAAATTGAGTGCTTTGCAGTTTCATGCTGTCATAGCTCACCAAGAAAAAAGCTGAAGTCGTCATTCTCGCGGGTTTCTGGTTCTAAGCTCAAAACACGGGCGCACTGCCCTACGAGTGTAAACAGAGCGTTTCCCCTATGCCAGTAGCCTATTCATTGATCGGTGTGTTGTAACTTGCTCTTCGTGTTTGTTAACGAACATTACCTTAGCGGCCAGTTTAATTTAGGTATTTGTGTTCTTCTGTTCTCTTCTCCTGCGGTAGTGAGGAGGTATTTTGAACGTAATAGATGCCCCTCGGTGTGAGGTCGAGCGAAGATGATGGCAGTAATTATAGTAACATGTTAGGGTAAAGATTGAAAAATGAGAAAAAAACACAACTCAACAACATATGTTAGAAAATATAGTATGTTTGCCTTGAGTTGAAGATTTCATATCGGTGACTTCAACTATTTTGAATTTCACTAGAATAGAATGTGAAGAATACGTCATGAAATGAAAGCACAAATAACGATATAATATCGCAAGACCCGGAAATTTGAAAAAGCATGTCCATAAACAATATACCTTGGGAGGAACACAAATTTAATGATATGACACACCCAAGGTCTTCGACCATAATTCATATTCATAACTATAAAATGTGAATGAAGGTGTCGTCGAACATGTGAAAATAATTTACCCGGTCAATAATGAGAACTGTTAACAGTCTGAGGGTATTGCAGTAATGATGATGGTCACAAGATGCCATGAGTACAATCTAGCGAAGTGTGAATAAAAAGAGTTGAAGTCAAACATAAGCCAGAATAATTCGATCGAGGAGCCAGCAGGCAGAAGACTCCTAATCACGAGCAAGGCTACTGCAGGAAGTGTGCACGTATCTGGTCTTGATGGGTTTTCCGATAACTTCCTATATAAGATGTTGAGAAGTCGATAGGAAGAGATCTTGTTGAAAAGGTAAAACACGGAAACTTCCCATGTGGATGTTCTGAAACGGAAACCAAATGATTTTTGTGATGGAGATAATGAAGAAAATGGGGATGTGTGACGCTTAAATAATTTCTAGCATAATGAGCGGTTTGGTTGATAAGGCGGAGTAGATAGTGAGATGCTTGAACAATAGAAGGCACTATAATAGGGTACTAGGCGGTGAGGCTTAATGAACACCAAAGAGTGTGTTAGGATTTTACTAGTGTTAAGTTCTTTGAATGAAAGGCTAATACTCATAGATAGTAGGGTTTGTCCCCTAACTCAGGCTTTTAGGAGAGGGTATGTTCAAGGTTTTGTAAATCGACCTTTCTGAAATGTGATGTCCTCGTTTCTCCAAATTTTCCCAATAGACAGTTTAACGAGTCCAGGAAGCAAGGTAAAATACGGTGAATTTTCTCTTTAGAGAGTACGAAAAATATCATAAAAGACAACTATTTGTATAAGTTAGGTTTAACGAGTCTAGATGATTAAACTCGTCGTTTTTCTGTATTTCAGAAATTAAAGAAAAACCGCTAAAAGAGAACTCCATTTGGTTACCTTTATCATGTCTTGATATAGGGCATGACAAAGGGAGAAATCATCATGGTAATTCATTTTGGTGAGTTAATCCATCGAAGTGAGAAAAGTAGAAATCTATGTTTGATAGAAATCTACCTCATTTTGTTATGAGTATGAAGGGAGACGGAGTAAACTCGGTACTGCATGAAAGTACAACGGTCAACAAAGAAAAAGCTTCCGGTTGCATTTAAAGAGCTTTGAAAGAAGAAAAATGGCTCCCTCTCTTGTCGTAGTGGTTTAGCGAGCTGACAAAGTCAACTCGGGTTTTTTCGATTTTGAGCTAGAAAAAGGTCCCTAAAAAAGAAAATTGGTATACCTATCGGTTTTTTAACGAGTCCGAAGAAGGATAAGTTTTGGATTAACGACGAAAAAACCATAAAGAAACGCTCAAAAAAATCGACTTCGTATAAGTTTAAAGTCGAAGAAAGAGAACTTCGAAATTTTTGAATGTGACGAAAAAATACGTAAAAAAGATATACAAATAAAAAGGGTCAAAACATGTGTATATGCATATGAATCATGATCACTCATGACACATCGATAACAAAATATCAATAGTTTAAAACACTGCATTAAGAAAATTCTCAACTTTTTAAAGCCTGGCACTAAGTCATGCCACGAAGGTAGCTATAAGAAAATTGAACTTTCATTTTCCCCGTTTGGGACAGAAACAGGGTGAAAAAGGTGGCATAAATGTGGTGTGATGAATAGAACATAGTTTTCTTAAAAGATCGATGAAACTAAAACCTCTTGCTATCATTTAATTGTATTTTATATGAAGTTTGCCCATTAAAAATGGGGTGATAAATACAAAATATATTCATATGAGGCAATCTTGGTTGTAATGACGCACTTCACGTCGAGGGTAGTTAAACATCTTCTGTATGTGATAGCGTCATCTTTTTTTTAGGAACTCGTTTATAAGTGTTTAGTGGCCTAGACAATTTCTAATCGGTTGAAAATGTTGGTTTGGGTATTGTTAATAATCATGAAGTATCAGGAAAACATGAACGGGAAGAAAAGGAAATGATTGCGTGTTGCCAAGCATTAGCTCTGCCAGATACGATTTTCTAAAGTAATAACGTTTAGAGGGCGATCACGGTCGAGGACCTCTTGAGGTGGGCGATTCAACAAACGGATGAATGGCACCATGTCACCAGGATTGGGGGCAGCTCTCATTAGAAAAGACGATGTATAATTTTTGATCGGTTTGTCATGTGGATAGAATGACAGGTGAGATTTTAGGCAGTCCCGCGTTCCACTATGGCAGTCTCATTCTTTCTCATTTTGTACGTAACAAAGAAAGTTATGATGATAGTGTCTATTGCACGGGTGGCTTTGTTGGGTGTGTGTTATATTTTTTCCGACTAACCCCCACGTACGAAAGCGCGGAGAGTCACAGGCAGCGGCCCACGGGGATTAAATGAGCGCCACAGTGAAGGTGTTTTGGTGTGCGGTCTACTCTGGACCCCCATGTTTGTGCCTTGAGTTTGCACATGGTTTTCCCAAGTCTGATCTGGTGCCGACACACAGGCCTTTTAGATCTTGGTCGGGAACCAGATGGCTGTCAGGGTTAATGGTTCGGGGTTATATGTCTTAATATGTATATATATGTGTTGTAACACTAAAGAATATAATGAAAAATCAAGGCGGTGGTACGATTTGGGATCTGGGGAAAATCTATGTGTTTATCTATTTTATGTTTATGCTCTCGCTATTGTTTTATTTTGTATAATATTCATGTGTAGATAATTTTTAGTGAGTTAAAACTACGACTTTAGGGCAAGGGTATGTTATGGATGATTTTTAGCTTGGTAGGTGCCAAGAAGTCGACGTAACAACACAAAACCCAGACTAACTCCTCCTTGAATTGTATGCGACCTCGAGTGTTTGATTGGTAGTGAGTTGTTCGTCGGGTAAAGCAGGCTCACAACATGCGAACCCATACCTAGAAAGTTTGGTATGGTACATTGATCGTTTCTTTCTTGCGGGTGGGTACCATTGATAGGCAGAGATCATTACAACGCCATTGAATCCCGGCGAAATAAAAGAAGCCAGAGGCCTCGATAGTAAGCTTTGTATGGACGGAAAGTCTACATCCTTGCTGACATTTTTGATGATGGACACATGATTGGTGAACTCCTAGATTGTATGATCAAAGATCATCCCTACTCGCGGATGAACTTCACGAGGGTGATACGGAGTTAGCGTTGCCCCGGCACCCGGTGGGGACTCGATGGTGAAGGAAATGATCGGTGTACTCTAAATGCTATTGTTTGTCTTTTGAATGTTTATGCAATGCTTGTTAGTAAGGTGAAGTATGTTTTGTGTATTTGTTAGCTTGACATAGATGTGCTTTGTCACTTCGGTTAGAACCCCTCGCTATGCACGAGCGAGGAGTAACGACTACCGGGGGTTGGCGCACCGGTGAGGATAAGAGACGCAAGGATGATGATGCTCGGATTTTACATGAACTCGAGAAACTTGGAGGGTTTGGTATGATATCTCACCAACTAATGAGAGTTCCGGTTCGTTTGCGTGACCTACATGGTCAGCACTGGGAATGCACAGTGCCTCTGGGGAGGATAGCCGAACGGTTGTATATTATCACGTTGTCGAGCTAAATTTTGGTGGAACGGATGTGTAAATAGTAGAAAGTAATAGTATGGCCAAATTTTTGTAAAAATGTCTGATTTTGGAAGATTTTTGATGTAACTATTATATTGGACACGACATATATATATATATATATACATATTTTTTGGTAGTTTGTGTTTTTATTTTTAATGTATTTTCAATAGGATAAAAATATATATACTCATAGAGTAAATCTTTTATAGCAAATGTAATAGAAGAATTCAATCTAACACATATTTTTCAAGAATAAATACAATGCATTAAATTCTCTAGAAATGTGCTCAAATGTGATGTGAAATTGACGTTCTAAAAATCGCACCCTTAAAAAATAACGTAACAAGAATTGGATGATGGACACGGTATCGATTTTTTAAGCACATAATGACGAGTTGAGAATCTAACGACCACTAAATTGGAGATGTCACGAGATGCCGCCTCCATGAGGTTGGATCAACGGCATGTACTCGGAAACGTTATTGGTGGTACTACCTAGGAAGATTCCCCGAGCAGAAAGAAGAGTCGGAACTCGAGTGTAGAGAACCCAAGCAACTGAAGCAATGCGTCTCGATGTGGCAAACTAACATCGTCAGCATGTCAGGTGTATGATAAGGAGGGTGACGCTTGTCTGTGTGAAGAAAAAAAGATTATACATGAAAAAAAGCTTACCTCCAAAAACCAAAAAATATCCGAAACATCGAAACAATAGGAAAAATTATGTCTCGCAAATTACAAAAGCAACAACTACCGTACGACAAACAAGCTCTTTCTTTAGATAGAGTCGTTGTGGGGCTCCGCGAGTGGAATTCCATTACGGTCACCGAGTTAGTAAGCCCCTTTTGAGAGGACTTCTAGTGGCAGTCATAAGGTTAAATATAATGATTTGGGCATTCTACCCCCGAAGTGTAGCTGATCCTTGGGTAGAACATTTGTCATCCTCTTGGAAAGAACGAGGCTTGAAAAGATTTTCGTATTGAGCTTTGAATCGACGCGGTGAGATTCGAGTGCTAGTGTAGCATCTCGTAGGTTTGATAGATAATTCTGGTGAGAGCAAACACTCTTACGTGGCCAGTGGTGCCGAGCGAGGAGTTCAGGCGAGTTTGAGTGATGGAATTTCACATCGATTGGAGGAAATCTTGCTTCTGGGCAAATAAGTTGAAAAGGTGTGAGCTTGTGACGATTTTTGGTGACAGTGCGGTACTCTTATAATAAGTGTTATTGGTTCACTGTGGTTTTATGTTTTAAGCGAGTCAACAAATCATGGTTTGGGGATGTGCATTTTAGTGACAATAGTAAGCAAGGATATTAAATAGTTGATCTTGGCGAAAACCTAGCTGGATGTTAGTGTCATATGATTGTGGTAGGATCTGATGTAAACGTGGACAAGGTATAAATGATAAATTACACAATTAAACAAGGAAAGAGAGTGGCGAGTTTATGCTCGGCCTTAAAAGTGGGGAATGGCTTCCGCCCATTTATTAAACCGACCAACGCAACCACGATGTGGTTGTGTCCATTTTCCAAAAAGTGGGATTGTGGTGATGAAGTCAATTCCCCATTTAGAAAAGGATAATGGAATAGCGGATGAAGGGCAGGGATAGTGCACACATTTTCAACTTTGTAAAAATTTGACATGGATGGCACTTCTAGGCTTGTTTTGCAATGCGGTATTTAAACAAAAAGTGAATAATCTTAACAGCATGAAGATTTTTTGAGTGGCATATGTAGAAAGATAATCACATGCCCCTTGCATGGCAGGTCATTCATGGTTATAGTGGTAGGATAGCAGCAGATAATGTCGATACCACAGCGATATAATGTGTCATTTATTACGGTGGTACTTTGCTGGTGGTGGATACAACCCAACCAGTCATGGGGCGTGAAGTTAAATGGCTTGATGGGTTTATGATGAACCAATGTCTAAAGTACCATGGGTCGAAATAAATCAAGTATATAGATTCCTTGAAAATAGATCACCAAACTACTTCTTTGAAGATGGAATTAAGAAGATCAAATATTAATTAAGCAAGAAGCGAGATTTCTTTGCTGGCGGTGTAGAACCAATCAAATTGTTGGAGGATTATGATCCATTGGAATATTTTCCTAACAATTTATCAAAGAATGAGATGTATTTTAGTTATAAAGCATATTAATAATAATGTAACGACAATATATAATCGCCGGAAGTGGTGTTAATAAAAACTACACATGGAAAGGATTGTCATGTGAATAATAATGCTAATTTAAATTAAGTTAGACCTTTGGAAAAATAATGTCATGTTCTTTATGCGTCAACATTAATTGAACGACTTGTTCAAAAGTGAGGCGGTGAAAATTTATGAGTAGAGAAAAATCACGTGATGATAAAGCACTAAGGAGTGAAGGTACAAACAAGTGCATACTTTAAAACATATTATTATTAGCTTAGTATAAATATAGTTTTCCTTTCTTCAATAATCACACAAATATTTTAGTCTCAAAACAATTAATGATGGATACGAAGATAAAGATTTTCACTTCCTTACCAAACATTGAAGTTGAAGATGAATTGTGGTGATGGTAAGTACCTTAACCTTATAAAGGATAAACCCTAATCACAACGGACAATGAAACCCTAACGAACGCCCGGACTCAACTGTAAATATGCACTTACGAGTTCGGACGAATATTTGTAGAATCTACACCTAAGCGAAAATTTCTTTAGGATGGCTTGAGGTATTGGTCATTTCTTAGAATGGGCCGGAGAAAGGTCATCAAGTAAGCACAGCCTGGCCTGCTCGAATGTCATGAAAAATGTAGTCCATGGCCACTGAAAAGTTGTTTAGCATTCTTCGGACGAATGGGAGTTTACGATACGCAAATGTGCCCCAAGGACAGATGAAGAAATGACTTTATCTTTGTTCTTTAATTTAAATAAGTTATCATGAAATCCATCCATGAAAATATCGACATAATCTTCGAAATATGATCTGAACAACGTGGGATAATTGTCTTTGGGACAAACGTTATTCGGATAAATGATAAATAACAAAAAATCGAATGGTTTCTTGTTTTTTTATCGAAAAGCTGGTTGGAAACCCATTAAAATCAAGGCAGGATAGATGAAACCGATCTTTAAAAAATTTTCTACCTCAATTTTGATGGCATTTTTACTTTACACGGGTGGGCAGATGCAGGTCACTCACCAGAATTAGTTTTGGCATTGTCATAAATATTGATTTCATGCTCATAAATACGGTCTATGGACATTTCGTCGCAGACGAAAAATACATCGCGAAATTCTTGAAAAAGATGTGAAGCATGCAATTTCCTTAAGTTGAAATCTTCTCCAATACGGACCATTTTCCACAGTACTCGTTTTAGTAGAGACCCTGGACGACATTATGCTTAGAAATATTGCCACGTATTCTTGCTACGAATCATTTGAGCAGGTCATGTCGTGGAGGGAACCATCTCGGGTGGGTCGAAAAGGATGGGATTTCATTTTTTATCATGCTTGGGGTCGATCATCGACGCGATGGTGGCTCTCCCAAGGTCGTTCTTATAGAGACATTATCTCTTCGAATAACTTCATCTGTGGCCGAGAACTGGTGAGAGATCCTTGGGTGAGCTGTGAGGGTGAGAGTTTGTGCGAATTCAGAGTCGAAGCTCATAGCAGGTGGAGGGTTCGGTCTGTTGGATAGCCCGGCAGGCGGCCAACTCGGCTGGTGAGCAGCATTTGATCTGGCAAGACGATGTCCCCGAAAAGGTGCCGAGATGATCCATGGGTTGATGAAACCATCTGAAAGTGGTGAGATATCATTATGACCATTATTATTTGAATATAAAGCGGCGAGAGAAAAACAACCCGATGGGGAAGATTCCTTTGAAAATGAGTCTTATGCCCCAATGTAAGATTCAAAAATCATCACTATTAGGTACGGTGCTACTTGGTAACGTGACATAATCGAGAGTTGCGGAAAGAATAACTAATCCCTTGTGTTCCTTTCCCATCAATAAAACCAGGATGAGTCGGAAGACGAAAAACAATGGCGGTCATCGCATAAGACCGACGAGACGACGATAGATTATAGTCGAGATGGCGATCTACGACTTCCAACATCCTTTGTTCTGGTTTTCCCACTCGAGTGATGGGAAAGCTAGCAAGGTATCCTTTTGGGAGAACGTGTAGCCCATCAAAAGATTTACAGGGGAATTCAACGATGGTGTTAGGTAGGAGAACCTAAAGCGAGCCGGCAAACGACATAACGCGGTCGAAGCACCTTCGTCGATGACGATGCGATGGTTGGTCGCACTCTCGACACAACCCTACTTGGAATGCAAGTTGGTGTGGGGGCGGAGCTATGGTACTCGGATGAAAGATAGCTAGCATGAATCAAGGTCTATTCCTGATGGTGAAGAAAGGCTTTCCTTTGTGTCTTTGAACAGATTTCTTCTTCGAACGGACACTGGGCGGCCAGTGTCTGCATAAATCTTCTCTAGCTCATGTTGTATTTTTAGGTTTGCCGTGCAAAGGTGTTATGAGTCATGCATCAAAAATGTCCCTTTGGGGGGACAGTTACGAGAAGAGGTCGGTAGGCCGTTCAATGTAAATCGTTGATCGACGGTGGATTTGAACTAGTACCCAGGTTCTTGAGCGTCTATGGTAGGTTCCATAAAGCTTGGTTAGGTATTTGGGCTAATACTCTCAGTACCATAAATGGTAGGTGGATATTCAAAAGGATGTGACCATTTGACTAACCCAGGTTGGCAGGTCATTCAACCATGTAAATGTTTCTATGCTGACCAATGGTGGAAAGGATTACTGAAAAACAACGGTGTTCGCCAGAATCCTTGTTCGCGATAAAATCGGTGCATTCATGTTGAGGACATTTGTATGTCAAGTGGTCCTCCATATAGATCTTGCGAGAAATTTCATGGGTTTCTCCCCATGTCATTTTTGGCGGCGTTTTTTCTAATTAGGATTATTCACAATTGTCATTGTTCTTGAAGAAAGATGCCTTTTCTTGTTCTTCTTATTATTTCCACTAGGTTTTTGTGAAGTTTTGCACATAATTTACCTCGGTGATAGGAAAATGTAGTACGTTTGGTTAGAGCGTTAGCGATGGGGATGGCTGGGAGGTTTGTAAAATTTATTTAATATTTTGAAGATTATGTAATGAGGCCGTCGGTGTGAGCTACGGTTTCTAAATATTTTGAAAATTTGGGTTGGGGGCATTGAGAGTAAATCATATAGCGTGCACGATTGTGAATCGATTAAATCCAAATGTTGGGCTGACAAATGGCCGTCTTCACATAACCACATCGGAAAGGCCAATGTCTTTAGAGATGTGGATGAAGAACTTGCAAAACCAATTAGCTGAAGATGATGGGATGGCGCTTTGAGCAACTCCTCCTACGTCTCCATTCATGAATGTGATTGGAGATGTGAGTGGTGGTGTCTTAACACGATGAGTTAACAGTTCTAGATACGGTTTCAAATACGATTGGTAATTGAAATTCTTTAGAAACTCCATCGCTAAGAGCCAAAAGTGTTTATGGTGACGTGTGTGGAAATTCAATATACCACTTCGTGACATTTCTGTAAAGATGTGAAAATAATGGAAATCGACACTATCATCTATGGAATTAGATATAGACCATAATGAAAGCATGGTGATGTGTGGTGGATCTGTGTTTCTCATTTGGGATGTTAGAAAGATCTTGTGCGATGCGGAAGCCCGGAGAAGACGGTTTGTGATTAATGGGGTCATTAGTCATTTTATAGATGTCTTGGGGGTCTACATTTGCCAAAAATAGCAGTTGCGGGTTGCTCCATGCTAACGAAGAAGTATTGGTTGACTATGTGGACTATAGGGTCCACCCATTAATGTGTTACCGATGAGCTAGTAGGACTTTGATAAAATTTTCCCAGGTGGAGGGGTAGGGATGGTTGTTCTCCATAGGGCATATTGTTGCGGGGGCGAACGGTTGGCTGCCCCCGGAACAAGGTGCCCACTCCCATTCGAGCAAGGTTGGGGTGGGTTAGTCCATATGGATGCAATAAACATAGGAAGGCATCTCTGCCCATGGTTGTGTGACTTATAGAACTACACCTATGTTTAAACCATAAAACAATGTTAACAATAGGTTGTCAGGTTTGTCTACGTATTGTGAGGGTAGTGAAATGTTCCCTGGCCTGTATGATGACACCTTTTTGGTATGGTGGCAAGGGTTTGAACTCAACAAAGAGGGTTCAGCAGAAAGGTTGCTAAAGGCAGAAGTAGTTACACTCGTGGGAGGAGCAAGCTATCGGTCTGGCCTTGATCACAGTGAGAGCAGAATCTAGGGACTCGGTGAGTTGCCCAAATTGTAAATGACCATGAAGTTTGAGATTGGTATATGTTTACTGAGGTTGCAAAAATGGCATAGAACTGAAAAGCTGGCGGGGGAGGATGGTGACACAGGATGATTTCGTGACATCGACCCTATGGATGCCGGTTGAGAAATGGTTTTGGATATTTTGTATAGGCGAAGACATGTCGGTGTGTGGTGGAATCGAAATATCAGGGCTAACGGTTAGTGAGTAGAGATTGTAATGAGGTACAACCTTAGTGAAAGGGTCTTAAATTCACATGTAATGCAGGGCTATGTGAAAATGAGGTTTGTGATGGAGAGCATCTCTTCCACGGAAGGCAGCACCGGATTACGAGGTTTGAATTATTCCTCAAAGTCGGAGGAGGGGGTAGATCTTGTTGTCATCGAGGCAGATGGGCGGTGGGATGATGCCACGGTGAATTTGTTTATTTTTAACAAATTTTAATAAGTTGTGATGTGTTCTGAGAATCTTTAATAGCGGTAACCACACACCTAAAGAAAAAGAAAAGAAAAAAGGACTCTCTAAAATCAATCGACCAAAAGCTAGAATAGGGTGCGGCAATAAGGTACTGCCATTTCTTTGGTGATGAAGTCTAATGTAACAGTAGCAAGAGGTTGGTCGAAAAGAGGTGGTTACGATCACTCTGGGCTTCACCCAAACCTTAGACGATAGTGTAAGCACTCTCATGTTGGTATATCTAAAGACCGAAGGCAGTGTGATCGTCTTGCTTGGGTACAAGGATAGCCCATCCCGATCACCCTTATGTAAGTCTGAAATTATGGCCACTGAGCCACTCAAATGCAAGGCATGTCAGGGGGGTCCCGGTCAAGGACAACATGCTACTAGGCGAGAATACCTAGATCCCGGATACGGTTTGAAATCCATGAAGAACTGACTATATCTGCAAATGTAGTCAAAGGAAGAGGAGCTACCTTCTTGTGCACCCAAGTGTTCATCTACTGCTTGAGCTAAGTAAAGGAAGCAGTCTGGAAATAATATGAGGTGTAGTAGGATTTCGCTCGTTAATGACTCTAGTATCGAAGTTTGAGATCTTGGGTGATTTTATCCTTTTAACAAGATCCTGCTTTGAACTACTATTGGTGTGAGATCAAGAGTAATGTGATTGGTTTTATTATCAACAGTTCCTTAATAACAACAGGTATTAGTCATGGAGGGTGGATGTATGAAATGTAATGAGACTACGACTCAGAAAACCATGCAAAAATATGCTCTAAATATTGATTCGATGAAAGAGTATTCTCTGAGAAGTTCACAACAACGTCCATGCACTAACATTCAAATAACACGGTTCAATTTACAAGATTCGGACTTCTGTCTACACTCATCTTGAGGTTATGAGCAATGCAAAAATTAATTCAGCTAGATACGAGAAAAACTAAAAAAAATATTTCTTCTCTAAAAGTAAATGCTTTTGACATGGCACTAACACACACAAACAAAAATGATACAGCAGAAAATGTAACATTTGAACAAGCACGGTTCAAATTAAAGGAGGGATGCGATGGCCCGAAAAATACTGCCAGCAGCGTCACGAGGGTGAACAACAAATTTTGGGTGGAGTAACACCTTTGTATGCGGTAAAGACAACATTAATCCGGAGACTAACATGTTGTGTTTAGCGACTGCGTGCATGAACACAGGAAGTGGCGTTGCTTGGGTAAAGTTCTTGATTGATGTAAATAAACTGATTGAACTACTGCCGGGGTTTGAAATGTCTACTAGACATAAATGCGGTCGAAGGGTGCATTGAACGAGAGGAAAGAAGAAAGCAGGAAAAGATAAAGTTTAAGAAAACAAAGGAACTCTTGTTGAGTCATAATAATTTTGCTATAAAACAAAATACTTGGGTTGTTGGTTATTGAATATCCCTCTTAGGCTTTAAATTGTAGAAATGAAAGTAAGATTAGTTGTATAGTTCCTGAATGTTACATACATATTCATGTTAACAAACAACTTGATGGAATAATATGGAAGATTACCTCTTTAATGATCTTGAAGTCTTTTGGAGAAGCGCTAAGCTTATTCAAATGAGATCCTTCTTCACAGCTCTAATCCGACCACAGGAAATAAATTGGCTTGCCATGTAATCTCACCATAACATAAATTTCCTGTCAATTAAGTACGATACATAATAACATTTTAAACCTTAACATCTTAAGCCATTCATCTCATGCTATATGGTAATTGAATAGCAATGACAATATCAGCCATAGGAAATGAGAAACAAAATCTGAATTCTCTCCTTAATTTATAAAAAGAGGGAATTACAACAAATCTTGTGTGTACCAAAGCCCTCTCTGTGCCAATCTATCTCTAGAGTATTAGTGATGTGTTAGTCAAAGCAAGTTCTCAATGATATCACCATCATGACAACTTCCACAACAATAATATATCTAACACAAGTATTCTACTTTGATATTCGACCTTGAACCAAGACGCTTTGTTTTCATTTTTATAGGAGATAGGGGCTTAATCATTTCCTTCTCTTTCACCATTTACAGATAAGCTTCGAATGTTTCCTCAACTTTCCATGCTTTTTCCCTCTTTAGGAAGTTCGAGTTGTTTTCGGAAAGACGCGATAAAGAATTAAGTGTACAGAGTTTCCTTTTTTTGTCATTTCTCTTTTGAGAAAAAGCTAGAATTCAGATCATTCTCATGATTTTCGTTCTAACTCAAAACATGGGAAATGCTCTTCTTCTCTGGTGTAAACGAGCATTTCTGTACCCTAACATGGCCTATTCTGTGATGGGTGCATTATAATGTTCTTGTATTATTATAGTGGGGCGTTACCTTGGCGGTAGGTTTAGTTTGGGTCTTTGTGATTATTAATATTTATCTCCTACGGTGATGAGGAGGTATTTTTCTTCTTTTCCTCAAATGGCATTTTACGAACGAGTTTGGGCGGGCGCCCTTAGCGAAACAACGAGCGAGCGTTCTATGAATGAAGGCTGGGGAAAAACAACAAACGAGCCACTGAACGTACGAGAAGCTGATGGATGCAACAACATGTTGCTGAAAGCGCCTCTGTTAACGACCCCAAATCGACCGAACATATTTGGGCGGGTTCCCTCGACAAAACAACCCTGTCGAATGGGTTTGAGCGAGCGCCCTAAAAAAAATGACCTAGAAAACGGAGGTTTGGGTAGGCGGCAGCTCAAACGACGAGGCGGCCAGGCTGCCGAATGAAAGCACGAGGAAAAACGTTAAGCAGCATTGCAAACGTGCATAAGGCACCGTCATAGGTCACAACTTGAAAAAATTTTATCGGCGCGCCTCCGGCAAGGTAGTCTGACTAGGTGTTTGGTGGGCGCCTACACTTGGCCGACATAGGGCGCACCGCTAAACGAAGGCACAAGGCAAAGACGTCGCACGAAATGAACACCCTGTGTTCTGATACTTAACAAATTTGTTGAGTTGCCCATGTGGCGACATCAGGCCAAACACGTTTGGGCAGTGCCCTAATAAAATGACCAACCTAAACGTTGGTTGGGTTCCTCAATGACATTGAGCCAACCATTTGCGTGGCCGCCCTCAGCAGAAACGACCCAGGCTGTGAAAAGGGTTTGGGAGGGTTATAAATATGAAATGACACGTGGCCGCCCAATTGAATGAAGGCACGAAAGATGACAAAAACGGGCCCCGCACGGTCCATAAGGCACCGGTGTGTCTGTTATCGGGCAGTACGGCTTCCATCGGCTTAAGCTGCTCGACAGAAACGCCTTTGGGTGGGCACCCACTCACACGGCGCGAGCGTGGGCGCGCGCGCGAACGAACGAAGGCATAGGGAGCAACGGAAGGCAGGCCCGGCCGTGCACGGGCACTGCCGTTCCGTCACTTGGTGACTGGCACCTCCATGAACCGCCCGGCCCAACGTGTTGGGCGGACGCCCTCAACAAAAACAACCTTCGAACGTGGCCGGGCGCCCCTCGACGAAGCCACACCGGCGGTTTGTGGGCGCCCTTAAATAAATGACCCTACTGTGACGGTTTGGGCGGGGAAACGTCAAGCAGAAACAACATGGCGAGCCTAAACGAAGGCACGAGAAAAAATATGCAACGAGCTATGGCAGCCTGAGCTGTGCGGTCGCCATGGTGCAATCCGATCCCTCAAGCGAAATGACACGGCCCAGGCAGTTGGGTGGGTGCCTCACCGACACCGACACGTCGCACGATTGAATGAGCGCAGAAATAACGTACGACGAGCGCAAACATGGGAACCCGTGCGGTCACAACAACAAATTTTGATGGTTAACATTTATTAAATTTTGATGGTTAACATTTCTTTTATTTGCCCCAAACACGAATACGGCAGCACTATCGAAACATCGTAATAACGACATAACTAAATATGTACGTGGCTACTTTCCTCCTGGTAATCGCCAGGTCTGATGCTTTCCTCCAAAAACGTCTGGGGTACGATACTATGCTCCCCAACATACTTAATAGCGACACTTAATCTGTTGTGAAGATCATTCACTACTACAATAGTCTGAATTGCCATGTTTTCTCCAAACTTATAGAACCCGAAAACTTACCCTCTAAATGTCACAGTAACGATAATTGTCTCCCAAATATCGATATCGCGACAGATATGAGTGGATATAGTGATAAAAATTGCAGAAATTTCGTAGCGGTCCAAAGTGTTGGAACTAAAGTGTCGAAATTTCGCAAATGTACTAGTGGACTGGCAGGATACAAGCTTCTCCTGTTGTCGGTGCCTCGGTCCCCTGTGAAAGCTTACCTCTTGACCGGCACATCGGGTAAGAAAACCAAATCTGTGAAAGGCATCTGAGAACCCAATTTGCCCGAAGCAAGCTTTGCCTCTTCGACCTCCCAACCTGCCATCCGATGTGCTTGCATGATGTTGTGGATACATTTACCCATAATTTTCGATTGCCTCTATTTTCCCAGTCAATGAACGCTTGGGGTCTAATATCCCACAGTGTATGTCTCTGGTTCGTGCAGAAACTCAAACCATTGTGCAATCACCCTTGTGCTGACAGCGATTTCCATGACACACCACCTCACCTACGTAGTCATCTCGAAGAGTATCGTTCCTCTTTTGAGATGTACATGCATTTAGGGCAAGACGCTGGTCTTTCCTTGTTCATGAGTTAACAACCGGCGAGCTTCGGTCCTCTCTGCCATTGACATCCTCTCCGTCCATTGGCTGGGTCACATTTTCTGTCATCATGAGACCGCGAGGGCTTCGCAGAACACATGATGATCGCCGACCTCCCTTAAGTAACCTGGGCTCCAACATGGTGAATCCTTTGTCTTCGTGCTCTTCGATCATCTACACGGTGCTGTGAACGCTGTTCATGATGATGAGTCGAGTAGCTACATAATTGCCTAGTCATGTTCTTTGGTGAGGTGTCGACGTTTGAGCGGCTACGACTCAACAGGATGAGCTCTTGTCCATAGTGCCTTTATCATGACGGTCCATGAAAAAATATGCAGCAGAAGCTAAAAGTGTTCTAATAAGAGTACGATTGGTTTAATCATTCACCTTTTTGATGCTTTACCAAAGGAAAATATGGCCAATATATCTTATACCATTAAAATTAACATTTAAACAGGCCGATGAAAAATATCACCTTGGGTGCCCATTGCACCCCCGAAGAGTTGAAAGGCTTACTTAAACTGTTAAAAGAGGTCTTCCTTGATATTTCACTTGGTCCTATTCGAAATGCCCGGACTCATCATTCCATTGTGAAAATATATCGATACATGGCTTTGATACCCCATCCTATTCGTCAAGGTGATTATTAAATATTCTGAGCTAAGCGCTCCAAAGACGAAATCGATAAGCTCAAACAAGTTGGTTTTATCCCACTAGGCCACACCACTTGGGTGTCATCTGGTCCGTTCTCCAAGAAAACATGGCACCATCAAGTGTCGCTGTGCACCGACTTTACTTGATCTGGAGCAAAGCATCCCAAAGACAACTTCCACACCATTCAATGACCAAATCAATGATGAGTGTGTGGGAGTGCGAGTTCTATCCTTTATGAATGGACCTGCAGAGTACAATAAATTTTTATTCTGTCAGTATTTGATCGACCAAAAGCGTGTTATTGGTATCTTGGAGGACCTTTTGCCTATTGGTCATGTCGTTCGGTCTTAAAAATGCAAAACCACTTTTGACTGACTGTGTCTTATTGTTTTCATGTTGGCTCATATTGTCAGCTTCTTTAAAGACAGTCTTCTTGTACATTCTAAACATCGGGCACCAACACCTCACATTTTATGCTGGCATTTTCTCCAAATATCGCAAGTATAATATACTCCTTGTAAAATACACGTGCACTTGCGGCCGTCTTCTAAACTACATTATGTCTAATATGGTATCATGCTTGACCTTTGAGGCTAAACATCACCTTGACTTCATCCCTGGTATTTCTGTGATTCTACAGCCTAAAGACAAATAAATTTCCTTCGTCGGTTCGTGCACGAATATGCCACCACATGCATGAGTTCTGAGACTCCTTAGCTCTGTTCTTATTTTTGTTTGGGATACCTGTATAAGAGTCTTTCTAATTTCATGAAGCATGCTCTCATGTCCGCTCCTTGATTCATCACACATTTTATTAGGGATTTTGTCTTGTATATCTCCACTTCCACCTTTCTGATGCATTTTGAGTCCTCATTCGGGGAAGATGACCAGCAGAGTTGAACATGTTGTCTATTATGTCGGTAAGAACTTGACAGTTTCTGTATCCTACTCATGAAAAGTGTGGCTTTCATGTTCTCGGTCCAAAGCTTCGTCATTAAAAGCCATAAATGGTTCCAAAAAGTGGTGACTAATTCCAACCTATGGCCTTTATTGAAATTAAGTCGGTCTGTCAGTGGGAATTACACTGCGTTGGATCATGATCCTCTAGGGTTGATCTTGAATTTGTCACCAAAAATGAGTTTGACATGCTGGCGAACTCATTTTTGAACACCCTACGGTACAAAGGTCCTGAGTTAATGACCAAGTGAACATTTTTTTTTCCATTACACGATGACCCTTGGTATGAGGACATCTCTCCACTTGTTACCAAACTGGTGGTACCCTCCCATCTTGACCAACGTTAACACGATGACGTATTCGAAACTGGGCTACGCTGCCTTCCTGGTGTGGCGACCTTTGTACGTGCAGTTGTGAGAATATGTCTGTCATTGTCTCATGCTGACAGAAGAAAGTCCTCGATACTGTCATAGGGTCTTGTGGTAGCCCTCTGGTTGTGCCATCTTGAAAAATCATGCGCGCTGAGTACTTTTGGCTGTCACTGTAATTGTGGGCGTTCAGCGCACAATTTCAACAATTTCTCCCTGAATACCAGGCTCTCCAGCTCCTCATCTGTCATCTCCTTGGTCCTTTACGCGGGCGGGCCCATATAATTGTGGGTGTCGACCGTCATCAGTTCAGCCTGCAGTATGTGTCATGGTGGTTGACTGCTTCACTAAATAGTGAAGAATACCAACGTTGCTATTACGACATTCTGTAACCTCTTTTTCTTTAACTGTGTGATCAATCGATTCGAGTTGCTGACAGTCTCTCTGACCAATAATTTTAAAGATGAGACACAAGCATTATCCTCACTATTCACTTTGAGCACCAATATTCCTCCTCTTATTACAATTGTGTAAGTTAATGAGTCAAACCAAAATTCAACATGCATGGGTGGATGGTGGATAAGCACAAAACCAACAACATATGCTCTTCCCAATTTGTGGAGCACAGAACTTCTATTAAAGTACACTTTTAGTTTGCCTCTTGCTACCTTGTTTTGAAGAGCGGTCCTACGATCGGTGTGAAATCCCTTCCTTCATCTAGTCGTCAGCTGTCTACTGAAATAACCTTTGAAACAACGACTTATCATGCTTGAAAGCGGCTTCCAAAAGCAGGTAAATGTATTGCATTGCACCAAACCATTGAGCGGCTAAGAAAATGCCAAAGAAAGCTCCATGTATTTGTTCCTTCTCGTACTTTTCACGAAAGTGATCTTGTTCTGGTGTGTATTCGAGCCAACAATGTCCTTGAACATGGGAAGTTTCATTTCATTATGGCTAGGACCTTACATCATCGATGGGGATTTGAAGTGAGAACGCATGTCTGTTAGGGAGACTTCTAAGGCCATCCTTCCCAATCCTTGCAATGCACTCTAAAAATATTATGTGTTCCTTCAGAAATGCATGTTTGTATCTTTAAATGCAGCAACTCTGTCTTTTTTAGTGATTTGATACTTCACTAGGCCACATTTTTTTCAAACGGTGCTCACTTCGCCCTCCTGAAATCAATTTATTCACTTACAACACTGTTCTTGGGGACCTGCTTTGTCTGCTTTTCTGTATAGTATTGTCCAACTTTGGTAAATGAGTTGTATACTCATGTTTTGGTCCCCATTGGACCTTTTCTGTGTACGCAAGCGACATAATGGGTCTTGTTTAGAACATGCGAGTTGGGTCATCAACTGAGTTCACACGTAGGTCTGTCTGGGGTCCTTTGAATCTTGTTGTAGTCATCCATACTTAGGTGCTTGGTCCCTCTCTCCTTTCGTGCATGTGTAGCCTTCGGTCCCGCCACACCGGCCCTCATGATATTTTTGTTAGCGAGCTGCCCGGAGTCATCACGCCTTGCTTGTCTATGAAAATTCTGTCTATTTGCTACTGTTCCCACCTTGTTTCTGTCACTCATCTGATAGTGTCGATGTGTCGATCGCTCTGTTGCCTCTCTATTTTGAATTGTGAGGTCATATTGCCTCACCTATGGCGGAACCTCCTCTGTGAAATCAACTCATTCATTCCATAAAGGAAAACGGTCTGAAAGCAGGTGTACCTTAGTTCGAGCTTCCTTGTGGCATTGAGATGCCTGGACAAAAAGCAAATAGACTCCTTATTTCCCCTTATTGGTCGGATTATCGACTCCGGCTCGCTAACACTTGTTGAGATACTATAACGATGGTTTGGTGATACGAACGTATAATACGGTGATTCGCGAGTTGTATGAGATGTATCAACCTCATGGGGTGGCACTACGGTAGCCCCACACTCGGGACAGCATCTTCATTCTGCTTTGATCGACTCCATACATTTGGTGATGCACTACAGCTCGGTAGCTTACGGTATGTGTGTTTATGCCCTCGTGGCTGGAAGTGTACCTCCTACGCCTATAGCATGAGTAATCACTAGGCAAAGACTTGTCGCTGTGGTCTGCTTCCTCTGGGGTCTAGTTCTTTCCTTTTTGAAGTATAGCTTATACCTCTCTCTTTTCACTTCCCCTTTGTTGTCTAGTGATTAAGTTCTTAGAACTACTTCGGTCTGTCTAAATTTAGCTCTAATGCTGTATGTGGGGAAGACAATCTCACTTCACATATTTTTGGTCATACTATTTATTATTATTATATGGACTGACACACCATGTAAGACATTTCAGTAAGATTGCATTTCTAATATGAAAAATAACTTATTAAATATGTATTAAGTTGTTTATTGTCTAAATAGGAAAAACCATGAGGAAATATTAAATAAATCTACATTTGTTGAATTCTATCAAGAATAATTAGTTAAACAACACTGTTCAATTAATATTCACAGTTGTATATTTAACTAAAACAAGAAATAATTAGATAAATCATTGTTTGTCTTATTATTCCCTGAAATAGTTATTTAAACCTTATTTAAATAATATTCTTTATTAAATATATATTTAAATCACCCCTTAAATAATTAAATAAATCATTATTTGTTTATCATTCAACCACATCATAAATGATAAATAAATAAATAATTTATTTATTTATTATTTTACAAATAAGGGATTTGACTGATAAATTGTACCTATAAAATATAATAATCTTCCTAAGATGATCTGAGTTTAGTTGTGTCTATTTTAACTATGCACAAACATACTAACAATATTTTCTAAATAGAAGGGTTTTCCAGAACCTGTTTTACCACCTTCTGTTGCCTAAATATCATGGGTCTATAACACAGGTAGCTACTGATACCATTATAGTCATGTTTACATACCACATTTTGTACGGGTTTTCTACCCTTGAGGGAAAATTTTAGATGCGGAAATCACTGAGGTTTGAGCCCAGCTCCCATTGGGGAGAACGAGGAACACCCTCTTGGCACTGCTCCCATACAGCTATTTTAAAATTCATTTCAACATATTCATATTGTCTATTAGGATGCCCAGGTAAATCATTTTCTCTTGCTTAAATATATTTAATGCAGTCTGGGTGCACTTTGCGGCCTTTGCTCTTGATCACTAAGCACACTGTTGAAGGATGTTAACGACCACTGTTTGCTGTTAGGGTTGTTTATTGTCTGTGACTAAAGTGGTATTGCAGTAAACTTGGGTGGATTCATTCTAGGGCTTGGAGTTACGGTTCTTTCTTACGTAATAAGTCTGTTCTCTTTGTTATTGGTCTTGTTTTGGAATATTTTAATTGTGGTTTATTATACGATATAGATAATTTAAAATTCTTAGTCCTTTACCAAGCAGTGGGTAGGATGGTCAGGGGTTGAAGACAGGGTACTGGTATAATGAACTTTGGCTTTGGTCTTCATTTGAACTTATGTCACAGTGGGGAAAACTGGAAACCCTAACTCTTGTAGGCAGCATAAATAAGAGACAGCAGTAGCGGGATTGGTTTCCACTGAAAATGAATTTTCTTCTAGTGTTTTGGAGTACAGTAGTACCCTCTTTGAATCGCTTGGACGCTTGAGAAATTTGACTATGATTCATACACAGGATCTACTATGATCTCTGCGGTATGCCTTCATTAACATAAAGGTAAAATTAAGAGGCTTCAATGGCAGTTCTGTATTTAAAACATCATTCAAATACAAGACGAAAATATTCAAATAGATCATCTCTGTTTCTTGGATGCGTGTTGAAGTCATCAAGGAAGGTGGGATAGAATGTGACTTCCAGATGTGGAAAGATGTAATTTCATGGATGTTGAAAAGGTGTCCCCAAATATTTTAGACCAAATGGCTGTTTGTTATTAGTTCCCCAAGGAGTGATGAATACGGTCATAGCTATAAAATCTAGTATATCGGATAAAGTTTGATTTAACATTGCTTGATAAAAATTAAATAGTGGCGGACGGAGGTCCTCTAGGGTCTTCTTGGGACTAGGCGGACATAAGATGCAACTAAAAAACATTTGCAAAACAATATGCATGTTAATACAGTGTTTGATTGAAAATATGGAAATAGAAGGAAAAGGATTATAAATGTGGTCCAGGTTGTTCGACCTAAGGTGGTGTGAGGTGAAATGCTGCTCAAGCAGTTCCAAGTTCAGTCTCTGATCAAAAAATGCAAAACTGGTAATCTTCACACAACATTTTACAACCAAACAAATAAGAGAACAAACATATAATCAACATGAAAATTAATATAAGTCTGGGTCACTTATAACATATATCTTGAACAGAATAACTTCGTCTGCTTGCACGTTCATGAATATCAAGTGTGGACAAAAATAGAAGGCAGACCTGTGTATTGAATAGGAAGATTTTGTTCGCAGCTTGGTCTAGCCTCGCCAGGTCTCTGTCTGACTCTCTCTCTTCATTCTGATGTGACGTGTTTGGGAAGCAACCCTCAATAGCAGACTTACTTAAAAATGAAACCTCCCTAACAAAGTTTGCTACTTACACAGTGTTCTTTCAGTACCTTTCAGTAAAATGTACACTCTGAATTTATAAAGTTTGAGGCATGTTATTCTTCTCCATGTATTAAATTTGAACAAGGAAAAAAATCTAAAAAACTGACGTTTCCATGCTTTTGTGATTTTACCTCTTTGGATGCTGGATGAGTTTAACAATATTCGAATCAAGAGTCTTTTTAGCAGATTGCCAACTTTTAATTTTGGTTTTTGAGAAAATAAAATACTCAGTTGGGTAACTAAGGTCCCACCCTCATTCTTAAGCCGACTGAGTAATGGGCTGATAAACATGGCATTAAAATAGGACACAAATTCTCTCTTATTGAATTAGGGCATTGTCAACTTTCTGACTGGGAAGTTTTTAAGATTTTGTGGAAAAATAGACTCATAGCATTCAATTTCTTCTATCCCGTGTCTTTCCTATAGGCACATTAGGAGGTCATTTGCAGTCTGAAATGTTTCCCACCTAAAGTGAGATCGGGAGATAGAAACGTGTAAAATACTTTATATGTGTGGTAGGGGGGGGTTTGCAAGACCGTAGGGCACAGAAACAAAACATATGTAAAAAAATACACCATAAGTCTCCTTGTTCTGGATGAACATACATGCTGGTGGCTATAAGTGGTTACTCAAAGGGAAAGAGACATGGCCATGTTAATAAATGGCAAATGTGGGGAAGCATGTCACTGTGAAAGTCAATTTACTCAATTGTAGAAAACAATATATGCAACTTGCGGAGAGGAAAAAAAGTTTGGTGAAATGCTTCTCTGTAGGTCTTAGTCATACAACTAAACATATATGTTATACACATGTTTATTGATTTAATAATTTAATCCTAAAAATTAACACCTAAAAGGTGGGGCCTCGGCTATTTTTGGGTATATACACATAGATATTATGTATATATTTATAAATACATGTCATTATAGATACTTGTCTATATTATTCACTCCCTTAATTTAGATGAATGATAATTGTAATCTATTCTCAATATATGGACTTAAAATATTAGTAATAGAAGTGAAGAAATCGATTCTTCTGGTAATTTAAATTTAAAATGGTTGGTTAGTGGGTTGTCTGAAGTTGAAAACACTAATTTATGGCAGGTGATTAAGTTATAGGGATGGAGAATTATGATGGTGCATAATTTGTACACGTTAACAATTGCGTTTAACTCATGATGATTTAACCTGATTATTATTATTATAGTTAACCATGGAAACTACTATTAGAAGAATCAGGGTAATTACACCATTAACCTGAATTTAGAATCTGTTGATCTCATGCCATGAAATATTTACTATTATTAATTGCATATATGGAACCAGTGGAGACAGTTGGGTTCTGGTGAAAAGAGTAAACTATAGGTTGAACATTGCATGCATAGTACTAGCTTTACAATGGATGTACTTACACCAGGGATTATGCAATAATCAAAGCGAGAAGAAACATCATTGGAATGTTCTTTTAAATAAAGGATTTATGCAAATTAGTGAGTTATACAAATACAATAAATTGTTGTTTAATTTTTGTGTGTATGGCAAATTAATTAATTATTTAGTGTACACAAAACTCACGTTGGGAGTTTTATATGTAATTGTTCATGATGTAGTATATTATACGATAAGATATGTTCGGGGTTTATTTATTAAACTTTCACAGTATCTATGTTTATTATTAGTTGGATATTCTTCATGAAGTATTGTATTGACGGTGTCTGTTTTTAATTAACAAAAATGCTTGTGACGATTCATTATTTAACTTTAGAATAGCTGTTCAGATCACGGTTGAATCCAGAATGTACATACATATTTTATAATTTATACATGGAAATATAGTGAGAAATTGTAGAAAGTGAAGCATAATTTAGGTTTTTAATTATGAAAAAATTTGTGAATTTCTTGAGAAGAGCTTTCTTGGTGCTAAAAGCTGATTAGAATCAAAACAGTTCAATAGCTTGGTCATTGATGCACTTGAAAGCTTGAACCACATTTCTTGGAAGGACATAAATGCATTTTCGAGCAGGCAAACAGAGATGGCATCACACCCTCTTGATCACGCGAATCTACGCACCAATCTTGATGCATGTGAAAGTGGCAGGCAAGGATCTTGTTGGAGGGAGTACGAAGACCACGTGTCTCAAAGCACTCCATGGAAAGCACGCACCATATGAGCTTTGGCAGGTTCTTCAATAATAGCACGAAATTTGAGCGTAAAGATAAACTTAGGAGAATCAAAAGGATGGAAAAGAAACACCCATTCCAAAGTATCTCAAAGTTGTTCAGCTAACAAGGATAGCTGAGGGTATGAATATGTCTTTAAATAGTGATTTGAGTGAGTTTGGATCTAGGACTTCTAAGGAAGTTGTCACCAAATTATGAAGACTACCAGCCAGCAGAACGGGGAACAATTTAGGATTGAGATGTGGCCTTGATGAGATCCCAGTACGGGGAGGTTTGAAACCTGAAGATGGCTCTTCATATGACGCTGATGATCGAGGGATTAATATGCAGCTGCAAGGTGAAAGAAGGGAAGAGAGAAATTCCATTCTAAATACGAGTGAGCAAGAACGGAACATCTCGAGTGAAGTGTTTTACTTTCACTAACATAGAATTACATCACCATGTCATTAAAGAAAACAAAAGATGCTAAAATAGGTTAGTGCCCTTTTGTACAATTGGGAATTGAATTATCCTTTGTTATACACAATTGTCATTGTTAGTTTGTGTGGTATTTCAGTATGATGATGCTTACTACACAGTGAAGATAAAGAAATTTCGTTGACTTGGAGAAAATCCCATGCATGTTGAGATAGCGACGATGGATAATACAATGCTACAGAGGATTAGCATATTTAACTAAATTAAATACAAAGCAACAAATTAAAATATGTGATGTGTCCGGTGGAAAAATTTGGTCTGGTGTGACCTGGGAGGAGCTGGAGACTGTCGATGTTGTTTTTAGTGATAGAAAAGCTTTCTGTGACATGAAACAATGATTAATCCAGAAGGATAGGGTTTGAGTTGAGATCTACAAGATTAGGGTAGATAAATATGTTTATGCAAAGTGAGCAGGAAAAGAGTGAACGAGATGAGGGGCAGGTGCTTTGTCCCGGTTAGGCCATCTTCATGTGGAGGCCTTTGAAAGTCATGTGAAAATATAAAACACACGCGGGGAACTAACACGGTTAGATAAATTGCCAGGAACACCATGGGGAAATGTAAATTCACACTGTGAGAGAACTACCTTCGGGGATCATGAGAGAAGTTCACCTGGTACATGGACATTGTTCATGATTTTATTCAACAACAAAGCTTATAAAGGCATGCTAATGCGATGACTTTCTCGTAAACAGTTGATCTTATTCATGAAGAGAAAGATATTATCTCACAGTTCTGAGTTTGAGCATTGGTGTGAAGAGAAAGTGGGGAAGCAAGTGAAGGCTCCAGGAAAATAATGGTGGAAAATACAATCTAACAAATTCAAAAATACAGAAAGAAATTAGAACTCATTGCCTCATAACCCACAATAAAACAAGGTCACATAGAAGGAAAAAACGAATGATGTTGGGTGAAACACCATGATGTTTATGATAAGGAGCTGGTACATTTGTGGGATGAAGCAGCACAACATTTGGGATTGTAATGAAAACATTTATGTCACTGGGGCTACTTGACATGGTCATGAAAAGATATTTCGTACAATAAATAGGATGTTTCTTACTTCAGTTACACATTCATCTATTTATGTGCATAGGTAGAGCAAGGAGCATGGGAAAATTGAATGATATAAGTTTGAATTTTGTAGAATTAGAAAACATTCCTAATTATGTTGTATTTCAAAAAAAAATGATTATTGTGTGATGAGATAAAAATTTGATAAGGAAAAACGTGCGGTTTGTCGCTTGAGAGGAGCTAAATTGCATGTGGGGGAGGGTGTTTGGTTCCAAAAGATGTGTCTCTAGATATGGATAAACCACACGGAGAGGAGGTTCATGGTGTGGAGGAAGCCACTCATACAGTCCATCCATCGAAGTAATTGAAGGCTTCATTGAGCGAAGTAAGTACAGAGACTTGATATTGCCAGATATAGGAGCCCCTTACTTCCTGGGCAGGGGCAGAGATAGTCTCTTGACGGTTTAATGGATACATGGCTCTCATGAGAAAATGTATTGTAGGCAATGCCTCTTCATTTCAAGTAGTGCCTGTGACCTACTTGGGTTGATGCAATGGTGGAGGAGTATGACTCCATTGTAAAAAATAGTGTAGGAAATTATTTTGGGCAGGTTGATAACTGGAGTGGTAGGTTCGAATGGATCTTAAAGTTAAAAACTAAGCTACTAACCAGAATGGAGAAAAATAAGCGATTTGGCCAGGAGCTATGGAATCGAGGGATGAATTAAATGAGATTTTTGCTGTACTTAGGGTACTCTTTGTAAGGACCATCCTTTCACTCTTGAGAAGATGGTGCCATTTGCATTCATCAGATGGATATAGCTTCCATTTCTCAATGGGATAATTGAGAAGAAATTATATAAACACAGGGATTTAGAATGTTAAAAAATGATTCGTGTGTATTCAAAGAAACCTGCTTGTATGAGGTAAGCACTTTCTGTGCTTGGTACTAGGATATCGCTATTTCTTTGGTTAGGCTTCACCAAAAGTGAATCGGATGAAAAGCTTTTATGCCAAATTTTGTTGGAGGGTAAAATTTTAATCATTTTTCTTTATGTTGATGATTTATGTCAGTTGGTAGTGAGTAGTTGATACACTCCTTTAGGGTATCTTTCAAGGAGTTCAAATGAAGGAATTGGGGCTCCTTAATTACCAGCCTTTATGAATTGGAAATATATGTGTGGATAGTAATGAACACATCTCAAGGAAAACTGCTGAAAAAGGAGATACGGGCAAGTTGTTTTTGTGGAGGTTGAAGAAAACCCATGGATACTCCTCTTCCGAAGCACAGAGGAAAGGATTTTATGTGACAGGAGAAGGTAGTGAATCTTTGTCTATTGACGATTAGTGGGTTTACTAATGTATCTGTGAACACAAGACCAAAAAAGGCTGTATGCGGTTAACCGGTGAGTCGAAGCTATGGTTAAACCAACCAAACTCTTTGGAAGGTGGGAGAGCATGTCTTGGGAATACTGAGGGAACATGGAAGTATGGTGTAACAGTACAAAAGATGGATAGGTGAATTTTCATGGCTTCACGAATAAGTTGGGTTGGAGATCAACAGAACGAGAAATAGCACATCGGGGGGGATGTAACATTGGAGCTACAAGCATTTCTTGGTACATGAAGCGAATATCCATTGCTTTCAGTTCGGTGGAAGCATAATACATGGAAGTGAGAACAATATGCATGTGAGGCTATCTAGATAGAAAAAATCTTGGTTGTTTTGTTTTGGTTCCTTTTATTGATCGTAGTGATTCATTGCTGATAATGGAGAGTTGCATTCAACAATTAGTCTATGTTTCATGATTGATCCAACGAGTATAGATATGGTACATCATCTTAGATATTGTGTGTAGAATAATTATCCTTTGCTTGTTCACGGAAGATCGGGTAGATATTCGTGAGAACTCATTAGGAGCAAATTTGAATACCATAAAGCAGGATCGGGGTAGAGAATAATCCCTTTCTTGTTGAGAGGGTGTTGAGATTCAACAATAAATTTGATCCTAATGAGTAACACCTACACTAGGTGAGGGCCTCGAGGAGCTATTTTGAAGTGTATGTCTAATAATAGTTTTATGTATCTCTATTTATAGATGCATGCCTATTTATTATCCCTTAATTTAGATATGGACAATAAATTGTAATCTATTCTCAATGTGGACTTGAGCTCATTAGCGGAAATTAATCAGGTTAGCTAAGTGGGTACAGATAAGTGATTGGTTGGTAGAACACGGGTTGAATTTGAATTTGTAGCGAAGTGATTCGAGTTGTAATAGGTTGGAAATGTAGTGGTGCATGAGTTGTACCAGAGATTGTAAGTAGTTTAACTTGGTCCCAGTAGGTCAACTCAATTAGCCTTTTAGTTATGTGAAATACACTAGTGAAGATCAAAATGAATTAAAAGGTATTAATTAATTCCAAAATACGATGGTCTCATGGTGAAAGATTTTATTATTAATGCATACATTTCAGATCAAATTGAAACCCGGTCGTTTTAGTGAAAATAAACTATTAGTTGTTGACATTATCTTGCTGCACCAATGCTGCTTTACAATGAATGTACCCATGAGGATTACGCGATCCGAGCGGAACAGAAGCATCAATTAAGGTGGACTGTCGAGGGGATTGGGTAGGTAGGTTATGCAGAGCCGATAGAGTGAGCAAGTAATTGCCAGTGCAGCAATATGACAATATTGAGATATAATTAGTGATATCTTTAACACCCAAACTCTTGTGATTGAGTTTTATATGTAATTGTTTCATGATCCATGGAAATATATTTTAAAATAAGATATAGTGGGGTTTTAGCATAATATTACATGAAAGTATCTATATTTATTATTCATCGTTATTGTTTCTTCATGATATTTTAATTAGCGATTGTGTTTTTAATTCTCGAATTTGTGAAAACGTTGAGTATTTAACTTTCAGCATGTGGTTGAATTGGGTAAGTCAAGATACATACATATTGTATAATTTCTACACTCATAAAATGCCCATACAACAAAAAAAATTAGAACATGTGATGTGTTATAATCAATAATAGCGGTAACAAATGCGGGGATATTGCCAAATAGGAGGTGATGGTCTCCAAGATGCCTAGTAAAAATCTAGTGAGTGTTAAAAATGTGCAGTGTCGAACACATAAGTAGGGTATTCGGTAAGGAGCCAATGAAAAAAAACTTACACTTTCAAACACATAACCTACCATGAGGTCTCAGTTCTAGGCCTAAATGTATTGGATCGCCTTCCCAAATAAGATGCTAAAGTCAATAAGGAAGAATATGTCAAAAGGTAGGAAAGCAGAGTGTCATTAGGTTGACATGAAACAAGATAAGGCCATTGTTTTTAATATCGTATAGAGAAATAGTGCCAAGCAGAGCGGTGGAAAAATGGCTGGTTGCAGCATATGACGGCCTAGGTTGATACAAGAAGCAATGAATAGCATGATCTCTTGAAACATAGAAGGAAAAGACATACGGAAATTGCAAGGAAAGCTTAGACTCAAGAACACCGAAGTGTTGATTCTGAAATCTTAAAATATCTGAGTATGAAGGCTAAACTCTTAAGGGATGGTAGGGTTCCCGCTTGAAAAGTGGTAAAAGGAGTTTTACGAAATTTTATAGTGGAAGTCATTAGCCAAATCATCCTTCAAAATACAAAGTGAGTCTCCACTTTGTCAATTTTCACCATTGATTAGGTTTAATGAGTCTGAGGTAAACTAAAGTGATCACTGCTATTTAAGGACTCCAAAAGAAGATCGTGAAAAGACAACCTCCAAGGGGGTACCTTTGTCATAGTTGATGACTGGGTGTGAAAAAGAGGTTAATAGTATGTCACATGTAGTTAATTTTTGTCAACGTTGTGTTAAAGCAGGTTGGACTCAGTAAATAACTATTTTAATAGAAGTCTCATTGTTATGAGTGAGGAAGACAAAATAAACTAATATTCTTTGTCATGAAATTTTTAACCCAGGTGGCAGAAAAAACTCGTGCTCTTCATGAGGTACAATAGGTCAACGAAAAACTCATTTCTTTTAATTTTTTAAAGATCTAGAAAAAACTGGAAAAATAATGACTCATAATATTCTTTGGGAAGTTTTAACAGGCAGAAGAAGAAATATGTGAGGATTTTACCAGTTTTTGAAACTTAGAAAAAGTCCCTAATAAGAAGAGCTTGATGCGGGTCAACAGTCAATTCTGCAAAAAAAAACGAAAATCATCCAAGCATAGGTGAGTATTGATAGAATAATGAATAGTTGCATCAAGCATAGTAAAAATTTACAAAGCCCCAATTTAAATAACTAGCTAAGTGAGTCATATCTGAATGTCCTATAAGAAGAAAAATAAAACTTCATTTTTCACTATTTTTATTGAAAAGAGCTTTAGGTGTGAAATAAGGAAAAAATTCCTTGGCATTGGAATCAACGCTTGGATTTAACATCGGCTTTGACTAAGCTGTCTTAAGCTCAAAGAGTTTTCTTGTAGTGACGATTGAGTTTTTGGAAGAAAGTGGTTGGAAATCACATATTTGAAATAGTTTTTAAACAAATAAAAATCTCTCACTACTGGTACATAGTATAATAAGCGCATAAGTTATGTTTAAACTTGATGGTTAGAAAAATGGAAGATAATATTAGATGTGTAAACAAAGGTCCTTTGTTAAGAGAATTGTGACACAAGTTCGAACATAAATATATAGTGAAAAGAAATATTTACGAAACAGGTCTCTACATTTTAAGAATCCTATTACGCGAATGCTTTAATAGCAGCAGCTGTCGATCAGAATGCTTGATAAGTGTCCTGGAAAAAAGCAGTTAATCATGTATGCTATTTCAAAGACTTATGAGTATGCAGCAATTAGCATTCGCCTCAATAGATGGTTATGAACTATATTCAATTCATCTTGAATTAAGAATAACTTGATAAACAATAATTACCATGATTAATATGTCATGAAGTTCTGTCTGAAAATATCATGAGATAGAATTGTGTAAATCATAATCTAGAATAAGAACAGTAAATGATGAAAACACATAAGTAGATAAAAAATACACACAACATACAATTTGTGAGTCCTGAAGAGTTCCTTTGGATATATTATGTTGATCTGAAAATGGAAGGTACTTGAAAAGGGTGCAAGGTATCCATTTTCAATTATGTAAATGAGTGCAAAAATACTCTAAGTTTAAATCTGAAAATGTGAGAACTTCATATTTCTAATACAGAGATAGACTATAGGGGCATTTATCGGATATTTCACCTTTCAAAGAAAGGATGAATCCATAGGCTACCTGGACCTCTTACAGACTCTGCCTAAAGAAATAATAGAAGTAAACACTCAGATTTAATTAAAATGATCTTGCTTTAAACTTGACGTTATGCGGAAATTTAGCTTGCAAATGGTGTATGTATTTTCACTGTTTATGTATCTTAAGTGTAATTTTTTTTGCTGAAACTTAACATGGGTATCAGCAACAATATTTAGCAATATAATATAAAAACACAACAACAATATAATATAGGAGTTCACCCCAACACTTGGGCTACATCTTCTGGATCAAGCCTCCCAAAATGGGCTTGTCCTCTTGTATTAAAAGCTCTCAAATGCAATAAAAGATTATAAGTGTCTCAATAGAAAAATATGAATATATAAACTAATTCAGAAGGCAGGAAAAAGCTAATAATGCCTTTTCAAATTCACTAAACAGTGAAAGATTACCATAAACAGTGATTTCTTCATCAATGTCCTGCTGGTGCTTTGAACTTCTCTGCAACTTTTTGGGTTATAGAAGTCCTCAAATTCCTTTGAAACCAATTCCAATGGATTCATAAGGTCGAAATTATCTGAAATAGAGCTTTGGTTCACCTCAAACTGATAACCACAACTCAAAACAGCTCAAACCCCAAAATGGCCATGATGGCCCTGAAAACTCTCCTAAAGGTTTTCGGCCTCTGAAAGTCTTCAAATAGAGCTAAGAACTGTTCCAATGGCTCTTAAATGTAGGAAATAGTCGAAAATGACTTTTTTTTCACCAAAAAAGGTTAACCACAGCTCAACCAAACTCAAAACCCAAAATGGCCCTAGTGGCTCAAAAAGCTTCTCCGAAGCTAAACAGGCTGAAAATGAGCTCCCATGGCTCTGAAACCTGCGCCATTCAGTCCAAAATGCTGAGAAAATATGAAAAAAAAAATATTCATTTCAAAAGGTTGAGTAATGAGAAATTTATGACCAAAACAACTTTGCCCCAATTTCCTCCACTAAATGTGGGGCAACTGCCAGTTAACTCCACTAAAAGTGGAAGTCCACCTAAATTTGGGAGCGCCTCCAGAATCTCCACCATATTAAACTCCACTTAACTGAAGCTTAATTAAATATTAAACTTGAGATTAGGCTCCTTAAGTGCTCTTAACATTAAGCTCCCACATTGGTCATATGATGAGGTTCCATGGGAGGAGGGTTGGCCCCTCCGTGCTCCGTCAGACCCACTCCACTAAAAGTGCAATAAATTCTTCATACGGTAACGGATTTAAGTGCCATTCACGGTGCCAGGATCGTATCACCAAGGCCTATCCCATCGCTTAGGTTCCAAATCAATTTGATCACTTTCATTTTTGAGCTTTTTCCCAAGCTCAGATTTGAGCTCCTGATCACACCTCCCAAATGAGAGGCTTTTGGTCCCCAAAAGCTTACTGAAATGAAGAACTGAACTGTAGTATAGTAAATTAGAGAATAAAAATCCTCTTCTCTTCAACCCTTCAAACACTTTTTCCTTACAAAGCAAGTGAATTTGAACCACAAATAAAAAGAAATCGACATTTCCCTTTCTGAATGTGCTTGTCCACAACTATCCACAACTGACCTTCTTGAACTCACACAACAATTTCTGGCGAGAAATTTACAGAATAAAACTATACAACGTAGCCTTTATCAATGATCTAAGGTGGCTCAAAACAGAAAAGATATTACAAAAAAATACATGCATACATCCGAAATTTGCATATGTACAAAAGGAGTACGTCTTACTGTGTTAAGAAGTCCATCCACTTCTCACCAAGCCACTTCCATGGCGAATTTTGCTGCTGCAACTTTTCCTCATGTGAAACTTCCCTTTCCACATCAATAATGGGATCCATGATTCCACCTTCGCCAATATTTTTGTCCTCTTGCTGCATGTGCATGGGACGACGAGTTGGATGCAAAGTCCAACTGGAGACAACATGTCCCTTCTTTTGGAAAAAAGTGCAAATCATATGCATCTTCTTTGAAGGTAGTATTTGTTTCATCTGCTTCTTATGTGCCTTCTTCCTCATCCAAAATATCGAAACATGATGGTTAAATCGACCACAATATGTACAAGAAATCCTCTTATGTTGCTTTGCATGCTTGCCATAAACTGCATGTCTACCATCTTCTTGCTGCAAAAAAGGCTTCAAAAAATGGTAAGGTAGATTGCCATCATGACATTGATGTAATTGAGAACTTGGGAGAAATGTTCTCTTCAAATTTGCATCACATTCTTGAATGCATGTGCTCAAAGCTTTGCCATTAAGTTGCTCATAGCCAAGACCAATATTCTTGGGACGCTCCACAACACGAATAGGCTCAACAATGCCTTGTGCATGCTTGCCCAAACCTTTGCCTTCTTGATAGCCCATTTTCAACATCAATTTGGACCCAATACCTCTTGTATGCCTTTCAAAAGAACCAAAACACTTTTCAATAGAGGAAACTGAAGACAAATCAGAATGATTTACCTCATGATTTACATCCTGAAGATGAGGTATTTTCTTGGACAAAGCTTCTTAAGCTTGAAGAAGCTGCAAATCCATATCATGTAGTCTTTGAAGAATGGCTTCTTTCTCTTCCTGCATAGCTAGCAATTGTGCATGAAGTTGAACACTTTCCCTTTGATCCTCAAGGAGAATCTACACCATGTCCTTCACCTTAAAGAACTCATTCTTCATGTCATCATTGAAGAATCTAGTGAAGGAGGAAACTTCACTTGTAGAAGAAGATGACATTATGTAAATGTTCAAACAAAAAAAAGGAACTTCCAAATAAAAGTCCTCAAAGCTTTCAAACAAACAACAAGCTTTTAACCAAATGTCAGAAAAGACCCCTTCTCATTCAAGCAACCATTTTGCAACCAATAAAATAGTAAATCTCTTACACTGTTTTAAAACCTTTTGCACAATAAAAAATGCTCAACCCCGGCTTTGATACCATCTGATCTAAAAATGGAAGGTACTTGAAAAGGGTGCAAGGTATCCATTTTCAATTATGTAAATGAGTGCAAAAATACTCTAAGTTTAAATCTGAAAATGTGAGAACTTCATATTTCTAATACAAAGATAGACTGTAGGGGCATTTACCGAATATTTCACCTTTCAAAGAAAGTATGAATCCATAGGCTACCTGGCCCTCTTACAAACTCTGCCTAAAGAAATAATAGAAGTAAACACTCAGATTTAATTAAAATGATCTTGCTTTAAACTTGAAGTTATGCGGAAATTTAGCTTGCAAATGGTGTATGTATTTTCACTGTTTATGTATCTAAAGTGTAATTGTTTTTGCTGAAACTTAACATGGGTAACAGCAACAATATTCAGCAGTGTAATATCAAAACACAACAGAAATATAATTTAGGAGTTCACCCCAACACTTGGGCTACATCTCCTGGATCAAGCCTCCCAAAATGGGCTTGTCCTTTTGTATTAAAAGCTCTCAAATGCAATACAAGATTATAAGTGTCTCAATAGACAAATATGAATATATAAACTGATTCAGAAGGCAGGAAAAAGCTAATAATGCCTTTTCAAATTCACTAAACAGTGAAAGATTACCATAAATAGTGATTTCGTCATCAATGTCCTGCTGGTGCTTTGAACTTCTCTGCAACTTTTTGGGCTATAGAAGTCCTAAAATTCCTTTGAAACCACGTCCAATGGCTTCATAAGGTCGAAATTATCTTAAATAGAGCTTTCTTTCACCTCAAACTGATAACCACAACTCAAAACAACTCAAACCCCAAAATGGCCATGGTGGCCCTGAAAAATCTCCTAAAGGTTTTCGGCCTCTTAAAGTCTTCAAAAAAAGCTAAGAACTATTCCAATGGCTTTGAAATGTAGGAAATAGTCGAAAATGACTTTTTTTTCACCAAAAAAGGTTAACCACAGCTCAACCAAACTCAAAACCCAAAATGGTCCTAGTGGCTCAAAAAGCTTATCTGAAGCTAAACAGGCTGAAAATGAGCTCCCATGGATTTGAAACCTGCGCCATTCAGTCCCAAATGCTGAGAACATAAGAAATAAAAAAAAAATAATTTCAAAAGGTTTAGTAATGAGAAAGTTATGACCAAAACAACTTTGCCCCAATTTCCTCCACTAAATGTGGGGCAACTGCCAGTTAACTCCACTAAAAGTGGAAGTCCACCTAAATTTGGGAGCGCCTCCAGAATCTCCGCCATATTAAAATCCACTTAACTGAAGCTTAATTAAATATTAAACTTGAGATTAGGCTCCTTAAGAACTCTTAACATTAAGCTCCCACACTGGTCATATGATGAGGTTCCATGGGAGGAGGGTTGGCCCCTCCGTGCTTCCCCGGACCCACTCCACTAAAAGTGTAATAACTTCTTCATACAGTAACGGATTTGAGTGTCATTCATGGTGCCAGGATCGTATCACCGAGGCCTATCCCGTCGCTTAGGTTCCAAATCAATTTGAGCACTTTCATTTTTGAGCTTTTTCCCAAGCTCAGATTTGAGCTCCTGATCATATGTGTTCAAAAGAAAGATACAACATAGTATGCCATGAAATATACAACCAATGAATCCTTTCTTCCTTTCCTTACATAGTATATATAGAAAAAAGGATTTTTGTATAAATATTCCATAAAAAGTGCAATTTTGTGTTTAGAGACTTTATTACAATCCTCTACATAGTAGAGCTTATCTTAAACATAAAAAAGTAAACTGAAATACAACTGAATATAGAACATGAAAATATGGAGCTCGAAGTGGCTAATTTGAGGTGGCTAAGTGCTCCTTTTTTCTTGAAAAAATTTCCTCCACAAAAAGTGCAAATGCCAACTGAAAAGAACACCTGGACCCTTATCTAAAAAGGTGTAGGAGTAGCCAACTGAAAGAAACCTTGACTGAATGACACTTGGAAAAAGGATATTACCCTTGAGGCTGCATTCACTTTATTATCATTTAGTGTCATTATTTTGAGAACAGAACCAAAAAGAAACCTTTTCTCCTCCTTATACAAAATCTGAAAATAATAGCTACTTTTTCGAAAATGGTAGCTATATCTGAAAATATTGTGTATAAGCAAAAAAATGACATGGTTTTTTAGAATTTCATGGTTTTGTACATTCAATCATTAGAGATCTAGTATAGAAGCAAAAATCCTGATAACTTCTGCCTTGGTTACCCTTTTGTTTGAATTTATCTTCTGTACCTGTTTTTTATGTTGAACCTTTTTCTTCCTTGGTTCATTCTTTGGGCTTTCATCTATGTTTATTATTTCATCCCTAAGAGCAAGGTTGGCTATGAGTTTACTTGTTAATCTAAGCTTGTTCTTTGGTCTGTGTGAGGCCTTAGAATGTACGTATTAGGAATGTAAGAAGGCCTCCTTTATCCATAGACAACTCTTCTTGATTATCCTTCTTCAAACTCTGACTCACTGAACTTTATTTCACTGCTATCCGCCTCAAAAGATGAATATGAATGGATTATATCTTTCTTCTTCCCTTTGGATGAAGAACTAATGGATGAGTAAAGTTGAAATATGGTAGGTTCTTCTACTGTAATGGTCCATTAGGGGAATTTTGAGGTCTAAAATGGGCCTCTTAAGGAAATTATAAAATAATAGTAGAAATAATAAAATAAGATTTGATGACATCATCAAATTTTATAGGGAAAAAGAAAAAACTACTTTTTCGACTCATATTTTCAACTTATCTCCTAAATTTTCTACTCAAATTTCGAGCAAGAGTACTCATTGAATGAAAAATTTAATTCCTCATCCAAGGAGTTCCCATGTTGCATACTTTTGATGGACCCTGCTACATGAAAAATGAGAAATACATGAAAAACGTGATTGCAATCACGTTTTTTCATGTATTTCACATTTTTCACATTGTAGGGTTCATTAAAAGTATGCAATATGGGTACTCCTTGGATGAGGAACTAAATTTGCATCCATTGAGTACTCCCGCTCAAAATTTGAGTAAAAACTTTGGGAGATAAGTTTCAAATACGAGTTGAAAAAGTAGTTTTATTATTTTATTATTTTTTAATATTTTTACCCTTTTACTTAAAAAATGGTGAATCATACCCCATGGTTGACATCATCATCTTGAATCCTATTAGTTCTTATAAATTTTATTTTGGTTGTACATTTTTCTTAGGAGGCCTATTTTAAACCTCAAAATTCCCCTAATGTATGAAACTTTGCTTTTCCATTTTTGAGTTAGGAAAATACTTGTGCAAGTGTACACTCCTCTGGTGCTGGAGTGGCATTGTTTTCTTGATTCTCTTGTCTAAACTCTAGAACAGGACTTGGTCTCAACGTTTCAGGGCTGACTTCTGTTGGGGTTCCCATGTTTTGGCCAGGTTGACAAGACCAAAAGATGAGACAACATCAAACCACTTTCAGACCTTAGGATCTAGCCCTCCTGGGTCCAGAGAGGGATCTCTCTATGATTATCAAAGGTGTATGTCTTGGAAGTTCAAGGATTAAGATATTAGGCTACTTATAAGGCTCGAGGTTTGTTTGTTTGATTGTTTGTTTGGTTGTTGGGAATCAAGAAAGAAGGGCTCAATTTAAGACAAGGCTGAGCAAGGAGGATTTTAGGCAAAGGAGAGATACTTCAGGGAACTCTCAAGACCATTGGGCAATGGAGTCAGGAAAGGATTTGCTTGCTAATCAATATACAGGCTTTTAGTTGGGTTAGTCATATAAAGCATTGGATCTTAAAGATGATTGTATGATATGAAATGGTAAGAGAGAAGGTGACAGCAAGGAAACCTCCAAGGTGACCTTTAGAAATCAGACCCAGGGATAGGACATGCCATTGAGCACCTGTGATATAAAATCTAAAGACTAACTCTTCATACAAGAAAACATTAAAGGTTTAGAACACAAAGTCAAAGATCTGAGATCAGAGAGAGACTTTGAACTCTCAATGCTTCGGCCTCCAGCTTGAGGGATCTTAGAAAGGTTCAATCAATTGAAAAGGATCCTAGTGAGACAGAGACGAAGTTCTAGACCTCCCAGTGTTCCCAATTCATTCAATTAAATCCTAGCAAGAACATCTAAGAATAGATTCATTAATTCATACATCAACTAGTAGGCAATAACATCCACTACACTCGTTAAATTAATATAAATCAATCCTTAGATAACACATTTAGTAGAAAAAATTAAAGGCAAGGAGAGCAGAAACATAGGGTACCTAACAAGGGTAAATCCTATGCCAGATTTCTGATGCGAGCCAGTAGAAATGAAATGAAATGAAATAGAACATAGAGACAGAAAACATCACTGCAGCTTTAGATAAGGATCCAAAGAAATGTGCTTGTCATATTAAAGAGCAATACCAGTCAAGTACAACACTACCAATGGTTGAATATTCAGTCTGAAAACATCTTCTTCTGCCTATTTTACAACTTTACACAGAGACTATGTCTCAAAAGAAAAAACTTGTAATTCCTCTGATAACCGATCAACAACCTTTACAGTGAGTTTCTTCATGAATTTATAGCTCAAGTGGAGCGGAGAAGGTAGGTGGAAAAATAAATGCAGCATTAAAACTCATAAAATAAAGAGGGCCAAAGCCTCGTTTTGCTTTAAATTCTAAGCATTTATCTATGATACTCTTTGGATGGAAGAGTGGTCCTCAGGTTTCCATTTACTCCAGGTATGTCTCTGGTGTACTTGCTGTAACACTTTGTAGTACTTCTGGTGAATTAAACAAAACGTAGAATCATGATGTTAGGAACTGCCATACTATGCAACAAATGCTTTTGATAGCATAGGACTGTTGTTAGGGAGGAAAATTCACTTGGCCACAATGTATATTGGAACAACAATGTGTACCGTGTCCTTGCTCGGGAAAAAAAAACATTCTGCTGAATTGAAAACCCCGCTACCATTATTTTCCGTGTATTGGACCTTCTGGTTGATCCTCGGGGTCTTCGATTCTGGTACCTTGCCCTTTAAACACTGGATTAAGGCTTAAGATCTTCAAAAATTTGCTTTAGACCTTTAATTCCCTTACTGATACTCTTTGTCGCTTCGAACTGTCTCTGTCAGTGAAAAAACGAGCTTTAATGGCATCGAAGAGATTTTGCAGAGTTTGAACTCTGTCCTTCGATGAAAATTATGTTGCAGACACCTTTCCGAACATTTTCCTATAATATCAGGCTCTAAATTAAGCTCCTACATGTGCATTGTGCCTCTACAATAGTGCAGATGAATCATGGCAGTTTTATGTCTGCCTGTAACCCTGAAAAACACGAAAACAAATTAAGGAAACCATGCATGGAGAGGGTGGTGTGGATGACTATGAAAATGGCGACGTGGCACAGTTGACGACGATGCATGCGGGGGATACTGTGGAGGAAAACCATGGAACAGTGAGAAATGCACTGGGTGACGTTGAGATAGAAATTCTAATGTAGAACATTAAAACTTTGACCTCGGAATGAAATATATAGGAAAGGATGAAGACGTGACGAAAACACGTGGAACAGATGACGTGGAGGGATGCAGTGATGGCGGGGCTGACTTTAAATATGGACCATCTGATCTCAGGAGGAGATCGACAGTTGGGAACGCGTTGGAGGGTGATGTATAGTGGGCGTTACCTTGGTTTAAATCCTGCACATCTTCGCGGTGTGATCACCGTTGGATGGAGAGCCCCAGATTGGACGGTTTATATATATATCGTGCCGGGGCAATTGCCGAACGCTAACGCGTGATTGGGGGGGGGGGCGGTTTCTAAATAGTGATGACGTGGAACGGATGACGTGGTGGGACGCGGTGATGGCAGGGCTGACTTTAAATCTGGACCATCCGATCTCAGGAGGAGATCGACAGTTGGGAATGCGTTGGAGGGCGATGGATAGTGGGCCAGGGGTATGGTTACCTTGGTTTAACTCCTGCACATCTTCGCGGTGTGATCACCGTTGGATGGAGAGCCCCAGATTGGACGGTTTATATATATATCGTGCCGGGGCAATTGCCGAACGCTAATGCGTGATGGGGGGGGGGGGGGGGGGGCGGTTTCTAAACAGTGATGGAGCCACGTGTCGGGCAATGAGTGGAATCGCTCCGAAAATACAAATACTGCCCACCTCCCAATGGCGGTGCGATAGATACAGGCGGTTTTTGAATAGGGCGCGGCTACGGGGCCCACCAGGCGGGATGTACCGCGGACCGTTGATCTTGCGGGTTAAACGGGCATCTGTGATGTGATCTAAGCGATGAACGGGGGAACAATGGACGTTGTGGGGAATGTGACGACCGTTCAATCTATACAAATCGACGGTTTAACATTCTCCTGATATATTTTTGCGATAAGCGCCTTCCACCTTGGCGCCTAGTCTTGTCATTGGGTCATGTGGGGGGAAACGGTTCTGGGGGCTAGCCGAAAGGTGCTAAACCCATAGACATGAAAATATGGCTATTTGGCCTATTTTGATGCAATTTGAGGGTGGGAAAAAGTAACGATAGAGGAAAAAAGGGGAAAATAGGCCAAACAAGGGGTGTGTGTAGGGTGTAAAGGGGATTTTGGGAGGATTTAGAGGGTAAGAGGGGAAATTTGACAAGGGGAAAGAGGGTTAAAATGGGCATTCTGCAGGGATACAAGGGGCAAATGTAGGCATTTTGGAGCACAAATTTTTTGCAATCAGTGAGACCTTTTGGATGGATACAACAGTGGAAATAAATAATAGAGCAGAGGGCATGAAGAGGCTTTCAAGGATGATGTGTCTTCGGGGAGATGCATTCCTTGAAGGCTCATAAAAAAAATTATCCCCTTGCTTGCTTTTCAAGGAATTTATAGGGGGATAACAACTTCCACTGAAGGTCTCTTTGTAAAAATCAGTTTTCTCCTACGTTTTCTCTTTGAAGAGGAA